>JAUNZO010001706.1:0-684265 GCA_031894775.1 Chloris gayana
TATGAGAATTCTGCGAAGGATAGGCTTGCTTCCCAATCCTTGTCGTATGTGAGTACGCATGCTCTTAGCATGTCCTCGTGAATCTGGTTGACTCGCTCGGTTTGTCCATCGATCCGAGGGTGGTAGGTTGAGCTGTAGTCAAGTCCGGTTTGCAACTTATCATGCAAGCTTTCCTAGAAGTGAGAGGTAAATTGAGTACCTCGACCCGACACTATTCTAGCGGGGACTCCATGGAGCTTCAATATGTTATCTATGTATAATTGTGCCAGCTTGTCTCCTCTCGTGGGTCTTCTTTACTCGCTATGAAGTGGGCGACCTTGGTCGATCTATCCGCTATGACCCATATGGAATCATTTTCCTCTCGGCGTACACGGCGAGCCTACTATGAAATCCATAGCTATGTCATCCCATTTCCACGTGGGGATGTGCAAGGGTCGTAGCAATCCGACTAGCTTCCGATGTTCCGCCTTGATTCGACCGCAGAGGTCACGAGTGGGCTACATATTCTGCTATGTCTCTTTTCATCCCATTCCACCAGTATTTCGCTCGGATCCTGGTACATCTTGGTGGATCCTAGGTGAATCGAGTAGGTGGAGTTTTGTGCCTCTTCCATAACAAGCCTCCGTAGGTTGTCCATATTGGGCACACATATCCTATTTTCAAACCACATGGTTCCTTCCTCATCCACTCGGTGGTTGGGGGCCTTGTTATCTTTTATCTATTGCTTCTGCTCTAAGGTTTCCGGATCTTGGAGTTGAGCTTTTCCGATCTTAGCCTCTAGGTTGGGCGTAACTCTAGTACTTTTGTTTCTCCTGGGGATGATGTTAGGTGCAAGTTAAGGCTGTCCATCTCCCGAGCTAGTTCAAGGCCGACGGTGGTAGTACTCACATGGTTACAATAGGCCCCGTGGTCGAGTGCATCCGCCACTAAGTTGGCTTTCCCCGGGTGGTACTTAAAGTCCAGGTCGTAATCCTTTATCAATTCCAACCATCTCCTTTGTCTCGGGTTTAGATCCGGTCGGGTGAAGATATATTTCAGTGCTCCCGTGGTCCGTGAAAATCTTGCACTTATTACCAATGAGGTAATGTCTCCAAATCTTAAGTGCATGCACTATGGCTGCCAGCTCCAAGTCATGGGTCGGATAGTTCCGCTCATGGGGCTTCGGTTGTCTTGAGACATACGCGACAACTCGGCCGTCTTGCATGAGCACACCTCCTAATCCACTTCGAGAGGCATCACAAGTATACCACGAAATCCTTATGAATGTCCGACAATGTGAGTATTGGGGCTTCAGTGAGCCCTTCTTTAGTTCTTGAAAGCTCTTTTCACATTGTGGACTCCACTCGAAACTTGGCTTCCTTACGGGTAAGTTCCACCATGGGCTTGGCTATCTTAGAGAATCCTTCGATGAATCTCCGGTAGTAACCCGCCAATCCTAAGAAGCTTCTAATTTTTGTAGCATTGTTGGGTTGTCTCCAGCTCTTGACGGCTTCCACTTTAGCTGGATCTACTGCTAGTCCCTTGGCACCGATAACGTGTCCTAGGAATCCAACTTCCTCTAGCCAAAATTCACACTTGTTGAATTTGGCGTATAGTTGGTGGTCTCTAAGGCGGTCCATTACTATCCTTAAATGTTCCTCATGTTCTTTTTTGCCTCTGGAATAGATGAGTATGTCATCTATGAAGACTACCACAAATTTGTCCAATTCTTCCACGAATATTTTGTTCATTAAGTTCATGAAGTAAGTGGGGCATTGGTCAATCAAAATGGCATGACGGTGAACTCAAACTGTTCGTATCTAGTAACGAATGTTGTCTTCATGACATCTCGCTTCTCCGATTTTCAGTTGGTAGTATCCCGACCTTAGGTCAATCTTGGAGAAATACTTGGCTCCTTTTAGTTGATCGAAGAGATCATCGATCCTGGGCAACGGGTATTTATTCTTGATGGCTACTTCATTTAGAGAACGGTAATCTACACACATTCTCATGCTTCCATCTTTCTTTTTCACAAAGAGGACCAGAGCTCCCCATGGGGTTGAGCTTGGTCGTATATACCCTTTACTTTGTAAGTTTGCTAGTTGTTCCTTGAGTTCGTCTAATTCGTTTGCTGCTCATGTGTACGGGGTGTCCCGATCTTCCGAAAGGTTCCGATAAACAGTGATTTGGTAGAGGCTTGACACAAATCGATCCGGCTTCCGAACAACACGTTCCGTACCCCGCAATCGCAGCACCACGTCTCCTCCGGTTATCAACCATGCAAGCACGATTGACCTCGTCAAGAAGGCTAATCCTTGCCTACGAATCGAAGAACACAAGCAAGAACAAGATAGAAGCAACCAAATTGCAAATATATGATTAAACTCACGAGTTGGGGTCAAACAAACCGACAAAACGGTGAAACTGTTCTTGACAGAATAATCTAAGCAAAACCCAAACCCTAAGGAAGGGGCGGCGGCTGCTTATGAGGTCCCTAGGGTCGTCCATCTCCCCTTGGACGCAGACCTAAGTGGGCTCAACAAAATACACGGCCGAAAGACCAAAAGACGGTGGTGCAACACCGGGATAGTTTCCGGACGTCTTCGTATTTCGGCAATTCCCGATGACTAAAGCAGAATTTGGATATGGGACCAGTGCCAATGGAAAGTTTATCAAATTATCTTCCATCCATATAAAGAACGTCCCAAACGGACTTCGTATGCGACCGGGACGTCCGTTTTAGTGAAGACTGTTTCTGGACTCGAAACCGACTCGAAGTCGACTTTGTTTGGGCCTCCAACTTGACATGGACGCCCTTGCTGGCCCTCCACGCCTCCAACCTCGTCCTTAACCATATTAGCATCATCTCCATGGTTCCGAACAATAGTTAACTCGTTAGCAAAATATTTGCAAGGATAAATGCATATAGGAGTAGCTTCCTATATAGGTGCGAGAATAAGCTGATAAATAGGATCAATTATGACCAAGGGATTGATAGAGCTTGCCTCCTGTTGTGGTTACGAAGGCCATAAGTAACGAGGATTGGGCCAGCCCAAGGTGTCCCGGAGATTTAAGGGCTGCGGGACTACAAAGGTCCTTGGGCTAGGCCTAATGGAGAGGAACGGAAAGACTAGGAAGGAAGCAAGTGTTTGAAGGAGTCACGAAGGACCCCATATGATGTCTCTCATTTCTGTTACAGCGAGGTTACATGGAGGATACGATCTCCGATGTGATGTGGTTGGGCCAAATCCTTCCCGTCAAGTGCTTCTTTTGGGCCTTGTGGCGCTTGCTCTAAGTCCTTATTGGGCCTTGTTTCCCTCCGGCCGGCCCATTGGGGTAAGGTGGTGATCTTCCTCCAACAAGTAGCCCCTCATGGGTGAGCTCCGCCTTCGGTAGGACCAAAACCGTGATCCCGAAGGATCTCCGCCTTAGCCCCCCTTTTGGGGACCGCCCGAGGCGTGTCGTCTTCACAGCCTTCTTCAATTTGCATCACCCGCTTTACTTGAAACACTAAGAGAAACCACAAGACAATGTTCACGGTCATTTGAAAAAGACAAAGGCGCTTCATTCTGCATTGGTTGAAATAACAAGGAGAGACAAGAAAATCGTAACATTCATGGATATGCAAAACGAAGACGGTTTTTTATTATTATCATTGAAGCCGATTACGGTTGGATCGAAGGACGCTACCAAAAAGAGAAAAAGAAAGAGTAAGGGGTGACGCGCGTTGGTCCTTAGACCAGCCTCGAATGCCACGACTAGACCAACCAAAGGGGTTCCCTTGACTCGAAGGAATGCACTCGCTCGCCCGCCTTCGAATGATACCGGTGACCTTCCCGGGTCACGAGCCGCGGGGACTTAGTCATTGTCATCGGAGGATACCCTTTGTCGAGCAAATGGTCTTGCTTAGGCGGCGGCCGGCCTTGGCTTTGTCCAGCTATCGTGACGACCTTGACGGCTTCGGCCATCCGAGATAGGTCCCGAGATCTTTAGGTTGTGACAATAAAGCCTCAAGATCTATGAAGAGACCTACTCTATCGGTCTCACAGCCGGACAGTTTCTTCTCGTCGTGGCTATACTACGGTATAGCCTCCGAGGAAGAACCGAGGCTACGCCGGCGCTTTACCATGACGCTTCACCGAATATAGCCACCGTGTGCCACTTCCTTAGGAAGCACAGCGGACCGGTGACCTCGGTGAAGTCGCTTGGTAAAGCGCGTTGCACACCCTTTGAAGTCGATTGGTGAAGCGCGAAGCCTATGGACCTCCGTCCTTCGGGCCTCCTTTGATCGCAAACCAAAAGGCCCACCTTCGCATCTTGCTAGTGTTTCTTAGAAAGCTGGAGTGATGTTGTGTGTTATCAAGGCGAGAGGCGTTGGTCGCCTTATATAGGCTCCGCCGCTGCTTATGTGGTAGGGGGAATCCAATAGAGATAAGATTGCGTGTCGGATTTATTGGAGGATGTTGTGCCACGTCATTGCACTTATCCTTCCACATCCTCCACCTTATCCATACACTATTACTTGGGCCCTCATCGCTATTATTTTGTCCTTCGATACGATAGATTTGTCGTTTGCTCGCGATAGCTTCACCCTGTCGTTATGCCCTACTAGCACTCGACCGTCACTTCGGCTTTAATTATCATGCCCGAAGGCAATTTGGCCGTTGAAGGAGATAAGCATACGGTGAATCGGAACCGTATGACCGCTCCAACCAAGGGCCTTGGCGGAGCTAGTTTCCGCTCGAAGGCTTATCCTTGTGCCTTTACTAAGAACGTTTCCCGAGAATAACATGTCATGTTCATTGTCAATAAATGCGTGGACTAATGCGCCGGCCGTTACGTAGAATGCTAGGCGGGCACACTCTTAAAGGACCGCCGTGTTAACTCGAAAGTTATGCGCGTAGTTATGGTTCCTCGAGATACGTGTCCACTCTTGAAGAGGCGCGACCGCTCATATATCGGGCCCGCTCGCATACGCGGAGCGCACTTAAAGGATAACCACATTAACTCGCAGGTATCCACGAGGTTATGCCTCCTCGGAATACGCATGCACTCTTGAAGAGGCGCGATCGCTCGTGTAACGCGCTCGCTCATATAGGATGCACTTCTTTCGAGGCGTCGCGTCTTTAATGTTAGTTTGTTTTTACTGCCTATATAAAGAGAGGAGCCACGGTAACCCAAACCTCCTACTCACTTTCACCGCACCAGCCTTATTTGCTTTCTCACCTCGTCGAGCTTTCGCCTTCACTTACAAGCCGTAGCCTCCCATTTCGAGCGGTAACCTTCGTTTCGAAGCCTCGGCTTTCGACTCAAGGATTCGCCCTTCATTTCAAGATCTCCACCTTCAACCTTCGACATGGCAAGGCGTCGCACCGGCCAACGTGTTGGTCCGAGCAACACGAAGCCTCCCGGTTCCTATCTAGGATCCAAGCACCGTGATCGAGGCCCAGCTGGAGAAATGGGCCGGTGAACACAATTGCTTTGCTCGAGAACGGGCGCACATCCCCGCACCGGAGGAGACAACTCCCGTGGTGCGAAATGGCCGCCTCGTCATCTTCGCCAAGCTATTCGAAGGCGGTCTTCGGTTTCCATGCTCCCGGTTCGTGGGAGAGGTGTTGGATCTCTTCGGGTTGGAGATCCAATGAGATTACCCCGAACAACATGATCCGACTGTCGATCTTCGAGTGGGCCTTCCGGATGGAAGGGGCGGTGCCCTGTTCTAAGGCCTTCGCCGCAACTCACCAGGTGCATCGATCTGCTGCAACGCATTACTCGCAAGGCGTCAATGAGGGACTTATGCGAGGAGTTCCTTCGACAAGATTGGGGTTCCGTTTTCGCCCTCAACGCGGTCGGGCGGTCCTTGGACTTCAACCTTAGCCTCGCTTCCTGGTAAGTGCTCGAAGGACTTTTCGTTGCTTCGTACCCTTGCATTGCCCTTTTTGCTGAGTTTATCGACTACCATATGCCTTTCGTAGCTAACTCTCGAAGAAATCGAAGAGCGCTCCTACTATCTTCTTGGTGGGGTGAAAGTCGACGAGTTGGCTCATATGGAGGCGTGCGGACAGACCGGCCGTCTTAACCGGGTGTATCATATGAAACACCCGGAGGCTGTTCTGCCTCCTCGGGTGATTACGCCGAAGGGGGACGGCGCAAGCCAAGAAGCTTTGTTCCTCTTGTGCCCGATGATGACGACAGCGACGAAGAGGCCGACCATACTTCTCCTGTGGAGGATGAGGCTGCCCCCAGAGATGCATGCGTCCCTTCGCGAACGGCAGCCCCCAAGCGCAGAGCTAAGCGTGTGAAAATCAAGCGCTCTACGGCTGTCGTTCCCGTCGTGCACGAGGCGGGTGACGAAGCTCATGATGAAGAAGAAGGCGAAGTGCGCGACGACGGTGTTGCGAACTCCCCGCTTCGTGCTCGTCTCTCCGGCTGCGGCGCCCAAAGCCTCCTCCGGCTACGATACAGCTAGTGACACGGCGGGGCCCGGTCTAGGGTTCGGGGTAGGGGCTCGAACTTCAATTTCGCAAACTCCTCCTCCTTCGAAGGCGAAGACAATACCGCTCGTGATGAGCGAACTCGGCCGGAGGAGGCGGACGAAGTCACTAGCCCTGCTCCCGAGGACGGGGCCTGCCGGCCTCCATCTCCGCCATCGGCTCGGCTCCTAGCCTTCGGCGACAGCCACGGGCGAACCGTCGCTTCGACCGATGATGAGGGAGCTACTCAAGCACACACCTCCACCGGCGGAGAGGGCACCTCCGACGAGGGTACATTGGGCCACGGAGCCGGCAAGGGCTTCATGGGGCGCTTCCACACGGAATCACCCCACACAACATTGCTTCGTTTTTAAAGCCCACATATTTCGAAGATGGGACTTCGTCATGCCGGGGCCTCGAATACACCGGCCGCATCGTTGGACTTATGCCGGGTGGATCGAAGTCTACAGGAGGTGGATGGGAAGGAGCTTCTCGAAAGCTTATCCCGAATCACCATGAAGGTATTTCTATCTTCCGTCTTATCTTTTGCTCAAAGGCAAGTGGTAAATTACTATCATTTACCGATTCGTATTGGCGAGGCGATGCTTGCTCGTTATTTATCGAAGGGCACCACCGTTACGGAGGTTGTCGACCTGAAATAGCGCCTTCGCAACTCCGATGATGCTCTTGCACAAGAGCAAGCGAAATATGCCAAGTTATCGCATGAACACGAAGAACTGCGGAAGGCATCTTCGGAGCACGTAGTGGGTCGGGAGCGAAGGATCGACCGGTTGGAGCAGGAACTTTACGACGCCAAGGCCACCATCAACACTCAAGCCGAGGCCCCGGAAATGGCTGAGTAGAGCATGCTCGGCGACGGAGTTCCTTGGCCGGAGGAACCGGGAACTCATGAACCGGTTCCGGGACTTCTTGTCGTCGCTAGGCGTCGTCCGCCCGAACCAGCTCATGAGGAAGGGGATGGCCTCGCGAGCCTTCGCCGGATATCTTCCGGGCTTGCCGCCGTGGAGGCCGCTTCGATCCGGTGGGGCCACCATCGCGCCCGCGTGGCTTGGACGAGCGTCTTTCGAGTGGTGAAGTCCATTGGCACCTTCTCCTCCAAGCGAGGTCAAGGAGGGCGCTTGGGAACTCCGCGAGGTATGCGGTGCGGACTATGCCGCCTTCAAGGAAGCCCGGGCCGACGTGGTCGTTGCGGATCGCTACTTCGGTCGAGAGTTTTGGGCGCCTTCGGGCCGGAGCTTGCCCGCTCCGCTGCCTTGGAGGCGGCAAACGCGGAACTTGGCCGTACCGGTGGCACTACGACCGAGGTCGGGACTTCCCACGCTGCCGCAGATGAACGAGTTGGGGAGCGCGCCGAAATCGGAAACATACTCGAGGCGGCCCGCGAAGGCGAGGGTCCTCGGACCAACGGCCCTTCTTCGCGGCCTCGGGTGTGAATCTCTCCTTAGTATTCTCTAAGTTTTTTAGTAGTTTTCATTCTCTCGCTATGTAATCGTCTTCGTAAGCGCTTAGCGCTCCGAAGGTATCTATTGTACTTAGGTTTCATGGTAATATATCAACCATTTCGCTCCACTTCTCTTTGTTAGGAATTTTCCAGCTTCGACGAAACATATGAAATTCCGGAAGAAGCTATCATCGAGGACGCTCTACCTCATCGGTTGTTGATTCCGGGGGACTCCGAAGCCCCGTGTCCCTTTTGGGTTACCGGAACTCAGCTCCGTAGATGGAAACGGAATAACCCGGAGGGAACACTTAGCGAGTTCGCGACCTTCGTCAACGACCGCAATGGTTGAATCAAGGCTGCCTTTCCAAAGGTTACCCCGGAGGAGCATGCTGCTCGACGCGCTAGACGCGAGCGCCTTTGGGCCTCCTTGGGACAACCGCCGAAGTTAAGGTCGGGACGGAGCCCATCGACATTTCAAGTGATAGTGACTCCGGTCCGGTGGACGCCGAGGCCCTTCGAGCTCGTGCCTCTTCGGTCGAGGGTCGAGCTTCTATTGTTCCCGACTTAGCTAGGCGCAAAAGGAGCTTGAAGAGATGGAGGCTGCAATTATTCGGAGCCGCTCTCATCCGTCGAGCTAGAAACCGAGCGCTCACACTTAGAGTCCGAATGCAATTTAGAGTTGTAATTTACGAAGGGGCCTTCGGGCCCCTCTTTCTGTCACACTCGAATAAAACATTTGTTTTTATATTTTGCGTGCATTTTCGTTATCTAAGATGAGGTTTCCATGCTTAGCCTTCTCGGTGTTACTTTCCCCGAGGCATTAGGCCGTTGCCTAGCATCGAAGTCATGGGGGTTTCCCAGTGCTTCGGGTTCTAAGTTGGGGTTTCCAATCTTAGACTTCTTGGATTAATCTTTCCAAGGCATTGAGCCGTAGTGGCTCAAGCATCAAGGCGTTAGGGTTTCTAAGCACCTTGGTATTATATGTTGACGCATGCATGCAAAACAAACCGATTGACGAAAGCAACTTTTTTCATTGATAGCAAATATGTACAAACCGATCTCCCTTGCACGACACCTAGAACTTGACTCTAAACGAAGACCACCTAAGGACTCTCGGACAACAGCCCCTAGACCTAAACATCTTTGCATAGGACTTTCCTTGTAACACACTCTTAAGCTTGTAACCTAAGGACTCGGGTCGTGCAAAGGGATAGGAGACCGTACCTTAAACTTAAAGCTGGCAACATGCTCGAAGACATGCTTCATAATTGCCGCTAGACCATTGAAAAAGAAACTTAGCCAAAAGGAAAAAGGCATCTACCCTCACTTTTCGGAGGAGCCTCATATGTAGAACCTCTTGAGAGTATCAGCATTGAAGGTGTGTGGTATGGGAGTTCCATCGAGCTCGAGCAGATGATACGCTCCTTGGCGAATGGACTTGTCGATGATGAAGGGTCCTAACCACTTGGTGTTCAATTTGGTTACATGCACTAGGTTTCTCCTTAAGACGAGATCCCTGGTAGAAACTCTCTTGGATGCACCTTGGAGTTGTATGACTTTTCCATAGATGAAATGTACTTGTGTAGATTAGCCACAGCACTGCAAGCGGGTTTCTTCCAGGAGATCTTTGGAGACATCTTCATCATCTGCCGGAGGCCTTGTGGTACAAAAGGAGCCTGCTTGAATCTCTTCGGAGGTTACGACCTCGGCTCCATATAGCAGCATGAAGGGTGAGAAACCAGTTGGTCTTGTAGCAGTTGTTCGATTGACCATAGGACATTGGGCAGGACCTCCGCCCACTTTCCTTTGGGAAGGCCGACAAGAGCCTTCGAGATTGCTTGTGAAGACATTACCATTCATCCGTTCGACGACCCCATTTGCCCTTGGATTAGTTACTGAGATTTCACACTTCTTGACCCCGATGCTAATGCAGTATTCACGGAATTCTAGCCCTTCAAACTGCTTGCCATTATCCACTGTAAGTTCCACTAGCACTCCGAAGCGGCACACCACGTTCTTCCGGAAGAACTTTCGTACGTTCTTAGCCGTGATTTGTACCAATGGCTCATCTTCAACCCATTTAGAGAAGTACTCAACTGCCACTACAGCAAACCGAAAGCCCCCGGTGTTGCTAGGAGTTCCCCAACAATATCAATCCCCCACCTTACTAGCGGCCAAACCGGCGGTATTGGCTGCAACGTAGTGGCCGGCAAATGAGACCGCCTCCCCATCCACCGAAATCCCGAACAAACTCGCACCAGGTCCTCTCGCATCCCTTAGGGCTGTTGGCCAATACAAACCTTACCCGAAAGCTTTAGTGACCAATGCTCTTGGAGCAAAGTAAGAAGAACAAGATCCCTCATGAATCTCTCACAAGAGTTGTATTCCTTCGGGCTGATCGAGGCACTTCAGCAATGGGGCACAAACTCCCCCTTGTACAAGCACTCCTTCAATCATAACGTAGCCCCCGGCTCGTGCTGCATCCGCTGCTCCTCCAACATGTTGTTTGGCGTATATCGTTTCTCGATGAACGCCCGTATTAGGGCGCACCAATCCTCCGAGACCAATGCCGGGACTTTCTTGGTTTGATTGTGTCACACCCCTATCCCGAAAGATAGTTAAGTGTGGTACGGATCGCCTTGGGAGATGATTGACGAAGCAACCATACATAGCATCACATTAACAAACATACACGAATTGCAAGTTTACATGATTAAGTCTCGATTACAACATAGAGTTTCGAATAAAAGATACATTAGGTTCGAATTTAAGTCTTACATAACCATGATCTTTGTTCGAAGTAAAGTGCGGAAGCGAATACATAACACGACGATACATAGATAACTTAAATGAACCATGCCGGCCTAGGCCACGGCTCACTCGTCATGGGTCGGAGAGCTAGGAACCCATTCAATGGTCCACTCTTTGGGCTCTTCTCCATCCCACACAACCTTACCACAACAATCGCAAAACCCGGCTTGCAGGAATCCCGAAAATACACATGTAGTGGCAAAGCCTCGAGTATCTAGCATACTCACAAGTCTTACCCATCAAATTGGCCATCTAAGACCGACTCCTAGATGCGGGGGGTTTGACCGGTTTAACTTGGCATTTTGCATAAAGCGGCACCTATGCTAATTAGGTTGGCACTTTTATGTTCTAGCCAAATTAGTAGGGTTGTTGCATAAGAGAAACTTTAGTGAGCATACTAGCCATTCAAGAATTTGCAATACAAATTATATCAAGGATAAAACAGCAAGCTTTTCATCCTCTTTCCATTACTACACATTGCGAACTGCTCGAATCAAGTAGTACTCATTAACCGAGAGGAACGGCGATAATTATCGAATTATTAATCCTGCAGGAAAGACCCAAATGCACATACGCATCATTTAAGAACACGTATGGTCACCGTTCGCGAGTTCACCATAAAGCAAAACACGGGGCCACCGACCCCGAGTACACGTCCCCTTGCGACCGTTCAACAACGTGCCCAAGGCTTAACCCGTGTACTCTCCAACGGTCCTCAACCCGTGCAACCACCGTGCCATACACATCACCTCCGGGTCGGTGAGATATCCGGCTCACTTTACAATTTACAAGCTACGTTGGTTTACCAATCCCCATAAGAAAGGTATGCAAGTGGTACACAACTCAAACTTGTTCGTGGAGTCACAATGGGGTGTTCTCAATTTTTACCAATTCATCATATTCAAGTGTAACATAAGCAATATGTGAGTGTCCCATTCTATCGTTGACTCCTTAAGCATAGCATAGCATTTCTATCGAGGGATTGACACATATTCTACATTGGACATATAGGGAAATTATGCACGTGGATTTCCAATCAATTCCTAAAACGTAAATGCACATTCATCATCCTTAATATAGTGACAAACGAAAGCAATTTACAATAGTGGGAATGCACCGGGGCTTGCCTTGGGAGTGATCGAAGTTAGTACTAGCTTCACAAGCGTTGAGAGTGGCAATAGCTTCTTCCGGCAGGATCAATTCGGCGTCGTCACCTAAGGAATGAAATGCAATGCATAAGTAATATGAATACAAGGTCGATGATGATGGTAAGGCATGTGTGCTGTTTTGAAGGAGTGTATATGCATAGGGTTAGTGACATTTAGTTTTGTGAAACCCTTCTAAGCATAAACATATAGCTTGCTCTCTTTTTAAGAAGTTAATTACATTAACAAGTAGAACCTTAATACATGAGCAAAGATTTAATACATGACACAGATGCTGTGGTTAACATATAGGTTCAGAACCTAAGAAAAGAATCAGTAGAGTTTAAATGCAAATAAAATGAGATTTTTTTAGGGTTAAGTGTTTTATCGTCACATGCGATGACGATGCCACCCCAAATCGGGAACTTGCTTGCAAAATTGATACATACATGACTTGAACGAAAACTTGTTACTACTCCTGTCATGAGGTGCTATGTGACATTGTGGAAAGTGAAATTTACATAAACATGCAAAAACATAGTTTTTAGAAGCCTACATCTATTTATGCACATGATGAAATTAACCCCTTTTATGGAATTAGATCTAGGGTTAGCAAGATAATTAAGCGTGCTCAAAAATTAACATGGAATTTTCTACACATGCACAGTACTGGAAGGAAATTAATTACCAAGTTTCATGCAAAAATAGTTTATACAGATGTAATTAAAAATTAAATATAGAGAATTCAAGAAATGAAATAACTTGACAAATATGCAATGAAATGCAGATGTTCCAGTGCCAGAAATTCAAGTATTCTTATTGGAATGTTCTGGCCAAGTGGCATTAATTTTGGATCTATATTTTTAGAGTTATCACTTAGATGAGTTTTCGATGATTGACTTTTAACATTTTTGTAAAAATATGAAAACATCCAGATCTGGCCGGTTCATGTTACTTTTATGAAAGTACAAGTTTTTTAGTTTCCAAAACAATTTAGTTTGTAATTTTTGGACTTCTAAATCAGAAGATATGAAATTTTTAAAATCAAACGAAGTTCGCCCCTATTTACGAGATTGCCACTAGGGAAAATTTGAACCGGGGGCGGTGCGGGCTCCGGCGTGCGGTGGCCGGCACCGATGAGCTCGGGCGCGGCGGTGCCCTAGGGCAGCGCATGAGCTGCGCTTGGGCCAGGAGGGAGCGTGTGCGGCGGTGGCGCGCGTGCAGCTCGGGGGCGAGAGGGGAGGGGCATGGCCCGTGAGCATCACCCGAGGGTGAGGATCGACGGCGTGAGGTCGGATGGCGGTGCGGATGGCCGGAGATGGGGGCTCGACCGTGGGGTGGCGAGGCAGGATGACGGCAGCGACCCTTCTTCAAAATTGTCGGCGTTTGGCTGCGGACCAAGGGGATCGGAGTTAAGGGAAATGTGCGGGGGAGTCCGCACGGGGTTGGGCACGAGGAATCGGCGTGCGGGCTCACCTAGCTCGCTCTCGATGCGGAGGCGGCCATGGCGGTCGTCCCGGCGGCGGCGGCTCTTTTCTCCGATTCACGCGCCGGTGAGGGGGAGAGGGCGGGACGAGTGGCGCGAGGAGGTGCGAGAGGGGGATGGGGAAATGATTGGAGCGTTCGAGATGTGGCCTTGGCTCTCGTGCGGCGTTTTCTAAGGGCGGAGAGGGACGGCGGTAGGGAGGTGGTCGGCGGCGGGAGCGGTGCGGCTTCAATTTCCGGTCGCTCCTGTTGGCCGGTGGGTACAATTGCAGTTGGGGGTTGGGCCTGGCCTGCGTGGCGACGGGACAGGGCAGGGCGCATGCGGGGGCAGCCACGGTGGCGCCGGACCGGCGGTCCGAGCCGCCATTGCCCCCGGGCGATGAGCTCGAGCTCGATTTTCAAAATTTGAAAACTAGTTTGCTGGATTTTGACCAAATCGATACTTCGGTGCTCCAAAAATTGAAATAAAAATATTTGGAGCTCCAGCATGATGTGCTTTAATTTTCATGTTTGAGTTTGAAGTTCTAATTTTGTTTCCAAAAATTCGTATGAAATTCACAAACAGATGTATTTCAAATCTGAATTTGAATTTTTGAGTTTTTGAAACTTTGTCCAAAAATTTTGTAAAAATGCTGTAAATTCGTCTTTTTTACATGAGAAATGCAGTGATGCAAAAATATGTGGGTGGTGCTTTTATAATTTTTGCAATTTCCTTAGGGGTTGGGTTAGGGGTAGGGGTTAAGCTAGATTTTGCTTTTTTTCTTATTTTCTTATTCTTGCTTTTCTTTTGTAGGATTAGCATTAGGGTTTTGTTAATGCCGTCATTGGGATCTTAATCGCGTGCTTAACCCTAATTGTGACATGGGATGTCACAGATTGCCGCGGTGGCTGCATGGTGAAGCGTTTCGTGCAACACATCCGGCTGAAGAGGACCCTGTCTCGCTTTTGCAAGCAAGTCGGCTTCTTTGTTTTCTGTCCTTTGAATGTTTCGACCTCGAATCCTACGAAGAACTTATCCATCTCTCCGACCTTCCGGGCATACGCAGCCATTTCTGGATCAAGCGTCCCGTAACCTTTCGCTAACCGCTTCTGCTGCCAGCTGCGAATCACAATACATGACCACTTTCCGTGCTCCCAATATCCTGCCCTGCCTTAGTCCCAAGAGGATACCTTCGTATTTAGCTGCATTGTTTGTGGTTTGAAAAGCCAACTTGGCCGAGTACCTTAGCGTCTCGCACACCTGGGAGATGTGATGACTGCAGCACAACCGGCACCGAAGACTCCCCACGCTCCATCCGTATAGATTGTCCAAATTGGGTCCTCCGATCCATCCCGACTTTCAGCCTCCGAACTGCCGTTGGGGTCCATTCGACCAAGAATTGTGCTAACACATCCGATCGAATGGCTTTGCATGCCACGAAGGTCAAGTCATATTGTCCTAATTCAGCTGCCCACTTCAACACTTTGTTAGACGCTTTGTCTAATTTCAGCGCATCTCTCAAGGGATACTTTGTAGGCACCGGAATAGGATGATCATCGAAGTACCTACGTAACTTACGTGATGCCATCAAGACGGCATACAACAGTTTTTCAATAATTCCATAGCCACATCCGGCTCCGGCAAGTGTTTCCGAGACATAGTAAACTGGCAACTGTTTTGCCTCTTGCTCCTTCGTCCGATATATAAGGACCCCGCTATCCGCCTTCGATGCTTGCTGCGATATAAAGGAGAAGCGGAACCTTCGGTGGAGGTGGTTTCAAGGTGGTCAACTCCACTAAATATTCCTTGAGTTGTTCGAAGGCCATTTGATGTTCCTCTGTCCACTTGAAAACCCGAGGGCCCCTTAATATCTCAAAGAACGGCATGCTTCGTTCTGCGAGTTTGGATGAATCTGCTCAAAGCCACAACTCTTCCAAGTAAACCTTTGCAACTCTCTTATGGACTTTGGAGGTTCCATATCCAGAATTGCCTTGATTTTTGTTGGGTTAGGGTCGATGCCGACTTCCGATACCATGTATCCTAATAGCTTATCCGCCTTGACTCCGAACATGCACTTGGCTGGGTTTAGCTTCATGCCTACTCTACGGAGGTTTGCGAAAGTCTCGACTAAATCCGTCACGTGATCTTGCTCGAGCAACACTCTTGATTACAATGTCATCTATGTAAGCTGCTGCGTTGCGTCCCAACCGATCACCGAGAGTGGCTTTAACTGTTCGAGAGAATGTAGCTCCGGCATTTTTGAGTCCAAAGGGCATTAACGAGTATGTTCCTCCGGGTATCCGGAAGGCTGTCAAAGGTTGATCTTTGGTTGCTAGCCGGACTTGATGAAAACTCGAGTAACCGTCGAGGAAACTCATCAACGCAGCCTCAGTCATGGTGTCAACTAGTTGATCTATCCTTGCCAGCGGGAAATCGTCCTTCGGGCAGAACTTGTTGAGAGTTGTGAAGTCAATACACATTCGCCACTCGTCCATTTGGTTTTTTCACTAAGACGGCTAACCATGTGATTCGATCGATGGGACGCACTACCTCCGCATCCAGCAGCTTACGTACCTCTGTCTTGAGAATGGTAATTTTTTCTTCCGTCCAATCCCTCATGCGCTGCTTTATGGGCCTTATTTTTGGGTCCACATCTAGTCCGTGCACTGCTACACCCTTGTCAATTCCGGGAATGTCCTTTGATGACAAGGCGAAGACATCAGCATTGTTCCTTAGAAACCGAAGGAGCTCCGCTTCTCTTTCCTCGGATAACCCGCATCCAATGCAAACGGTCCGATCAGAGCCGATCCACACACAATACCACCTCCTTCGTGCCTTCTTGCGGCTGTACCTTCGGCATATACTTAGGTGCAGTGGGAAGTTTCACAGGGCCGGGAGTGCCTTCACTTTTGCCAATAACATTAATGTGACGCCGCCTGGGGGCCATGTCGACTTCAAGCCTTCTTGTCTCAGCCTAATCCCCGTATACCGTGATGACCCCCTCTGGTCCTAATATTTTCATACGAGAGATAACCATGATGGATGATGGCCAAAAACTTGTTGATGACCCTTCGACCTAACAACACATTGTATGGATATACCATGTCTACTACGTGAAATCCGATATCCTCGGTTCGACTCCCCCTTGTCCATTGGATCCGGAGAATGAAACCTTAATGGTGATGCAACCTATGGGATGAATTGGCTGTCCTCCGAAGCCCTGCAGGGGGTGTACGAAGGTTGCAAGTCTGCCTAAGTAAATTGCATTTTCTCCAAGGTATTCCATAGCAAAACATCTCGCTGAATCGCCTCCGTCAATCAAAACTTTGTGCACATCAAAGCCATGAATATTGACCCTCATCACAAAGGCATCATCGTGCGTATGAATCATTGGCCTAAAGTCAGCTGCTGAAAAGGCCACCGGCAAGTCCATCCATTTGTGAAGTCCAATCGGCGGACAAGCAGCTGCGTGCGATACCCGCTCGATGTATTCTCTCCGTTGTCTCTTGGATGGAAAATCCCTGCTATTTCCTCCGGTGATCATGAGGATCGTCCCCTTGGATCCTTGATTGCACGTGTACTTGAGCTGGTTCTGCCGTCGGGACTTGATGCATCACGCTTGATCCTGACCGATGCGCCTTAGGAGTTCGATTGCCGGAGAGATGGACGATGCTCGCTCAAGCTGCGCTGGCGGTGGATAATGAGCTGGCTGTGCGGACCCGTAGGACGGAGCATATAGGGGTGGGACATAAGGCATTGGTAACGGTAGAGGCGGTGGTGTTGGCGGTGTTTGCGAAGGTGTCAAAGGCGCATAATGATTAGTATGCATCACCGAGCGAGGGCCTTCGGATTGCCCATTCTACCTTGCCGCACACACTGCCTTGATTTCGTCACAATTGTTGGTAATGTGATTAGCTCCTGAACCATGAAAATAGCGAGAAAAAACCTTTTGGCCTGTTCCCTGAGAAATTCCTGCCTCGGCCTCCGCCTCGGCCACTTCCTCTGTTGTTGCCCGATTGAGATGACCCCTGCGATTGTTCCGAAGGATGATTTTCTTGCTGCGGGAATCTTGCTCTACACTCGTATACATTCCTTGACATTTTCTGCTGGTTCCCGTCGTGCTCGAACTCATCCGGACGCTTCTCCCCTTCGGTCGGACCGATGACGCCAACCCGCCTTGGCATTTTGTATATCTTCCTCTACCCTTACTTGACCTACCAATATCCGGAGCGGGTGGTCCGGAGTTTGCGGTCGCTTTTCCATGATTCTTCTTCGGGCTTCACGGATATGAAGGCCCCTTGCTACAGATTCTATGACGGTGGATTCTTATACATCAGCCACCGGCACTTTAGATACATGAACCTTTTAGTGAACCGTGCCGGTGTTTCCCCTTCTCTTTAACAACACGTGGCTAGATCGCCACTGTTCGGCTCCTTCGGGTGAGATCCATGAAAGTGCACCGATAGGGCTTTTTTTAGCTATCCCCAAGAGCTGATAGATCCAACTGGCAACCTAGAGTACCAAGTGCTTGCTATGCCTTCTAGTGCCAATGGTAACGCCCTTGCTTTATTGGCATCTCCTCCGCTAGCGAGACTCAACCGCTGTTTCATATCGGATGAAGAACTCTTTCGGGTCGGTTGTCCCTCCGTATACCGGAAGCTTGACCCCGACCAACCGATACGGCCGGACCGCTGTTTGCCACTCCCATGTTAAGGGCAAAGAAGGGTCTACCTCGACCTCCTGGTCCGGACCCGCAACCGATGGAAAAGCATTTTACCTTTGTAACGGATCCTACCGCAGATGTATCATCCGCTCGAGCCCTTGATCTCGTGAGCTACGGCCCTACGCTCCGGCGTGTTTGCCCTCTTGAAAACCTCCGGTTGCCTTGTCGGTAACTCCTGAGTTTTTATGACAGCTTCCGACCTCTCCTTGTACCTTTCTTCCTGCCTTGCGACGTTTTCCATGGCTCGTTTCCTCGGCTCGCGCTCTTCAATCAATTTCCTTTGGTTGTACTTGTGCTTCCAATTGAGCTGCGAGAAGACTCACTTGCTCCTCTCTTCGAGCCTCGTTCCTCGGGATCCCTAAGAAGCCTTCGATGTTCTTCCCTTCGAGTTTGCTCTTCACGCTCTGCGAGAAGCCCGGCATTGTCTTCCCTTCGGGCTTGGCCTTCATACTCGGCTAGAAGCCTAGCGTTGTCCTCCCTTCGAGCTTGACCTTCGCGCTCGGTAAGAAGCCCGGCATTGTCTTCCCTTCGAGCTTGCTCTTCACGCTCGGCAAGAAGCCTAGCGTTGTCTTCCCTTCGAGCTTGACCTTCGTGCTCGGCACGAAGCCCGGCATTGTCTTCCCTTCGAGCTTGCTCTTCACGCTCTCTTTCTTGGCTTTGTCTTTCCGAGTCCGGACGATCCTGCTGCGACCCGAGGTCCTCCGGGGTGACTCGTACCGACGCTTCACGTCCCCCTGCTGTTCCAGCTGAAGTTCCTTCATTGGCTACCCCCTTCGATCATGTCGGCTTGTACTAGTACGCCTTCTTCCCGAGCCACTCGTACCTCCCAGCTCTGCGCTCGTGGAACCCCGAGGGTTACCGATCCTTCGACTTCCGGTATATCCTCCGGCCATAAAGTAGGCTTTTCTCGTTCACTCCCCACGGACGGCGCTAGCTGTTGTGGTTACAAAGGCCACAAGCAACGAGGATTGGGCCGGCCCAAGGTGTCCCGGAGATTTAAGGGCTGCGGGACTACAAAGGTCCTTGGGCTAGGCCTAACGGAGAGGAACAGAAAGACTACGATGGAAGCAAGTGTTTGAAGGAGTCACGAAGGACCCCATATGACGTCTCCCATTTCCGTTACGGCGAGGTTACAAGGAGGATTCGATCTCCGATGTGATGGGTCGAGAGAGTATTTATAGCCCATACTCTCTCAACCCTAATTGTCACCATCAACCCACACAAGTTACACTTATGCCCTTTCTATTCTATCCACTCTTGGGCCAAATTCCCTCTTCATGTCCTTACTGGGCCTTGGTTGGGCCAAATCCTTCCCGCCAAGTGCTTCTTTTGGGCCTTGCGGCGCTTGCTCTAAGTCCTTGTTTGGCCTTGTTTCCCTCCGGACCGGCCCATTGGGGTAAGGTGGTGATCTCCCCCAACACCTCCTAACATGTCCTCGAAGTCTTCCTCGTTGTCGGGGTCTTCGGGCTCTTGCTCCCGGTTCTCCTTGTCTACGAGACGGCTTTAGGGTACGTAAGCTACGTCACATACAATAATGAAAGCAAAAAATAATAACAAGGAAAAACCAAATAAAACGGAGTGAAGAGGAAAGCTCCATGGGCTAGGGTTTGTTATGACGATTCCAACGGCGTCGGAATCGCCTAAAACGGAGCTACGGTCGAAAAGATATGGTTGTGGGAAGTCCGGGGGTGTTTTTGTAAAAATCAGCTAGGGTTTGAAAAGGATAAATAAATTTTTTTGGTAATTTTGCAAAAGTGCAGGGGCTAAAATGCAAAAAATGCATTTTCGGTCCGGCTAGGGACCTATTTGTAAATTTTGAAAAGCTTGGGGGCTTTATGTAAAACTACGAGGGCTCTTAACTAATATGGGAAAAGGCCGGGGGCTTTATGTAAAATAGACTTTCTGGGATATTGGCGATTTATTTTCTAAAGAGAAAAGTGGTGGGCTCGGTCCATGGACCCCGTAGACCGGATCGATGAGCGGATGCATGGGTCCATGGTGGACCGGAGGGCGGCGGGGCTCGGGCTCACCGGAATCGAGGAGCCCGGTGGCCCGGGTTGGCCGGAGGGGGGATGAGGGCACGCCGATGGCCCCCGAGCCATGGCGGAGCCGGTGGTGGGGTCGCACGGGCGTGGCGGCGAGAGATGAGCACGAGCGGCCGTGCTAGAGGGGTGGGGGCGTCGTAGAAGCACGTGATGGAGCTGCTCGAGGATGGGCTAAGGTGGATGGGCGAGGGCCTAGGGAGCTGCGCGGGGGTATGACGGGGCTATGCGGCTCCATGCCTCGCGCGAGAGGGAGAGGATGTGGCGCCGTGGCTAAGGGAAAGAGAGGGGAGGGCCGGCGGTCGAGGGGGAAGGCGGAGGGAGGAGGGAGAGGGGGAAATGATGACGCGGCACTTGCCCGTGAGCTCGCGCGGGGCGGTGGCTCGTAGGCAAGGGGGAAGGGGAGGCTTTTATAGTGGGGAGGAGGTGGATGGCGACGACGACGGCGACCATGGCGTGGCGGCCTGCCCGGGGCACGCGGGGAGAAGGGAGGGGCGCCGGGTACGGGCGGAGGCGAAGGGAGAGGCGCGGTATGCGAGGCCGTCGGGTCGGCATGTCGCGACGACCGAGCGGCGCGTCGATTGGTTCGATCGGAGGCGGAGATGACGGGGATGGTGGGTACGGTGGCGATGGCGGGGTTGACACGCGGCGGCCGTTAGGTCGGAAGTCCGTCCAAGGAGAGGGGGAAGCGGGGCCTTGGCGTGGCGTGGTTGGCGACGCGCGAGAGACGCAGGGAGAGCGGTAGCGGAGGTGGGCGACGCCGGGCCGGCGTGCGCGTGCACAACGCGCTTCGTGTCCGCGGCGCGGCAAGGAAGAAGGTGATGGGGGGGGGGGTTAGGTGGGTCGGGCCGGTTTGGGGAGGGGCTGGGCCGAGGGATGGGATTTGGGTCCGGGCGACCCAACGGGGTTTTAATTCCTTTTTCTTTTTTTCTATTTCCTCTTTTTACTCCATAAGCCAAAATAAAAATCAATAAAGACCAAATAAATTTAGATAAACCAAAATAATGTGAAGAAAAATAAAAGTAAGGCAAATAAAATAGAAACAACCAAGTTTGCATGTGTTAGGATTTTATTCAAAAATTCTATGTGTTGTTTTCCTATATATGTATTTATGTTTTTAATTCCTAGTTGATTTTGATAAATATTTTTCCTCAATAAAATAAAATGATTTATTCAATGAGTTTAGTTTGGCCAAAAATTGGGGTGTTACAGGATGCATCCCCTATCTTAGAATCCAAGGTGCACCTAAGCATGTTGTTCAAGTACACGGTAGTAGGGATGCCATCCAAAGTGAGTGCCAACTATCAAGCCCTTAGGCTAATCATATCGGTTGTCATACATGAATTCCGGAGTTGCATCATCCGGAGGGTCATGTATGTTGATATTGTCCTTCGTGGCATCCGAGTGATCAAAGCCCAGAATCGAGCAAACCGAGAGTATGTGACTTGAAAGTGATTGTCGTCCATGGTCCAGGTGCATGATTGAGTCCTACCGACTCTCCTCATCAAACTCGAGCCAAAGGGTGGCATAAAGCCGAGCGATCAACTCGGTGTTCCACCCATGAGCAAGCGCTATGATGTCCACCAAATTTATAGCTGCACACTCGGATTTGATTTGATCAAAAACTACATCATCCCGTCTTTCCCTCCATTCCTAGTTGATCCACTTCATGGGAACAGTCTTGTTTGTTAGCTTGACAACCTCGCTTGTACCACTCGATCCGGGTGTGGTCCCAAAATCTCACATCATTCACATCACCCTCCTTAGGCTTGATCCAGGGACACTTGCTCCTCTATTTCTACACTTCATCCCTATAAAAAGGCAGATTGTAGCCAGCTTGCTCAACATAGGGGACCTCAATTTATAGGTCACATGCCCTTGCAAGGCACGTGCCACCGGCAAGTACGAATCCTCCCCGCCCACATTCGGTTGTGGTTGTTCCTCCAACAACTTGCCGCTTCGCCGCACGTGCAATAGGGACATCATAGTCCGAGCCGGAGTCGGTGTTGGAGGAGGTGTCCGGAGATGTCACACCCCAAAACTCTAATTTTGGATTGTGAGCTAGGACTCTCTCGAATTCGAAATCTTGCTATAAATTAAAACCTTATTTCGGAGATGTTCTTAAATTTCAAACAAAGCTTTATCATTTTATGTAATAAGGGTTTATCATTTTATGTGCACGAAAGATCAATTTGAATTTTATGAATTTACCTTTTATTTGATTTGATTAGTAAAATGTTTGTTGAACCAAAAAACCTTTGATTTATTTAAAATTAACGCATTTGATTTCTAAAAATGTTTTATTTAGTAAAAGCCATTGAGTTATGAAATTAATTTATTCTATAAAACCTGATTTTTGAAAATGGTTTGTTATTTAAATGATTAATTTGGTTTAAAGTATTTTACCAAAGAGTTTTGAGTACCAAACATCTTTAAAGAGTTTTTATCTTCAACAAATTTCATTTGGAAACCAATTTTCCTACTATTTTAATTAGGTTGAACTATTTGTAAAATTAGGCTATATAAATATATAATTATATAATAGTTTGTTGCGTTCTTGCCCAAATAGATTGTGTGTAAACGTGTTTTTAAACTCGAATTTGATACGATTTAGTTTGGGTTAGAAAAAGAGAAGATAAATTAAAAAGGAAAAATAACCCAGCCATCCGGGGCCTATTTCCTCTCCAAGCCCAATCCTATTCTCCCTTTCCCCTCTCTCTCACCCAGCCCACGAACCAGGCCCAGCTGACCCCACCCACTCTATCATCCTCTACCTCCCGTCGCCCCAACCTCACCACCGTGCTGCCGCACCGGAAACCGCCTGCGCCACCACCTCCCCTACATCTCCCACTCCCCACCTGACCCAGAAACGTGCCGCACTAACTCCTGTGCAATTACCCCTCGTTAAGCTGCTACAACAGCCGAAAACAGCCGCATCAATGGCCATTATGGCATTGTAGGCCATTGATGGTCGGAGCCCCGACCCGGCGCCCATCTTCCCTCTAGAGCCTTTAAAAAGGAACCTCGCAGCAGGCTGCATCTTTTCGCTACCTAGCTGAATCCTTCCCTCGCTCTCTCATCGCGAATCGCCACAGCCAAGCACCGCTATTCACCTGTCGTCGACGTCAGTCGGAGGAGAGCCTCCCCGGACCGCCTCGAAGCCATGACGAGCTCCGCAAGGCCTCGCCCCACCCTCCAGCGCAAGTTTGACGAGGTTTGACCGCACGACGAGCTCGGGCGTCACCGCCGAACGCCGACGCCACAGCCTCGCCTCCGCGGAGCCACCTCCCGTTCCCCAGCGTGCGCGACCACACAGTGAGGTTCCCCGGGAGTTCCTCGGCGTTTCGCCATTGCTTCCTTCGAAAACGAGCAATCAGAGCGTGAAATCAATGGAGCTCCACCGTCCCGCCCACTCACCCTGCCGGTCTAACTCAAGCCGCATATCACACGATCGACGGTCCAGATTAAATCCTCGGAAGGGGTATGGCCTTCGGTCCATCGTGGACCATGAACCAACCCCACTGCCCCTAGTCCATGGCATGGTGGACCCAGTCCACGGATTTTCTGATTTAATAAAATTCATTTAATTCTAGATAAATTAGCAGTTTTGCGCCTAGACCCCTCTGTTTGCGTAAAATTATGTTTAGGCCCTCTATTCTTCCAACAACAGACCTTAAACCTTTATTTTAATTCTGTTTTAAGCCAAGAATTTTACAACAAACAATTTATTTAAATTGATAAATTACATTTAGGTCCTCGATCATTTTGTTTAAATGTAATTGGCCATAAACCTTTTTACATAAACACCCTTAGCATTTCTAGAAATTATGTTTTAGCCCTTTTCAAGCATATAAGCACTTGTTCCTGTACTTTTACAAAATCAAGCCTCGTGTTTTATGAAATCACAATTTTGTCCTAAGCATTTTTTAACACTTTAGTCCCTACCTTTGTTGTTTTTACATTTTAGCGCCTAAAACTTCAAACCGTCATAACTCGTTTGCTCGTAGCTTCGATTTAGGCGATTCTTGCGCTCACGGAATCGTAGCAACGTGTACTATCTTTCAATAGTGTTTTTATAATCTTTTGGAATGGTGTATTGTTCTGTTTCTTTGTTCATTTGTATGCTTGTTTGCATGTTTGTTCGCGCAACGTAATCGGAAGACGGTCAAATCGGAGATATCGACGAACGAGAAGTTGAAGGCGTAATCAGCAGGAACGAGAAAGAGGCAAGCGTCCTTGACGCATTTTGCACCTACTTCTCTCTATCTCGCACATGTTTGTTTGCATTGCATAAATATTTATCCTATGTGTCATATCCTTCCGATTTGTCCTTGTCGCCTGGGTGGAATTAGATGTAGGGTTGAGTACGTCGTGCTTAGCTTGCTTAATTCTACTTGGAAGACTCATAATGAGAACCATGATGATGATCCAAGAGAATGATCGCTCTGTGTTGGAAATACTCCTAGATAGGAATCTAAGCAAGTGGTATGTGATGGATGGTGCCGAGGGCACAATGTGGTTTGTGGCATGCTTGATGTAGATTTAAGGACCGGTTCTTGGAGCAATTCAACCAAGACTTTCGTGCCAACACAAGGCTGATATGGGTAGGCTTGACTCGGTAGTTAGGGGAATGTCCTAGTATTGTTAGATTTTGTGGGATGGGCGATGAGGGACAGGGACCGATGGGTCATCCCAAGACTCGCAAGGCACAAGAGGGGGCCCTTAGGAGGACGTACCCGAGGGGTAGTCTCCTACGGTGAAACCTTAGTGGCCACGTACGATCCGGGAGAGGAACCTAACGAAATGTCTTACGGTGATCTCCTGGCAACACACCTAAGGAAGTGTGTAAGTGCTTGGTCGGCACGACAAAATGGAGACTTTGGTCCACCCGGCGACAGGGGACAAAATCACCGACTCGTGGTACAGTGGTACAACCTCTCCGGAGTGTAAACCGTCATGACAGCCGTGCTCACGGTCAAGAGCGGCCTGGAAATCCTCATTCGATTAGGGGGCATGGATGGGTGGTTACGAGATGGTTATGTTGGATTTTGGACTAGGAGATCTTCACACATAGCAAATAGGTTGCATAATTAATGAACTAGACATAGGTGCTCTATGCAATAAACCTCATGTTAAGCCTTTCTTGACTTAAGCCAAACATGTCATACTTTCCCCCACTTGCTTGAGTACAAAATGTACTCAAACGTTGTTGCCTCTCTCGTTTGCAAAACTTGTTGCTGATCGAAGCCAAGTACAAAGGTGTACTTTGGATGAAGACAAGGAGTGAAGAGCTAGGCTTGTGATCTTCCGGTCGATTGCTCGTGGAAGTTGAAGGACGCCGACGCTTAGATTATTCCGCTGCAATGTAATCTTTTATTTTAGACCTACGAGTCCTTGATGTAATTATTTAATGATTTAATAAAGATATTGTTTCTTTTACCATATTGTTTTTCCTGTGTGCGTGAAACTTGATCCCGGGCACACATACAGACTGCATTCGGTTTTGTTCGTTAAGGAGTGAAGAGCTAGGCTTGTGATCTTCCAGCCAATTGCCTATGGAAGTTGAAGGACGCCCACGCTTAGATTATTCCGCTGCAATGTAATCTTTTATTTTAGGCCTACGAGTCCTTGATGTAATTATTTAATGATTTAATAAAGATATTTTTTCTTTTACCATATTGTTTGTCCTGTGTGCGTGAAACATGATCCCGGGCATGCATACAGCTGCATTCGGTTTTGTTTGTTAAAACCGAGTGTGACGAGAGAGGTCCTCTTGGAGATGGTCTTCTTCGACCAAGAGTCATCTATCAAGGAGATACATGTGTAAGAACAACATACGTCTTATGATGTTAATGGAGATGCTTGATTGGAGGCTCCTAGTCGGAACTTCCGGTAGGCTATCGAAACTTCCGACGGGTGCCATCAAGCTGTCGGAAGGTTGGCCGCACCGGAACTTCCGGTAGGGCCAACCCTAACCCCTAGCAGATGCGCAAATAGTATGCATCCAGCCATGGAGATTTACTCAACAACATGCTAGATTCCTAAAAGCTGCTAGAGATTCATCTACACTACATAAACACCCTAGGGAACAAGCGGATCCGAATCTAGATCTAGAAGTGAAGGACTTGAGAAATACCTTCTCTCCTAGCTAGCAAGCTTGAGGAAGACCATGTCGAAGAAATCCACGGGAAGTTGGAGAAGCGCTTCGAGGTTGATGCAACACCGTTGAAGGAGGATAAAAAGTGAGGAAAAAGGTGGAAGATTTCAAATGGGAGAGGTCCCTGTAAAATGGACGGGCTCCCCCTGTTTATATAGCCTCCCATGCATCGGAGGTTCTCGTGACATCCCTTCGGGACACCCGGGAATCGGCCCGAGGGAACACTCGACGAAGCGAGTTACAACGGTTCATCATTTCATACAAGCCAGGATATATACATCATGGTATAATACAACCAGGTTTTCAAAATACAAACACCATACAGCGGAAGCATAAACATTAATGTAGTTGAACAACCTACGAGTATTGCAGGGGAAACTTGTACTTTATACAACAAAATACTACTCATCGTTTCATCATGATGTACTCGAGCCGTCGTACATCACGGTTCTCCCTCTTCACGGCGTGGGGATACGTTCCCATTGGAGGAAACCACTCTCGGGACACCTGCTCCTCATCCGGGAAGCTACCGTACAAGTCGTGAAAGTACGACTCATGTCATGAAAGATAACGAACAAACCCCGAGTATTCTAATACTCAGCAAGACTAGCCCGTCAACAGGCACGCTAAGGCCGACGCCTAGTATGCAAAGGCTTTCTAGGCTGTGGAGTTGACTCATTTGCAAAAACAGCACTAATGGTGGATCCTTACTTTCAATGTTTAGCTCAACATTAAGTTCATTAGAGACCATGGTTTGCAGTCTACAACTATTGCAACGAAGTTTCAAGAAGAGATAAGATTAGTCCAACATTTCTTTCATCTCTCATCCTCATCTTGCATGTTGATTAACTACGATGTGACGAGCTAAACAAGCGGTGCTCATTACTGCGAGGACAGTGATTCGAATCGATTTATACCAGCTGGCAAAACTCGACTACACGACGTATACGCACCACACTGGTCGTATACGACAACTTTTCCGGCTAGCACCTGCAGAAGACTATCCGTTTCCAAACTCCCACGAGAATATGGCGACTCCACGACTTCCCTCGTGGCCGATCCATTTCCCTCCCGTGAGACTCACCTCTCACTAAGAGAGTTGGCTACGCTACATCTCCGGGGCGGTAGGGTACATCGACTTGCTCGGGCCCATTACACCGAGCATGTAGTACGGTACGTTTAAACTTGTTCAACTAAGCCGACAACGGTACGGTCCTTGACCAGACACGAGACGGGGCTACCACCTTGCAAACCATGTCCTCGTAAGGCACATGTGCTTGCCCTTTCTCCTACGGGGCCCGTCCGGTCTCAACTTCATTAACATTCTCTTTTTAATTAACAACGAGCACATCAATCCTTAAAGCCTCCATGCTTTAAGATCCCTAGAACATCTACCGCTGCGACTATGAATTAGGCCTAGCTTCTATTGAGCTACCTATACCAGTATAATATAAACAAAAGGAAAACTATCTCATGCATCTAGGGTGTCAATCATTCCCTAACACCTAATGCACAAATATACTTAACTAATGAGATAAAATAAAATATTTAAAACATAGGTAGGATGCACCGGGGCTTGCCTTGATTCGAGTCGGGGTTAGCTTCCTCGGTGTCTTGGTCAACTTCGAAGTTCCGTCTTCTGTCCGGTCCTCGGACGGAACCCGATCACGTCGGGACCTAGGTCGACCAACAATACGTCGCGAATCACAACCATGGATGCGTGAATGTATATGATATGATGTGCAAAGATTTTATTAATCATGTTCATTAATTAACAATTAATAATTAATCATGTTCATTAATTAGTAACTAATAATTAGTTAATGATATGCAATAACACATAAAGTAATAAATTGTGATCACATAAAATGACGGTGTTTATGTTTAATTTTGGGAAACAATTTTCATAAATACTTTCGTCTGCAGTATCTCCTTCATTTAAATAAATTCTTTTCTTAAATTATTTATTTAATTAGCATAAAATAATAACTTCTATTAAGTAAAGAATGTACTCCTCTATTCCCAAATTTATGTCGTTGGGACATGAAAATATGAGCTATGGCTAGTACAAATCCCTTGTCCTAAACGACATCACTATCGGATTGGAGGAGTAATTAATTAATACTTATGAAATTAAAATACTCAAAATGGATATTTTATTTCATAATTAGATAGAGAACATTTTTCTGAATCTAACAAAATTAGTTTCACATTTTCCGATTTTTTTTTAATTTTCTACAAAATTCTAAAAATTTAAAAAGCTTCACGTGCCACACGCGAGGCCACGGCGTGGCCACATGCGATCCAGCGCGTGTGGCCCGCGGTGTGGCGCCATCGCGGCGGCCCGGGACGGCGGCTCGGCCACCGGCGATGGCCGGAGTTGGCCTGCGGTGCTACGAAGCTCGCCACGGAACCACCAGAACACTCTACGCCACATGGCGAACACGAGGGTGTAGACGCGCTCACATGATCTCGACCGGAGATACGCCGGCGGCGAGGTACGGCTCGGGCGAAGCTCCGATCATGTCGCAAGCTTGCCACGGTGGCTCAAATTTGGGGAAAAGACGCGGGGAGCTACTACGGAGTCCGAGCAAGCTCGACACGTGGTCGCGGGGACCGAGCGATACCCGAGGAGGGTTGCTCACCGTGAGTGATGCCGCGGCGGTGAACCGAGCTCCGGGAAGATGATCAAATTTCATCGGACTCGTGAGAAGAACTCGGGGTTGAGTGGCCGGGGACGACGAGCAACACGCTACGCATCATTGGAAAGAGAAAAGAAGGCAAACGACTCACCAAGCGGTGGGAATTTCGAGCCGCGGTGGAGGAACGACAACGAGCTCGTCCGGGAGAAACGGTCCCGCCTCGACGGAGCGGAGCCGCTCAACTCGATTGAAGACTTGGAGAAGCTTCACGGGGTCGCTGCGGAGCCGATGGTGGCGTTGGCTTGGGTACGGGACTGCCGGAGCGGCCTCGGCCACGGTGAGAGCCGAGAGGGCAATGGCGGTGGAGTGGGGAAATGAGAGAGAGAGAGGGAGAGATAAGCACGGCAGGGGGGGCTTTATTCGGCGGGAGGCGGTGAAGGAGGCAAGCAGCTGCGTGTGGCGGGGGGCGTGGCCGCGCGGCCGGAGACGGCACAGCGGCGGCGGTGCTGAGAGCGAGCGCGGAGAGAGAGAGAAGAGAGTGACGGCTGGGCCCTGCACGGCATTTTTGCAAAAACGGCCCTATGTTTTTAATTAATTAAAAAGGAACCTTCCCGAGCTCGAGAAAATACTACAAAAATTCAGGGTGGCTAATGAAATTATTTCAGGCATTTTTCCTTTTAAGACCAAGTTCAAATTCCAAATAGTTTTCGGATTAAAAATACATGTTTAAATTCAAAAGAGAGGCTTTACTTATTTCTTGTAATTATTTTTACACAGCAAAATAAATTCAGAGCAATTTCATACTTCTTCTCCTATTATGTTTTATCAATAGAAAATGTTAAACCCATTATTAACTTTTATTTAAATTCTTTTTAAGAATTTAATTTAACTTAGGTTAATTTGATATTTTATGTGCATTTCTTAACACAAATTAAATATTTCACAAATGCAATATGATGACATGCTCATGAATGACATGAAATGTGCTTTTATTATTTAGGGTTGTTACGGTTCGATATGGGACCGAAACTTCGATGCACGCTCAAACCCTAGGTCAACACCTCGCACTCGGAAGTTCCAATAGCATACCGACACTTCGGTGTGGGTCGGACCACACATGGGAGTTCCCAGTCGAAACCTCCAGTCGGAACTTCCTATCGGATACTTACCTTATGGGTATACAGATCATCAAAGGAATGGATAATTAGAGATATGGTAGCAAATCAATTAAAATAAGATCGATGGAGAGGGCCCACGAGTGGTGCCTAACCAGTATGGAATAACGAGAACATTCCATATACCGGTATGGAAATAAGGCGGGCGTAACGACCGACATATGATGACTTGATTGACAAGTAAAGGAGCAATTTGTAGTCTATTAGGACTCGAATCAATAATGAACGCCTAGAGATAGAGCTTCGAATATGTAATCCATATAATTTACTAGGACTCGCATGTCACCCTAGCTCCTCCGGATATATAAGGCAAAGCGAGGACCCCCGGAAACTGTCCGAACCACTCGCAATTAGCAATCTAAAATCGAGAGGCCTAAACCTGTCTAAAATCGCGTCTTCTTGTGTGTTTCGTGTGTTGTAGCATCGAATTCCACGCTCATGAGGAACCGGGTAGTTCTAGTGCCGAGTTTAAGACTCGAGACTTGGCGCGCCGAGTAGGGGTCCCGGCGAGTTCATAGCGAGTTCGATGGCTTCTTCATTCGATGTCGACTTTGCGTCGGGCTTCATGATCCGCTTCGGGTCTCTCGACTTTGAGGCTGATTTCGCTGGAAAGCTACACCGACGAATCCGATCCAGAATCCGGCCGCTGCTTTTGAAGCGCGATCACCGGATACGATTGAAACTTCCTTCACGGAACCTAGCGGGATTGACGTAGCTTCAGCGCGAATCATCGGACCGCTTATGCTTCCGACCGGTCTAGCTAATCGAGGCCAAGATCATGACCACTACCAAGTTCGTGGCGATAAGCAGCTCTCTCGAGCTTGAAAACGACTTGGGGGAAAGACATCGGACCTCCTTCCAAGTATTTATGACTGGGCAATTTCTTCACCTCGCACGATGCCCGAAGAAATCGCATCCGAAAAAGGTAGAATGGCAAGAGAAGAAGCGGACCGTCGGCAACATGAAGCAGATGAGATGAATGCGGAAGATCCGCCTCCACGATCTTCGTCGGCAGCTACAACGAACAATGCTCGTGCAAACATCGTCGACACTAGCCAAGATGGAGGGGGTATTCCTGCTACGGCTCCACCCGCCACTCGGACCTTTGCCGAGCAAGCCGAGGATGCGGTAGACAATTCACCAGGATACAATAACCGCCGTGGATGTCACGGTGGAAGAAACCGTCATTCCTCCGGTAGGGCTTTGGATTTGGGCTCTATGGAGGTCGAGTTGAATGGCGCTCGAGTTTTCACGTCGCCGATCCATAACTTCATAGGCGTGAAGCGGATTCCGGAGACTATTCCGGAAGAAGTGTTTAATTCGACACCGGGATTACAGCGCGCCCCGAGTTTGGTAGACACGGCTGCTCTACAAACAAATCAGCTTGTGCAAGACAGAGTAAAATCCTCCACTCGATCTCATTCGCGCTCGGACCGGTATGCAAGGACCCGGTCCGAAGGAGCTTCTTTGGGAGGAAGAATCGGACGCCGACCTACGCCAATTGCAGATGAGCACGACCGTGCTCCCGATAAGGATTTACGTGTACCACTCAATGGGCATCGTGACGCTCGTAACGGGCTTATTGATTGTCATGCTGAAAGGGTTGAAGACCGGCGGAGACGGGAAGATGATGAACGACGACGGACCGGTCATATGGATGATCGTCCGGTGGATCCCGTGCCACCACCTCCGCCTGCAACCGGTTCGACTAGGCATAGGACGATCGCTTCGGCGCCGCCCCGGCCGATCATCGCCGGCGCAATGACAATCGAGGGCATGGCAATCGCTCCGCTCATCGTGATAGCCGACCGAGAAGAGATGACTACCGTGACAATAGAGACCGACGGGGACGAGACCGTAGGAACAGAGACGGAGAACCTCAACAAGACAACAATAATCGTCAAGATCCTCCTCCGCCTCCGCCTCCGCCTTCGCCCCTCCGGTGCAGAATAACAATGATTGCCGGGACGATTCCGGTGCTAGAAACCGAGACGATCGTTATCATGGCAATTCGATGACGACGAGGGATCGCAATTACCGACATTATAGACGTCGTTCGCCATCACCGGTCCGGACCGGTCTAGAAGATGACGAATACTCAATAATTCCAGCATATACACGGGATCTGTGCATTTGCATGTACCCCGGGGATTTAAGCCCGGGGCTCTTGACAAATATGATGGCAAGGCTCCCCCGCCGAGTGGCGTCGTATGTACACGACGGCCATCCGATCTGCGGGAGGTGACACTTTTGTTTTGGCAAACTATCTTCCCATGTGCATGGAACAGGCTAGACGCTTGGTTGCAATCTCTACCTAAGGAATCTATTTCTTCTTGGGGCGATCTTATTAAAAAGTTCGTTGAGAATTTTCAGGCAACCTATAAAAAGCTAGGAAACTTCTTCGACCTCAACGAGCTGAAGCAGAAACCCGATGAGACACTTACGGACTACATTAGACGTTTTTGCAGCAAGAAGGCCTTAATCCCCAATGTTCCCGATCGGTAAGTGATTGCTGCGTTCCAAGTCGGCGTCCGAATTGAAGCATTGGTGCATAAGATCGGTAGGCGTAACCGAAATCTTACCATGACGGTGTTAGAGTGCTTCAAGATAGCAGGTGATTATGCTGCCGGAGAGTCGAACGTGGTCAATCTGCGCGAGAACAAAGGGAAGGAGCTGAAGCACGATCATAGCAACTAGTCTGGATCCAAGAATAACAAACGCAAGGCCGACAACCTCGTCGCTGCCGTGGACCGGTCTCATGGAGGAGACCGTCCCGCGACGCCTAAGAGGGGGCCAAGAGAACGAGTTTCATTTGAAGCTTTACTTGAAGGGCCTTTGATGAGGACATCACTCGTACGGATACAACCAACACTCCCTCATTTTATATTCATGGTCCAATCATGAGAGCTCAAGCGCGAATTTGGAATTTATCGGTGAGCTCGTTTTTAATGCCTTCCTTATACAGTTTTGAGAATAAAATACTACCTACTGATTTAATTATTGTTAGGAACCATGGAGATGATGAGGATATGGCTAGAGAGGTGCTCAAAGGCGTGGAGGGCCGGCCATGTATTGCAAATCAAGTGGGAGGCCCAATCAAAGTCGATTTCGGATCCGATTCGGACTCCAGGACCAGTCCGCACTAAAACGGACGCCCAGATCGCATACGGGCTCGGTTTTGGACGTTCTACATATGGTTCGAAAGATAAGAAAATCACCTTTTCAATGGTGCCAGTTGGAGGTCCAAATTCGTTCGGAGTCAACGGGAATCGTCGAAACAATTTGATGGACAGAATCTGTCTCGGTGCTGAGTCACCGTTATATCGCTATTGGGCTTTGTATCAAGTTGGGCCCAATAGGGGCGTGTCCTAGGGTTGGAGGACGACCCGCACCATGTCCTGGTCGTCCTCTCCCCTTCTATTATATCCCCATAGCCGCCACAAACAGATTGGGTTTTGTTTTGTTAGTTTAGCCATTGCTACTACCTTGTAGACGCATGCGTCAGCCTAGACCATCCGTTCTACTTCATTCAGAACCCCACCTTTGTGAGTTGAGTTACTTGTTTATCTTGTTTTTGCTAGTTCTTCGATTGCTTGCAGGAATTACCCTCGTGGTTTGGTTGATCGTGCTCCACAAGATCGTGATTAACCGCCGGAGTTGGTGTATCGGTTGCTAAGGCGCATCCTTGTTGGCTGTAGTCGGGCCGTGAACGTCTCTCCAGCTTGAAATCAAAGTTATCCCCTCTCATCGAAAGATCGGACAGCACCCGTGTACTTATTAGTTGGTATCGGAGCAAGGTTCATCGGTGAGAGATTTCGTGTTCCTCCCTAATTTTTTTTCTCCTATAGTCGAAAAACAGCCATACAACAAAAAATCACACACATCATTCTCCCCTTCTTAGTTATTTTCAGTGGGAGATTATGTTGACTTCTTAGTTATGTAATAGAACATAGGCTTGTACTTTGGACTATTATTCAACTTTGCAATTTATGATTTCGAAATTTGCAATTCCTTGCTACTATATTTTGCCTATCCAAACTCCACATATATCCTTCGAACAATCACAGGTTTTGACCCTCGCAATTGTTGGCTCAGTTTGACCCTTGCTACAAGAAATTAGCTTCTTAGTTATCATCATAATTCCCTTTACCTTTAAACACTTTGAGATTTTGCTGTTACTACTTAGTTAATTCTTGTTGAGTTTCTGGTTGCATCGTCGTGTCGTGTTGCTGGTCTTAGTGTTTAATCCACTAGAGTTTTGAGTTCTATTCATGTTTTAGTCACCACTTAATCCACCGTTGTTGTCATCATTTTTTTGTTCCACCTATTAGAACCACGAAATTATCCACCATCACCATCATACTTGTTGTTTCGTGTTGTGCCACACCAAATTTATCTTTGTCCACCTCTTGTTTTGCACCGAGAAGAAAGAAAATCAATTCAATATCAAGACAGATTCGCAGAGAAATTTCTGATCTCTAATAAAAAGGCTATATTTTTATCATCGCTGGTGCGTTTTGTGTCTTTAAGCACAATCTAGAAAGCTTATGATACTATCTTTCAATCGGATCTGACCTTGCACAAAAATTCCATCCGAGCGTGTCACAATCATCAAAGAGATATATGTTGTTTCAAAACAGCGCGTGTCAATCGGCTAGAAAAAAAAAGAAAGTGATACATCGAAGAAAAGAAAAAGAGAGAAGAAAAGTGAGCTAAAGTTGTTCCTGGTTCCATCATGTTTCATTTTTGTGACAACCTTTGTGTTTAGGCTCGCGTCTCTAGCACGGTTTAGCCTAGGACCAAGCACGGTACCGTCATTGAACACTTATTCAACTTGCTTTTAACTAACGTGGTACTAGCTTTCCTTGTGCATTACTTTCAGCCCACCTACAACTCCACATATTTGATTAGAGCTTGACCGGTGTTGTTGCTGCGGCACCGATACACTTTCTTGCACGGTTTCGACTTGTTGGTTGCCATCACCACCTGTTGAGCAAGGTAACAACTTGCAAGGGCTTGTTTGAACAAATTAGTTTGAGAGAATAACAACGACACATCCTAGTAGTTGATAGGAGCATACAAATTATTGTGTTTGTTCTTGCTTTCTGCTAATCATGGCAGGTGACACGAAGATATTTGAGCCATCACGGTTGCATTGTAACATTCGGGACATCATTCAAGCACTTGCCTTCATATCATGGTGAGTTTTTTTATCCAAGAGCATATATTGATTGGGAGCTAAAGTTAGAGAGTGAGTTTGATGAGCATGATCTTTCCGAGGAACAAAAGGTTTATATTGCTTCTAATATATTAACTAAAGATGCTTTGTATGAATGGAATCGTATTTGTAGGCGGCACAAAGTTCCACAATCATGGCATGACTTCAAACTTCTTTTTAGAGATGCTTCCTGTGACATCCCATGTCATGATTAAGGCTAATCACATAGTTAGTACCCTAATCACAGCACTAATGGAGCACTAAGCACTAATGCTAATCACCCAAGGGAAAATTAGGAAAAATAAAAGAGAAAAAAAAAAAGAAACCTAACTAAACCCTAGCCTTAACCAAACCCTAAGGGAAGTGCAAAAATTATAAAGAAACTACCCACATATTTTTGCACCACTGCATTGCTCATGTAAAAAGATGAATTTACAGTATTTTTACAAAATTTTTGAACAAAGTTTTGAATGCCCAAAAATTCAAATTTAAATCTGAAACACTGTTATTTGTGAATTTTACATGAATTTTTGGAAGAACTTTTAGAACTTCAAATTAAAAGATGGAAATTCAAGCACATCGTGCTGAATCCCTACATATTTTTATTTCAAATTTTAGAGCACCAGAACTACGATTTTCGTCCAAATTTTCAAACAGCAGATCCAAATTCAAAACTCGAGCTCGAGCTCTCGCCCGATGGGCAATGGCGGCTCCGACCCGCCGGTCCGGCGAACTGCCAGGCCGCGCACGCGCCCCGCCTGCCCGGTCACGTCGCCGCGCACCTCCCCAACTGTCCCGTACCCGACGCCCAACCCGCGACGCCCGAATTGAAGGCGCCGCGCCTCGCTCTGCCGGCCGTGCGACGTCCGCCCGGCCGTCCTTAGAAAAACGGCACGGCGGCCATGGATCGATCCCACTCGCGCCTCCCCAAGCACCAACAATACCTGCCCCGTCTCCCAGCGCCACCCCCAGCTCCATTCCCCTCCCCTAGCGCGCACCGGAGCGAGAAATCGGGCCGCCGCCCCAAGCTCCCGCTTCTAGGCGAGCTTGCTCCTCCCCTTTTTCCCCCTCAATCAAGTGCGCCGGCACTTCCCCGGGCTGCTCCCTGACTTGGTTTCCCCTCAAGTGCAGTCCAGCTCGCGAATTTTGGGGACGAACTGCTGCCGCCGCCGCCGCCATCGCCTCACCTCCATCGAGCCCCCGTCCCGGTACTCCTCTGCGCCAAGCAAGCCCACGCCGCCCGTCCCCAAGGTGAGGCGGAGCTCCTGCCCGAAACCCAGTCCCTCTCGCCCCTGTGCATCACGCGCGACGGTGCTGGAGTCGGCCCCGTCCGCCGCGCCGTGGACACCGGCGTCCGGCCGCCGCGCGAGCCCCGGCCTCCCCATGGGCGTGTTCCCCACGCCACGCCGTGCGGGTTGGACCCCTCCCGTCCTCCCAAACCCACCGCAGCGCCCTATGGCGCCAACGCCGGCGAGCTCGGGCCGCCTCCGGCGAGGACCCGCCGCGCGGGCCCGGCCCCATTTTAAAATTACCCTCGTGGCAGAATCGTAATTAGATCCGAACTTCTTTCAAATTTGAAAAATTCATATCTGGCGTTTGAAATGTCCACAAATTACAAACTAAAATGTTTTGGAAACTAGAGGATCTTTACTTTCATAAAAGTAACATGAGCTGGCCAGATTCCAACATTTTCTTATTTTTACAAAAATGGCAAAAGTCAACCCCTGAAAACTTAACTAAGGCATAACTTTAAAACTATAGATCCAAAAATAATGCCACTTGGCCAAGACCTTCACCTAGACATACGTGAATTTATGGCACTGAAAGATCTGCATTTCATTTCATATTTTTCTAGTTATTGCATTTCTTGCATTCTCTGTATTTAATATTTAGTTAAATCCGTGTAAATTATTTTTGCATGAAACTTGGTAATTAATTCCCTCCTGGTACTGTGCATGTGTAGAAAAGTCCATGTTAATTTTGGAGTAGGTTAGATAATTATTCTTGCAAACCCTAGATCTAAATCCATAAAGGGGTATTTTCAGCACATGTGTAATTGGTTTTATGTTTTTAAAAATTATGTTTCTGCATATTTATGTAATTTCCACTATTCACCATGTTCCCTAGAACTTCATGGCAGAATTAGTAAAAAGATTTCACATACTTCACACATGTGTTAATTTTGGGATCGAGTTCTTGTTTTATAAATGCAATCGTCATCACATGTGATGCTAAACACTTGAGCCTAAGTCTCCGCATTGCATTTTAAGGACTTACTAAATCTTAGTGCTGAACCTACAAGAAACACAGCACCCATGTCCATGTTTTAAGTACTTGTTCATGTTTTAGTAGGGTTATGCTTGCGTATGTCATTAACTTCTCGTAAATAGAACAAGAGTTATAGTCATGCTTATTAGGGTTTAATTGAACAAAGCTTTTGGTTAAATTCGTTCATGAGCATCTTTACAAAAACAGCACACATGCATTGCCATCCTCATTGATCTTGTATTCATGCTACTTATGCATTGCATTTCATCCTATAGGTGACGACGCCGAATTGAACCCGCCGGAAGAGACAATTGCAACGCGCAACGCTTGGGAGGCTAGTGCTAACTTCGATCACTCTCAAGCCAAGCCCCGGTGCATTCCTATTATTTTGAAATGTTTTCTTTATCACTCTATTAAGGATGATGAATGTGCATTTAAGTTCTAGGAATTGTTTGGAAATCCACGTGCATAAATCCCTATGTGTCCTATGTAGAGTAGGTGTCATATCTCCGATAGAAATGCTATGCTAGGCTTATGGAGTCAACGATGGAATGTGGAATCTCACCTATGGTTTATGATTAAACTTGAACATGATGGATTTGGTTAAAAGTTGAGAACACCCTATTGTGGCTCCGCGAACAAGTTTGAGTTGTGTACCACTTGCATACCTTTCTTATGGGGATTGGTAAACCTATGTAGCTTGCATGTTATAAAGTGAGCCGGATATCTCACCGACCCGGAGGTGATGTGTTTGGCACGGTGGTTGCACGGGTTGAGGATCGTTGGAGAGTACATGGGTTAAGCCTTGGGCGCGTTGTTGAACGGTCGCAAGGGGGACGTGTACTCCGGGTCGGTGGCCCCGTGTTTTGCTTTATGATGAACTCGCGAACGGTGGCCATACGTGTTCTTAAATGATGCGTATGTCGTGCATTTGGGTCTTTTCCTGCAGGATTAATAATTCGATAATTATCGCCGTTTCCTCTCGGTTAATGAGCACCACTTGATTCGAGCAGTTTACAATGTGTAGTAATGAAAAGAGGATGAATAGCTTGCTGTTTTATATTGATATAAATTTGTATTGCAAATTCTTGTATTGCTAGTATGCTCACTAAAGTTCCTTTTATGCAATAACCCTATTAATTTGGCTAAGTCATAAAATTGCCAACCTAATTAGCATAGGTGCTATTTATGCAAAATGCCAAGTTACACCGGTCAAGCTCTATGCATCTAGGAGTCGGTCTTAGATGACCAATTTGACGCGTAAGACTTGCGGAGTATGCTAGATACTCAGGCTTTGCCACTACATGTTTATTTACGGGTTTCCCGCAAGCCGGGTTTTGTGATTGTTGTGGTAAGGTGGTTTGGGATGGAGAAGAGCCCAAAGAGTGGACCATTGAATGGGTCCCTAGCTCTCCGACCCATGATGAGTGAGCCATGGCCTAGGCCGGCATGGTTCATTTAAGTTATCTATGTATCGTCGAGTTATGTATTCGCTTCCGCACTTTAATTTCGAACAAAGATCATGGCTATGTAAGACTTAATTTTGAACCTAATGTATCTTTATTTCGAACCCTATGTTGTAATCAAGACTTAATTATGCAAACTTGTAATCCGTGGATGTTTGTTAATGTGATGTTGTGTATGGTTGCTTCGTCAACCATCTCCCAAGGCGATCCGTACCACACTTAACTATCTTTCGGGATAGGGGTGTGACACGTGGTATCGAGCCGACTTGGGATTTGCGTCGTGCTAACACTCATTCTAAAAATCATAAACCCCGTTTTTGTGTCACGGTGAGGTACGAGTCTAGATAGAAAGACCAATATAAGGACTATATAGAATGGTGGCAAAACTAACCCTGTGTTATGATTGTTTAAATCTTTTGCAACTACGGCTTTGGCAAAGGTATGTGATTGAGTGTTGTCAATTTTCGCATGATATTATTGGTGTGACTCGAATACACTCTTATTCGAGAGCTCTCCATGTGAGGCGAGGTGACATGGATTTATTTTTGGCTTGTTTCTTTTGAATTTGATGTAATGTTTCTAGAATCCATCTCTTGCAGGTACATAACAACGCTTTAGTTCGTATAGTATCGTGTGAGAGGTGTGTGTGCCACCGATGCGCTTGTCCGATATTCGTATCGGCGGGCGCGGTCTTTTAATTTTTGTGAGGACGTACGAACCGACATATTGAGCATCCATCATACTTGCATGTCATATCATCATGTCAAACATATGCATGTGAACTTATCTAAATGAAACAATCACAAAAATTTGATCACTTAGCCTAATTCTCACAAAAGGTGGAAAACCGAAACACTAAAACGTGGCAAAACGTGGCAGATTTCTTGACTTTCACGAAAATGAGCATAACTTTCAAATTACTTATCCAAATAAGGCAAATAAGGACTTTCTGGAAAGCTTGTATTATGCACTACAACAAAATTCTAGTATCAGGTCTTGTAAAAATCTGGAAAGTAGCTAGAATTGCCCATTACAGAGAGCTGTTCTGGAATTCCAGAATGTGCTCCGATTCTGTCCCTGTCGTAGATCGCTCATAACTTTCAAACGACAACTCAGATCGAGTTGTTCTAGGATGCGTTGGAAAGATTAAGAAATTTTCTAAAACTTTCATAACAAAATAAAAATTTAACTCGGTCCAGAAACAGGGGTAATTATCGAGTTTCTGTAACGTGTCAAATCTGTCCAGAAAATGGAACCGTGATAGGATTATGCGAAAAGTTTTGTTGCATTGTTTTGCTAAGTTGGTGCCATTCCATCATTCATGCTTTTACTTATTTAGCATGTTTTGTTGTTGGATATTGAGTTTTGATTTGTGTTTCAAAATTCTCCGACAGATGGCCCCCGGCAAGCTCATGATGGATCGTGAGAACCTCGCGAGGCGGGTGCTCGAGTTGGAGCAGGAGCGTGCTGCCCTGCAGGCCACCCTCGCCACCCGCGACGCTAAGCTTACCACCCGCGACGCCGAGCTCGCCGCTCGCGCCGCCGAGCTTGCTGCCCGCACAGCCGAGCTAGCCGAGCGCACTACCGAGGTGGACACCCTCCGTACGCAGCTCGAGTATAGCGAGACGGAGCGTTGGAGTTTCTTCGAGCAGCTCCACGACACCAACCTTGCCCTTGAGGGCAATGGAGCCGCCGCTCTGCAGGCCACGCTCAACGAGCGTGAGGCCCAGCTCACCGCCGCGAATGAGGAGAACTATATCCTCTCCGGCCAGGTGGATGTCCTTCTCGAGGAGAAGGATGAGTTGGAGGTTACTCTCCCGGAGACTCAGGGCGCTAGGGATGCCTTGGAGGGAGACCTCCGGAACGCCCAGGCGACTATAGCGCATAACAACGCTACCATTAAGCATCTCCAAGCCGCCAACGACGCCCTGCACGCCATCCTTAATGGCGGACCTCCCGAGCCACTTGAGATCATCCCACCCGAGGAGGACGTGGAGATGAGTGATGGCGAGGATGCTTCCGACGTCGAGGACGGAGCACCACCCTCTCCCATGAGGGATGACGCCGACTACTACGGCGATGACGACGAGTAGTGGTCACGACCGGTGGTCGTAGCTCTATGTGTTGTCGGATTTGTAATCTCGTGAGGCATGTAACCGTGTTGGAAACGATCCGTGTGTTGTTAACTAAGCTCTCCGAGATTTGTGTTTGTTTATGGGTCACATGTGATGTAACCTAAGACCGTGTTGTATCGGATTTGTGGTTCTTGTGTATCAAAAATTTCTATCATGTTGCTAGCTATGTTGGAATCTATGGAATATGTGTGTTGCCAATGCATTATGTTTATTTCATCAATATTTTCTTCGTGCATGCAATCTGAAATTTTTGATCCCTCATGTCCAATGTCATATTTTCTTGCTATTTTAGCACTTGATCTAATGAGCTAACGTGAGAAAAATTTTCATATGTGACAGATGGTGAATACCCGTCGTGGTGAAGCTTCCGGCAGCGGTCATGGTGCGAGGGAAGAGCAACTCCCTAACCCACCACCTCTCACGCCGTTGGAACAACTCGTGTCCAACCAAAACGAGATGTTCCGCTTGTTCTTTGCAAGTCAAACTAATCAAGGACAAGGCCAAGGACCGCCACCCCAAGGGCCCGGGAATTCCACCTATGCCGACTTTTGGGCGACTCAACCGCCAAAGTTTGGTGAAGCTACTACCGATCCTTTGGAGGCGGATAATTTCCTCCGCATCATTGAGTCGAAGTTTGCTCTCCTCAATTGCACATCGGAGCAAAAGGTTCTCTTTGCGGCTCAACAACTTCGTGGCTCCGCTAGCGCATGGTGGGCAAGTTTCACCGCCGCCCTTCCCGCCGGTACTCAAGTGAATTGGCCGGACTTTTGCACCGCTTTTCGCACGCATCACATTCCCGCCGGCCTTATGATGTGCAAGTTGCAAGAATTTCTCAATTTGAAGCAAGGTACGGAACCGTGCAAGAGTATGCACGGAAGTTCAACTACTTGGCTCAATATGCATCCTATCATGCCGATACGGATGACAAAAAGAAAGATTGCTTCCGTTCGGGGCTAAGCCCGAAGTTGCAAGATCGCTTGGCTCAAGTCACTACCGGCACGTTCAATGACTTGATGAGTGCCGCAATTGTGCAAGAAGATGCTATACGTGCTCACGAAGAGGACAAGAAGAGGAAGCGGGCCGTAGGAAATCCATCCGGCTCCGCTCCGCCCAAGTACAAGTTAGCTATCACTTTCCCGTCCGGACGAAGTTTCGGGCCGCATTGCCGCTGACGGGGGCTCACGCCAATTTGTGCCGCAACAACACCACCACTCCCACGGTGGAAATCAGCAGCACAACACTTCCTTCCGCCCTCCACAGCAGTAATACCAAGGTGCTAGGCCCGGTCCTCAAGGTCCGTGCTTTAATTGTGGACGTCCGGGTCATTTTGCAAAAGATTGCCGTGTTCCGACACGTAACCCGGCAACAACACCACCAACAACAACAACAATGGTTCCGGAAGTGGCAACAACAATCAAAACCGCAATGGGAATAATGGGAATGGGAACCGCAATCAATCCTCCACCCCAAATGCTAAGAATGGCCGAGTCAACTATACCACGGCCGAAGAGATTCAAGCGGGAGAACCGGTACTCTCGGGTATGTTTTCGGTGAACAACCACTCCACTTTGGTTCTTTTTGATTCCGGTGCAACTCATGATTTCATTAGTCAAGCATGTGCAAAAACCCTACAACTCACTCCTACCGTTTTGGATATTCCCTATATCATCACATCACCGGGTGGAAAAATGAAAACAAACCTAGAGTTGAGGCAAGTGCCATTAAACCTAGAGAGAAAAATATACCCCTCCTCTCTCATAATTTTAGGTGGGCAAGGAATAGATATAATTCTAGGTATGAGATGGATGAAACTCCATAGAGCCGTTTTGCACATCGATTCCCGTGAAGTTCACCTAAGCTCACAACTCCATGGATCGTCTATTCTCCGATTATGTAACAACTCACAACAATAAAATGCATTTCATGGCATTCATGAGCATGTCATCACATTTTAATTGTGAAATCATTAAGCATGTGATATTAATCATAAGCACATAAAATATCAAACTAACTAAAGAATAACGGAAAGGCTAGAAAGAAATAAAATGAGAAGAAAATCCAAGTTTAACATTTTCTATGGTTCAAATATCCCAAATAAAGATTTATAAAAATTTACTGAAAGCATTTTGTCATGTAAAAATAATTGCAGAAAATAAACAAAGTCTCTTTATTGAATTTTGGCTAGGAATTTTTAATCCAATTATGGTTTGGAGTTTCTCATTGGGACTTAATAGGAAAAATGCCTAAAATCTTCTCGGTTAACACCCTGAATTTTTGCGGAATTTTTGGAGCTGTGGAAGGTTGCTTTTTAATTAGACAAAAACCCAGGGGGTTTTATGTAAATCGACCACAGCCCCACCGGCAGCCTCTTCTCCCTCTCCCGCGTCTCAGCGCCGCCCGCCGGCCGTGCCGCCTTCCCGGTCGGTGCCACGCCACCCCGCCACGCAGCAGCTGGCCTCCCCTCTTCTCCTTTCTTCTCTCGCCGTTGCCGCACCCCTACTCCACCGGCGCCGGGCCACTCCGGCCACTCTTCCTCCAAGTGAACCTCGCCACAAACTCCGCAACGAGTCCCCGGAGCTCACCCGAGCGTCCAAGTTGGTTGAGCTCCCTCTGTCTAGCGGAATTGGAAGCTTCATCTCCGTCCGTGGCCGCCGTCGTCCATCACCGCGACTCCAAATTCGTCAACTCCGGTGAGCCGTCGTCCATCTTTTTGATTCGGGATGATGCGCAACCCTTTGCTCCGTGTTCTTAGTCACTTACTACCGCATCTCCTCCACGGAGGGACGAGTAATCGGCGATCTTCCACAACTCCGGCCGTCGTCGTCCGCCACCTCCACGGTGAGCATACTTTTCCGGGCTTGTTCATGTCATTTTGACTACTAGCCGAGCTTGCGCATGATCCGTAGAAGCTCCCCGAGCTTTTTCCTTAAATTTCCGAGCTTCCAGACGAGCTCCGCCATGCGCCGAAGCGCCGCCGTGCCCAGGTCTCGCCGCCAGACATGTTTCGAAAAGAGCTCATGTCATGTGGGTGGCACGGTTGTGTTCGCGAGGTTGCCTATATGCTCTAGGTGTGTTCGCGGCGAGCTTTGGCTCACCGGCGACCAACTCCGGTGGCTGCGCCGTCGCGGTGGTGCCACACCGCGGGCCACACGCGGGTGGGATCGCGTGTGGCCACGCGCGGATTAGGTGTGGCCACCCCGTGGCCCTATGTGTGTCACGTGATTTGAAATTTAAACTTGCAAAAATTCGTAGAAAATTCAATAAAATTCAGAAAAATACCAAACCAACTTTGTTAGACTCGGAAAAATGAGATCCATCCATTTGTGAAATAAAATAATTATTTTGAATAAAATTTATTTGTAATTTGTAGTTAATTCCCTTTTCTTTAATAAAGAAAAGCTATTATTTTATGTAAATAAAATGTCTAATTATGGAAAATAATTGTATTTAATAAAGGAGATACTTGGAGACGAAATTAATAATAAAATTTATTTTCCAAAATTAAACTTAAAGTGTATTATTATTTATATGATCACAATATATTAACCTTTAATCACTCAAAGTAATTATTTACTTATTGACTAATAAATCGGATTAATGTGTTAATTATTAACTTAAGTAATTAGTGACCTTAATTAAGTAATTAAGGAAAACAAAATTAATTGATAATAATCTTACTTAAACATTTATTAAGCAGCATAATTAATTGTTAATTAATACTTAATGAACATACTTATCCATAATTAGTTAATTAACTAAAGTAATTAAGCATTAATCATTACTTATTATCTATGGAACTTCATTAATGAATCCTTGCATACTTTCATCATGGGCATTCATGCATACATGTTTGTGATTCGCGATACACTGCTGGTCGACTAGGTTCGAAGTAATCGAGGTTCCACCCGAGGCGAGTCGGAGCCGGGATCTCGAAGTCGACCCAGCCGCCGAGGAGACTAACTTCGAACAAACTCAAGGCAAGCCCCGGTGCATCCTACCTATGTTTTAAATATTTTACTTTATCACATAGTACAGTTATGCGTGTGCATTAGGTGTTAGGGTTTGGTTGACACCTTAGATGCATTATGGTAGGTTTCCGTTTGTTTATTCTATACTCGGTACAGGTAGCTCAATAGAGGCTAAGCTTAATTCATAGTGACAACGGTAGATGTTTAGGGCACTTAAAGCATGGAGGCTTTAAGAGTGGTTGTGTTGACATTAAAGATGTTGAGAGTGTTAATGAAGTTGAGACCGGATGGGCCCCGTAGGAGAAAGGGCAAGACGGAGATGAGGTCTTGCAAGGTGATAGCCCCGTCCGTGTCGGTCAAGGACCGTACCGTTGTCGGCTTAGTTGAACAAGTTTGAACGTACCGTGCTACATGCTGGTATCATGGGCCCAGCAAGCTGATGTACCCTATCGCCCCGGAGATGTAGCGTAGCCAACTCTCTTTTGCCGGCTGCCGGTGAGAGGATAGTCTCACGGGAGGGAGATGGGTCGACCACGAGGGAAGTCGTGGCTTCGCCATACTCCCGGGGAGTTGGAAATGGCTAGTCTCGCTGTCGGTGCTAGCGGGAAAGGTTGTCGTATACGATCGGTGTGATGCGTATACGTCGTGTAGTCGGGTTTTGCCGACTGGTATAGAAATCGATTCGAATCGCTGTCCCTCGCAGTAATGAGTACCGCTTGTTTAGCTCGTCACATCGTAGTAACTTTTGTGGAAGATGAGGAAGATGAGAGAGGGAAGGATAAAGATCTATAATGTCTTGTTTGGAAACTTGATTGAATAGAGTTAGGTTGCAAAGACCATGGCTAATGAACATAACCCGAGCTAAAATATCGAAAGTAAGGACCCACCCTTTAATGCTGTTTTTCGCAAAGGAGTAAACCCCACAGCCGGAAAGCCTTTGCATACTAGGCGTCGGCCTTAGCGTGCCATGTTGACGGGTCGATCTTTGCTGAGTATTAGAATACTCAAGGTTTGTTCGTTACCTTACAGGGGTGGAGTCGTGTTATCACGACTTGTACGGCAGTTTTCCGAGGAGGAGCGAGTGTCCGGAGGGAGGTTCCCTTCGGTGGGAACGTATCCCCACACCTTGAAGAGAGAGGACCGTGATGTACGAAGGGCTCGGTGCATCACGTTGTTTCGTCTTAAGTCCGTTGAGTTGTAATAGAACAAGCTTCCGCTGAATACTCGTAGGATGTTGAAATCTCAATAATGTTATCTTTTCGCTGTACGAATGTTGTATTTCAAAAACTTGGTTGTATTATACCATGATGTATATATTCGGCTTGTATGAGATGATGTTTTTGTTGTAACTCGCTTCGTCGAGTGTCCCTCTGTTCCGATTCCTAGGTGGTCCCGAAGGGATGTCACAGATTACCCCATCCAAAATTCTCCACTTCAAGAATCTACCATCTCGAGGGGAAAAGGATTGAGGATATTCCCGTGGTATGTGATTTTTCCGATGTGTTTCCGGATGACTTACCGGACATGCCACCCGATTGGGATGTTGAGTTTAAGATTGAGCTCCAACCCGGTATGGCACCAATTTCCCGTAGGCCGTACAAAATGGCTCCCAATGAGCTAGCAATCTTGAAGGAACAATTGGGCGAGCTTATGGATAAAGGATATATCCGCCCTAGTTCATCTCCGTGGGGATGTCCCGCTCTCTTTGTGAAGAAGAAAGACAAGACGCTACGTCTATGTGTGGATTACCGCCCTCTCAATGCGGTGACTATCAAGAATAAATACCCGCTCCCTCGGATTGATATTCTTTTTGATCAATTAGTTAGTGCTAAGGTTTTCTCTAAGATTGATCTCCGATCCGGTTACCATCAAATCAAGATCCGGGCCGAAGATAATCCAAAAACCGCATTCTCTACGCGGTATGGTCTCTTTGAGTATCTCGTCATGTCTTTTGGGCTCACAAATGCCCCGACTCATTTCATGTACTTGATGAATTCGGTATTCATGCCCGAGTTGGATAAGTTTGTCGTGGTCTTTATTGATGACATTCTTATTTATTCGAAGTCCGAAGAAGAGCATGCCGAACACCTTCGCATTGTTCTCCAACGGCTTCGTGATCATCAATTGTATGACAAGTTTAGCAAATGTGAATTTTGGTTGAAGCAAGTTCCTTTCTTGGGTCACATCATTTCCGCGGAAGGTGTTGCCGTTGACCCGAGTAAAGTTGAAGAAGTGCTTACTTGGAAGTCCCCAAGATCGGTGAGACAAATTCGAAGCTTTCTCGGTCTTGCCGGTTATTATCGGAAATTCATTCCCAATTTTTCAAGCATAGCCAAGCCTATGACAAAATTGTTGGAGAAAGATGCAAAGTTTAAATGGAGCCGTGAATGTGAAGAAGCTTTTCAAACTCTCAAGAAGCATTTAACATCCGCTCCGGTGTTAGCACAAGCCGACATCACCAAGCCGTTTGACGTGTATTGTGATGCATCCGGCACCGGTCTAGGGTGTGTACTAATGCAAGAAGGTCGTGTCATTGCTTATGCTTCTCGTCAACTTCGCAAGCACGAACAACATTACCCCACCCATGATTTGGAACTAGCCTCGGTTGTCCTTGCTTTGAAAACTTGGAGGCATTATCTACTTGGAAATCTTGTCAATCTTTACACCGATCATAAGAGTCTCAAATATATCTTCACCCAACAAGAGTTGAATATGAGGCAACGTCGATGGTTGGAATTAATCAAGGATTATGAGTTGGAAATTCATTATCATCCAGGAAAAGCTAATGTGGTTGCCGACGCTTTGAGTCGCAAGGATCAATGCAACCATGTTACCGGTTGTTCTATGGAAAACTCGGAAATTTTAGATTCTAGTGAACCGAGTCTTCGAGTCATTCCCTATGGTTCACTATATAATCTAGCTCTCATTCCTACCCTTCGTGAGAAAATTATTGAGGCACAAAAGAAGGATGAAGATATGGAATTTATTCGGCAAAAGATAGAAAAAGATGAGGCTACATGTTTCCGACAAGGTGCCGATGGTGTGTTATGGTTCAACCAACGTCTCGTTGTTTCAAAGGACATGGAATTACGGAAAAAGATCATGAACGAGGCACATTTGTCTAAATATTCCATACACCCGGTAGCAACAAAATGTATCGCGGCCTAAGAGAAAAGTTTTGGTGGACACGCATGAAGCGTGAGATTGCACGGTATGTGGCCGAGTGTGATACTTGTCAACGAGTGAAAGCCGACCACTTGAAGAAAGCCGGATTATTGAACCCATTGAAGATTCCCGTTTGGAAGTGGGAGGACATTGCTATGGATTTTATCGTTAGATTGCCTCTCACATCAAAGAAGCATGATTCAATTTGGGTTATTGTGGATAGATTAACTAAGTCCGCACATTTCATTCCCGTTCATACCACCTACAATACCAAGAAGTATGCCGAGCTATACATCTCAAGAGTGTTAGGTTTGCATGGAGTACCTAAAACTATTGTTTCCGATCGAGGTCCGCAATTTGTATCTCGCTTTTGGGAGCAATTGCATTCTTGTCTTGGTACCACTCTCATTAGAAGTTCCGCATATCACCCTCAAACGGATGGACAAACCGAAAGATTGAATCAATATTTGGAGGATATCCTGAGAGCATGTGCTATGGAAAATAGAGGGAATTGGGATGATTGCCTTCCATTCGCCGAATTCTCGTACAACAATAGCTATCAAGAGAGTTCGGGAATGTCACCGTTTGAAGCGTTGTATGGTCACTCTTGTCGTACACCCTTAAATTGGTCGGAAGCGGGAGAAAGAACCACTTTTGGTCCCGATCTTGTCACTCAAGCCGAAGAAAAGGTGTGACAAATCCAAGCCAACATGAAGGCCGCACAATCACGCCAAGTTAGCTACGCTAACAAGAGGAGACGCCCATTGGAATTTGAGAAGGGAGATCATGTTTATCTTCGTGTCTCTCCAAATAAGGGCGTATCTCGGTTTGGAATTAAAGGAAAGTTAGCACCCCGCTATATCGGACCCTATCCGATTGTGGAAAAGCATAGCGCGGTTGCTTACCGATTGCAACTACCGGAAAGTCTTGCTCGTGTGCACAATGTGTTCCATGCATCTCAACTCAAGAAATGTTTGAAGCCTCCGATAGATGTGGTCATTTCCGACACCGATCAACTAGAAGAAGATCTCTCCTACCCCGAATACCCCGTCCGGATTATTGATCAAAGCGACCAGGGTCACTCGCAACCGCACCATCACCTTCTACAAAGTGCAATGGAGTAACCACACCGAAGAAGAAGCAACTTGGGAACAAGAGGATTTTCTAGAGAAGAATTTTTCCAAGTTCCTCGCGTCACACAAATCGGTAAATTTCGCACTCCCTCTCATTAATCCGTAGCGATTCTCGGGACGAGAATTTCTTTAAGGGGGAGGGCTGTGACATCCCATGTCACGATTAAGGCTAATCACGTAGTTAGTACCCTAATCACAGCACTAATGGAGCACTAAGCACTAATGCTAATCACCCAAGGGAAAATTAGGAAAAATAAAAGAGAGAAAAAAAGAAACCTAACTAAACCCTAGCCTTAACCAAACCCTAAGGGAAGTGCAAAAATTATAAAGACACTACCCACATATTTTTGCACCACTGCATTGCTCATGTAAAAAGATGAATTTGCAGTATTTTTACAAAATTTTTGAACAAAGTTTTGAATGCCCAAAAATTCAAATTTAAATCTGAAACACTGTTATTTCTGAATTTTACATGAATTTTTGGAAGAACTTTTAGAACTTAAAATTAAAAGATGGAAATTCAAGCACATCGTGCTGAAGCCCTACATATTTTTATTTCAAATTTTAGAGCACCAGAACTACGATTTTCATCCAAATTTTCAAACAGCAGATCCAAATTCAAAACTCGAGCTCGAGCTCTGCGCCGATGGGCAATGGCGTCTCCGACCCGCCGGTCCGACGAACTGCCAGGCCGCGCACGCGCCCCGCCTGCCCGGTCACGTCGCCGCGCACCTCCCCAACTGTCCCGTACCCGACGCCCAACCCGCGACGCCCCAAATTGAAGGCGTCGCGCCTCGCTCTGCCGGACGAACCGGCCGTGCGACGTCCGTCCGGCCGTCCTTAGAAAAACGGCACGGCGGCCAAGGATCGATCCCACCCGCGCCTCCCCAAGCACCAGCAATACCTGCCCCATCTCCCAGCGCCACCCCCAGCTCCATTCCCCTCCCCTAGCGCGCACCGGAGCGAGAAATCGGGCCGCTGCCGCCATGGACGCCGCCCCAAGCTCCTGCTTCTAGGCGAGCTTGCTCCTCCCCTTTTTCCCCCTCAATCAAGTGTGCCGGCACTTCCCTGGGCTGCTCCCTGACTTGGTTTCCCCTCAAGTGCAGTCCAGCTCGCGAATTTTGGGGACGAACTGCTGCCGCCGCCGCCGCCGTTGGCTCACCTCCGTCGAGCCCCCGTCCCGGTACTCCTCTGCGCCAAGCAAGCCCACGCCGCCCGTCCCCAAGGTGAGGCGGAGCTCCTGCCCGAAACCCAGTCCCTCTCGCCCCCTGTGCATCACGCGCGACGGTGCCGGAGTCGGCCCCGTCCGCCGCACCGTGGCCACCGGCGTCCGGCCACCGCGCGGGCCCCGGCCTCCCCGTGGGCGTGTTCCCCACGCCACGCCGTGCGGGTTGGACCCCCTCCCGTCCTCCCAAACCCACCGCAGCGCCCTATGGTGCCAACGCCGGCGAGCTCGGGCCGCCTCCGGCGAGGACCCCCGCGCGGGCCCGGCCCCATTTTAAAATTACCCTCGTGGCAGAATCGTAATTAGATCCGAACTTCTTTCAAATTTGAAAAATTCATATCTGGCGTTTGAAATGTCCACAAATTATAAATTAAAATGTTTTGGAAACTAGAGGACCTGTACTTTCATAAAAGTAACATGAGCTGGCCAGATTCGAAAGTTTTCATATTTTTACAAAAATGGCAAATGTCAACCCCTGAAAACTTAACTAAGGCATAACTTTAAAACTATAGATCCAAAACTAATGCCACTTGGCCAAGACCTTCACCTAAGCATAACTGAATTTCTGGCACTGAAAGATCTGCATTTCATTTCATATTTTTCAAGTTATTGCATTTCTTGCATTCTCTGTATTTAATTTTTAATTAAATCCGTGTAAATTATTTTTGCATTAAACTTGGTAATTAATTCCCTCCTGGTACTGTGCATGTGTAGAAAAGTCCATGTTAATTTTTGAGCAGGTTAGATAATTATTCTTGCAAACCCTAGATCTAAATCCATAAAGAGGTATTTTCAGCACATGTATAATTGGTTTTATGTTTTTAAAAATTATGTTTCTGCATGTTTATGTAATTTCCACTATTCACCATGTTCCCTAGCACTTCATCGCAGAATTAGTAAAAATATTTCACATACTTCACACATGTGTTAATTTTGGGATCGAGTTCTTGTTTTATAAATGCAATCGTCATCACATGTGATGCTAAACACTTGAGCCTAAGTCTCCGCATTGCATTTTAAGGACTTACTAAATCTTAGTGCTGAACCTACAAGAAACACAGCACCCATGTCCATGTTTTAAGTCCTTGTTCATGTTTTAGTAGGGTTGTGCTTGCGTATGTCATTAACTTCTCGTAAATAGAACAAGAGTTATAGTCATGCTTATTAGGGTTTAATTGAACAAAGCTTTTGGTTAAATTCGTTCATGAGCATCTTTACAAAAACAGCACACATGCATTGCCATCCTCATTGACCTTGTATTCATGCTACTTATGCATTGCATTTCATCCTATAGGTGACGACGCCGAATTGAACCCGCCGGAAGAGACAATTGCAACGCTCAACGCTTGTGAGGCTAGTGCTAACTTCGATCACTCTCAAGGCAAGCCCCGGTGCATTCCTATTATTTTGAAATGTTTTCTTTATCACTCTATTAAGGATGATGAATGTGCATTTAAGTTCTAGGAATTGTTTGGAAATCCACGTGCATAAATCCCTATGTGTCCTATGTAGAGTAGGTGTCATATCTCCGATAGAAATGCTATGCTAGGCTTATGGAGTCAACGATGGAATGGGGAATATCTCCTATGGTTTATGATTAAACTTGAACATGATGGATTTGGTTAAAAATTGAGAACACCCCATTGTGGCTCCGCGAACAAGTTTGTGTTGTGTACCACTTGCATACCTTTCTTATGGGGATTGTGTACCGCGAACAAGGATCTCCATGTAGCTTGCAAGTTGTAAAGTGAGCCGGATATCTCACCGACCCGGAGGTGATGTGTTTGGCACGGTGGTTGCACGGGTTGAGGACCGTTGGAGAGTACATGGGTTAAGCCTTGGGCGCGTTGTTGAACGGTCGCAAGGGGACATGTACTCGGGGTCGGTGGCCCCGTGTTTTGCTTTATGATGAACTCGCGAACGGTGGCCATACATGTTCTTAAGTGATGCGTATGTCGTGCATTTGGGTCTTTTCCTGCAGGATTAATAATTCGATAATTATCGCCGTTTCCTCTCGGTTAATGAGCACCACTTGATTCGAGCAGTTTACAATGTGTAGTAATGAAAAGAGGATGAATAGCTTGCTGTTTTATATTGATATAAATTTGTATTGCAAATTCTTGTATTGCTAGTATGCTCACTAAAGTTCCTTTTATGCAATAACCCTATTAATTTGGCTAAGTCATAAAATTGCCAACCTAATTAGCATAGGTGCTATTTATGCAAAATGCCAAGTTACACCGGTCAAGCCCCATGCATCTAGGAGTCGGTCTTAGATGGCCAATTTGACGGGTAAGACTTGCGGAGTATGCTAGATACTCGAGGCTTTGCCACTAGATGTTTATTTAAAGGTTTCCCGCAAGCCGGGTTTTGTGATTGTTGTGGTAAGGTGGTTTGGGATGGAGAAGAGCCCAAAGAGTGGACCATTGAATGGGTCCCTAGCTCTCCGACCCATGATGAGTGAGCCATGGCCTAGGCCGGCATGGTTCATTTAAGTTATCTATGCATCGTCGAGTTATGTATTCGCTTCCGCACTTTAATTTCAAACAAAGATCATGGCTATGTAAGACTTAATTTCGAACCTAATGTATCTTTATTTGGAACCCTATGTTGTAATCAAGACTTAATTATGCAAACTTGTAATCCGTGGATGTTTGTTAATGTGATGCTATGTATGGTTGCTTCGTCAACCATCTCCCATGGCGATCCGTACCACACTTAACTATCTTTCGGGATAGGGGTGTGACACTTTCATTCCTCAATATTATGCTGATCGTTTGATTAAAAAATTAGATAACTTGAAGCAAGGTAGTAGGAGTGTGAAAGAATACTATCATATTTTTAAGATTTGTGTCATATTTGGTGGTCTAGATGAATGCTACAAAGACATAACGAGTAGGTTCATGAGAGGGCCAAATCTTGAAATTCAATCCCTGCTGAAATCTGAAAATTATACCCACTTATCTCTCATGTATTTGCTTGGTCGTGACGCTGAAAAACAGATTTTAATGTCTTCTTCTGCTTGTGAAATCGACATGATGTCCATTGTTCCATGTTCTGTGATGACTAACTTTGGGCAGGATAATAATTATTCGGTTGAAGACAAGTCCAAGGAAGATAGTGAAAAAGGTAGTTCTATTTGTGTTGTAATTGACCAAGTGAATGAAGGGGCACATGAGCTAACTGTGGCTGCATGTAATCCTAATGATTTGGTGCTGAATTTGTCCACTTCTTATGCTAGTTTAGACCAATCCTTAGTAGAATCTCCTGCTGAATTTCCTTTGTTACAAGATTCTAAGATAGTTGCTTGTGACAAAGAAGAGTTGTGTGATCATGCTTCACTTATATCTACAACACAACTAATGCATGGGCATGATAGTTCTATTTTTGATGATACACTTGCTGAAATACGACAGGTTCATTGCATTAACAGTGAGAAAGATGAGTTGAAAATCATATCGTCTCTAAATTGTTTAGGTTATATTGAATTTGATAGTCCTTTTGACCTGAATAGTTTGGAGACTGAATTATTTCTGAAATCTGATTTGCTATATTTTGATTATTGCTCGTTTCATGCAATTGGCAAATATGATAAAAATGATAAGTTCATGGTGCATAGGGTATATATCTGTTCAGATTTGACAACATTTTTAATGAAGTCCTCAAGTACTCAAATGATGACTTGCATTGAAGCTAACAACACCATATCTAGTTTTTCTTCTATTGATTATAAGTTGCAGGTCAAGCTTCAAGAAGGGGAGCAATTCTTGCTGCAATGTGAATTAGTGGAAGTTCGAGAATCATATTTGAAAGAGCATAATCCCACTCTTTGCATGAACTTCAACCACGACGCCAAACCGAGGACGGTTTGCAGCCAAGAACGGGAGAATGATGAGGACATCACTCGTACATATACAACCAACACTCCCTCATTTGATATTCATGGTCCAATCATGAGAGCTCAAGCACGAATTTGGAATTTATCGGTGAGCTCGTTTTTAATGCCTTCCTTATACAGTTTTGAGAATAAAATACTACCTAATGATTTAATTATTGTTAGAAACCATGGAGATGATGAGGATATGGCTAGAGAGGTGCTCAAAGGCGTGGAGGGCCGGCCATGTATTGCAAATCAAGTGGGAGGCCCAATCAAAGTCGATTTCGGATCCGATTCGGACTCCAGGACCAGTCCGCACTAAAACGGACGCCCAGATCGCATACGGGCTCGGTTTTGGACGTTCTACATATGGTTGGAAAGATAAGAAGATCACCTTTCCAATGGCGCTGGTTTGAGGTGCAAATTCATTAGGAGTTGACGGGAATCGTCGAAACAATTTGACGGACAGAATCTGTCTCGGTGCTGAGTCACCGTTATATCGCTATTGGGCTTTGTATCGAGTTGGGCCCAATAGGGGCGCGTCCTAGGGTTGGAGGACGACCCCCACCATGTCTTGGTCGTCCTCTCCCCTTCTCTTATACCCCCATAGCCGCCACAAACAGATTGGGTTTTGTTTTGTTAGTTTAGCATTGCTACTACCTTGTAGACGCATGCGTCGGCTAGACCATCCATTCTACTTCATTCAGAACCCCACCTTTGTGAGTTGAGTTACTTGTTTATCTTGTTCTTGCTTGTTCTTCGATTGCTTGCAGGAATTACCCTCGTGGTTTGGTTGATCGTGCTCCACAAGATCGTGATTAACCACTGGAGTTGGTGTATCGGTTGCTAAGGCGCATCCTTGTTAGCTGTAGTCGGGCCGTGAACGTCTCTCCGGTTGAAATCGAAGTTATCCCCTCTCATCGAAAGATCGGGCAGCACCCGTGTACTTATCAGCCTTGCATGATTCATAATGGGAATCATAAGAATAAAGAATGTTTCTTGCTTGGACCGTTTGCTTCATTTGCGTTGAAGGTGGCACCCCGGTCCGGGCAGCGCAATCAACGGAATGATAAGGGTAAAGACAGGAAGCATGATGACAATGGAGATGATGATGAAGGCTTTCAGGAACCACTCGGGAAGTGAACTTCATTTGCCGGGGACCGGACGCCTATGAATTGAAGTGCAAACAGAAACTTGCACTCAGGGAGGTCAATGTTGTCGCTCCCGCAACTCATGAATATCTACGATGGTCTGAAGTACCAATTACGTTCAGCAGGGATGATCATCCGGAGGTCCTGCCTAAAGCTGGTCGATACTCGCTCATTCTGGCGCCAATCATCCATAATGTAGGCTTGAAGAAAACCATCATTGATGGGGGTAGTTGCCTTGATATACTTTTTGCTAAAACTCTACCGGAGCTTGATCTCTCCGTTGCAGACTTGGATCATAGCGTTTTGCCGTTTCATGGTATAATACCCAGTCAAAACAGTTATCCTTTGGGGCAGATCACTCGCCGGTGACTTTTGGGACGAAAGAAAATTATAGAAGGGAGAACATCATCTTTCAGGTGGCTGATATTGATTCTGCATATCATGGCATATTCGGAAGACCGGCTCGGCTAAGTTTATGGCAATTCCGAATTACCGGTATTTGATGCTTGAAGATGCTTGGGCCCCATGGAGTCTTGTCATTCCGGTCTGATATCAAGACCGCGTATGCTTGTGAAGTAAATAGTACTGAGTTGGCAACTTGCGTCAATTCGGAGGAAGAACGCCGAGAAATCAGGTAGGCAGCTAGCGCCCTTGAGACACGGGCGTCGCTTGAGGAAGAAGCTCCACTCAAGAAGATTTCCAAGGAGAAAGTGAAGGCTGACACGGTCCCTTCCAAGACTATTCAGCTTGATGAGACAGACCCCTCCATGGTCACCCATATTGGGTCCGACCTTAGGGACCAATAGGAAAGCGCGCTCACTCTTTTCCTCCACGAAAACAGGGACATCTTTGCATGGCAACCTTCTGACGTGCCGGGAGTCCCTAGGGAGAAGATTGAGCATGCACTATTGGTGCGTCCCGACGCGAAGCCAATCAAGCGAAGCTCCGGAGGTTTGCTCAAGACCGTAAGGAGGCAATCAAGAAAGAGATTACCAGATTATTAGTAGCTAAGTTCATTAGGGAGTCTGTATCATCCGGATTGGCTTACCAATCCTGTTCTTGTACCAAAGAAGAATACTAAAGAATTAAGACTATGCGTTGATTATACTGATCTCAACAAAGATTGTCCCAAAGATCCTTTCGCGTTGCCTCGAATCGACCAAGTTGCTGATTCGATCGCTGGCTGCGAGCGTCTTTGTTTTCTTGATGCTTATTCTGGGTATCACTAGATTCCCTTGAAGATCGAAGATCAAATCAAGACCGCATTCATTACCCCCTTTGGAGCTTACTGCGACACAACGATGTCGTTCGGTTTAAAGAATGGAGGTGCTACTTATCAGCGTGGCATGCAACGTTGTTTGGACTCACAAATTGGAAGGAACGCTGAAGCATATATGGATGATATAGTGGTTAAATGCCAAAAAGCTGAAGATCTTCTCTCCGACCTGACAAAGACCTTTAGCAATCTGCGGAACTTTTCTATGAAGCTTAATCCTAGTAAGTGCGCGTTTGGGGTTCGTTTTGGAAAATTCCTTGGGTACTTGGTGTCGTGGCGTGGCATTGAAGCAAATCCGGAGAAGATCCGGAGGATTGTCAACATGAAACCTCCCAGCTGTTTGAAGGATGTGCGAAGTTAACTGGATGTATGGCTGCCCTGAGTCGCTTCATTTCAAGGTCAGGGGTCGGAGGCCTCCCTTTCTTTAAATTCCTCAAGAAGCAAGATAAGTGGACGGATGAGGCGGAAGCCGCATTTGAACAACTCAAGGGATATCTCGATAATCTGCCTGTCTTGATACCGCTGGAACCAGATGAAACCATTCAATTATACATATCTGCAACGACTCATGATTGACGGTCGATCGGAATGAGGAAGGACATCTGCAACTAGTTCAACATCCGGTATACTTCGTGATTGAAGTCTTGACAGAGTCAAGGATGCGATATCTTCAAATGCAGAAATTGATATATGCTTTCGTGATAACATCTCGGAAGCTAAAGCACTATTTTCAAGCACATCCGATCGAGGTTAAGACCGGGTTTGCTATTGGGGATGTAGTGCGTAATTGAGAAGCGATTGGGTAGGTTGCCAAGTGGGCCATAGATCTTGGTCGGTTTGAGATCACCTTTTCTTCGCGTACAACTATTAAGGGGCATGCATTGGCTGATTTTATTACTGAGTGGCTTGAAACTCAAGTACCGCCAGACAATTCAGAATTTGGAGTATTGGGAAATGTATTTTAATGGGTCCTTACAGCTTTTCGGCGCGGGGGCTAGAGTCGTGCTTTTCACTCCTCAAAAAGATCCATTGAAATATGTATTGCGGATACACTTTCGTGCTTCAAATAATGCTGCAGAGTATGAAGCTCCGCTTCACGGACTTCGGGTGGCTATTTCACTAGGAGTCAAACGATTGGATATATATATATATATATATATATGGAGATTCAGTGCTTGTGATTAGTCAAGTTAACAAAGTATGGGATGCTCACAATGATCATATGATGGCTTATCGCCAAGAAGTAAGAAAGCTTGAAGATAAATTTGACGGTCTACGTTCTTCACATATATTGCGTGAAAATAATTCTGCTGCAAATGAGTTAGCCAGATTGGGATCTTCGAGAAAGGCGGTTCTGCTCGGTGTATTTCTTCAAGTTTTAAGTAAACCGTCTATTAAGATGGATCAAAAAGCTACCATTACGGAAATCAAGACCGGAGGCGCGGTCTTGGAAGAAAAGACCGGAGAGACTGTCTTACAACACGAGATTGAACAAAAGGTTCAAGATGGAGCTCAAGCGGAAGGAGTGGATCAATTGCTCGAGGTTATGATGATAGATTCTGATCGGCGAACTCCATACCTCGAATATTTGTAGTCCGGTAAAACCCCGGAAGACAGGGTTGAGCGACAAAGGCTGGAGGTCGAGCAAGGAACTATTTCCTTATTGAAGGTGAACTTTATCGACGAGGGGTCAACATTTTGATGAAATGCGTATCTGTTTATGATGGAATTCAAATGTTGAAAGAAATTCATAAGAGGATCTGCAGAAATCATGCTTCGTCAAAGACTCTGGTTGGGAAAGTGTTTCGATAAGGATTTTATTGGCCTACAGCTGCAGATGATGCGCACAAAGTAGTTCAAACTTGCCGGGGATGTCAATTTTTTGCTCGACGACCCCATACTCCGGCTCATGAGTTGCGTATAATTCCAATGACTTGGCCTTTTGTAACTTGGGGGCTGGATATTGTTGAACCATTCAAGAAAGTGCCACGAGGATTTACTCATATTTTTGTGGCTGTCGATAAATTCTCCAAGTGGATTGACGCTAAACCGAGTTACTAGTACGACCATCGCTCGGGCAATCAAATTTTGTCGAAATATCTTTGTCCGATTTGGAGTTCCGCATTGTATAATTACGGATAATGGACCTGATGAGGACATCAACGACGTACATACGACGACGAACGACGACGAACGAACGACGACGAACGACGACGCCCCACTCCAAGCCGGTGCGCCTCCCCAAGCCGCGCCCCTCTAGTGGGCCGTCAAGATGGAAGCCCTATCATCAAGACGACGTATTCCGGTCCGATTACTCGGGCCCGTGCAAGAGAATTGAGCTTCGTCATACTGTTAAAGAACTTTGGGCCGGAAGACTAGAGGATGGGCCAACAAGAGGCCCATATGGGAGACTAGGGTTGGGCACCGGCCGCGCTACGGTACCCACGGGTACTGTTCACGCGCCGCCCCCCTCCCCCTATTTAGATAGAGACTCTCTTTTATTTCAGACTTGAGTTTTGTTTTAGTATTAGCCTAGCTATACATTCCGTCCCTTCGACGTTGAATTCAGAACTCCACCTTCGTGCAATACATCGGATTGCTCGCCTCTTATTCTTGCTTGTTCTTCGATTGCTTGCAAGGATTGATCCTCGTGATCAGGTTGAATTTGTTTAACCGCAGGTTCAATAACCATCGGAAGTTGGTTCAGCGATTGCATTGGCGCTTCGGGCTTGCTCGTCGTAGTCGGATCGTGAGGGTCAACGTCCACCAATCGAAATTATCTACACTCACCGAAAGATCGGGCACTCTACACCTATCAAGTGGTATCAGATTTCCAGTGTTTCTCGGTGAGTTTATCCAAGCCACATAAACCACAAACTACAAAAAAAATTGACCCCGATACGGTTTTGAGCCTTGCACTTTCGTTCAATAATTTGCGTTGTTGAGTTTTTGTGCTTTCGCTTTTGATCGTTGCTGGTACATCGTGTTTTCATCGTCTTCCGCCGCCGCTCATCCCACCGTTTTCCGCTTGAGTCCTGCCGTCGCGCCCACCATCAGATCACGCCGCCGCCGTTGTCATATTGTGTTTTCCTTTCGCCAAGTTTTTTTTCCTCTGCGTCCAAGAGTCCTACTCCGGTTCTATCGTCGTGTTTTTCCTTTGCAGGAGTCCGTTTCGTCTTTCCTTCGGTCGCACGTTGCCAAGGCGAGCACGTGAGTTGTGTTGGTCGTTTTTCTTCCGTCACCGTGAGTCCGTTTCGTCTTTCCTTCGATCGCGTATTGCTTCGGCCGTTTAAGCCGAGTCGGTTTCGTCTTTTGGTGTCCCACAATCGTGGTCGATTTGGTCGCGTTTGGTTCGGCCGCGTGGTCGTTCTTCCTCCAACGCCGAGAGTCCGACTTGTGTTCACGGTCGCTTTCTTCTTTTGTTTCCCTCGCCGAGTCTTGCCCCGTCTCACGAAGTTAAGAGCAGTCGCACAACAACAAGTTTCGGCCTTACTCTAGAGAGAGAGAGAGAGAAAAGTGTGTGTGGTGACTTGGTCATTTTGTTCCTCTTGTTCATATAATCAGTTTTTGAGGTTCGCCCCGTGAAAAAAAAAAAAAAAAAAAACAACTGCAAAACAGGGAAAACAGAAAAAAAAAAAACAAAAAAAAATTGAAAACAAAAAAAGGGGTGAGCCGAGGTTCCAAGAGTCGCCACACTCCTTTTCCGTTTCAGCCTCGTCGGTTCTTTTGCGTGGTACTCTCCTTTCTTGTTTTCCTTCGTCGACCTTTGTTTTCTCCTCTTTCTTTTCACTTCACCTTTTCGTCTACACTTGTGCCGGCAGCAATCATTTTGCGTTTAGCACCATTATTCAGCTTTGCAATTATTGATTGACTTGTGCTAACCCTTGAATTGAGTGCAGCCTCCTAGCTCCACAAATTTTCTACTACGAGCAGGTATCGTTTCACCAGGCAATCGCTCCTCCAATCTTCCACCGGTTTTACCCGTGGTTGCAGTTCACTTGCGCGCTTGGTAAGAACGAGTAAGAGTTTGATAACAGCTTTCTGATTGAGGCTTTTCATCCACCATTAAACCTCTCGTCGTAGGCTATTTTTGTGGTTGTTTGGTTTTTGCTTGTGTTGCTATGACAGAACCAGGCTCGAAGTCGGAGGCGCCCTCCATCCAGGATGTCCAGGTGCAGGTTGATGGCCTCACGAGTGACATGAAGCTGATGCACGAGCGACTTGATTCGACGATCCAGTCGTCGAATGCACGTTTTGATCAGCTCGACCTCGCTGATACGGCTGCCCACACTACACTCGAGACGATTTTGACACGTCTTGAGACCATGACGACGCAGCTTAGGACAGTGACGACGCAGCTCGCGGAGTTACAGACTACACGTGACTACGGCGCCGACACCGAGCAGGACGACGACAATCGTCGCGGTCGTGCTCGTAGGGTACGTATTCCTCCTAATGATTCCTTTGCCAGAATTAAATTTAAGATTCCTACTTTTAATGGCAAATATGATCCTGCTGCTTATCTTGATTGGGAATTAGAAGTTGAACAAAAGTTTGCATGCCATGATATTCCTGCTAATTTACAAGTTAAGGCTGCTATTAGTGAGTTTACTGAGTTTGCTTTAATTTGGTGGCGTGAGTATACACAAAAATATCCTGATAATATTCCAGCCACTTGGGCAGAGTTAAAAACAGCCATGCGTCACCGTTTTGTCCCATCATATTTTGCTAGAGATTTGCTTAATCAAATGCAGCGTTTTCAACAAGGTTCGCTTTCCGTAGAGGATTATTATCAAGCTTTGCAAAAGGGTATGATTCGCTGTGGTTTAGTTGAACAGGAGGATGCTGCTATGGCTCGTTTTAGGGGTGGGTTAAATCGTGAAATTCAGGACATTCTTGATTATAAGGATTACAATGATATGACCACCTTATTTGAATATGCTTGTAAAGCTGAACGTGAAGTGCAGGGACGACGATCTTCGTCAAGAACTAACACTTTTGCAGGGTCCAAGACGCACACTTCAGCCCCACGGTCGGCGCCTCCTTCTTCCACATCGCGCGACCACACGTCGTCGACCACGGTGCCATCCACAACAGCGCGCGACCACTCTTCGTCGTCCAAGTCTAGCGCGCCGCCGGCAAAGCCTGCCTCGACCACGCCTTCTTCGTCGTCCGGACGAGCTCGTGACATTCAGTGTCACCGCTGCAAAGGGTTTGGCCATGTTTTTCGTGATTGTCCAAATAAGCGAACAATGCTGATTCGTGATGATGGTGAGTATTCTTCCGCTAGTGATTCCGAAGATGTTCCACATTCTCTTGTTGCTAACCATGCAGATAATGCGGAGCTTCATGTCGACTCTAGTGCCGCCGACAGGTATGCAAATCTTGTTGTGCAGCGTGTTCTTAGTACACAGGTCGTTCAGGATGAGAAGAACCAGCGCCACAACATTTTTCATATCAAAGGCGTTGTGCAAGAAAGAGCGATTCGCATAATCATTGACGGTGGCAGTTGCAACAATTTGGCTAGTCTAACATTGGTGGAGCAGTTGGCATTGCCAACAAGGAAGCATCCACATCCCTATCACGTTCGGTGGCTGAATGATGGCGGTAAAATAAAGGTAACGCGCTCGGTACGTGTTCCTTTCTCTCTTGGTGCCTATTCTGATTTTGTGGATTGTGATGTTGTTCCAATGGAAGCATGCTCTTTGTTGCTTGGTCGTCCTTGGCAATATGATGTTGATAGTCTTCACCATGGTCGTTCCAATTATTATTCTTTCATGTTTAAGGGTCAGAAAATTGTTATTCATCCTATGACACCTGAACAAGTTTTAAAAGATGATATGGCTAGAGCGGCAAAAGCTGCAAAATTGCTTAAATCACCTCCTATTGCACCTGTTCAACCTGAGATTAAATTGAGTAATCCTATCTTGCTTGCTACACGTGCTGATTTTGATGAGTTACATGATGCTAATCTGCCTTGCTATGCGCTTGTTTGCTCTCGTATGCTTGTTTCACTAGATGAGGCGCCTATGTTGCATATTCCTCCTGCTGTTGCTAACCTTTTGCAGGACTATAAAGATGTGTTTCCCGCTGAATTGCCACCAGGACTTCCTCCAATTCGTGGCATAGAACATCAAATTGATCTCATTCCAGGCGCACAGCTCCCTAATCGCGCTCCGTACCGTACAAATCCTGAAGAGACGAAAGAAATTCAGCGTCAAGTGCAAGCATTGCTTGACAAAGGTTACATTCGTGAGTCTCTTAGTCCTTGTTCGGTTCCTGTTTTGCTTGTCCCTAAAAAGGATGGTTCATGGCGTATGTGTGTAGATTGTCGCGCAATTAACAATATTACAATTCGTTATCGATATCCTATACCACGCCTTGATGATATGCTTGATGAACTTAGTGGTGCCACAATTTTCTCTAAGGTTGATTTGCGTAGTGGTTACCATCAGATTAGAATGAAATTAGGAGATGAATGGAAAACGGCTTTTAAAACTAAATTTGGCTTGTATGAATGGTTGGTTATGCCGTTTGGTTTGTCTAATGCTCCTAGCACTTTCATGCGCTTAATGAATGAAGTTCTTAGACCTTTCATTGGAATCTTTGTTGTTGTCTACTTTGATGATATTCTTATATACAGCAAATCCATGAATGAGCATTTAGATCACTTGCGTGCTGTTTTTGATGCTTTGCGTGCTGCTCACTTGTTTGGTAACATGGAAAAATGCACTTTTTGCACGCAACGTGTTTCGTTTCTTGGATATGTTGTCACTTCGCAGGGAATTGAGGTAGATGGCAACAAGGTGGACGCCATACAAAGTTGGCCTCAACCGACGACGGTTACACAGGTTCGCAGTTTTCTTGGTCTTGCAGGTTTCTATCGTCGTTTTGTGAAGGATTTTAGCACCATCGCTGCACCGTTGCACGAGTTGACCAAGAAGGGTGCGCCATTTGAGTGGGGTGCACCACAAGAATTTGCCTTCACCACTTTAAAGGAACGGTTAACCCATGCTCCTCTCTTGCAATTGCCTAATTTTGATAAAGTGTTTGAATTGGAATGTGATGCTAGTGGAATTGGTTTGGGTGCTGTTTTGTTGCAAGATCATAAACCCATTGCTTATTTTAGTGAGAAGTTAAGTGGTGCTGCTCTTAAATATTCCACTTATGATAAAGAACTTTATGCTTTAGTGAGAACTTTGCAAACATGGCAGCATTATTTATGGCCTCGCGAGTTTATTATTCATTCTGATCATGAGGCTTTGAAACATATTAGAACCCAAACTAATCTGAACCGTCGTCATGCTAAATGGGTTGAATTCATTGAATCTTTTCCGTACATCATTAAACATAAAAACGGGAAGGAAAATGTGATTGCTGATGCTTTGTCTCGTCGTTATACGATGCTGTCCCAACTAGACTTTAAAATTTTTGGTTTGCAAGCTTTGAAAGATCAATATGTGAATGATGCTGATTTTCATGATATTATGGTGCATTGTAAGGATGGCAAACCTTGGGGCAAATTTCATATGCAGGATGGGTTCCTGTTTCGTGCTAACAAGCTGTGTATTCCAGTTGGTTCGGTTCGTCTTTTGTTGTTGCAGGAGGCGCATGGAGGTGGTCTTATGGGTCACTTTGGCGTTTTCAAGACACATGAGGTGTTGGCTGACCACTTCTTTTGGCCACGGATGCGCCGTGATGTTGAGCGCCTTGTTGCACGCTGTACTACATGTCAGAAGGCTAAGTCTCGTTTGGGTAATCATGGTTTGTATATGCCCTTGCCAGTCCCCTCTTCTCCTTGGCATGATATTTCGATGGATTTTGTTTTGGGATTGCCTAGAACTAAGAAGGGGAGGGACAGTATTTTTGTGGTTGTTGATCGCTTCTCTAAAATGGCTCACTTTATACCATGTCATAAAACTGATGATGCCTCCAATATTGCTGCATTGTTCTTTAGCGAGATTGTTAGATTGCATGGAATTCCTAAAACAATTGTCTCTGATCGTGATGCTAAGTTTCTTAGTCATTTTTGGCGTTCTCTTTGGAATAAACTAGGAACTAAGCTGCTGTTTAGTACTACTTGTCATCCTCAAACTGATGGGCAAACTGAGGTAGTAAATAGAACTTTGTCTGCTATGCTTAGAGCTGTTCTTGATAAAAATTTGAGACGTTGGGAAGATTGTTTACCTCATGTTGAATTTGCTTATAATCGTGCTACACATTCTACCACCAAGATGTGTCCTTTTGAGGTTGTTTATGGCTATGTTCCTAGGGCACCTATTGATTTGTTTGCTATTGATGCTGAAGATGAACCAAATGTTGATGCTCTTGCTCATATTGATCACATGAAACAATTGCATGAAGAAACCCAACAGAACATTGCTGTTGCTAATAAAAAGTATCAAGTTGCTGGTAGTAAAGGTCGAAAACATGTTTCTTTTGAACCTGGTGATTTGGTTTGGTTGCACTTGCGTAAAGATAGATTTCCAACTTTGCGTCGTTCTAAATTGATGCCTCGTGCTGCTGGTCCTTTTAAAGTGCTAACCAAGATTAACGATAATGCTTATGTTCTTGACTTGCCCATGGAGTTTGGTGTTTCCACGAGTTTTAATGTTGCAGATTTGAAACCATACTTGGGCGAGGATGATGAGTTGCCGTCGAGGACGACTTCACTTCAAGAAGGGGAGGATGATGAGGACATCAACGACGTACATACGACGACGAACGACGACGAACGAACGACGACGAACGACGACGCCCCACTCCAAGCCGGTGCGCCTCCCCAAGCCGCGCCCCCTCTAGTGGGCCGTCAAGATGGAAGCCCTATCATCAAGACGACGTATTCCGGTCCGATTACTCGGGCCCGTGCAAGAGAATTGAGCTTCGTCATACTGTTAAAGAACTTTGGGCCGGAAGACTAGAGGATGGGCCAACAAGAGGCCCATATGGGAGACTAGGGTTGGGCACCGGCCGCGCTACAGTACCCACGGGTACTGTTCACGCGCCGCCCCCTCCCCCCTATTTAGATAGAGACTCTCTTTTATTTCAGACTTGAGTTTTGTTTTAGTATTAGCCTAGCTATACATTCCGTCCCTTCGACGTTGAATTCAGAACTCCACCTTCGTGCAATACATCGGATTGCTCGCCTCTTATTCTTGCTTGTTCTTCGATTGCTTGCAAGGATTGATCCTCGTGATCAGGTTGAATTTGTTTAACCGCAGGTTCAATAACCATCGGAAGTTGGTTCAGCGATTGCATTGGCGCTTCGGGCTTGCTCGTCGTAGTCGGATCGTGAGGGTCAACGTCCACCAATCGAAATTATCTACACTCACCGAAAGATCGGGCACTCTACACCTATCGGGACCCACCTCAGAATTCTTCAAGGATTATGCTGAAAGTTAGAGGATCAAGATACATTATGCTTCGATATCACATCCGCAGAGTAATGGGCAGGTAGAGCGTGCTAATGGTATGATTTTAACCGGTCTTAAGCCCAGAATTTTCGACCGCTTGAAACCATACGCTAGAAAGTGGGTGAAGGAGTTACCTTGGGTGTTATGGGGATTGCGCACGAATGTCGGTCGAGCCACGGGACAATCTCCTTTCTCTCTAGTATATGGATCATGTTGTGGTTACGAAGGCCACAAGCAACGAGGATTGGGCCCGCCCAAGGTGTCCCGGAGATTTTAGGGGCTGCGGGACTATGAAGGTCCTTGGGCTAGGCCTAATGGACGAGAACGGAAAGACTACGAAGGAAGTAAGAGTTTGAAGAAGCCACGAAGGAGTCACGAAGGACCCCATATGATGTCTCTCATTTCGTTACGAGCGGGGTTACGGGGAGGGTTTAATCTGCTGAAGTGATGGGCTGAGAGAGTATTTATAGCCCATACTCTCTCAACCCTAATTCTAACCATCGGCCCACATAAGTTACACTTATGCCCCTTCTATTCTATCCACTCTTGGGCCGAATCCCCTCTTCATGTCCTTACTCGGGCCTTGGTTGGGCCAAATCCTTCCCACCGAGTGCTTCTTTGTGCCTTGTGGCTCTTGCTCTAAGTCCTTGTTGGGCCTTTTTTCCCTCCGGGCCGGCCCATTGGGGTAAGGTGGTGATCTTCCCCCAACGAGTAGCCCGTCACGGGTGAGCTCCGCCTTCGGTAGTACCGAAACCGTGATCCCGAAGGATCTCCACGTTAGCCCCCCCTTTTCGGGACTAGCCGGAGGCGCCTCGTCTTCACGATTTCTTCGGTTTACCTTGCCTCGCTATGTTTGAAACGAGTAAGAAAAACGGCAAGACAACATTAAAGGTAGGCGCTTCATTTTGCACCTCTTGAAATAACAAAGGGAACAAGAAAAACGTAACATTCATGGACATGCAAAACGAAGGTGGTTCAAAACGAAGGCGATTCTTTATTATTATCATTGAAGCCGATTACGGTTGGATCGAAGGACGCTACCAAAAAGGGGAAAAGAAAGAGTAAGGGGTGACGTGCGTTGGTCTTTAGACCAGCCTCGAATGCCACAGACTAGGCCAACTAAAAGGGTTCCCTTGACTTGAAGGAATGCGCTTGCCTGCCCGCCTTCGGAGGATACCGGTGACCCTCCTGGGTGACGGGCCGCGGGGACTTAGTCACTGTCATCAAGGGATGCCCTTTGCCGACCAAATGGTCTTGCTTAGGCGGCAGCCGACTTTGGCTTTGTCCAGCTATCGTGACGACCTTGACGGTTTCAGCCATCCGAGATTGGTCCTAAGATCTTCGGGTGTGACAATAAACCCTCAAGATCCGTGAAGAGACCTACTCTATCGGTCTCACAGACCAGACCAGTTTCTTCTCGTCGTGGCTATACTAAGGTATAGCCTTCGACGAAGAACCGAGGCTACGCCGGCGCTTTACCATGGAGCCTCACTCGAATACGGCCTCCGTGTGCCACTTCCTTAGGAAGCGCAGCGGACTGGTGACCTCGGTGAAGTCGCTTGGTAAAGCGCGTTGCACACCCTTTGAAGTCGATTGGTGAAGCGCGAAGCCTATGGACCTCCGTCCTTCGGGCTTCCTTTGATCGCAAACCGAAAGGCCCACCGTTGCATCTTGCAAGTGTTTGTAAGAGCTAAAGTGATGTTGTGTGTTTTCAAAGTGAGAGGCGTTGGTCCCCTTATGTAGGCTCCGCCGCTGCTTATGTGGCAGGGGGAATCCAATAGAGATAAGATTGCGTATCAGATTGGTTGGAGGACGTTGTGCCACGTCACCACCCTTATCCTTCCACATCCTCCACCTTATCCATACACTCGTTACTTGGGCCTACACTCGCTTTTATTTTGTCCTTGGCTATAGTGGCTTGTCGTTTGCTGCGATAGCTTCACCTGTCGTCATGCCCTACTAGGACTCGGACTCGTCGTTTCGGCTTTACTTATCATGCCCGAAGGCACTTTGGCCGTTGAAAGGGAAAAGCATACGGTGAATCGGAACCGTATAACCGCTTCAACGAAGGGCCTTGGCAGAGCTAGTTTCGCTCGAAGGCATACCCTTGTGCCTTTACTAAGAGTGTTTCCCAAAATTAACGGAGTTCATTGTTAGTAAATGCATTGAGTAATGCGCTGACCGCTACGTGGAGTCCTAGGCGAGCATACTCTTAAAGGACCGCCGCGTTAATTCAAAAGTTATGCGTGCGATTATGGTTCCTCGAGATACATGTCTACTCTTAAAGAGGCGCGACTGCTCATATATCTGGACCCGCTCGCATATGCGGATCGTACTAAAAAGGATAACCACATTAACTCGCAGGTATCCACGAGGTTGTGCCTCCTCGGAATACGCGTCCACTCTTGAAGAGGCGCGATCGCTCGTGGAACGCGCCTATTCGTATAGGGTGCCCTTCTTTCAAGGCATCGCGTCTTTAATGCTAGTCTGTTTTTACTGCCTATAAAGAGAGGAGCCGCGGTAACCCAAACCTCCTACTCACTTTCACCGCACCGACTTACTTGCTCTCTCACTTCACCGAGCTTTCGCCTTCACTTAGAAGCCGTAGCCTTCGACCCAAGGCTTTGCCCTTCGTTTCAAGATCCCCACCTTCAACCTTCGACATGGCAAGGCGTCGCACCGGCCAATGTGTTGGTCCGAGCAACACGAAGCCTCCCGGTTCGTATCCGGGATCGAGCACCGTGACCGAAGCCCAGCTGGACAAGTGGGCCGGTGAACACAACCGCTTTGCTCGGGAACGGGCGCACATCCCCGCACTAGAGGAGACAACTCCGTGGTGCGACCCGGCCGCCTCATCATCTTCGCCAAGCTACTCGAAGGCGGTCTTCGATTTCCCGCTCCCGGTTCGCGGGAGAGGTGCTCGGATCTCTTCGGGTTGGAGATCCAGGAAATTACCCTCAACGGCGTGATCCGGCTGTCGATCTTCGAGTGGGCCTTCCGGATGGAAGGGGCGGTGCCTTGTGCTAAGGCCTTCGTGCAACTCACTAGGACACTCGGCGGCCTCCGAATAGCCCGCCGGGCGATCACATGTGGCTAAGTTTCATGTGTGTTGCCCTTCGGCCTCGCGACGGCATGGAGCATCTCGTGCCCGCAAAGGCCTACAAGGGGCATTGGGGCAAAGCCATGATGCAGAAATGGTTCTACTACGACCAAGACGCCAACTGCAACCTTCACTCACTCCGGACGGAGATCAGCTACATTGGTCTCTCGGATGTTGCGGTGGATGCCACGGTGCAAAGGCGCATCGATCTGCTGCGGCGCATTGCTCACAAGGCGTCAATGAGGGACTTATGCGAGGACTTCCTTACGGCGGGAATCATGCCCCTTCGACAAGATTGGGGTTCCGTTTTTACCCTTAATGCGGCTGGGCGGTCCTTGAACTTCGACCTTAGCACTGCTTCCGGTAAGTGCTTCGAAGGACTTTTCGCCTCTTCCCGCACTTGCGTTGCCCTTTTTGCTAAGTTTATCGACTATCATATCCCTTTCGGAGCTAACTCTCGAAGAAATCGAAGAACGCTCCTACTATCTACTTGGTGGGGTGAAAGCCGACGAGTTGGCTCGTATGGAGGCGTGCGGGCTGACCAGCCGTCCGAACCTGCGTATCATATGAAACACCCGGGGCTGTTTTGCCTCCTCGGGTGATTGCGCCGAAGGGGGACGGCGCAAGCGGAGAAGCCTCGTTCCTCTTGTTCCGGATGATGATGAAAGTGACGAAGAGGCCGACCACACTTCTCCTACGGAGGATGAGGCTGCCCCCAGAGATGCGCGCGGCCCTCCGCGAACGGCAGCCCCCAAGCGCAGGACCAAGCGCGTGAAGATCGGGTATTCCAAAACTGTTCTTCCCACCATTCGCGAAGGGGACGACGATGATGCCCGACAATGAAGAGGAAGAAGGTGAGGTGCCCGTTGATGGGACTTCAATTTCCCCGCGGCGATCCGCCTTCACGGCTGCCCTACGCACGGCCTCTTCTAGCTGCCACTCGATCGGCGAGACCGGAGGGGCCACTGCTGCTCCCAGCATGGGGTTTGGAGTCGGTGCTTTGAACTTCAACTTTCCCAACTCCTCATCCTCCGAAGACGAAGACGAGATGCTCGGGATGAACAACCTCAATCGAAGGAAGGAGATGAAGTCGGCAGCCCCGCCGCTGCCGGTAGGGAGCTCGGGGCTTGGCCTTCTCCTCAGCCCCGAACCCCCGGCGACCATCATGAGCGAAGTGTCGCTCGAACGGACGACGTAGGGACGACAGCTCTCACTTATCCCTTTGGCAGCGAAGAAGACACTCCGGACGAAGGCGCCCTAAGTCATGGAGTTGGGAAGGGATTCATGGGGGTGCTTCCACGCGGGATAGCCCCTCATAACATCGGGTCATTCTTGAAGCCCAATGATTTTGAAGATGGGACTTCAGCTTGCCGGGGCCTTGAGTATGCGGGGCACATGTTTGACTCGTGCCGAGCGGACCGGAGTCCGCAAGAGGTGGATGGGAAGGAGCTTATGGAAAGCCTCTCCCGCATCACCATGAAGGTATTTCTAGTTGTTTTAGCTGGCCAAACACAAAGTTAATTATTGCGCCGACACCCATTGATTTATATTGGTAGGGAGCGCTGCTTGCTCGTCGCTTGTCAAAGGCTTCTCCTGCTACGGAGGTTGCCAACTTAAAGGAGCGCCTTCGTAACTCGGATGATGCTCTGCACCAAGAACAAGCCAAATACGCCAAGTTGCTGCGCGAGCACGAAGAATTGCGGAAGGCGTCTTCGGAGCACACGGTGTCGCGAGGAGCGGATGATCGACGAACCGGGTCGGGCACTCTTCGATGCCAAGGCCACCATCAAAACACAAACCGCAACCGTAGATGCGGCCCGCCAAAGCATGTTGGCGGCGAGTCTCTTGGCCGAAGGAGCTGGAACCGATGAGCCAGCTTCGGGACTTCTTGTCCACGCTGGGTGTCGTCGCCCAAAGCCGAGTCATGAAGAAGGCGACAGCTTGGCAAGCCTTCGCTGCGTGTCCTCGGGGCTTGCTGCCGCGAAGGGAGCTTCGATCCAACCACCGTGCTCGCGTTGCACTGGACTGCTGCATTTCGGGTGGCCAAGGCTAGCGGCAAATTTTCTTCCAAGCAGGTCAAGGAGGCCACTCGCGACCTCCGCGAGGTATGTGGTAACAACTATGCCGCCTTCAAGGAAGCCCAAGACGATGTGTCCGTTGCAGATCGATACTTTGGCCGAGAGTTTTGGGCTCCCTTGGGGGCTTGACCTTGCCCGTGCTGCTACATTGGAAGCGGCGAACGCGGAGCTGAATCGCGCCGGTGGCATGCGACAGAGGCTGGTCCTTCCCAAACCAACGTTGATGAAGGAGCCGGGACTCGCACCGGTAGTGGAGACATACCCGAGGCTGTTCGCGAAGGCGAGGGTCCTTCTACCGGAAGCCCTTCTTTGCGGCCTCGGTTGTGAATCTTTTCTTAGCTTTTTTCTTAGTTCTTAGCTAGCTTATCTTTTGCTATGTAATCGTCTTCGTAAGTGTTTAGTGCTCCGAAGCTGCTTATTGTACTTAGGTTTTCCGTCAATATATCAACAATTTCGCCCCATTTCTTTTTGGTTAGGAATTTTCTCGCTCCGAAGCTACATCTAAAATTTCGGAGGAAACTATTATTGAAGACGTTTTTCCTCGCCGGCTGTTTATTCCGGGGGACTCCGAAGCCCCTGGTCCCTTTTGGGTCACCGGAACTCAGCTGCATAGATGGAAGCGAAATAACCCGGAGGGAACACTTAGCGAGTTCGCGGCCTTCGTCAATGATCACAATGGTCGAATCAATGCTGCTTTCCCCATGGTTACCCCCGAGGAGCACGCTGCCCGACGTGCTAGACGAGAGCGCCTTTGGGCTTCCCTAGGACAACCGCCGGAGGATCGGGTCAAAACGGAGCCCATCGATGTCTCGAGTGACAGCGACTTTGCTCCGGTAGACGCCGAGGTCCTTCGAGCTCGTGCGTCTTCGGCCGAAGGCCGAGCTGCTATTGCCGCCGATCCGGCTCGGCGCAAAAAGAGCTTGAAGAGATGGAGACCGCGATTAGCCGGAGCCGCTCTCATCCGCTAGAGCTAGAAGCCGAGCGCTCATACTTAGAGTCCGAATGTAATTCAAAGTTGTAATTTACGAAGGGCCTTCGGGCCCCTCTTTCGTCATACTTGGATAAATTAGTTGTTTATATTTCGCGCGCATTTTCGTTATCTAAGATGGGGTTTCCATGCTTAGCCTTCTCGGTGTTACTTTTCCCGATGCATTAGGCCGTAGTTGCCTAGCATCGAAGTCATGGGGGTTTCCCGATGCTTCGGGTTCTAAGTTGGGTTTTCCAATCTTAGACTTCTTGGATGAACCTTTCCAGGGCATTGAGCCGTAGTTGCTCAAGCATCAAGGCGTTAGGGTTTCTAAGCACCTTGGTATTATATGTTAACGCATGCATGCAAAACAGTCTGTTTGACGAAAGCAACTTTTTTTTCATTGATAGCAAATATGTACAAACCGACCTCCCTTGCATGACACCCAAAACTTGACTCTAAATGAAGACCACCTAAGGACTCTCGGACAACAGCCCCTAGACCTAAACATCTTTGCATAGGACTTGCCTTGCAACATAAACTCTCAAACTTGCAACCTAAGGACTCGGGTCGTGCAAAGGGATAGGGGACTATACCTTAAACTTAAAGTTGGCAACATGCTCGAAGACATGCTTCATAATTGCTGCTAGACCACCGAAAAAGAGACTTAGCCAAAAAGAAAAAAAGGCATCGACCCTCGGTTTCCGGTGGAGCCTCATATGTAGAACCTCTTGAGAGTGTCGGCATTGAAGGTGTGTGGTATGCGAGGTCCATCAAGCTCGAGCAGATGATACGCTCCTTGGCAAATGGACTTGTCGATGACGAAGGGCCCGAGCCATTTGGTGTTCAATTTGGTTACATGCACCGGGTTTCTCCTCAAGACGAGATCCCTGGGTAGGAATTGTCTTGGATGCACCTTGGAGTTGTATGACTTCTCCATAGATGCAATGTACTTGTGTAGATTAGCCACAGCCTGCAAGCGGGTTTCTTCCAGGAGATCTTTGGAGACATCTTCATCATCCGCCGGAGGCCTTGTGGTACGAAAGGAACCTCGCTTGAATCTCTTCGGAGGTTACGACCTCGACTCCATATAGCATCCTGAAGGGTGAGAAACCTGTTAGTCTTGTAGCAGTTGTTCCGATTGACCACAAGATGTTGGGCAGGACCTCGGCCCACTTTCCTTTGGGAAGGCCGACCGAGCCTTCGAGATTGTTGTGAACACATTACCATTCATCCATTTGACAGCCCCATTTGCCCTTGGATTAGTTATTGAGATTTCACACTTCTTGACCCCGATGCTAAGGTAGTATTCTCGGAATTCCAGTCCTTCGAACCGCTTGCCATTATCCACTGTAAGTTCCAGTGGCACCCCGAAGCGGCACACCACGTTCTTCTAGAAGAACTTTCGTACATTCTTAGCCGTGATTTGTACCAATGGCTCGGCTTCAACCCATTTAGAGAAGTGTTGAACTGCCACTACCGCAAACCGAAAGCCCCCTGGTGAGTTCCCCAACAATATCAATCCCCCACCTTGCTAGCGGCCAAACCGGTGGTATTGGCTGCAACGTAGTGGCTGGCAATTGAGACTGCCTTCCCATCCATTGACATCCTAAACAGACTCGCACTAAGTCCTCTCGCATCCCTTATGGCTGTTGGCCAATAGAAACCTTGCTCGAAAGCTCTTGCGACCAAGGCTCTTGGAGCTATGTGAGAAGATCAAGATCCCTCGTGAATCTCCCGCAAGAGTTGTATTCCTTCGGCGCAGTCGAGGCACTTCAGCAATAGGACACAAACTCCCCCTTATACAACACTCCTTCAATCACAACGTAGCCCCTTGCTCTGTGCTGCATCCGCTGCTCCTCCAACTTGTTGTTTGGCGTATATCATTTCTCGATGAACGCCCGTATCGGGGCGCGCCAATCCTCCGAGACTAAGGCCAGGACTTTCTTGGTTTGATTGCTAGCGGTGATCTGCTCGGTGAAGCGTTTCGTGCAACACATCCGGTTGAAGAGGACCTTGTCCAACGGCTGCTTTTGCAAGCAAATCAGCTTCTTTGTTTTCTGTCCTTCGAATGTTTCTAACCTCTAATCCTACAAAGAACTTATCCATCTCTCCGACCTTCTCGGGCATACGCGATCATTTCTGGATCAAGCGTCCCGTAACCTTTCGCTAACCGCTCTGCTGCCGACTGCGAATCACAATACAGGACCACTTTTTGTGCTCCCAATATCCTGGCCTGCCTTAGCACCAAGTGGATGCCTTCGTATTCAGCTGCATTGTTAGTGGTCCGAAAAGCCAACTTGGACGAGTACCTTAGCGTCCGCCCACTAGGAGATGTGATGACCGCAGCACAACCGGCACCGGAGACCCCCACGCTCCATCTCGTATAGACTGTCCAGATTGGGTCCTCTCGGTTCATCCCGACTTTTAGCCTCCGAACTACCGTTGGGGGTCCATTCAACCAAGAATTGAGCTAACACATCCGATCGAATGGCTTTGCGTGCCACGAAGGTCAAGTCATACTTGTCCTAATTCAGCTGTCCACTTCAACACTTTGTTGGACACCTTGTCCGATTTCAGCGCATCTCTCAAGGGGTACTTTATAGGCACCAGAATAGGATGATCGTCGAAGTACCTACGTAACTTCAAGGGGTACTTTATCGGACGGCATACAACAGTTTTTCAATAATTCCATATCCGCATCCGCTCCGGCAAGTGTTTCCGAGACATAATAAACGCGCAGTTGCTTTGCCTCTTGCTCCTTCGTCCGATATACAAGGACCCCGCTAACCGCCTTCGGTGCTTGCTACGATATAAAGGAGAAGCGGAACCTTGGGTGGAGGTGGTTTCAAGGTGGTCAGCTCCACTAAGTATTCCTTGAGCTGTTCGAAGGCCATTTGATGTTCCTCCGTCCACTTGAAAACTCGAGGACCCCTTAATATCTCAAAGAACGGCATGCTTCGTTCCGCGAGTTTGCGAGATGAATCTGCTCAAAGCCACAACTCTTCCGAGTAAACCTTTGCAACTTTCTTATGGACTTTGGAGATTCCATATCCAGAATTGCCTTGATTTTTGTTGGGTTAGGGTCGATGCCGACTTCCGATACCATGTATCCCAATAGCTTACCCGCCTTGACTCCGAACATGCACTTGGCTGGGTTTAGCTTCATGCCCACTCTACGGAGGTTTGCGAAGGTCTCGGCTAGATCCTTCACATGATCTTGCTCAACAATACTCTTGATTACAATGTCATCTATGTAAGCTGCTGCATTGCGACCCAACCGATCACCAAGGGTGGCTTTGACCGTGTCGAGTCTTAAACTCGGCACTAGTACTACCCGGTCCCTCACGAGCATGGAATTCGATGGTGCAACACACGAAACACACAGGAACACAAGATTTTAGACGAGTTCGGGCCCCTCGAATTGAGAGTAATACCCTACGTCCTGTATGTTATGTATTGCCTTTAGCGGATTGCTAATTGCAAGATGTCGAGAGAGTTTTCGGGGGTCCCTGCTCCGCCTTATATATCCGGGGAGCTAGGGTTACATGCAGAGTCCTAGTCGATTACACGGATTACATATATGGGAGCTCTATCTCTAGCTTTCTTTATTGATTCGTAGTCCTAACGGACTACTAATTACTCCTTAACTTGGTTCTCAAGTCATCATGCGTCGGTATTGATATCCGTCCGATCTCCATACCGGTATATAGAATCTTCTGTCATTCCAAACCGGTCAGAACCAGTCTGTCAGCTATCTCCATCACCTTTATCTTCATTGATTTGTTACCGTGTCTTTGCGCAACCATTCCTTTATCATCCGTATACCCATAAGGCAAGTATACGACAGTAGCCCCCGAGTAATTTTTGATTTGACCTTAAATAAGACCGACCAGTCTTCCGCATGTTGGTCTTGATTCCATGGTAAAATTAAAAAGAACTCTAATCTGCTGTAATGATTCTTCTTTCTTCGAAGCGCTTTAAAAAACCAAAAAATTAGTATGTTTATCCTTCATATCACCAAATTAGGTAATCATTGCAAATTCTCTCTCGGTGCACCGAGCTAGGTGCACCCAATTAGGTATAGCCCCGACTCTTGGATCATTTGAACTCCTTTCAAAGAATGCAAGAGTCCACTAGATGATTCTTCATTATTTTCCTTTGATATGCAATCATTACAGACCACTCCATTTATTTTTCCATTAATTTCCACCTCCCGCAATCGTTATAGATTGCTCTTGGATACGGTGCACCGGTCGGTGCACCTAATTAGGTATAGCCCCGACTCTTGTATCATTTGAGGATCGCAAATAATTCAAGAGTCTTTCTCGGAGAGACTATGCTTTACTATCTTCCATGGAATCATATCCCTCTTAACACTTTCTCGCCAAGAACACATTTTTCCGACCGGTCTAACCGGTCATATCACATTTAATTAACTAAAGATTCTGGTTGATCAGACCAGTTTATTCCCCATATTCTCACATCGACTCGAGTCTCCAAGGCCTATGATCAGCCGGATGATTAACACCCACAACCTAAGGCATCCATTATCCTTGAGTCGGATAAAGCCTAACTCTTTCATACTCGCTAAATTACAAAATTTAGCATTACTTTAATTTCAATCTAAAAATTATCATATTTCGGACCGCTTTTTATTCACATAAAGCACGACGACTTATCCTTATGACTGTTAGGTCATAATTAACACAAATAACAGATCTTTAATATCCTTATGGCCGTTAGGTCATAATTGCGTATTCACGACATAAGTCATTTAATGCTAAATCCATCGGGCCTTGCAAAATAGCGCGATAACTTTTCAGCCCCGGACCCATCCCAGTGCCTATAAAAGGAAACGAAGAGTTGACCTAGGTCAAACCTATTCCCGAAAGCTCATTCGCGCCCGCCATTCGCCCTTGTTCTTCGCTCCTGTCTTTCGCACAATCCAATCTTAGATTTTCTTCTTCGATCTTCTCAAGATGGGCAAAAAGAAATCTTCCGCCAATCCTTCATCTTCTTCCTCTCGTTCCTCGTGACCAGCTTCCTTTTGGCGTTCGGGATCTTGGTAGTAGCAAAGTCACGGAAACATCTCTTAATGATGCAGTCCGTGACGGATACCTTCCTCCTCAACCAATCTTAAACTGGAGCGTCCCTTCTCCCGGCCAAGTTCCATGGGGAATAGACGACTCTCAGCAATTGGTTTTCAAAGCTTTTTTCCTCCGTGGCCTTGATCTTCCTTGCTGCTCTTTCTTTAGGGGTCTCCTTTTCTTTTATGGATGGGAGTTAGTGAATCTTAACCCTAACTCCATCCCGCAAATTGCTTTTTTCATCCATCTCTGCGAGGCTTTCCTCGAAGTTCTTCCCCACTTCAAATTATTCCAATACCTTTTCCAAATCCGCCCACTTCCCTCATCGGACCACCGAGCTGCAATCGGCGGGGTAGGGATTCAATGCTCGGAGCGCGGATGAATATTTCTCTATTTCTCTAAATAAAAGCATAGCTCATTGGAAACATGGATGGTTCTTCCGTGATAATCCCCAGCCTGCACTTCCTCCCTTCAGCGCCAAAATAGCCAAAAATTTCCCTACCGCAGATACTAGGGAAAAACTTAAAGAAGACGGAGAAATCCTTTCGCTCATGGCTTGCATCAAATATTTAAAGGAAGTCAAAGGCGTCACCGCCGAGACAGTCCTTTGGAGCTTCATAGTGCGAGGAGTCCAGCCACTCAAGAGACAAGAACACCCGGCTTGGTGTTTCATTGAAGACGTTGCCATTCCGCTGGATGGAACTCCTCTTCCCGACAAAGACCGATTGGAAAACCGCATCGGGAAGATGCTCCAACCAAAACCGGATCTATCCGGATGCACCGGAGTAGGTCCGGCTTTCAGCTCGTCTAACCTTCGTGATCCTGTAAGTATCTCTTTCTTTATCTTCGAATCTCGTTATTTTTAACCTTCATTCTCTTATGCAAACTCGATCGCTCAATACAGAAAATGGACAACTTCAAGAGTCACCCTCCTCTACCTCCCAACGATACTTGGGGGAGGACTATGCGAACAATACCACTCCCCCGGTCTGTTCAAGCCGGTCCGACTCAAGGGACTTCGGACCGGTCCTTCCCTCTCGCCTCCCAAAGATAGCTCCCAAGATTTCCAAATCCGGAAAGGTGGTTCAAGCGCCTAGTACGAGAAAACGCACTACTTCCTTGACCATTGGCAAACCTACTACATCCTCCACTCGCTGCTGGCGATATGCGCACGGAGGCGCAAAAACTTGAAGAGCGACGAGAGAAGCAGAAGCCGTTGAAAGGGATCGCCAAGCTGCTCGCGCTGCATTTGAAGCTGCCTCGGGAAAATCTCAAGGAGCTCCCTCTCCGATCGACTCTTTATCCAATGTTCCCAAGAGGTCCCGGTATGGCAACCGGACCGGTCCCGATGATGCAGGAGAAACGATCCTAACACCGCAAGTCAATCCAGCGGCAAAAAGGACTGCAGAGGGAACCAATGAAGATACTCAGTGGTCCCCCAAGAAGATCAAGACCTCCACCGGCTTCAAGAAAGCCTCCTCGTAAGTCTTCTATATCTTTATTTCTTTTCGAATTGCTTTTATTCCAGTCTTACGTTATTCGCTTCTTTTGCAGAATCCCTTCTAATTTCCATGCTAGCATAGCTAGCTTTTTAAGAAACAAAGCTGCTCCTTCGGCCCCCACTGGTAGTGCTTCCACTACCTCCTCCACTCGCGCCTCCGGTTAGCGCCAAACCTTCCGAAGCTCCAAGTGCAGCACCCACAAAGGAAATCCTTGCCGCCTCCAGCGCAGAAGCTTCGTCTCAAATCACCAAAGATCAAGCTGTCAACATTAGAGGCTCATCCGCTAGCAACCTCCCTACCCAGGCAACGCTATTCCGCATTCCTCCGTAACTCTCACCGGGACCGATCCGGGTGGAAGAAATTCCTCGTCGACCCAGGACAACACGCAAATCTCAAGGGGAACCCGGACTGGCCAACATGGTAGTCGGAGACGTGGAGGTGGACAGCTCAATGGGACGCCCTCCAAGAAGAAGAGGCCCCGAAGAACTTCTCGGAATCCGGCCAGGTACATTCTTCTCGCTTCAATGGTTTCTTCAAGCAATTTCCTTTTAATAATCGAATTCCTTACTTCTTCATTCTTTTAGGTTCTTCTGAAAAACTCCGAAGCTAAGAGTGCTATAATCGCTCGCTCTGGAGGAAGAGCTATGTACTAATCAAGAGCGATCGGTCGAACTGGAATCCTGCACCGCCGTCTCGAAATCCAGGGAGACCGATCTCCAGAGAAGAAAAGCTAATCTGCTAAACACCCATCGATTGATGGAGGAACGCCGACAAGAAATCATCAAGCTCCGCCGAGAAATCCGGAGTAATACTCTTAATTTTTATCTATGTATTCCATATTTTTCCTTTTAGCCTCTTTGTCCGACCGGTCCTACTCCTTATCTCAGCACTTGAAGGCCTCGTTGCCGCTCACAAGAAGACAGAAGAAGTCCTTTCGAGAAGGCAGCTGCTCAGGAGCAAGCACTTGAAGAGGGCTCTCGTATTGAAGAGCAATAGGCAGCTCGAATTGGAGAACTAGAGGGCGAGCTTACCGCCAAGGATAACATCCCGACGCAAGCACTTCGCTCCAACAAAATGCTGGAAACTGAAAATGCTCGCCTAAAGGCTGAACTAGCTGAAGCTTTAGAAGCAGCAAAAACAGCGCAGGCTGACAAAGAGAGCGCTCCGAAGACCGCCCATAAATCTACTCAACTTGTTCTCAAGCTAAGAGAATCCAATACTAACATCAAGGGCAGATTCAGAGCCGCAGAAATCAGGCATAGACGTAAGTCACTTCTTTCCTATTCATTCTTATGAAATTCTATTTTAAAATACCGATCTGTAGTGATAACTCTCTCTTATATTTTTTACTTTTTTCAGAACTTGCTGCAGGTACAGTACGCACTCTGGAATATCTCAATGGCGGTCAAACTATTGATCCCAACGAGATGGATCTTGAATCCGCCATCCGGGCCTTCCCTAGAAGAATCGGAGCAGCATTCCAAAATGGTTGCCGCTGCGGGAGGAGGCCATATAGCCGCTATAATCCAATCTTGGACTCCGGTCTCGGATTGTGATTTCAACTTTATCAAGGATGGCGCCCACCCGGACACCACTGAAGATCAGTTCAATGAGCTGAAGAACTCACTCATTGGTACTGTTTCGGAGTTGATAGAGGATGTTCCCCTTGATCCAACAGGTGTTCCGTTGAACGTAGCGCCAGCAGCTTTTGCTCTAGATCAAGATGCACAAGATGCAGCAACTACAGCCAGGCAGACAGTAGAAGACGCATTTGAAGATCTAGATGCTGATTTGCCACTGTCTTCCTCTCGATTCTGAAGAAACGCTGGACGATAGACTAGTTGAATATCCTAAGACCGGTGATACCGGTACTTCCAGCTGGTCCTGCTGTTTAGATTTTGTATTAGGGCCAACTTACTTTTGTAATCAAACATCTTGATCGTCATGCTATTTAGATTTCTTTTCTATATGAATACTGGTTTCACTATCATACTTATTAACTTCTTTGCCCAAGACATGATAGTTATTTCAGCTGAAACTAACTATGACTAAATTCTCGGCTCTAATCAGCACAGATTCATAGTTATAGCTTACTTTAACAAGATCACGTAATCTTAGGAAAAAGTTAAGTCGTAAGATCTAAGATTTCACATACTGCTCTCACTGCAGCCTACCAATCAGTATTCATAAGAAAGATGCTACACCATTTCCCTTCCCGAACATACCAGTCTTAAACCGAAAAGAAACAGATCGCTCTCAATACAAGCAGCCTACCGACTATATGACTGGTCTTATTATTCAGGAATAGCACAATAACATAGCAGCCCCCTGGCTCGATAAGTTAATGCAAGATTAAAATATTGAGACACAAAAGCAAACACATTTTCATTAGACAAAATTACTTTATTATAATATGAAGAAATTTACAAAAAACACTGTCAAGTATAAAAACGACGAAGCTGTTCAATGTTCCAAGAATTTGGAATTTCTTCTTCCTCCAAGGTCATAAGCCTATAAGCCCCCGGTCTAGAAACCGATTTAACCAGTAAAAGGTTCTTCCTAGACCGGTGACAACTTATGCCTGTTCTTGTTGGACCGAATCTTCCGAAGAACCAAGTCTCCTACTTGGAATTCCCGTGTTCGAACATTGCGATCATGATAACGACGCAATCCTCGATGATACTTTGCTGCTTGCATTAAAGCTTGATCCCTCAATTCTTCCGCAGCAATTAATTCAACTTGACGCTGATCTTCATATTTCTCTTCATCATAATACTCGTACTCGAGCAGACACCATATTCACTTCGTAGGTAGCATGGCTTCGGATCCATACACCAAAGAAAAAGGAGATTGCCCTGTAGCCCTGCTAACATTAGTGCGTAGTCCCCAAAGTACCCAGGGCAATTCCTTGACCCATTTTCCTGCGTACGGCTTCAAACGGTCGAAAATTCTAGGTTTAAGACCGGTCAAAATCATTCCATTAGCTCGTTCTACTTGTCCATTGCTTTGTGGATGTGATACCGACGCATATTGTATCTTAATTCCCAAACTTTCAGCATAATCCTTGAAAAATTCTGAAGTAAACCGAGGCCCATTATCAGTAATGATACTGTGCGGGACTCCAAAACGCACAAATATGTTTTGCGGAAACTTGATCGCTCGGTCCGTAGTCGTACTAGTAACAGCTTCGGCCTCAATCCATTTAGAGAACTTATCTACTGCCACAAAAATATGCGTGAATCCTCCCGGTGCCCTTTTAAAAGGTCCAACAATATCCAGCCCCCAAGTAGAAAAAGGCCAAGTCATTGGAATTAATTGTAACTCGTGAGCTGGAGCATGAGGCTGTCCGGAAAGTTTAGTGCAGCGGAAAATAAACAAGTTCAGTTTTGAAAATACAAAAGCGGAAGCGATAATTAACGTCTACAAATATACATCTCGACAATACATGCGGTGGTGAATAATTCGAGTCCATACGGATAACCACGTAGCCAAACACAATCACGAGTGGCAAGGCTAGGCTTCCCGGTGAGAAGACCAGCCCTTTGGGATCTGAAAGTTCCAGGGCAATACACCAACAGGCAACTCATATGCATCATTTGTATTACCTGTAAAACAACATAGGTACAAAGCCCGAGTAACTAAAGCTCAACAAGACTCGACCCGTCAAATGGTTTACTCGAATCCATTCCTAGACATGCAAGGCTCGAGAGGAGTGTATTGATTTTCAGGGTATAAAACAGCGACTAAGCCGTGGATTCTTACTTTCAATATTATTGCCAAGTTCATTATTAGATAAATAAATACAGTGATCATGCAAGCTGAAACAAATACAAGTGTAGCATATATATATATATATATATATATATATATATATATCAAAGTAATTTCAGCAGTGATAACAAATATCATACGAGTATCATCTTAGAATTTAAATTAAAGTTATTAACTACTATGTGACACGGTGAACAAGTGGGTACTCATTACTGCGAGGGACAGTGATACGTATCAATATTACACCAGCTAGAAAAAACCCGAAGCACACGATATACGCATCATTTAAGAACATGTATATCAACCTTTCACACAGGTGTCATTCAAGCGGGAAGGATACCGGATCTCCACGAGTGACCAGCAGCTCATCGGTAACGTCGTGAGCCTACTACCCACTTCTTACGCGGGCACAACGATCGAAGACCAGGGTTATCTTCCATAGTACAACATCCGATGCTACATAAGTTTACTAGTCCCCAATAAAACTAGCATGTACTCGAGTACAGTTCAAAACTTGGTCCGAGAAGGGCCAACAACGGTACGGTCCTTAACCGATACTGGACGGGGCTACAACCTTGCAAGACAAAGCCACTCCGGACCATTGTAACTTGCCCTTTCACCTACGGGGCCCGTCCGTTCTCCATTTATTTAATCATGTGATTAACAACATAAGGAACTTTACTAACATTTGAGCAATTGACCGTATGTACCGTTGATCCTATGATTAAGCATAGCAATTATTCTAGTAGGCTAACTGTACCAAAGATATAACATCTACATAGGATTCATCTCGGGGACAATGCATGTTGATTTTCAGCCAAATACCTAGACTTAATGCACAATACATCCTAGACAGCCTAGCAATTGTGATACTTGAAAAATAAAACTTTAAAAGCTGGGAGGATGCATCGGGGCTTGCACTGGAGCTACTTCAACGAGTTAGGGTCTTCGGGTGCCGGGTCTTGATTGAGAGAGATATCCTTCGAAGATCCTCAACCGGCACTTCAACGTTTCCTAAATAGCGGAATGTCAATATCGATGAATGCAAAGACATGCAAACAATATGGATGATGTCGATGTATGAATGAAACATTCAAATAAGAGAAATAATATGTTACATAAGATGGTTCTTGAAGACATATGCTTAAATATAAATTTATTTTAAAGTATACCTTCATTATCACATGTAATAATGAAGTACTTAACATGATAATTAAAGACATTTAAAAGGCATGATCACATTTACAAAATTTCTGTACCAATGCATTATGCAGGTGATACATGCATGAAATAACAAAATAATAAACAAATTTCATCATTTTATGTGGAGAGATTTAACTTTAAACATAAAAGCAACGGTATTTACTAACAAAAATTCTTTAGGAATTTATTGGTTGTAGATATGAACACATCCTAAAACATGGTGATACTACATGCTATTAGTGACATTGTTGCTCTGGTAGCATAATTATTTGATGCATAAATTAATTATTGGCATTTAAATAAGCTAAACCAAGAATTTAGCACACAATGATATACATGCAGGAACATTATGAATATGATGCACCACATGGAAGAGCATGTTTAGAGGAGTCCAAAACATTTTATTTTGCATCATTTGCATTTTTAAATAAAAAGATATTAATTAATGAGGTTTTACAAACATATAATTATTCTAGAACAATTATGCAGCAAACATGAAGTTCATCATCAGCATTAAATAGTTCTTGTTATAAGGAATCCAACAAAATTGGGTTTGCTCAATTTGGAGTTCTATATCTTAAGTTATGATTTTTCTAAATTAATTTGAATTTCTAGAGAAATTACAAAATGCCATTAAGAAATTTAAATTGAACCAATCACGTGGCTGACACACCGAGGGCTACAAAGTTGAAGATCAATTGTGTCCACGGCCATTTGGGATCCAGGGCGTGTGGCCCATGGTGTGGCCATGGTGGTGGCCTCGTCGAGAGCGGGCGGCGCATAGTGTAGGGATGGCCGGAGTGGGGAAAAATCTCGACGGGAGCTCACCAACTTGTTGCGCGTGAGGTGGTGGAGCAGCGGGAGTGCTTCGCGGGACAGGCGGCTCACCGAAGAAAGCTCAACGGCGGCAATGGCGGAAAGGTGAACTTTGGCGGCGTCGGGAGCTCGTTTGGGAGGAGGAAAGGACGGGCTTCTTGGGTTGCGAGCTTCACTGGAGCACGGAGTGCACCGGCATGGACTCCATTAGCCTGGGGACGTGATGGTTTGGCCTAGCACCGACGGAGCAGGGAGTGGCCGACGGCGGGCGGATGGGGAAAAGACCCAAATCCAGCGTCCCTGTTGAAGAAAGACCATGATCAAGAGTTGGGATGGTTGAGAACCAAATCACGCACGTGTTGGGGGAGAAATTAGGTAGAACGGCTCACCGGGTGTGACAAATTTTGACCCGAGGTCGGAGCTTAGCGGCAGCACGTCAAGGTTTGCAGGGGCGCGGCAATTGCGAGTTCTTGGCTCTTGGCCCGTGTTACGTGGAAGAGGGAAACGAGGGGAGAGTGGGCGTACGGCGAGAGAAGCGCGGGGTGACCTGGGGTGATGGAGCGATGGTGGTGGGGGCGTTGGCGAGAGGAAAGACGCCACGGGAGGGGCAGGTGGCGGCCAGCTTACGTCGTGGTCGGGCATCGGGGGAGAAAAGAAAAAGAGGAAGGGGATGACAGGTCGGTCCCCCGAATATTCCATGACATATTTTCGATTTTTCGTTTGTGAGTTTTCTCCAAAAGTAGAGGCTTAAATAAAATACTTCTGTTGCTCTATAAATCCAAAAAAAAAATACCCTTGCATAGTGCTCAACTTGGATTAGATATGCACGAGAAGTTTGAGTCCAAACTCCCTCTGGTTTAATTTTCATAATTCATCAAAACGGGGTAAAAGTTAATCTTCTCGAATTTTTATAGGGAGTTCTACTGATCCAAATGACATGGGACTTGTTGCCAGATTTTTCTTTGGACTTGCTCTACAACATATATTGTTGCCAGGGGCAATTGTTATGGGAAAATTGTGACTTGTAGTTCAACCCAATATTAATTTATTTGAATTTGCAATTCAAACCACTATGCATGTGACCACAAATTTTATATTGGAGTTCTACCGAGTCATTAGATAATTGTAGAATTTTGAGTTGAGACGTTCGTGACACCGGGGTGTCACAGCCCTCCTTCCTTAAGGAAATCTCGTCTCTAGATTAAAGTCGAACTAGAGGAAGGTTAACTTGTCATACCCGAGAGTTGATGCAAAAATCCAGGCTAATGAGTACGCAAGAATTCTGCTGATTCCTAGCTTGCTTCATCTTCGGAATGATTATTCCATTGGACTTTATAAAACTTGATTGCATGCTTCCCAATGACCCGTTCCTTTTCATCCAATATTTTTACCGGATGCTCAGAATAGGTTAGGTCAGGTTGCAAGCGTGAATAATCATCCAAAACCATATCCACTAGTGGCTTGAGACATTTCTTCGGTTGAGACACATGGAAGATGTCATGCACACCCGATAGATTGATCGGCAATTCCAACTTATATGCCACCGGTCCACATTTCTCAATTATCTTGAATGGACTGATATAGCGGGAGGACTAGTTTTCCTTTGACTCCAAACCGCTGAATACCTTTCATAGGTGACACCCGAAGATGGACATGGTCACCCTTTTCAAAGGTTAGGGGCCGACGTCTTTTATTCGCATACATTTTTTGTCGTTCCTTTACAGCTCTCAAATTTGCTCGCATAATTCGAACCTTTTCTTCGGCTTGCTGCACAAGATCAGGTTTAAGGTAACTCTTTCTCCAGGTTCGGACCAATTGAGTGGAGTCCTACAGCTGCGACCATATAATGCCTCAAATGGAGACATTCCTGCGCTCTCTTGATAACTATTGTTATAAGAAAATTCAGCGAGAGGCAAGTGGTCATCCCAATTACCACCATGTGTCAAAATACAGGCCCTGAGCATGTCTTCCAATATTTGGTTCACACGCTCAGTTTGTCCATCAGTGGCAGGGTGATAAGCTGAACTGCAGATTAATTTGGTGCCCAAAGATACATGTAGCCGTTCGCAAATTCATGCCACAAATTGAGAACCACGATCTGAAATTATCGTCTTCGGCACACCATGCAAACACAATATGCTGGAGATATAAAGTTCAACATATTGTTTGACACTAAACCGAGTAGGGACAGGGATAAAATGTGCCGATTTGGTGAGTCTATCCACAACTACCTAAATTGAATCACGTTTGCGGGATGTTAAGGGAAGACCAACAATAAAATCCATACTGATGTCGTCCCATTTCCACTCGGGAATGCTTAATGGTTGTAGCAAACCAGCTTTCTTCAAATGATCAGCCTTAATGCATTGACATGTGTCACATTTCGCGACATAACAGGTGACTTGCCGCTTCATCCTAGTCCACCAAAAATTTCCTTTCAGCCCTTGGTACATCTTGTTGCTACCCGGGTGAACTGAATATTTTGATTGATGAGCTTCGTCCAAAATTTTGCGACGCAACTCAAATTTTTTAGGGACTACTAAACGGTTATTGAACCATAGAACACCGTTGGTATCTTGCTCAAAACAAGCAGCTTTGCCATCCTTAATTTTCTGTCAAATGTGTGCCATGCCCGGATCATGTTTCGGGTGGCGATCACTTCATCTCGAATGGTAGAATGAATGGCCAAATTATTTATGGCTGCAACCGGTGAAATATGAACACTTGATTCATCGGAGGGGACATCCTTGCTGCTGTCCTCAAGTTCTAAATTCAGATTATTGCAATGCACTTTTCGGCTCAATGCATCAGCTACAACGTTTGCTTTACCGGGGTGATAATTTCCAACTCATAATCCTTAATTAACTCAAGCCATCTATGTTGTCGCATATTCAAATCAGATTATGTGAAGATATACTTGAGGCTCTTATGGTCTGTATAAATGTGCACAAGGTTTCCCAACAAATAGTGTCGCCATATTTTCAGTGCAACAACCACTCGTGGCTAACTCCAAATCATGAGTTGGGTAGTGCTCTTCATGCTTGCGCAATTGCTGAGATGCATAAGCAATGACACGGCCTTCTTGCATTAGCACACAACCAAGTCCCGCTCCAAAAGCATCACAATATACATCGAAAGACTGTGATATCGGGTTGAGCCAAAACGAGAGCGAGTGGTTAATAACTTCTTCAAATTCTGAAAAGCCTCTTCACACTTGTTGGTTCCAATCAAACTTCACATTATTTTGCAGAAGCTTGGTGATAGGATTTGCCAACTGAGAAAAATTAGGAATAAACCGCTGATAATATCCAGCTAGTCCAAGAAAATTTAGCACATCTTGAGAGACGGTTTTTGGCGGCTTCCAATTTAGCACATCTTGAACTTTTGCAGGGTCAACTGAGATACCCTCGGCTGAAACCACATGACCAAGGAATGGTACTTGTTCCAACCAAAACTCACACTTACTGAATTTAGCATAAAGCTTGTGATCACACAATCGTTGCAACACGATACGGAGATGTTCGGCGTGCTCTTCTTTGGACTTGGAATAAACAAGAATGTCATCGATAAAGACAACAACAAACTTGTCTAACTCCGGCATGAATACTGAATTCATCAAGTACATAAAATATGTCGGGACGTTGGTCAATCCAAAGGACATCACCAAGTATTCATAAGGCCCATATCTTGTGCAAAATGCGGTCTTTGGAATATCTTCTTCTCTGATTTTTATCTGATGGTAGCCTGAGCGAAGATCAATTTTTGAAAAGACCTTGGCACCAATCAGCTGATCAAAAAGAATATCAATGCGTGGCAACGGATACTTATTTTTTATGGTGACTTCATTCAGCGGTCGATTATTGACAACAAGGCGCAAACTTTTGTCCTTTTTCTTCACAAACATGGTAGGACAACCCCAAGGTGATGAACTTGGGCGTATGTATCCTTTGTCCAATAATTCATTCAGTTGGATTTTCAGTTCTGCCAATTCATTTGGTGCCATCTTGTACGGTTGACGAGAGGCTGGAGATGTTCCCGGTTGTAACTTTTTGAATTGAACATCCCGGTTAGGAGGTAAACCAGGTAGGTCATCAGGAAAAACATCTTGGAACTCACGAGACAATCGAGATATCATCCATAGATTTTTCCTCCAAATGATGGACAAACAATGGCAGTTTTTGGAGATAGGTGCAAAAGAATGGAATCAGGTCCATGAAGTGGAGAATTTAAATGGACGATACGAGGTGCAATATCTAGCATAGCCTTATGAATTATCATCCATTGCATGCCCAAAATAAAATCTATTCCTTGTTGTTCTAGCATGGTAAAGGTGGTAGGATAAATTTTTAGGTTCAATTCTAAGGGTGCTGTACTCAAAACTTTGTTAGCAATAATTTTGCCACCAGGAGATTGGATAACATATAGTGTGCTAACGAGTGTGGGTGAGCAACTTATGAGTTTGTATGCAAGACTTGCTAACAAAATTATGGGATGCTCCAGAATCGAATAAAATGACAATTGGGCATTGGTTTAACAAGAACGTACCCACAAGAACTGGTTCACCCTGTGGAATGTCTTCAAGGTTGGCGTAGTTGGCACGTCCGGTTCTATTAGCTTGCCAACGCTGCTGATTTGCATCTCTCTCACGTGCTTGCCTTCCAGCTTCACTTCGAGGATAAGTACAATCCTTAGCAAAATGACTATTTCCGCCACGGTTGAAGCATGGATGTGGGTTGTACTTGTCCGGAAGGCTGTACAGGGCGTGCATTTTGGTTTTTGTGACACCCCTATCCCGAAAGATAGATTAGTCCGGTACGGATCGCCTTGGGAGATGGTTGACGAAGCAACCATGTGTAGCATCACAATAACAAGCATCCATGATTTGCAAGTTTACATAATTAAGTCTCGAATTACAACATTGAGTGCCAAATAAAAGATACATTAGGTTTGCAAATTTAAGTTACATAACCATGATCTTTGTTTGAAATAAAGTGCGGAAGCGATTACAGCACGACGATACATAGATAGCTTATGTGAACAATGCCGGCCTAGGCCACGGCTCGCTCCTCATGGGTCGGAGAGCTAGGAACCCACTCGATGGTCCACTCTTCGGGCTCCTCTCCATCCCACACAACCTTACCACAAGAATCACAATACCCGACTTGCGGGAATCCTAAAAATACACATGTAGTGGCAAAGCCCGAGTATCTAGCATACTCCGCAAGTCTTACCCGTCAAATTGGCCAACTAAGACCAACACCTAGATGCATAGGGTACTACCGGGTTTACTTGGCATTTGCATAAAAACAGCCCCTAGCTACTTAGATTTGCACTTTTATGATTAGCCAAATTAATAGGGTTGTTGCATAAAGGAACTTTAGTCGAGCAAACTAAGCAATACAAATATTTGCAATACAAAGTAGTATCAATGTAAACAGCGAGCATCTCATTCTTTCCTCTTACTAAACATTGTAAACTGCTCGAAACAAGTGGTACTCATTAACCGAGAGGAACGGCGATAATTATCGAATTATTAATCCTGCAGGAAAGACCCAAATGCACGACATACGCATCATTTGAGAACACATATGGCCACCGTTTGCGAGTTCATCATAAAGAAAATCACGGAGCCACCGACCCCGAGTACACATCCCCCTTGCGACCCGTTAAACAACGTGCCCAAGGCTTAACCCGGTACTCTCCAACCGTCCTCATCCTATGCAACCACCGTGCCATACACATCACCTCTCGGGTCGTTGAGATATCCGGCCCACTTTACAATTCACAAGCTATATAGGTTTACCAATCTCCATAAGAAAGGTATGCAAGTGGTACACAACTCAAACTTGTTTGTGGAGTCCCAATGGGGTGTTCTCAAATTTTACCAAATTATCCCGTTCAAGTGTAGCATAAGTAATATGTGAGTGTCCAATTTTATCGTTGACTCCATAAGCATAGCATAGCATTTCTATCGAGGATTTGATAGGATTTGACTCATAATCTACATAGGACATATAGGGCAATTTATGCAATTGAATTTTCAATCGATTCCTTGAACGCAAATGCACATTCATCATCCTTAATATAGTGATAAAAGAAAGCATTTGAAATAATGGGAATGCACCTGGGCTTGCCTTGGGAGTGATCGAAGTTAGCACTAGCTTCACAAGCGTCGAGATTAGCAACGGCTTCTTCCGACGAGATTAATTCGACGTCGTCACCTATCGAATGAAATGCAATGCATAAGTAATAAGAATACAAGGTCAAGGTGATGAGTGTGTATGCATGCTGTTTTGTATGAATGTCATAAGCACAATTTAATAAAGTCGAGTTCGTGGAATTAATAGTATGTATGCACTTAATTTCTCCTCTCTTTAATGGAGTTGAATTAAACTACACTTGTAGATATAACATAGGCAAGGCAATGTGTGAACAAAAGGGCATGAGTGATGTGGTTTAAAAATGGTGGTCCAGATTTAAAAATGATGAGCAAGATTAAATGTGGAGCAAAAGAAATTATGGTTTGAGGGGAGCTCCTATTATCACATGTGATAACGATTTATTCCAATATGATTAAAGAGGCACTTAAATAATTAGCAGAAGTGTAACATTAATGGAACTTCCTACCAAATCTGATCATGAGGGACTAAGAAACATTATGGAAAGTGAACATTACCAAAAACATGCAAGTATATACATTTCAGAGCATAAACCAATAACTAAAATGCTGAAATTGACATTTTTCTTGAATTAAACAAACTGACAGCAAAATAATTATTTAGAGTGCTCCAAATTAAACATGGGATTTTGTGCATGTGTACAGGGCTATGAAGAGTAAATTTACCAAGATTCATGCTGAGATAATCTATATATAATTAATGCGAAATTAATTATAGAAAATGCAATTAATGCCATAACTTGACAAATATGCAATGCAATTGAGATTTTCCAGTGCAGGATGCTCAAGGGTATCAAATTACATGCTCTGGCCAAGTGGCACCTTCATTGGACTTTTATTTTTAAAGTTATGGATTTAATTAGTTTACAAGGGTTGCACATTAACATTTTTGGAAACATAGAAAAATGATCAAATCATACAAGTTCATGTCATTTTTCGAAAAGTACAGGTTCCAAGGATTCTGGAACATTTTAGTTTGCAATTTTTGGATTTTTGAATCGAAAGTTACGAATTTTTCAAAATTTGCATAAATTACAAAATTGCCACTGTCTACGAATAAATTTATATAATTTCTAGAATAGCTCTTTTTTTCTTACATAAAAATGATAACACTATAGTTAGTTTTAGAAAAATATTCAAACATTGGTTGAAAAGTTTTAAAATTTAGTGAAATTTATGCACAACCCAAAATTGGAAATTTCGGGGTGTTACAAGACTACCCCTTAACAGAATCTCGTCCCGAGATTCGGTGTGGCTAGCAAGAAATAGGTGAAGGTAATTTTGTTTTCGTGGATCCACTCGACTTTGTTGATGGTGTATCCTCATGCAGTTATACCAAACGCAGGTCCAACAGCTCCGATACTTCACTTTACCATCGAATACAACATGGTGGGGTTTTCAAGGAAAGGATAAGTAGGAAGAGAGATAGAATACGTGTCCCAACTAAACTAGAACTAACACTATGTATAGCTAATGATGTGATAACAAAGCTTAAGACTTTGCAAGCACACCGGCACACAATCAAAGATCTAACTCAAACATGGCACACCACAAATCAAATCAAACACGTCACATCGTTGTTGTATCTAACGAATCATGCTAAATAGGTGGAAAATCTAATCACTAGGGGAGGGACTTGACGACTATTCTTGAATTGGTGAAGCTGCTTCATTGATAGTAGATCCAACTTGTGACATCCTCGGAACCACTCATCTTGTTCTTCATCTATACCGATAGTACTAACAATTTGAAACGGGAGAAGAATAGAGGAAGCATTTGTTTCATATTTAAGAATAGTAAAGCCAAGAGAACATAGGGAAGGAGTGAAAATAAAATATCTCAAATATTAGTTTTGAAATAGAACCTATGGCACGACAATTCTACCTAGGCTTGAGTCCTACGGTCGACAAGGCGTACGTCCTACGGTCGACATGGCTCGATACCACTTTGTCACACCCGGTTTTAACGACCAAAACCGAATGCATCCGTATGCGTGCCCAGGAACAAGTTTTCACGCACACAGGACAAATAATGTGATAAAAGAACAATGCCTTTAATAAATCGAATACTTACATCGTTATTGTCTCAAAAGACTAAATACAATATACGCTAGCGGAAGACTCCATAACACCACAGGCAATCGACCGGGGTTTCGCACGCCTAGACCTTTCTCATCGGTGGTCTTCTCCATCTTCCGAGCAGCAGTAGTTGGTAGAAAAAAGGAAATAGCAAGAGTGAGTACATGTCGTACTCAGCAAGTGTGGGAATACATGACATGTAAGCTGAATGAAAGGAAGGCTAACACATGGTTTGTATCGGAAAGCACCTACACTAGTCAAGTTATTTGAAGCAACCTATTTACTAAGTGAATATGAACCAACAGAGCTACCCCACCTGTCAACCACCGCAAGCTACCCCGCTTGTAGCAAACCACACTACAGAGTTACCCCGCCTGTAGCAAAACAAACTACAGGTTACCCCGCCTGTAGCCAACCACACTACAGGTTACCCCGCCCGTAGCTCACCTCACTACAAGTTACCCCGCTTGTAGCTACCAAAGGGTTACTCCACCCAAACCATCCCTCTAGTTCTCGTGAGGATCCAGGCCGTTCGTGACCGTGAACACGGCTGTTATAACAGTTTTACACTCTGCAGAGGTGGCACAACTTTACCCACAGGTCGGTGATTCCATCACCCGCCGGTGACTAAAACCTCCATTATACCGAGCACACTTCCTTAGGTGTGAGGCCAAGAGATCACCGCAAGATCTTTCGAAGGACTTCCCAGCTTGCAAAACGTCCATGCTAAGGTTTCACCGCCGTAAAAGTGACGCATCACCCGAGGCCCCCTCTTGCACCGTGGCTTCAAGTACTCGCCTTTCCTCGCCCGAATCCAGAAGACACCTTCTTCCTTCATCCTTCCTCGACGCCCGCAGAACCGGGAAGTTACCTCGGTACTAAACCTTACCTACCCATTATCAGCCCCGTGCTTTGTGCGGAAGTCCTGGATTGCCGCTCCAAGAACCGGTCCTTATGATCCCCAACAGGTACTACCGCAGCCCAATAGTACTACTACGAGTACTGTGCATTCCCGCACCATCATCGACAATCCTCCTGTCGGGATCACCCGAGTTCCATGTTACTAAAAAGCATTACCAGTTCTTGATCTTTATGTTCAAGTGGATACTTAATCAAGATTAGCATTTAATTCAAGTTGAACCCCATTAATAGCAACTAGCGAGCACGTAACCATACTATAACACTACACCAAAACCAAGGCGACAAGGAAATAGTATGGAACAAGATAAGACACAATAGGATTCAAATTCACTTGCAATGCATGAAAAGTAAATTCAGATAGTAAGAAGTAGGCGCAATGTGCATCAAGGACACTTGCCTGATTTCCCTTGTTGCTGCTCATGTCTTCAAGTCTTGCTCTTGAGGTCTTCGAAAAGTACGTTCTTCTATTTAACGTCACACCGATACAAACATGCAAGAAACAAGCATACAAGCAAACTAAGGAACAGTACATCAAACAATATTAAAGTACTATGAAAACAGTACTAATAAATAGTACTCGTCGTTACGATCGCGTGAGCGCAAAAATCACTAAAAATAAAGCTACGAACTAAAAGTTATAAGCATTTGAAGATCTAGGGTTTAAAATGCAAAAAGCCTTTTTCGTATAAATTAAATTAAATATATTCATGAAACAGAAAGAACTAAAAAAATATTTCACTTATAAATAAAGAGTGACCAAATAAATAATTTATTTCGCAAAATAAACAGGAAGGAGTCTTTATCTTGGAACCAAAAGCATATGTTTTACATTATTCTTTGAAAATTATAGAGGTTAGGGTTCTAATAAAATAACCTTTCAAGAAAAATAAATAAGTAATTTAAGAAACAGAAGCAAGTAAAGGATTAATTAATTTTATAGAATTAAATAATTTATTTTACAAAATAAATAGAAAACAATTTATTCTATTCTGAAAACATTAAGTTTATATTATTGTTTATACGCAAAATACAGGATGCCACCTAAGCCTAACATCATGCTGATGTAAGTTGATTAAACTAATCTAGAATACATACGCATAAGAGCAAGCAAAGCGATCAAAACCGGCAGTTAGCTACCCCTATTGCTGGAAGACTGAACCCGCACTACTCTAGCTATCTCTAAACAAGCAACTAACTATTGTGGTGGACGCCATGGTTGTAACTACGAGCTTGCCGGAGCCATGCCAATCCGTACTATGAAGGTCTATAAAACTGACGAAATAAGACACAAGGGTTGGGATCCTCACCGAAAGGTTTTCAACACTTGCGACTGTGATGGTTGGATGGGGTCTTCCATGTCGGACGGAGGGAAGCAAGCGAGACAAGCAAGCGGAACTCGTTGAGAACGTAGATTCCGAATCAGCGGAGGCGTCACGATGTCCTGAAGCGAGCAGCGTCTTCATTACGGCCATCAAGCTCCTTCGTGGAGTGGAGCTGAGATGGCCTGACAACGGCGGGCGACGATGGTAGGCAGCTGCAGCTACGGACGACATCGTCGTGGTTCGGTTCCAACCACCATCTTCGCATCTCTTGAGAACGGGCGTGTGCCGCTCAGCGTGCGTGGAGCTCTTTGTGGAGATGGTCGCATCCGTGGCGGCTTCACCGCGGCGCCGTCGACCTCGAGCAGGCGACAATGGCGGTGGCGGCGCTTGGGGTTAGCTAGCAGAGGCTTCGGTTTAGGGCTACGAGGGCGGCGCGGCATCGTTTTATAGGGGCTGAGCAGGGTCTCGTGGGCGGCTCCGAGTCGGGAGTCCAGGCGCAGCACGAGGTCAAGCGGTGGCGCGATTGCATGCGACTGGGTCAGGGCAGGTGTGCTGAACTGTTGCGCCATGCGGGTGCGCACGAGCTGGGCGATGCGGCCTCGCGTGAGCTAGGTTTCTGCGTTGCGGACTGCTGGTTAGGTGCAGCTGGATTTTAATGCGTGGAGACCTAGCTGGATACGCACGTCAAGGTGACGGGTTCGAGTTAGACTCGAGGCGGCGGCGCGGTTGCGATGTTGGTGACTCTCAGTCTTGGGTGCTGGCGATTGGCCGCAGGCTGCACGCGGTGTTGGGCTCCAGGCTAGACAAAAGAATGGAGAGAGAAAAAAAAAGAAAAGAAGTAATGGACCGTGGGCTCGTAGGCCGCATTGGGAAAGATAGAGGAAGAGCTAGGCCATGGGCGCCTAAGGCCAGGCTTTGGTTTTATATTTCTTTTCTATTTCTTAGTACAAGCTATACCAAAATGATTTTCTACTCGTATTTTCGAATAGATTTTCACATAAGGAAAGACTACTGAGACTAGTCCAGCAAGAAAGCAACAAACAATAATTATAACCTAATTAGTTTAATAAAAATAGGAGAAAGGCAATATAATTGGTTATAAAACAAAATATCAAAATAAGAGAAAGCTGATTTTATATGTGAAAAGTATTTTAGACTAAAACTCCTTGTTACAAGGTAAGATACAGTCAACACATTCATCCTTCCTAAAATAAACTATTTTAATAAATAGAAATTTATTTAATTTCTAGAATAGCTCTTTTTTCTTACATAAAAATGATAACACTATAGTTAGTTTTAGAAAAATATTCAAACATAGGTTGAAAAGTTTTAAAATTTAGTGAAATTTATGCACAACCCAAAATTGGAAATTTCGGGGTGTTACGGACGGCGCTCGCGGGACTCCGGCGGCGGTGCGCGTCTAGGCGAGAGGGAGAAAGAGAGAGGGACAAGGTCCGTGAGCATCACCTTACGGAGGAGAAGAGCGGCGTGGGGTTAGCCGACGCGAGAGGGAGGCCGGGGATGGGGGCTCGACGGCGGGCAGGGAGGTTGGCCGCGACGGCGGCGCCTTTTTCTTCAAATTCCCGATGACTCGCTACGTGAAGAGGGGAGCGGGTTAGTGGGGAGCTCGGGCGCGACCTTGTGCGGCGACTAGAGGAAAAAGAGGGACATGAGCAGCTGCCTAGGTGGAGGTCGAGGCGGCGGTGCCCATGGCGGACGGACGGGGCAGGCGGGGAAAATCTTCTCGTGCGCGAGCTACGGAGGGAAGGGAACCGGGCGAGGGCGCCGAGAGGTGTAGAAGGAAGTGAGGCACATGTTCGTGGCGAGAAGGAGATGGGGGCTTGGCCCTTGTGCTATTTTCTAAGGGAGTAGGCAGGGACGGGAGAAGGGAGGGGGCGACCGGAGGTACATCGCCAATCAATTCCGGTCGGCCGGGGTTGGGCGGCGGGTACAAAGTGGTTGGGAAGGTTGCCGGGGTGGCGTGGAGGATGAGACGGGGCGGGGCGCGTGCGGGGGCGGTCGCGATGGCGCCGGACCGCGGGCAAAGCCGCCATTGCCCGGTGGGCAAAGAGCTCGAGGGGGGGGGGGATTTGAATTCAAATCTGCCCTTTCGAATTTAAACTCAAAACTGAACTTCTGCTGCTCCAAACTTTAAACCAAAAATCAGGGGGTCATAAAGTTACGATCTAGAACTTCTGTTTTGGGCCAAAGTTTAGATTCTGTTTCTAAAAATTCATACAAAAATCACAAACAGTGAAGTTTCAAATTTGAATTTGAATTTTTGAGCTTTTAAAACTTGGTCCAAAAATTTTGTAAAAATGATGTAAATTCATGGTTTTGCATGTACAACATTGCCCTAGGGTTTGCCTTTTCATTCTATGTTTTTCTCATTTTTCTTTTCTTGCTTTAATTACTCGTGATTAGCATTAGGGTTTCATTGAGGGTGTTTAGGCTTAATTAGTTTCTTAAACCCTAATATGTGACATGGGATGTCACAGTTTTGCTGTTGCTGAGGTGCACGCGGTGCATACTGCTGCTGCTGAGGAGGTGGAGCATTGCCTTGCTGAGGTGGACGACAATAAGCTTGCTGCTGTGGGCGATAGAATTACTCGCTGTGGTGCAGCCCGGCAACGTTGCCCATTAGGCGAAGTGTACACAAGCCGGTATTTTGGTGGAGGACTAGCTCTGTGCACCACCGGTGGGAGCCTTTAGAGCCTCTCTTGCGCTCATCTTCTTCAACTTCTCGCTGAGTGTCTTCCTGAATGATGGCAGCATTTATCGGATCATTCGGTGTGCTCGTACTCTACCAAGTCGGCTTCTCTTTGAGCATAAGATTCATGACCCTTTTGAAAGCGGCACGCTTCTTCTCCTCGGTGTCGGTGTGATGACGAGCATACTATGCCAAGTGATTGAATCTCCGGGAGTACTCAAGAATGGTCCTCCCTTCTTGTTTCAAATCTTCAAATTCGCGCAACTTGCGCTCCATAAGTCCAGCGGGGATAAAGTGAGAACGGAAAGCAGTCTTGAACTCATCCCACTGAACAACATGACCTTCGGGAAGCGAGGCCAAGTAATGGCCTAAAGGAAAAACCGCACTCTTATAGAGATGGCAAGAACCATGCTTGATGAGTACAAGACATCCGATCGCTTTTGGGCTGATGCCATCAACACCGCATGCCACACCACCAACCTATTGTATCTCCACCAACTTTTAAGAAAAACTTCGGTAAAAGGCCTAACATCTCGTATTTCCATGTTTTTGGGAGCCGGTGCTTTATGCTCAACAAGAACCGAGGCCTCAAAGTTCTCACCTAAAGTCGATGAAGGTTTCTTGCTTGGGTATGGATAAAACTATCACGCCTATCGTGTGTTCAACAAAACCACCAGTTGTGTTGAAATTGCACGGGATGTGGCATTTGATGAATCTAACAGCTCCCAAGGGGAGCAAGTTATTATTGGAAATGTAGATGTTGAAGCTCCTAGACACGCAACCAAGAGGATGGCCATAGTGACGTGAGAGCACAAGAGCAAAATGATGATGAAAATCAACCCTCTCCCTCAAGTCAAGACCAACCATGCACAAACCATAACCAAGATGATCAAGATCAAGAAGTTGGCAATGAAGATCATGCTCAAGCACAAGATGATGATCTCACAAGGCATGATCAAGAGGTTGATAAAAATGGTGGTCAAGCAACCTCACGTCCACCACATCCAAGAGTGCACCAATGTGTGCAACATGATCACCCCGTGGAACAAATTCTGGGTGACATTGACAAGGGGGTAATCACTAGATCCCGAGTGTGCAATTTCGTGAACATGACTCTTTTGTCTCTTCTTTGGAAGCAATAAGAGTTGAAGATGCACTCGAGATATTCGGATTGGGTGATGGCGATGCAAGAAGAATTGAACAACTTCACAAGAAATGAAGTGTTGACTTTGGAGGAAAGACCAAAGGACAAGAATGTTGTGGGCACCAAATGGGTGTTTCGCAATAAGCAAAATGAAGATTGTGTGGTGACAAGGAACAAGGCAAGATTAGTGGCAAAAGGATACTCACAAGTAGAAGGATTGGACTTTTGATGAAACCTTTGCTCCCGTAGCAAGACTTGCATCAATAAGAATACTCCTTTGCAACTCATTACAACTTCAAGTTGTATCAAATGGATGTGAAAAGTGCTTTCCTCAATGAGCCAATCAAAGAAGAGGTATATGTGGAGCAACCACCGGGCTTTGAAGACCCCTCGTATCCTAACCATGTTGACAAGCTCCATAAGGCGCTTTATGGGCTTAAGCAAGCACCAAGAGCATGGTATGAATGGCTTTGAGATTTCCTTTTGAAAAAGGGTTTCAAAATGGGCAAGGCCGATGCAACGCTCTTCACAAAGTGTTTTGATAATGGTATCTTTGTGTGCCAAATTTATGTTGATGACATAATATTTGGTTCTACTAATCAAATGTTTTGTGATGATTTTATCAAGATAATGACCAAGTGGTTGGAGATGTCTATGATGGGTGAGTTGACATTCTTTCTAGGTTTTCAAGTGAAGCAACTCAAGGAGGGCATCTTCCTATGTCAAGCAAAGTACACTCAAGACATATTGAAGAAGTTTGACATGGACAAGGCAAAGCCCGCCAAGACTCCCATGGCCACAAATGGTCATCTCGATCTCACAAAGATAGACAAGCCGGTCGACCAAAAGGTATATTGCTCTATGATCAGATTCTTGATTTACCTTTGTGCATCTAGGCCCGATATCATGCTTAGTGTGTGTATGTGTGCACGTTTTCATGCCGCTCATATGGAGTGCAACATGATGGCCATTAAAGAATCTTGAGACATTTGGTTTACACACCGAACCTAGGGCTTTGGTACCCCAAGGGTTGAAAGTTCAACCTAATAGGCTATTCCGTTGCGGATTATACCGGGGACAAGGTGGATAGGAAGAGTACCTCCGAGACGGGCCAATTCATGGGTAGGTCCCTCGTATCATGGTCATCCAAGAAGCAAAATTCCGTTGCCCTATCCACGGCCGAAGCGGAGTATGTTGCAGCCGGTAGTTGTTGTACCCAACTATTATGGATGCGACAAAATCTAAGGGACTATGGATACAATTTGAACCGTATTCCACATATGACAATGAGAGTTCCATAAAGATAGCATATAATAATGTGGACTAGGGTCCCGATCTTCCGAAAGGTTCCGATAAACAGCGATTTGGCGGAGGCTTGACACAAATCGATCCGGCTTCCGAACAACACGTTCCGAACCCCGCAATCGCAACACCACGTCTCCTCTGGTTATCGACCGTGCAAGCACGATTGACCTCGCCAAGAAGGCTAATCCTTGCCCGCGAATCGAAGAACATAAGCAAGAACAAGATAGAAGCAACCAAATTGCAAATATATGATTAAACTCACGAGTTGGGGTCTCACAAACCGATAAAACGGCGAAACTGTTCTTGACAAAATAATCTAAGCAAAACCCAAACCCTAAGGAAGGGGCGGTGGCTGCTTATGAGGTCCCTAGGGTCGTCCATCCTCCCCTGGATGCAGCCCTAAGTGGGCTCAACAGAATACACGGCCTAAAGGCCAAAAGACGGTGGTGCAACACCGAGACAGTTTCTGGACGTCTTCTTATTTCGGCAATTCCCGACGACTCATGAGGAATTTGGATATGAGACCAGCGCAAATGGAAAGGTTATCAAAGTATCTTTCCATCCATATAAAGAACGTCCCAAACGGAGTTCGTATGCGACCGCGACATTCGTTTTGGTGCAGACTGTTTCTGGACTCCGAAACATACTCAAAGTGGACTTTGTTTGGGCCTCCAACTTGACATGGACGCCCTTGCTGGCCCTCCACGCCTCCAACCTCCTCCTTAACCATATTATCATCATCTCCATGGTTCCTAACAATAATTAACTCATTAGGTAGTAATATATTCTCAAATATAAATAAAGAGATCATTAGGAACATGCTCACCCGTAAATTCAATTGTCGTGCTCTAGTTTTTGTCCTTGAATTATGTATGTGTATTGGAGGAGTGTTGGTTATTTCCGAGGCTGTGATGTCCTCATCATATAACCCCGTTGAGCACTCACGCACCAAGCACATTGATATCCGCCATCACTTCTTGAGTGATCATTCTATCAAATGGGATATTGAAGTGAGTCATGTGAGAACCAAAGAACGATTTGCCGATATTTTCACCAAGCCACTAGATGAAAGCCGGTTTTACCATCTAAGGAGTGATCTAAATACCCTTGATTCTACTAATGTGGTGTAGAAATGTGCATATCTCGAATGTTGTTTCTCGTTTTGGATCTTATGTTGAAATTCATGCTTTTGAAAATAATTGTAGGATTTGCAAAGATTTTGTTGGTTCCCGATCATTGGATCAAATCTTACCAAAATGTGGTCATAGTTATGCTTGATGATTGAATACCGATCACATGTTGTCAAGATGTCACACTAAATTCCATCAGAAGTTTTTGAAAAACTTCTTCCTCCCTCACTCTATCTCGTCTGTTTTAGCACCTACCGAAAGTTCCGGTATTAGAGGTCGGTGTTCATCAGCGTCGACCAGGGAAGAAAAGATTTTCCCGAGTCGGAAGTGTCGAGTCTTAAACTCGGCAGTCGAACTACCCGGTCCCTTACGAGCGTGGAATTCGATGGTACAACACACGAAACACACAAGAACACGCGATTTTAGACAGGTTTAGGCCTCTCGATGGAGAGTAATATCCTATGTCATGTGTGTTATGTATTGCTCTTAGCAGATTGCTAATTGTGAGTTGTTCGGAGAGTTTTCGGGGGTCCCTGCTCCGCCTTATATATCCGGAGGAGCTAGGGTTACATGCGAGTCATAGTCAATTACATGGATTACATATTCGAAGCTCTATCTCTAGGCTTTCCTTATTGATTCAGAGTCCTAACGGACTACAAATTGCTCCTTTACGTGTCAATCAAGTCATCATATGTCGGTCTTTATGCCCGCCTTATTTCGATACCGGTATATGGAATCTTCTGTTAATCCATACTAGTCGGGCACCACTCGTGGGCCCTCTCCACCAGCCTTATCTTCATTGATTTTCTACCATATCTCTAATTATCCATTCCTTTGACAACTCGTATACCCATAAGGTAAGTATACGACAGCAGCCCCCGAGTAATTTTTGATTTGACCTTGAATAAGACCGACCAGTCTTCGCATGTTGGTCCGATTCCGGGGTGAAATTAAAAAGAACTCCAATCTTCTCGTAATACTTCTTTTCTATTCAAGATGACTTCAAAAAGCCAAAAAAATTAGTATTTTACCCTCCATACCACCTAATTAGGTATGAAAAAATCCTATATACTTCCTGCGATTTTCACAAACCGCTCTTTTAAAAATAAGGTGCACCAATTAGGTGCATCCAATTGGGTATAGCCCCGACTCTTGAATCATTTGAACTCCTTTCAAATAATGCAAGAGTCCACTAGTTGATTCTTGATTATTTCTTTCAATATGCAATCTCTACAGACCGCTCCTTTCAATTTCCATTATTTTCTGCTTCTCGCGATCTCTACGATCGCTATTGAACACGGTGCACCAGCCAGGTGCACCTAATTAGGTATAGCCCCGACTCTTGTATCATTCGAGTATCGCAAATAATGCAAGAGTCTTTCTTGAGAGTCTGCTTTATTGTTTTCCATCAATCACATTTTTCTCAAGCAATGTCCGCCAAGAACATATTTTCAGACCGGTCATACGGGTTAGAACTTCATATCTCCTAGAGATTCACACCAGTTTGACATAACAAACTGTCTAAATAAGTCTGAACTCATAATCCGCTTAGTCAAATTTAACTAAGAACCAAAATCCTGGTTGATCAGACCAGTTTTTCCCATTTTTTCACATCGACTCGAGTCTCCAAGGCCCATAATCAGCCGGATGATTAACATCCGAGCCTAAGTGATATGTACACGGGTGTTGTCCGATCTTTCGATGAGAGGGGATAACTTCGATTTAGACTGGAGAGAAAAAAAATTCAGGGAGGAACAAGAAATCTCTCACCGATGAACCTTGCTCCGATTACCAACCGATACATCCCGGCCCGGGTGGGGTTGGAAAAGTGCGACACGCCAACCCGATTCTAGATCCATGACCTGAATCTGCAGTCTTAGCACCACAACTCCGGTAGCACGACACACCGATCCGGCTTCGGTACACACGACCTGGCCTCCGCAATCTTAGCACGGCAACTCCGGCGCACCCACTCGGGGAAAGGCCCAATCTCCCTAAAAGACTAGTTTGGTAGGGGAAGGGTGGCTCTCCCTTTTAAGGTGGTTTCCTCTTCCCAAGCTAAGCAAGGTGGGATTATTCGGAGGCTCACACGGTCGCCGCCCGACTACAACCGGGACTAGCCCATCTTTGTTGCGTCTTTGCCAGCGGGTAATAATGGAGGATGTCCTCATCATTCTCCCCTTCTTAACATGGGTCCAGCTCCGATACCAACTGATATGTACACGGGTGTTGCCCGATCTTTCGATGAGAGGGGATAACTTCGATTTGGACTGGAGAGACGTTCACGGCCCGACTACAGCTAACAAGGATGCGCCTTAGCAACCGATACACCAACTCCTTAATCACGATCTTGTGGAGCACGATCAACCAAACCACGAGGGTAATTCCTGCAAGCAATCGAAGAACAAGCAAGAACAAGATAAACGAGTAACTCAACTCACAAAGGTGGGGTTCTGAATGAAGTAGAACGGATGGTCTAGCCGACGCATGCGTCTACAAGGTAGTAGCAATGGCTAAACTAACAAAACAAAACCCAATCTGTTTGTGGCGGCTATGGGGGTATAAGATAAGGGGAGAGGATGACCAAGACATGGTGGGGGTCGTCCTCCAACCCAAGGACGCGCCCCTATTGGGCCCAACTCGATACAAAACCCAACAGCGATATAACGGTGACTCAGCACCGAGACAGATTCTGTCCATCAAATTGTTTAGACGATTCCTGTCGACTCCTAACGAATTTGGACCTCAAACCGGCGCCATTGGAAAGGTGATCTTCTTATCTTTCCAACCATATGTAGAACGTCCAAAACCGAGCCCGTATGCGATCTGGGCGTCCGTTTTAGTGCGGACTGGTCCTGGAGTCTGAATCGGATGCGAAATCGACTTTGATTGGGCCTCCCACTTGATTTGCAATACATGTCACAAAAATGAAATATGATGGAACCAGCAACAACTTTAGCTCACTTTTCTTCTCTCTTTTTCTTTTCTTCGATGTATCGCTTTCTTTTTTTTCTAGCCGATTGACACGCACTGTTTTGAAACAACAGATATCTCTTTGATGATTGTGACACGCTCAGATGGAATTTTTGTGCAAGGTCAGATCCGATCGAAAGATAATATCATAAGCTTTCTAGATTGTGCTTAAAGACACAAAACGCACCAGCCATGATAAAAATATAGCCTTTTTGTTAGAGATCAGAAATTTCTCTGCGAATCTGTCTTGATATTGAATTGATTTTCTTTCTTCTCGGTGCAAAACAAGAGGTGGACAAAGATAAATTTGGTGTGGCACAACACGAAACAACATGTATGATGGTGATGGTGGATAATTTCGTGGTTCTATAGGTGGAACAAAAAAATGATGACAACAGCGGTGGATTAAGTGGTGACTAAAACATGAATAGAACTCAAAACTCTAGTGGGTTAAACACTAAGACCAGCAACACGACACGACGATGCAACCACAAACTCAACAGAAATTAACTAAGTAGTAACAGCAAAATCTCAAAGTGTTTAAAGGTAAAGGGAATTATGATGATAACTAAGAAGCTAATTTCTTGTAGCAAGGGTCAAACTGAGCCAACAATTGCAAGGGTCAAAACCTGTGATTGTTCAGAAGGATATATGTGGAGTTTGGATAGGCAAAATATAGTAGCAAGGAATTGCAAATTTCGAAATCATAAATTGCAAAGTTGAATAATAGTCCAAAGTACAAGCCTATGTTCTGTTACATAACCAAGAAGTCAACATAATCTCCCACTGAAAATAACTAAGAAGGGGAGAATGATGTGTGTGATTTTTTTGTTGTATGGCTGTTTTTGGACTATAGGAGAAAAAAAATTAGGGAGGAACACGAAATCTCTCACCGATGAACCTTGCTCTCATACCAACTGATAAGTACACGGGTGCTGCCCGATCTTTCGATGAGAGGGGATAACTTCGATTTCAACTGGAGAGACGTTCACGGCCCGACTACAGCCAACAAGGATGTGCCTTAGCAACCGATACACCAACTCCAGCGGTTAATCACGATCCTTGTGGAGCACGATCAACCAAACCACGAGGGTAATTCCTGCAAGCAATCGAAGAACTAGCAAGAACAAGATAAACAAGTAACTCAACTCACAAAGGTGGGGTTCTGAATGAAGTAGAACGGATGGTCTAGCCGACGCATGCGTCTACAAGGTAGTAGCAATGGCTAAACTAACAAAACAAAACCCAATCTGTTTGTGGCGGCTATGGGGGTATAAGAGAAGGGGAGAGGACGACCAGGACATGGTGGGGGTCGTCCTCCAACCCTAGGACGCGCCCCTATTGGGCCCAACTTGATACAAAGCCCAATAGCGATATAACGGTGACTCAGCACCGAGACAGATTCTGTCCATCAAACTGTTTCGACGATTCCCGTCGACTCCGAATGAATTTGGACCTCCAACCGGTTCCATTAGAAAGGTGATCTTCTTATCTTTCCAACCATATGTAGAACGTCCAAAACCGAGCCCGTATGCGATCTAGGGCGTCCGTTTTAGTGCGGACTGGTCCTGGAGTCCGAATCGGATCCGAAATCGACTTTGATTGGGCCTCCCACTTGATTTGCAATACATGGCCGGCCCTCCACGCCTTTGAGCACCTCTCTAGCCATATCCTCATCATCTCCATGGTTCCTAACAATAATTAAATCATTAGGTAGTATTTTATTCTCAAAACTGTACAAGGAAGGCATTAAAAACGAGCTCACCGATAAATTCCAAATTCGCGCTTGAGCTCTCATGATTGGACCATGAATATCAAATGAGGGAGTGTTGGTTGTATCTGTGCGAGTGATGTCCTCATCAAAGGCCCTTCAAGTAAAGCTTCAAATGAAACTCGTTCTCTTGTCCCCCTCTTAGGCGTCGCGGGACGGTCTCCTCCATGAGACTGGTCCACGGCAGCGACGAGGTTGTCGGCCTTGCGTTTGTTATTCTTGGATCCAGACTGGTTGCTATGATCGTGCTTCAGCTCCTTCCCTTTGTTCTCGCGCAGATTGACCACGTTCGACTCTCCGGCAGCATAATCACCTGCTCTCTTGAAGCACTCAAACGCCGTCATGGTAAGATTTCGGTTACGCTTACCGATCTTATGCACCAATGCTTCACTTCGGGCGCCAGCTTGGAACGCAGCAATCACTTACTGATCAGGAACATTGGGATTAAGGCCTTCTTGCTGCAAAAACGCCTAATGTAGTCCGTAAGTGTCTCATCGGGTTTCGCTTCAGCCTGTTGAGGTCGAAGAAGTTTCCTAGCTTTTTATAGGTTGCCTGAAAATTCTCAACGAACTTTTTAGTAAGATCGCCCCAAGAAGAAATAGATTCCTTGGATAGAGATTGCAACCACAAGCGTCTAGCCTGTTCCATGCACATGGGAAGATAGTTTGCCAAAACAAAAGTATCACCTCCCGCAGGCCGGATGGCGTCGTGTACATACGACGCCACTCGGCGGGGGAGCCTTGCCATCATATTTGTCAAGAGCCCCGGGCTTAAATCCCCGGGTACATGCAAATGCACAGATCCCGTGTATATGCTAGAATTATTGAGTATTCGTCATCTTCTAGGCCGGTCCGGACCGGTGATGGCGAACGACGTCTATAATGTCGGTAATTGCGATCCCTGTCGTCATCGGAATTGCCATGATAACGATCGTCTCGGTTTCTAGCACCGGAATCGTCCCGGCAATCATTGTTATTCTGCACGGGAGGGGCGAAGGCGGAGGCGGAGGCGGATCTTGACGATTATTGTTGTCTTGTTGAGGTTCTCCGTCTCTGTTCCTACGGTCTCGTCCCCGTCGGTCTCTATTGTCATGGTAGTCATCTCTTCTCGGTCGGCCATCACGATGAGCGGAGCGATTGCCATGCCCTCGATTGTCATTGCGCCGGCGATGATCGGCCGGGGCGGCGCCGAGCGGTCGTCCTATGCCTAGTCGAACCGGTTGCGAGGCGGAGGTGGTGGCACGGGATCCACCGGACGATCATCCATATGACCGGTCCGTCGTCGTTCATCATCTTCCCGTCTCCGCCGGCCTTCCACCCTTTCAGCATGACAATCAATAAGCCCGTTACGAGCGTCACGATGCCCATTGAGTGGTACACGTAAATCCTTATCGGGAGCACGGTCGTGCTCATCCGCAATTGGCGTAGGTCGGCGTCCGATTCTTCCTCCCAAAGAAGGTCCTTCGGACCGGGTCCTTGCATACCGGTCCGAGCGCGAATGAGATCGACCGGAGGATTCTACTCGTCTTGCAGGAGCTGATTTGTTTGTAGAGCAGCCGTGTCTACCAAACTCAAGGCGCGCTGTAATCCCGGTGTTGAATTAAACACTTCTTCCGGAATAGTCTCTAGAATCCGCTTCACGCCTATGAAGTTATGGACTGGCGACGTGAAAACTCGAGCGCCATTCAACTCGACCTCCATAGAGCCCAAATCCAAAGCCCTACCGGAGGAATGACGATTTCTTCCACCGTGACATCCACGGCGGTTATTGTATCCTGGTGAATTGTCTACTGCATCCTCGGCTTGTTCGGCAAAGGTCCGGTGGCGGGTGGAGCCGTAGCAGGAATACCCCCTCCATCTTGGCTAGTGTCGACGATGTTTGCGCGAGCATTGTTCGTTGTAGCTGCCGACGAAGATCGTGGAGGCGGATCTTCCGCATTCATCTCATCTCGCTTCATGTTGCCGACGGTCCGCTTCTTCTCTTGCCATTCTACCTTTTTCGGATGCGATTTCTTCGGGCATCGTGCGTGGTGAAGAAATTGCCCAGTCATAAATACTTGGAAGGAGGTCTGATGTCTTTCCTCCAAGTCGTTTTCAAGCTCGAGAGAGCCGCTTATCGCCACAAACTTGGTAGTGGTCATGATCTTGGCCTCGATTAGCTAGACCGGTCGGAAGCATAAGCGGTCCGATGATTCGCGCTGAAGCTACGTCAATCCCGCTAGGTTCCGTGAAGGAAGTTTCAATCGTATCCGGTGATCACGCTTCAAAAGCAGCGGCCATATTCCGGATCGGATTCGTCGGTGTAGCTTTCCAGCGAAATCAGCCTCAAAGTCGAGAGACCCGAAGCGGATCATGAAGCCCGGCGCAAAGTCGACATCGAATGAAGAAGCCATCGAACTCGCTATGAACTCACCGGGACCCCTACCGGCACGCCAAGTCTCGAGTCTTAAACTCGGCACTAGAACTACCCGGTCCCTCATGAGCGTGGAATTCGATGCTACAACACACGAAACACACAAGAAGACGCTTTGCCTGCTTTGCCTTATATATCCGGGGAGCTAGCGTGACATGCGAGTCCTAGTAAATTACATGGATTACATTCCCCGTGAGCAGCTTCCCTTCGGTGCTCAAGAATTGCGAGATAGCAAGATCACGAAGCAACCCTCCAAGAGATGGTTCGCGATGGGATTCTTCCGCCCAACCGATCCTCAACTAGGTCGCCCCCACTCTTGGTCAAGTCCCATGGGGAATAGACAATTCTCGAAACTTGTACTCGAAGTCCTTCTTCCTTCGTGGCCTCGATCTTCCTTGCTGTTTTTTTATGAGGCATGCTTTTCTTATATGGATGGGAATTAGTAAATCGAACCCCAATTCCATTCTTCAAATGGCCTTTTTCGTTCATCTTTGTGAAGCTTTCCCGGGCGTTCGCCCATATTTTAAGCTTTTCCGGTATATATTCCAAATCCGCCCACTCCAATCTTCCACGAACCGCTATGCAGTTGGTGGAGTGGGGATACTAAGTTGGAGTGCCAAAGAGTACTTCCCCATTTCCTTCAACAAGAGTATAGCTAATTGGAAAAATGAATGGTTCATCTCGCGACAATCCTCGGCCCGCTCTTCCTCCTTTCAAAGCTAGCGTAGCTAGGGAACTCCCCTCCCGGAACTCGAAAAATATTAGGGAAGACCTCAAGTAAGATGAAGAGGTGATCGCCTTGCCGGCTATGATCAAGTATCTAAAGGAAGTCAAGGGCGTCACAACTGAGGCCATCCTCTAGAGTTTCATCGTCCGAGGAGTTCAACCGCTCAAGTGACGAGCCTCACCCGCATGGTCCTTCAACGAGAACAACGTCAATCCAACCGACGGAACAGCTCTTCCCGGTCCGGAGCGCTTGAATAACCGATTGAAGAAAATGCTTCAATCCGGGTTTGATGAGGCAGGATGTTAGAGGGTAGGCTTGGCATTCAGCTCCTCTAATCCTCGCGATCCTATAAATATCCATTTTCTCACTTAATACCAGTATTTTTACACCTCTATTCCTTTACTCATGTATATTTACTTAATGCGGACATTGGACAAATTCAAAAGCCATCCTCCTCTTCCAGACGAACGATCCATGGGGCAAAGACTATGAAGCAAATGCCCCTCCCATCCCTACACGTAACGGTCCGCCACCCCCACTCTTGCTCAAGGGGCTCCAAGCCGATCTGTTCTTCCTCGACCGGGCCAGCTCGGAAGATTTCAAGATCCGGGAAGGCAGTCCAAGCCCGCAAGCACAAGAAGGCGCACATCAACACTAAGTGTTGATAGGTCTGCGCCAATCCCCGCTTCCGTGCCCGGAGATACTCGCACGGAAGCACGTAAACATGAAGAACGACGCAAAGAACAAGAAGCCGTCAAAAGAGATTGCCGGGCCGCTTGGGCCGCGGTTCAAGCAGCTTCCACCGGGGGTCTCAAAGAGACCCTCCGTTAACCAATTATCTCGCCAACATCCCCAGGAGGTCCCGGTATGTTGCTCGGAGGGGTACTTCAGGGGACACCACTAGTCCGAAATGCAAAGAAGACGATCTTCGGCGGAGAGAAGAAAATCTCCCGAACACTCACCGCATGATGGAGGACCGCCGGCAGGAGATCATCCGACTCCAAAAAGAGATCCGGAGTAAGCCTAGACCTTAATCTTAGTTACCTTGTCTGTTCTCGCGAATAATCTAACCGGCCTTTTTGTTTCAGCCCTTAATGAACTTGTCGTAGCCCACAAGAAAGCTGAAGCAGTTCTTATCGAAAAAGCAGCTACGCAAGATCTAGCTCTTCAAGAGGGCTCTCGGATAGAAGAGAAACAAGCTGCCCGTATTGGAGAACTACAGGGCAAGCTCACCGCCAAGGACAACATCTTGGCACAAACTCTTAGGTCTAATAAGATGCTCGAAAATAAAAATGCTCGCCTCGAAGACCAAGCTTGCAGAGGCTCTAGAAGCTGCCAAGACCGCTCAAGCAGAAAAGGAAAATGCCCCGAGGACTGCACACGAGTCCGCTCAACTTGCGCTCGGGGCAAAAGAAGATGAAATTCAACGCTTATTGAAGAGCGAATCCAGGCTGAGGGCTTCTAATGTCAATATCAAAGGCAGATTCGAGCCTTGGACATCGGGCATAAGCGTAAGTTTCATGCCCCCGATCTGTCTAGAAAGATATCTCTAATACCGGTCCGAACCTCCGATTTTTTTTTTATGTTTTCTTCTTCGAACTTGCAGCGGGTAGTATGAGGACACTCGGAATATCTAAATGGGGGTCAGCCCATCAACCAAAAGGATATGGATCTAGAAAGTGCAATCTGGGACGCTCCTCGAAGAATCGGGAGCACTCCAAGATGGTTGCCGGTGCGGGGGAGGACATATCGCCGCCATAATCCAATCTTGGACTCCTGTCGAAGACTGCGATTTCAACTTCATCGGAGCGGGTGCCCATCCGGAGACAATCGAAGGCCGGTTCAATGAGTTAAGGAATTCACTCATTGGCACCGTAACGAAACTTGTTGAAGACATTCCTCCGCACCGATCGGCGTCCCACTAAATGAAGCCGCAACACTTCCCGCCTTGGATCAAGCCGCTCGAGATGCCGCTGCAGTGTTTAGACAGTAATGTAGAAGATGAGTACGAGGATCCGGATGCGGATCTGTTCCCTTCTCCATCCGATTCCGAGGGAACAATCGTTGACGAGCTAGCGAAAGATCCCAAGATCGGTGATACCGGCGATTCAAGTGGGCCTACGCAATAGATGTTCTCTTAGAATCAGTCTTTATGTATGCAAGAAAGACATTTTTATCATAATACTTTGTAATATAATATATATATATATATATATATATATATATATATATATATATATATATCATTTTAATTGTGATCGGTCTTCGCTTTTCTTTCTCTTTTTCATACTCGGTCAATCTTACAAAGTTTATCATCTTAAACCCACTAGTCAAATTCTATAACCAAGCAATGACGGTTATTTCAAGTCAAACCAACTATGACTAAGTATTGCCTCTAATCAGCATAGATCATAACGCATAGTGGTAGTTTACTTTAACAAAATCATGCCGAATAGAGAAAACGACCAATCTTAAGGTTTAAGATTACTTAATATCACAAACCGCTCTTTAAGATAGCCGCTCCTCGACTCAAAATGTTAAAACGAATTAACACTTCAAGCCTTAACATAACATGACCGGTATTTCATAAGAGATGCTAAAATTTCCCCTCCTAAATAAACCAGTCAAGTCTATAACTAATCGATAAATGACTGGTATTAATATTTAGGATTTTCATAATTTCCCAGACTCGCTCTTAATATAACAGCCTCGACTCGATATGTTAATTCAAAATTAAGATATCGAGGCACAAAAACACAAATGTAACCATTCCAAAAATCAAATGCTTTATATTATCATACTGATAAAATTACAAGAAATCTTTAAGTATAAAAACGACGAAGTTGATCAATATTCCAAGAATTTGGAATTTCCTCCTCCTCCTGGGTCATAAGCCTATAAGCCCCGGTCTTGAAACTGATTTGACCACAAAAAGTCCTTCCCGCACCGGTGACAGACTTATGCCTATTCTTATTAGACTCGATCTTCCTGAGCACTAAATCGCCCACTTGAAATTCCCGCGTGCGCACATTGCAATCATGATACCGACGCAACCCCTAATGATATCCGGCTGCTCGAATCAATGCTTGATCCCTTAACTCTTCTGCAACAATCAACTCAACCGGCGCTGCGCATCATATTTCTCTTCATCATAATACCGCACCTCGGCCGACACCATATTCACTTCCGTAGGCAACATTGCTTTGGATCTGTTAGGGGAATATCACCACCTTACCCCAATGGGCCGGCCCGGAGGGAAACAAGGCCCAATAAGGACTTAGAGCAAGAGCCACAAGGCCTAAAGAAGCACTCGGTGGGAAGGATTTGGCCCAACCAAGGCCCAAGTAAGGACATGAAGAGGGGATTCGGCCCAAGAGTGGATAGAATAGAAGGGGCATAAAGTCAAGCTCCTTGCCGAGCGCGAAGGTCAAGCTCGAAGGGAGGACAATGCTAGGCTTCTAGCAGAGTGCGAAGGTCAAGCCCGAAGGGAAGACAATGCCAGGCTTCTCGCAGAGTGTGAAGAGCAAACTCGAAGGGAAGAACATCGAAGGCTGCTCGGGTATCCCGAGGAACAGGCTCGAAGAGAGGAGCAAGTGAGTCTTCTTGCAGCTCAATTGGAAGCACAAGTACAACCAAAGGAAATTGATTGAAGAACACGAGCTGAGAAAGCGAGCGATGGAAAACTTCGCAAGGCAGGAAGAAGGGTACAAGGAGAGGCCGGAAGGTGTCATAAAAACGAAGGAGTTACCGACAAGGCAACTGGAGGTTCTTAAGAGAGAAAATATGCCGGAACGTAGGGCCCCAGCTCACGAACTCTTTCAGGAGTTGTCTCCGCAAAATCAAGGGCTCAGTGCAGATGATACGACCGCGGGAGGATCCGTTACCAAGGCAAAATGTTTTTCCTTTGGTTGCAGGTCCGGACCAGGAGGTCGAGGTAGACCCTTCTTTGCCCTTAACCCGGGAGTAGCAGACAGCGGTCCGGCCACATCGGTTAGTCGGGGTCAAGCTTCCGATGTACATAGGGACGACCGACCTAAAAGAGTTCTTCATCCGATATGAAACAACGATTGAGTCTCGTCGGCGGAGGAGATGCCATCAAAGCAAGGGCGTTACCATTGGCACTCGGAGGGCATAGCAAGCACTTGGTACTCTAGGTTGCCAGCTGGATCTATCAGCTCTCGGGGACAGCTAAAAAAGCTCTATCGGTGCACTTTCGTGGATCTCACCCGAAAGAGCCGAACAATGGAGATCTAGCTGCGTGTTGTCAAAGGGAAGGGGAAACACTGGCACAATTCACTAAAAGGTTTATGCATTTGAAGTGCCGGGTGGCTGATGTACCGTAACCCATCGTCATAGAATCTGTGGCAAGAGGCCTTCATATATGTGAAGCCCGAAGAAGAATCGGGGAAAAGCTACCGCAAACTCTAGATCACCCGCTCCGGATATTGGAAGGTCAAGTAAGGGTAGAGGAAGATATACAAAATGTCGGGGAGGAGAAGCGTCCGGATGAGTTCGGACACGACGGGAACCAGCAGAAAATGTCAAGGAATGTATACAATGTAGAGCAAGACTTCCCGCAGCAAGAAAATTATCCTTCGGAACAATCGCAGGGTCATCTCAGCTAGGCGGCAACAGAGGAGGTGGCCGAGGTAGAGGCCGAGGCAGGAATTTCTCAGGGAACGGGCCACAAGGTTTTTTCTGCTATTATCATGGTTCAGGAACAAATCACACTACCAATAATTGTGAAGAAATCAAGGCAATGTGTGCGGCAAGGCGAAGGGGCAAACCGAAGGCCCTCGCTCGATGATGCATACTAGTCATTATGCGCCGTTGACACCTTCGCAGATATCGCCACCACCACCGCCTTTACCGTTCCCAATGCCTTATGTCCCACCCCTATATGCTCCGTCCTACGGGTCTGCACAGCCAGCTCATTATCCACCGCTAGTGCAGCTTGAGCAGGCATCGTCCGTCTCTCCGGCGATCGAACTCCCGAGGTGCATCGATCAGGATCAAGGGCGATGCAGCAAGTCCCGATGACGGAACCAGCTCGATACGCGTGTAGTCAAGCATCCAAGGGAACGATCCTCATGATCACCGGAGGAAACAGCAGGGACTTTCCATCCAAGAGACAACGCAGAGAATACATCGAGCGGTATCTCACGTAGCCGCTTGTCCGCCGCTTGGACTTCACAAATGGATGGACGTGTCGGTGGCCTTTTCAGCAGCTGACTTTAGGCCAATGATTTATCCGCACGATGATGCCTTTGTGATGAGGGTCAATATTCATGGCTTTGATGTGCACAAAGTTCTGATTGACGTAGGCGCTTCAGCAGACGTTTTGCTATGGAACACCTTGGAGAAAATGGGATTTACTCGAGCAGACTTGCAACCTTCGTACACCCCCGTAGGGCTTCGGAGGGCAGCAAATTCATCCCATAGGCTGCATGACCCTCAAGGTTTCATTCTCCGGATCCAATGGACAAGGGGGAGTCGAACAGAGGATATCAGATTCGACGTAGTAGACATGGTATATCCATATAATGTGTTGTTAGGACAAAGGGTCATCAACAAGTTTCGGCCATCATCCATCATGGTTATCTCTCGTATGAAGATACCAGGACCGGAGGGGGTCACCACGGTATACGGGGATCAGGCCGAGGCAAGGAGGCTTGAAGTTGATATGGCTCCTAGGCAACGTCACATTAATGTTATTGGCAAAAGTGAAGACACTCCCGGCCTCGTGGAACTTCCCACCGCACCTAAGTATATGCCGAAGGTACAGCCACAAGAAGGTACAAAGGAAGTGGTGTTATGTGTGGATCGACCAGATCGGACCGTTTGGATCGGATGCGGGTTATCCGAAGAAAGAGAAGTGGAGCTCCTTCGGTTTCTAAGGAACAATGCCGATGTCTTCGCCTGGTCATCAAAGGACATCCCCGGAATTGACAATGGTGTAGCCGTGCACGGACTAGATGTGGACCCAAAAATAAGGCCCATCAAGCAGCGCATGAGGGATTGGACGAAGAAAAAATTGCCATTCTCAAGGCAGAGGTACGTAAGTTGTCTGGATGCGGAGGTATTGCGTCCCATTGATCAAACAACATGGTTAGCCAATCCTGTCTTAGCGAAAAAACCAAATGGACAGATTGCGAATGTGTATTGACGCCACAACTCTCAACAAGTTTTGCCCGAAGGATGATTTCCCACCGGCAAGGATAGATCAACTAGTTGACACCACTCGCCGGGGCTGCGTTGATGAGTTTCCTTGATGGTTACTCAGGTTTTCATCAAGTCGGGCTAGCAACCGAAGATCAACCTTTGACAGCCTTTCGGATACCCGGAGGAACATATTGTTACAATCGAATGCCCTTCGGTCTCAAAAATGCTAGAGCTACGTTCTCTCGAACGGTCTCGTCGTATACTTGCTTTATGGGTATACGGATGATAAAGGAATGGATGCGCAAAGAAACGGTAACAAATCAATGAAGATAAAGGTGATGGAGATAGTCGATGATCGGTTCCCGACCGGTCCGGAATGACAGAAGATTCTATATACCGGTATGGAGATCAGAGCGGATATCAATATCGGCATATGATGGCTTGAGAAGCAAGTTAAGGAATAATTAGTAGTCCGTTAGTACTCGAATCAATAAAGAAAGCTATAGATAGAGCTCCCACAAATGTAATCCGTGTAATCGACTAGGACTCGCATGTAACCCTAGCTCCCCGGATATATAAGGCGGAGCAGGGACCCCCAAAAACTCTCTCGAGATCTTGCAATTAGCAATCCGCTAAAGGCAATACATAACATACAGGACGTAGGGTATTACTCTCAATTCGAGGGGCCCGAACCTGTCTAAGATCTTATGTTCCCGTGTGTTTCGTGTGTTGCACCATCGAATTCCACGCTCGTGAGGGACCGGGTAGTACTAGTCCCGAGTTTAAGACTCGACATTTGGCGCGCCAGGAAGGGGTCCCGGCGAGTTCCTAGCGAGTTCGATGGCCTCTTCGTTCGTCGTCGACTTCGAGCCCGATTTCAAGATCCACTTCGGGTCCCTCGACTTTGAAGCCGATTCCGCCGAAAACCGCTTTTGATGAATCCGACTCGTTGTCGGGCCGCAGCATCCGAAGCGCCATCACCCGCCGTGGTTGGCACCTCGGGCTTAGAACTTGGCGGATCCGACACAGCTTTAGCGCGAACAATCGACCGTCCGAGTCTCGGACCGGTGCCCGATCCGTAATGATAAGCCGCTCTCGCGAGTTTTGCAATGACTTTAAGGAAGAGCCTCCGGTCTTCTTCCAAGTGTTCATGATCGGACCGGTTCTTCGACAACTCAACCCCGAGGAGGCTGCTGAAGAAGAAGCAAGGATGGCGAGAGACGAATCTGATTGTCGACGTCGTGAAACGAGAGGAAGCGGACGGAGATGAACAACCTCCACAACCTTCGACCGCGAATCCGCGCGCAAACGCTGCTGGTACCGGTCAGGCCGGAGGAAGTGTTCCCGCGACCGCTCCCCGACCACGGGCCCATTGCCAAACCAGTCCGGAGACCCGGAAGAAACGTCCCCAGGATATAACAGCCGACGTGGATGCCGCAGCGGAAGGCGCCATCGTTCTTTGAGCGAGCTTTGGATTTGAGTTCCATGGAAGTGGAATTAAATGGCGCTCGGGTCTTCACGTCGCCGATTCACAACATTGTGGGAGTGAAGCAAATCCTTGAGACAATACTGGAAGAAGTCTTCAATGCAACACTTGGGTTGCAACGCGCTTTAAATTTGGTAGATGCGGCTGCTCTACAAACAAATCAACTCGTTCATGACAGATCGAAATCTTCAAGCCGCTCGTGTTCTCGCTCGGAGCGGCCTACAAGAGCCCGGTCCGATGGAGCTTCCTCCGGTGGCAGGCTTGGGCCTCGACACACCCCAATCGCGGATGCAGATGAACGAGCTCCGGACCAAGATCTGCGCGTACCACTTAATGGTAACCGTGACGCTCGTAACGTCCTCATCGACCGCCATGCAGAGAGAACGGAAGAACGGCGAGAGACAAGAAGAAGATGAGGCGTCGTACCGGTCATGTGGATGATCGTCCGCGGGATCCTGCCCCACCTCGCCCGTACGTGACTAATTCGCCTCGGCGTGGACCGGCCGCTTCGGCGCCGCCCCCGGTGGAAATCCTCCGCGCAATGACCAACGAGGACAAGGCAACCGACATGTTCATCGGGATGACCGGCCAAGAGGAGATGATCGTCGTGATACCGAGAGATCGAAGGGGACGAGACAACGAGAGACAGAGATGGGGAGCCTCGACGAGACAACCGAGACAGAGATGGGGAGCCTCGACGAGACAACAATGATCGCCAAGCGGCGCCTCCGCCTCCGCCTCCACCTCCTCCTTCGTAGACCGCACAACCGGCCAACAACAATTGTCGGGATGGATCAGGAGATAGGTATCAAGATGATCGATACTACGACTACTCCGATGATGATAGAGATCGCAACTACCGGCATTACCCTCGTCGACGAGCCCCTTCATCGGTCCGGACCGGTCCGGAAGATGACGAGTACTCCGTGATTCCTGCTTTCGCGCGAGATTTACGCATTTGCAAATACCCCGGGTGATTTAAGCCCGGGGCCATTGATAAGTATGATGGTAAAGCACCTCCTCGCCGAGTGGCTATGCATTTACACCACCACCATCCGGTCAGCGAGGAGGAGATACGTTTGTGCTAGCTAATTACCTCCCCATGTGCATGGAGCAGGCTGGACGCTTCTGGTTGCGATCCCTACCGAGAAATCTATCTCTTCCTGGGGCGACCTCACCAAAAAGTTCGTAGAGAACTTCCAAGTGACTTGTGAGAAGCCGGGGAATTACTTCGACCTCGAACAGGCTGAACCGTAAGCCCGACGAAACTCTTACGGACTTCATCGGGCGTTTCGCAGCAAGAAGGCCTTAATCCCCAATGTTCCCGATCAGCAAGTAATTGTGGCGTTTCAAGTCGGCGTCCGAAGTGAAGCCTTAGTTCACAAGATTGGAAGGCGAAATCGGAACCTTACCATGACGGCGTCGAGTGCTTCAAAATAGCGAGATGATTATGCTGCTCGGTGAATCAAACGTGGTCGGTTTGCACGGGAACAAAGGGAAGGAACCGAAGCATGACCAAGGCAACCGATCTGGATCCAAGAACAACAACAAGCGCAAGGCGGATCACCTTGTTGCAGCTGTCGACCAGTCTCATGGAGAAGATCGGTCGGCACCTCCTAAGAGAGGTCCAAGAGAACGATTGTCGTTCGAAACACTTCTAGAGGGCCCTTACATGATTCATAATGGGAATCATAAAGCCAAGGAGTGCTTCCTGTTAAGGCCGTTCGCTCGCTTTGCCTTAAAGGTTGCGCCCCGATCCGCTCATCGGAACCGGAGAGACGACAAGGGCAAAGATAAAGAGCACGATGACAATGGGGATGACGAAGGTTTTCAAGAACCGGCTCGAGAGGTGAACATGATCTATGGAGGCCCGGACCCTTACGAGTCAAAGCGAAAGCAAAAGTTGGCGTTTCGAGAGGTTAATGTCGTCGCTCCCGCCACACCCGAATACCTACGGTGGTCCGAGGTGCCCATTACTTTCAGCAGGGCTGATCATCCCGAGGTATTGCCAAAAGCTGGTAAATATCCACTCATCCCGGCTCCCATATTTCACAAGGTGCGATTGAAGAGGACTTTCATTGATCGAGGAAGTTGCTTGGATATCTTGTTTGCCAAAACTCGCCGGAGCTTGGCCTCTCCGTAGCTGATTTGGAGCGCAGTGTTTCGCCGTTTCATGGTATAATACCCGGGCGGAATAGCTATCCTTTGGGGCAGATTTCTCCGCCGGTGACCTTTGGGACAAAGGAGAACTACAGGAGGGAGAGTATTATCTTCCGGGTAGCCGACATTGATTCAGCGTATCATGCGATACTTGGAAGACCGGCTTTGGTAAAGTTTATGGCCATCCCGAATTACCAATACTTGATGCTGAAGATGCCAGGACCAAATGGGGTTTTGTCGTTCCGGGGTGACATCAAGACCGCTTATGCTTGTGAAGTACATAGCACCGAGTTGGCCTCTCGGGCCAATTCGGAGGATGAACGTCGGGAAATCGAGAGAAGCAGCTGAGGCTCTAGAAGTACAGGCAAGGCTGGAGAATGAAGTTCCAGTCAAGAAGGTCGCAAAGGAGAAATTGAAAGCCGATGCGAGTGGTTTCCAAGACTAATCAGCTTGATGAGTCGGACCCCTCCAAGGTCACCCATATAGGGGCTGACTTGGGGGATAAATAGGAAAGCGCGCTCATTCTTTTCCTCCAGGAAAATAGGGATATCTTTGCATGGCAGCCTTCCGACATGCCGGGTGTTCCTAGGGAGAAGATTGAGCACGCACCGTTGGTGCGTCCCGATGCGAAGCCGATCAAATAGAAGCTCCGGAGATTTGCTCAAGACCGCAAGGTGGCTATCAAGAAGGAAATAACTAGGTTATTAGCAGCTAAGTTTATTAGGGAGGTGTATCATCTAGATTGGCTTGCCAATCCAGTTCTTGTGCCAAAAAAGAATACTAAAGAATTAAGAATGTGTGTCGATTATACTGATCTCAACAAAGCTTGCCCCAAAGACCCTTTCGCGCTGCCTCGGATTTACCAAGTTGTTGATTCGACCGCTGGCTGCGAGCGTCTTTGTTTTCTTGATGCTTACTCGGGATATCATCAAATACCGCTAAGAGTTGAAGATCAAATAAAGACCGCGTTTATCACCCTCTTTGGAGCATACTGCTATACGACCATGACTTTTGGATTAAAGAATGCCGGAGCTACATATCAGCGCGGTATACAACGTTGCTTGGATTCGCAATTGGGAAGGAATGCAGAAGCTTACGTTGATGATATAGTGGTAAAATCTCGAAAACCGAGGATCTTCTCTCGACCTGGCGAGAGACCTTCGATAATCTGCGGAATTTTTCCATGAAGCTCAACCCTGGAAAATGCGTATTTGGAGTTCGCTCCGGGAAATTACTGGGTTACCTAGTGTCATGGCGAGGCATTGAAGCTAACCCGGAAAAAATCCAGACGATCATCGATATGAAACCCCGAGTTGCTTAAAGGATGTTCGGAAGTTGACGGGTAGTATGGCGGCTCTCAGCCGTTTCATTTCAAGACCGGGAGTTCGTGGACTTCCGTTCTTCAAGTTGCTTAAGAAGCAAGATAAGTTTGAGTGGACAGACGAGGCACAGGCCGCGCTTGATCAACTCAAGGAATACCTTAGCAATCCTCCGGTATTGGTACCCCCGAAGCCGGACGAGATCATTCGGTTGTATATTTCAGCAACAACCCATGTGGTGAGCACGGTTTTGGCGGTCGATTGGAAGGAAGAGGGACATCTGCAATTGGTACAGACATCCGGTATATTTTGTAAGTGAAGTTCTTACTGAATCACGGATACGATATCTCCGATTACGAGAAATTAATATATGCAGTAGTGATAACTTCTCGAAAGTTGAAACATTATTTCCAAGCGCATCCCATTGAAGCTAAGACTGGGTTCTCCATTGGAGATATTGTGCGGAACCGAGAGGCGATGGGCTAGGTTGCTAAGTGGGCTATAGAACTTGGCCAATCTGAGATTACGTTTTCTTCGCGAACAGCTATTAAGGGACAGGCTGTAGCCGATTTCATAACGAGAATGGTTGGAGACACAAGTCCCGCAGGGGACTCAAACGTTGGAGTATTGGGAGATGTTCTTTGATGGGTCCCTACAGCTTTCAGGCGCGGGGGTTGGGGTTGTACTACTCACCCCACGGAAGGAACCTCTCATATATGTATTACAAATGCATTTCGGAGCTTCAAATAATATTGCGGAGTATGAAGCATTGCTTCATGGGCTTCGAGTAGCTATTTCGTTAGGAGTCGGACGATTGGATATATATGGTGATTCAATGTTGATAATAAGTCAAGTTAACAAGGTGTGGGATGCTCATGATGATCATATGATCGCCTATCGACAGGAGGTTAGGAAACTTGAAGACAAATTTGATGATTTGCGATTTTCTCATATACTACGAGGAAATAATTCTACTGCGGATGAGTTAGCCGGACTAGGGTCTTCAAGACAAGCGGTTCCACCCGGTGTTTTCCTTCAAGTACTTGGATAAGCCATCTATAAAAATGGAGCGTAAGGCTACTATTATAGAGATTGTGGATGAAGCGAGTCTTGAAGAACCAGGAGGAGAAAGTAATCTCGAAAGACCGATCCGAAGAAGTGGTCTTACCGGATAAGACAGATGAACGAAATCAATGCCGACGATATTCGGCCACTTGATGTTATGATTATTGATTCTAATTGGCGAACCCCATACCTTGACTATCTTCGATCCGGTAAAACTCCGGAAGATGAGGTGGAGAAGCAAAGACTAGAGGTTCGAGCACGCAGTTATTTAATTCTCGAAGGAGAGTTATATAGGAGTGGAGTTAATATTCGATGAAATGTGTATCTGTTTCGATGGCATTCAATTGCTTGAAGCCGTGCACAAGGGAATTTGTGGAAATCATGCTTCTTCAAAGACTCTAGTTGGGAAGGTGTTCGGACAAGGATTCTACCGGCCTACGACGGCGGATGATGCGCACGAGTGCTCAAGAATTGTCGGGGATTGAACTCCGTCGGTTGTTGTATTATCTTGTGTCTACTTAAACAGCACCTCGGGATTTACAATCCGTGGGTCGGTTTGTCTCACAATGCCATCCTTCACATGTTGCTGTCTTGCATTTGTGTATGCACCCCTTGCATACTCGGCCTTGGCATCTTCATTGACGTTCTTTTTGTTTTGTGCTTGTCCTTCAAGCACTTGCTTGCACTTGCTTCTTCAAGTCATCTATGATCTTGATATTTGTTGCAAATGCTTCAACATCAATCTTGTAGCACCTAGCACAACCATTGCTAGATGAGGGGCAAGACGAAGCTTGAGAGGAAGTAGTGTTACACTTAAGTGCCTCAAATTGCACTTTAAGAGAGTTGTGAGTCTTTTCCACGTCATCACACTTCTCTTGGAGTGACACATTTGCGCCTTTAAGTGTCTCACCAATATTTTCCTCAGCCTTGAGGGACTCCACCAAGTCCTCATTTTTGTAGGAGTTTCTCGAGTTCAAGAACCCTTTTCTTTTCCTCAACAAGCATTTCCTCTTGTTTCTAAAGAATCTCCCCTTGCCTCTCATTAGCCTCCTTTTCCTGTTCAACGATGTCCACTAATTCAAACATGTTAGGAATTTGAGAACTTCCATTAGCATTTATCTTGGAGCCTTTGGCCATCATGCGGTTGTGCTAGGTGTCACCTTCATCAATCGGTCAAGCTTCCAAACAAGGAGGTGTTGGTGGGGGTGATCCCTATGGCAAGTGACACAATGCCTCCCTTCTCACTATCGGATTCCGATTTAGAGGAGGAGGATGATCCATCGGAGTTCCACTCTTGCCCAATGTGAGCTTCACCCCGACAATATCTTCTATGCTTCTTGTGTCGCTTGTCATCCTTCTTGTTTTGCTTGTTCTTGTAATTTTTCGGACACTCGGCCATGAAGTGACCTTTGTCTCCACATATGTAGCACTTGTTCCTGGCTTTTCTTGTCTTGATCATTTTTCTTGAAGCTTTTCTTCATCATGATCTTGTTCAACCTTTTCACAAAGAGATCCATTTCATCATCACTATCATCATCGCTCTCTTCAACCACCTTCTTCTTCTTTTCTTGTTCGGCATTTAGAGCCACATCATTCTTGCTACCACTAGCTACTTCCTTGTTCTTGAGCAATGCATTTATCCTATTTGCTTGATCAATTTGTTTCTTTTGAGCTAGAAGCTTCCCAGTCACATCATCGGTAGAGAAATATATAAAGTCATCTTTTTTCCTTATGTTTGCCACTATGTTGGCATTCCATAATGTCAAGGCTTGTAGCAATCTACTATTGACCTCCAAGTCCGCCACTTTTTCTCCAAGTGCCCTTCTCTTGTTCATATTCTCATGCGTCTATCATGTACACCTCTTGGTCCTTCTTCCGAGCTCATGACAAAGTAGTTGAATTCTTCTCTAAGCCCATCTAGCTTTGTTTCCTTAATGCAATCTATTCCTTCATGTACTTTCTCAAGCTTTATCCACATTTGATGAACATCCTCCATTTCGACAATTTTATCATACTCGGCGGGGCTAAGTGCGGATACAATTGAGCTAGCCGCCGCAATGCCACACTTCATGTTGAACAAGTCTTGTGCAGTTGGATTGTTTCTATTCTTCCATATGAAGCCATTTTGAGTGACTTCTATCACATTTGGATGCATGGACCCCAAGTATAACAACATCTTGGTTTTCCAATGGTCAAAGAATTGACCATCGAAATAGAGAAGTGTTCCGAACCAGGTCCAATGTAATCATCCCTTGGATAGGTGTATGGCATGTTGTTGTATTGCATTGGTAATGCACTAAGCACATTTCCATCCTTCACAATGCCCTTGCCATGATCATCTCTCTTTTAATTCATTGCTTTGAGTGTTGCTTCATCTAGTGTGTCATCGGCAATGCCTTCGGTGGTTGGTTTTGGTGGTACACCACCACTAGCCGTTGCATCGGTGTCTTGCTTGTTATTTTTCATCTTTGATCTTCAAGCGGCGATGCTTTATTGAAGACACCCGATCTGATACCAATTAAAAGTTGCCTAGACGGGGGTGAATAGGCAATTCTAAAAATTCCTACGAAGTATGACTAAATAAAACATCAAATACTCGAAACTTCCGGTGTAGGGTAGAAAGTGCGGAATTAAACCCTGCACAATTCTAGTTACTTGCAAGAAGGAAAATACAGCCCTATGCAATTCTTAGTAATTAAAAGCACAAAAGGAAAGCTACCAAGCACTCTAACAAGATAAACAACAAAGCGCTTAAGTAAAAAAGGAGAGACACGGGACAACGATTTTCACCGAAGTTCGAGTCTACCTAGCACACTACGTCTTTGTTGAGAAAGTCCACCAAGAACCAGGTTTCTTTCAACCCTATTTATCGCACAAGTAACCACCATGGTTGAGCTTGAGTATTCCACTATCAATGTCCCTTGTGAGACGGGTAATACAAACTTCTCGGGCGTCACCACACAAGTTGAGCTCACGAGCACGCCTAGCCGACTAGGAGCCCAAAGCTTCAACGAGTAACAAATCCAAATCACAAGCTTGACTATGGTGGAAATGCTCAACAATGGAATCAAGGCTCTCAATCTCTTGCTAAAAGGTCTCACTCAAATCCTTGCTCAAGGAATGAATCTTTAACTTTGGAGAGGATTTGTGGTGAAAGGAGTTTGGATCAAGTGTGTCGAGTCTTAATCTCGGCACTAGAACTACCCGGTCCCTCACAAGCATGGAATTCGATGGTGCAACACAGAACACACAAGAACACTAGATTTTAGATAGGTTCGAGGCCAGTGGCGGGCCCAGGATTTGAGTCATGGGTATTCAAAATTTGGAACGTTCAAAAAAATAATTTGTGATAGCCTAAATTACATTTCCATAATGCATGATTAAACACCATCACAAAGTTATACTTATTGTTCAACATCTCAAAGTTTCAATATGTGAAACAAATAGCAAAATGAAAAAAGAGCTTTGAATGTAAGTTATCGTATACTTACCTTATGGGTATACAATCGTCAAAGGAATGGATAAGTAGAGATATGGTGGCGTATAAATGAAGATAAGACTGGTGGAGAGGGCCCACGAGTGGTACCCAACCGAGTATGAGATAGCAGAAGGTTCCATATACCGGTATGGAAATAAGGCGAATATAAAGACCGACGTAATATGACTTGATTGACAAGTGAACGAGAAATTGTAGTCTATTAGGACTCGAATCAATAAGGAAAGCTTAGAGATAGAGCTTTCGAGTATGTAATCCATGTAGTCGACTAGGACTCGCATGTAACCCTAGCTCCCCGGATATATAAGGCGGAGCGAGGAGCCCCGAAATCTCTTGTGACATCCCATGTCACATAATAGCATGTAAGCAATGTCAAAACCTTAAGTGCAGGAATTGAATACTAATTAAAGGAGTGAACACGTGAAATAATGAATTAGAGTATTTGAGAAATTTAAAATTTAAATGTAGTTTAAACCCAACTATTTAAAACTCAAGGATCCTCAACACAAGTATGCAAATAGTTTTGCATATCCTTGTAGAGGAGATCAAAACATGATTTTAGAACATTTTTACTAAATTTTTAGAGTGGCATATTTTCATAGAAAATTCCAACTGAGTTTGAAAACAGCAGCGATTCATGAATTTTTGTAAATTTTTACAAGCAGAATTTGAAATTTTGCCTATAACAAAAATTGTTCATCACAATCCACTGAATCACCACAATTTTTGGTTTGCAAAAATGTCAAACGAATTAAATTCTATGGGCAAAACCAGAACCAACAACTTGATGGCAAAATCGTGAATAAGTGGGAACTTCTTTGAATAGCAATGGCACGGTGGCCGGGGCCACCGGCCGAGAGCGCTCGCCGCCGGCGCCCATGCCGGATTAGGCACCGCCGTCCTCGCGCGCCTGTGCAGCCCCACGCGTCGTCCATCGCCGTTTCCCTTCGCACGGAAGCCGGCGCCCACGGCCGTCGATGGCGATGGCCATTTTCCACCATGGCTGCCGCCCTAGGTCATCCCCGTGCGCCGCACCTCTCCTCACCCGCAGCTCCCTCACTCGTGCGCACGCGCTTCGCAGAGTCCTTGCGCAGCTCCAGCTCCAATCTACAGCCCTGTCTCCTTTCCGCTAGCTCCAATCGACCAAAAATCCACGGAGAGCTTCCGGTTCCGCCTCAACGCCGGCGAGCTCGATTGAGCTATGCTCGGGTGAGCTCATGTAGTGTCCCGCCTCCGAAAGGTGCCCAAGGGTCCGGCTAACCTCCTTGTTGCTCCCCGGGTCAAGCCGAGCCCGGACGGTGAAGGCATTCCCTTTCTTCTCCACTGCCGGTCACCGCGCCCCGCCACCCCGTCGACGCCGGCTCACTCCTTCTTCGACCCCGCGCCGAGCTTCCCCTCGAGCAGGTGATGCTCTCAGCCTTGACCGCCCCTTCTTTCGCGCGGTGGTGAGCACGAGCTCCCACGCCGGAGCCGCCGCACCCGCCATAGCTCGACGCGAGCGAAGCTCCGTCCACCCACTCACCTCGCCACCCCCACCAAACGGTGCGCCGTCGAAAACCGTGCACAGGCGGCCAAGCACAGCCCCTGCGGCGAGCCCTAGCTCAACGCCGGCGAGCACCGCCGCCGTCTCCGATGACCCCCTGCGCGCCCAACACTTAGAAAAATTTGAAAAACGCGCTGGCATGTGTAAAATCCGTGAACTTCAAGCATTTTAAAAATTGCACAACTTCATTTCTAGAGCTCGGATTTGAACGATTCAAGGTGTTATGGAAAGTTTGAAACTTTTACTTTGAAATGAATCAAATGAACATATATGTTTATATTGCAAAAATACAAATTTGAACAACCTTAAGATGCTATCACGGCCACAAAGCTTAACAGGATTGGATTTTAAAAATTGCGTAACTCTCATATCCTGGATCCAAAATACATGAATAAACGCTCGTTGGAAAGTAGATGTTGTGTACTTTGCCTTGGTAGCATAATTCAAGTACTTTATGTGAGGAAAAATAAAAGATCCGAGTACTTTAAAGTGCTAACCCGTTAAGGACACATGACAACTTTGCATTTTAAAAATTCAATAACTTTTGCTATACAAATCCAAATGATGCAAATGAACATTCGTTGGAATCCTTAAAGAATGTACTTTAGATGACCACAATTGGTTTACCCAAGTTCTATGGCTAAAAGTTAAGTTTTAGGCCCCTTAAGAAGGCTTCACGATAAGCCCTAGATTGGACTTAAAAATGAAACGGTTTTGTAAATAAAACTTCACCAAATTTGAACACACCATTTCAGTTAGCATGGTTCATCATATCACACATGGTTCTGGTGCATTTGAGCATGTCATGATAAATATTAACATTTTCCTTAAGTACACTATCTTTGCATTGTCCTTGCATCATTGGAAAGGCTTATGAAAATTCATATTTGCTTTTGGTGCTCAATCATAAGAAAAGTTATGTTCCATCATGAGGATTTTATTTAGAAGTGTTTTATTGCTTAATTCCTGTCTACAACTTGCTATGTAAAAATGTGCATAGAATGACATATAGCCATATTGCAATACTTAACTCATATGCAAGTGCTCTCAATATTGCCTATAGGTTATTATGCACACACTTCAAAAATTTTAACATAACCATACCAATATTTTTGCATAATAATGAAGGGTATTCAAAAATAGGAATTTTAGTGATGTTACCATAATTTTTAGTAAAGGTTAAATAGCTCTACAAATCCAGTAAAAGCAGAAAAACAGATTCTGGTGTAGGATTTTTATTAATTTTTGTAGGCCGAATCTCAAGAAAAGTTCTATATAAAAGTTGTCCCAAATTTCATTCTACACACCCACAAAAATTGGCAACCCCAACAAAAATCACGTTGACTTACTCTTGACTGCAACAGTACCAGTGGCAGAATTTTCAACTTTGTGGGACCCACCGTTTCTCTCTTATCCCTTTGTTTCCTTCTCTCCTAAGTCTCCCACCGGTTGTACACCTCAGGGACTTCACCAGGACGTCCCCCTCCTCCTGCATATGGTCAAGATCCAAGCCAAGTCAAGTCTTCATCTTCCTCTTTTCTTTCTCCTCCAAGAACAACCACCATAGCTACCCACCATGAAACTCCATGCCATGGCTCACCTTGGCATGAGCAAGGGCAGCAAAAGCCTTCACTTGGACTCCTTCCAACTTTTGCATGGTGTGTTTTGATTAATCTCCAAGCTCTTCCTCAAGTATGGCATCAAGAATACGTCGAGTTTCACCGTCGGTTTTTGCTTCTCCGGTGAGCTTTTTCTTGAACATCAGCTCACCATGTTTGTATCACTTTCCTATCCATCTTTTGCAACCATCTCTCATGCTCAAATCACAGCCCTATCCTAAGAAAATAGAAGATCCAAATATACACATGAGCTCTGATTTTGTTTTACTGTTCACACACCCTAAATCCAGAAAAACGGTAAATCTGTTAGCTACTTTAAACAAAAATCATATCTCCTGAAATAAAAATGAGAAAAATGCAAACTAAAATGTTTTGGAATCCTTGAAACATGAACTTTGCAATGGTCAAATGTTTTACCTAGGTTTCTGTGGAAGAAAAGAAAGTTTTATGTAAAAGGAAATGGCAGCTTGTTATGCTTTTAAAACCCATATAAAAATCTTGAAGAATGTAAAATTTATGAGAATTGACATGAGCACTTTACATAACATATTGGACCCTCTGGTACATGGCTTTTGTGCATTCATACATGTTTTCATCATATTTATCATTATGTACTTAGCTAGCACATATTTGCATATAAAGGTTTAATTAGGAAAAACGCAAACAAAAATATCATATTATTTGTTTCTGATACTTATTATGAGCAAATCATGTTCTACCATAGAATTCACGTTTAGGAATGTTAAGTCATAATAATTGCCTCAGGTATTGCCATATACCATTATGTCCGTAATTCACGTTAAGCTTTGCACTTCATGCATGATCATCATCTCTACCATGCCCTCTTTCATGTACATGGCAGCAAGGTAGTTCATATAGGTTTGTCTTCAATACATCATATGCCATGCTCATGTTGCCATATAGGACACTAGCTAAGTCTTATACAAACTACTTGCCATACTCGTGTTTCATTTTCAACCTAGACCATGTGCTTTTATGATACACAGTCTATGTTTCTTTTAATTAGAAGGTTGTCCCCATGACATATCCTGTATAAATTATCATCATAAGAAATCATCTTCATCTCCACATGAACATATTTATTTTATGCAAACATTGCATTAGATTTCGTTATTGAGAAAGTTCCATGAACAAAATATATGTGTATGCATCCATACTCACATCATGCATTGCATCCATCTAGGGACCCCGACCGAAGAAGGAAATCGCGTGAAGGATCCCGCTGAATTGAACTTGATTGAGAGTGCTAACTTCAAACAAAGCCAAGGCAAGCCCCGGAGCATGACCTATGTTTTAAAAGTTCTCTTTATTTTCACATACGTCTATGATGTATTGTGCATTTACGTTTAGGAGTTGCTCGGAAACCTAGTTGCACTAGACTCCTGTATCCTATGGTCTTGGATAGGTATAATCCTTTTTTCGATAGAATGGCTATGCTTAAATGAGTCACCGGTAGCAACACCGAGTGATTTGGAGATCACCCGGTCTAGGGATGAATTTTTGGTTACTCTCACATGAATAAATTGGAGACCGTACGGGGGAGTGCATGTGTTGGAAAGCGGTGGCAAGGTTGGCCCTTGTTCGCCATAGCCCCGTGCGTGTCGGTTAAGGACCGTTCGTTGTGACTCCGCGAGCAAGTATTGAGTTGTGTACCAAATGCATACCTTCGTATGGGAGTTGGTAAACTGATGTAACTTGAGAGTCGTAGTGTTGAACGGTCGCTCCACCCTTTGTGCAAAGTGTTGGTCACGGTGGATGCACGGGTTTGTGAGTAGACGGAGGGTGTGTCATTACCCTTGGACCCGACGCTACTGTGGTTGCATGTGGAATACACACTCGGAGGGTGGACCCGGCTCATATCTATGATAATCTTGTGAAAGGTGGCCATACGTGTTCTTAAATGATGCGTATGTCGTGCATTTGGGTTTCCCCTGCAGGGTGTAAATCGATATATATCGCCGTCCCTCGCGGTGATGAGTACCACTTGTCTCGAGCAGATTACATCGTAGTAACAAAGAGAATATGATGAAGAAGCTTGCTGATTTTGAAGAATTACTTCATGTATTGCAACCATGTTTTGTTAGAAATGCTCACTAAATTTATATTCATGTTCCAACCCCTTTAAATTGGCTAAAACATGAATTTTTCAGAAAAACATAGGTGCTGTTTTTGGCTATTTCCTGCAAACCCGGTCAGCCCCCTACATCCTAGGAGTCGGTTTTAGAAACCATTTTTGTCGGGTAAGACTTGCGGAGTATATTAGATACTCAGGGCTTTGTTGTTAACATTTTTGTGCAGGTGAGATTGTCGAGAAGAATGGGCACATCTACGGGCTGATGTGTTACATTTTAGGCAACTATCGTCGAGATTATCTTTACGCTTCCGCTCATTGTATATTAATGTATATTAAATCTGAATTTCGAACTCTATGTATAATAATAACTTGAACTTCAGATATAAAATATGTCACTCATGTATCTAAACATGTATATGAAAATGGTGGATGTATCGTTAACGTATGTGCAATGAACGTTCGCTTCGTCGAATGTCTCCCGATACGATCCTGTTTGACAATCCCATCTCGCTTTGCGAGGCGGGGATGTCACATCTCTCTGGACAACTCGCAATTAGCAATCTGCTAAAGGCAATACATAACATACATGACGTAGGGTATTACTCTCAATTGAGAGGCCTGCACCTGTCTAAAATCTCATGTTCCTGTGTGTTTCGTATGTTGCACCATCGAATTCCACGCTCGGGAGGGACCGTGTTGTTCTAGTGCCGAGTTTAAGACTCGACATTTGGCGCGCCGAGAAGGGGAACCCGGCGAGTTCATAGCGAGTTCGTTGGCTTCTTCGTTCGACGTCGACTTCACACCCGGCTTCACGATCCCCTTTGGGTCTCTCGACTTCGAGGCGGATTCCGCCGGAAAACTCGACTTGATGAATCCGATTCGCAATCCAGCCGCTGCTATCGAAGCGGGATCACCGGATGCGATCGAAAAACCTTCCGTGAAACCTAGTAGGATTGACGTAACTTCAGCACGATCAATCGGACCGTCTATGTTTCCGATCGGTCTAGCCAATCAGGCCATGATCATGACCGCGACCCGGTCCGTGGCGATAAGCAGCTACGTCGAGCTTGAAAACGATTTCGAGGAGGGACCTCGGACCTCCTTCCAAGTATTTATGACTAGAACTGTCCTTCGGCCATGCATGACGCCTCGAGGAGATTGCGGCTGAAAGAGATAGAATGGCAAGAGAGGAAGCAGATTGTCGGCAATGTGAAGCGAGATGAGACGGATGGAGAAGACCCGCCTCCACCACCCTCGTCGGCAGCTCGACGAACAATGCTCACGAGAACATTGTTGGTACTAGCCAAGCTGGAGGTGGGGCTCTGCTACGGCTTTGCCTCGCCACGGGAACTTTGCCGGATCAAGCCGTGGACGCGACGGACAATTCACTAGGCTATAATAATCGTTGTGGATGTCGTAGTGGAAGAAATCATCATCCTCCAATAGGGCCTTGAATTTGTACCCTATGGAGGTCGAGTTAAATGGCGCTCGAGTCTTCACGTCGCTAGTTCATAGCATCGTGGATGTGAAGCAGATTCTAGAGACTATCCCATAGGAAGTTGTGACATCCCTTCCGGGACACCCGGGAGTCGGTACAGGGGAACACTCGACGAAGCGAGTTACAACAGTTCATCATCTCATACAAGCCGAATATATATATCATGGTATAATACAACCAGATTTTCGAAATACAAACATTTGACAGCGGAAGCATAAACATTACCGAAGTTTAGAACACTACGAGTCTTGCAGCAGAAACTTATTCTTTGTACAACAAAAGACCACTAGTAAGCCTAGCGTGATGTACTCGAGCCCGTCATACACCACGGTCCTCCTCCTTTACGGGGTCGGGATCCGTTCCCACGGGAGGGAACCACCCCGAGGCACTCGCTCCTCTTCCGGGAAGCTACCGTATAAGTCGTGGAAGTACGACTCATGTCCTGAAAACATAATGAATAAACCCCGAGTATTCTAATAATCAGCAAGACCGACCCGTCAACGAGCACGCTAAGGCCGACGCCTAGTATGCAAAGGCTTTATGGCTGTGGAGTTTACTTTCTTGCGAAAACAACACTTATGGTGGATCGTTACTTTCAAGTTTTACCTCAAATTTAAGTTTATTAGAAACCAATGTTTGTAGCCTACAACTACTGCAGTCAAGTTTACAAGAAAAGATTATCTCTCGGTCAATAACTTTTCCCCCTCTTTCCTTCATCCTTCACTTGATTAACTACGATGAGACGAGCTAAACAAGCGGTACTCATTACTGCGAGGGACAACGATTCGACTCGATTTTATACCAGCTGGCAAAACCCGACTACACGACGCGTGGATTTATGGACCTTCATGGACCAAGATCCTTCGTGGATTATTTATTTAAAATTAATTGGGTTTGGTAGTTTCAACTCATTTAGTAATATAGGTTGCTTAAGGAGTTATAGGTTCCACAGATGCTTTCTGCTTAAACCATTATGTTGGCCTTCCTTCATTTAAGCTTGCATGTCATATATTCCCACACCTGCTAAGTACAACATGTACTCACTCTTCCTATTTCACTTTTTGCTACAATAAACTGCTTCTCGGAAGACGGAGAAGATTTGGACGACACCACCATTGTGGAGTTCTAGGCGTGTGGACCCCTGGTCGATTGTCCGTGGTGTTATGGAGTCTTCCGCTAGCATGTATTTGTATTTAGTCCTTTCGGACAATATCGATGTAAGTTATTCGATTTAATAAAGATTTTATCACATTAATTGTCCTGTGTGCGTGAAAACTTGTTCATGGGCACGTATACGGATGCATTCGGTTTCGGTTGTTAAAATCGGGTGTGACAAAGTGGTATCGAGCCGTGTCGTCCGTAGGACGCAAGCCTAGGTAGAATGATCGTGCAATCGGCTCTATTTTCAAAACTAATAATTGAGATATTTTATTTTCATCCCTTTCCTATGTGCTCTAGACTTTACTATTCAAAAAATTGAAACAAATACTTCCTCTATTCTTCTCCCCTTTCAAATTGTTAGTACTGCCGATACGAGAAGAAGAACAAGATAAATGATCAACAGGATGTCACAAGTTGGAGCCACTACCTATGAAGCAGCACCACCAACTCAAGAATGATCGTGAAGCTCCCCTCGTAGTGATTAGAAATACCTCCCATTTAGCATGATTAGTTAGATAGAACGATGTGACTTGTGTTGATTTGTAATGTGGTGTGCCATGTTTGAGTTGGATATTTGATTGTGTGCGACTGTGCATGTAAAGTCTTAGACTTTGCTATCATGTCATTAGTTATACATAGTGTTAGTTCTAATTTAGTTGGGACACGTATCCTCTCTATACCCATTGCAATCATACCTTCTATTGATTACTCTTTGCCTATTTTCCCTTTCCTTGCAAAACACTACATGTTCTATCTCATGGTAAAGTGAAGCACCGAGCCGTTGGACCTATGTTTGGTGAAGCTCCATCAGGATACACCATCAACCAAGTCGAGCGGATCCATGGAGACAAAATTTCCTTGACCTACCTCTTGTCTGGCCACACTCGAATCTCGGGACGAGATTTTTGTTCGAGGGGCAGTCTTGTAACACCTCGAAATTTCAAAATTTTGGTTGTGCATAAATTTCACTAAATTTTAAAACTTTTCAATGTATGTTTGAATATTTTTCTAAAATTAATTATAACACCATCATTTTATGTAAGAAAAAGGAGCGTGTTATCATTTTATGTGAGCGTAAGAGCTGTTCTCAAAATATATAAAGTTTCATTTATGAAAATAGTTTCTAAATACTTGTGGCTCATTAAAAGGCTCTATTTTAATAATAATTAACTTTGTTTAAAGTATTCATACTTTCCAAAGTGTTTTTAATTTCAACAAATAGTGAGTTTTTCTTTTCTTTTGGATGAATTTGGTTTTGAGACCAATTTTGGTTATTTTCTTTGAATTTAATTAATGAATTTAGAGTTTTATGACTATAGATGGTTGCATTCATGCGGGATTAGATGCACAAGAATTTTATGGTGTGGAAAAATCTATTTAAACATACCGAGTAGAAATCGATTTGCTTCGGCTTGTATCGAGAAAAGAAAAAAAAGATAATTGTCCTGTGTGCGTGAAAACTTGTTCCTGGGCACACATATAGATGCATTCGGTTTCGGTTGTTAAAATCAGGTGTGACATCAAATCACTTGGATCTCACAAAGAGAGGTTGGGAGAGCTCAAATGGCCGTTGGAATGCTAGAGAGTCGGGCAAGAACCAGCAGCAACCACGGGGAGAGGTGGAGGGCTATTTAAAGGTTGTTTCAAAAACTAACCGTTGGACCTGTCGAGGGTCGAGGCGGTCCGACCGCCTTGCACTAGAAGCCAACCAACATCTTGACGCGAAAACCTCCACAAACCACAAACTTGATTGCTCAACCCACTCATACTAACTATGTTTCACTTATAAGGCCAAAAACTCACTAACCCGAAGTTGACCCCGGAAAACTTAGTTCAAGACGGTCCGACCTCCTTGACAGGGCGGTCCGGCCTCCTTGACCTACTAACCCAAAAATTCAGTTCAAGGCGGTCCGACCTACTTGACATGGCGGTCCGACCTCCTTGACTCGGCAGAACACACTCGTTTAGGTTTTAGGTCACTCGAATTGGTTTCTCCCTAGAATTTTGAGCACTTTGACAGCGCCATTCAACACATGTTGCATCCCTCTTGATAGTATGGCATTTCTATACTCAAGAATTAGTTAAAAGCTATTTTTCTTCCACTTGAGCTTGTGATAAAACCATATGCCGAAAGGTTCGTATTTTGATTCTTGAGGCCCGACAACAATTCTTTACTTGAGCATATCCACCTTGCTCGACGAACATGGAATTTATCATCAAATAGACAAAACTCCATATTTTATCCATGTCAACTTTTGTTTCTTGATTCACATATAATTGACACTAGGAAATATGCAATCCTCCATGGCCTTTTTGATTCATCGGATTCAACATCCAGCTTGCTCTTCTCCACCACAAAGGTTTTTCGGCGCCAAGCCTCTTGCTTGCCCTTCTCCAATGTATGGTCCATCGCAGCCAAGTCCTTGCTAATCCTTCATCAAACTTACCATCAAGATTGACACATTTCTTTGCATCATCTATTAGCACACGCTTGATATTCATCTTCATGTTGTATTGATTCTTCGTTGTGATGTTACTTTCTTGATGTGACACCAAGAAAAGTCACCAATATGAATATGGTGATACTTTCAATGACCAATATGAGACATATCAACAAGCTTCATTTTTCTTCATGTGACACACGGTATAATATTTTCACGGTTGATCATCCATGTACTTCACCTTCATCATATCCTTTGTCATATGGCATACAAGTATATACATGTGAAATATCCATACATCCATGTCTTGATATAACAATGTTCATAATAATTTTACAAGACATTTTCCTGTTACAACTCAACAAGTTACATTAGCTATTTAATCGTGTTGTCATCAAAAACACCAAAAACCCACTAGGAGGCCTACATGCACTTTCGGATGCGAAATTCGTGAGCAAGAATGTGAGTTTGGTGCACAAAGAACTGGCAGCCCTCACATAGCTTGACTACAAGAACCGCATCATCGACCGTTGCGGGTCAATAAAATCCTTGCCCGAACGCCTTGGCAACCACTCGTTTTTGCATATGCATGATTCCAGCAGATTCCACTATGAATTTCCTGCAATAACCGTGCTCCATCGGTCGTAGATACGCATTTCATCAATATGTTGTCACCTCCACGCATGTCAAGCTCATCTCAACCTAACAAATACTTTCTAGCTTTGATTTCCAACCGTTGCTGATCGGTCTTATCGATCGGCAATACCCCTACCGAAGAATTCAATAAACGGAGTATGCCAGTCTATATAAACTATCATAACTTCAGCTTCTAGGACCGCTTCACCTGTCGGAGTCACTTCTAGAGTCTTTGGATCGGTAGAAACTTCTTCAACGAGTGGTCTTCTTGACGATTTTGACAGATGGTTTCTCTAGAACATAAAGAAATATGGCTAGTGGCACCGATTGTCGTAAAGAACCAAGCTTGGCAAACTCATCCGCAGTTGAATTCTTATTGTGTTGGATATGAGTAAAGTGAAAAACATCAAATTTTTCCTCAAGCTTTGGGACAACCTGGCGGTATGCAGCCATGTTATCATTAATTGCATCTCAAACCTTGTTGATCTGATTGATGACTAGCGTAAAATCACCATAAGCTGTCCGGTCGCTTGACACCGAGTGAAGCCGCCACTCGAAGCCCATGAAGAAGAGCCTCGTACTCTACCGCATTGTTGGATGCTCTAAAATGCATCCGAAGCACATATTTCATTGAGTCCTTCCGAGGAGTAAGGAGCACCACGCCAGCCCCCGTGCTTGAGAGCTGAAGGGAACGATCGAAGTACATCTCCCAATACTTCGGGTTTCGAATAGTTGGTGGAATTTAGGTTTCCAGCCACTACGTAAAGAAATCCACCAATGCCTGGCCCTTGATCGTTGTCCATGGAGAGAAGGTAATCCCGTATTGACCAAGCTCAACTACCCATTTGGCAATTTGACCAATCGCTTCACGGTTCCTCACAACATTTCCAATTGCAAAATTGGTCTTAACCTCGATCGGATGCGCTTGGAAATAATGCTTGAGCGTTCTTGACGTAATGACAATTGCATGAATTTCCTTCGAATCGAAGATACCGCACCATGGATTCAGTCAAAACTTCACCGACAAAATAGAATGAATGTTTCACTTGTTGTAAATGGCCATCTTCCCGTCAATCGACCGCCAATATTATACTCACTACATGTGTTGTTGCAGAGATGTACAACAGAATGGTTTCATCGAAGTTGAGGGAGCATAAGGACCAGTGGGCTACTCAAATAACTCTTCATTTGGTCGAACGCTGCATGAGCTTGGTCTATCCATTGAAATCTATCTTGTTTCTTGAGCAGTTCGAAGAACAAAAGACCCTTAATGCCCGATCCGAGATGAAGCGACTTAGTGTAGTCATGCAACCGGTCAACTTTTGTACATCTTTTTGAGAGCCGGGGACTTCATGTTGATGATCATCTGAATCTTTTCTAGATTGGCTTCGATTCCCGCCAGGATACCATATATCCAAGCAACTTTCCGGACCAAACTCCAAAGACATACTTGTTCGGGTTAAGCTTCACGGAAAAGTTCCGTAGATTGCTAAAGGTCTCCCCTATGTGAGAGAGAAGATCTTCAGCTTTTTGGGACTTAACCACTATGTTGTCTACATAGGCTTCAACGTTTCGATCGATCCGAGAATCGAGGCAGCGTTGCATATCGCATTGGTAAGTCATGCCAGCGTTCTTCAAACCAAATGACATAGTTGTATAGCAAGTAAGCTTCAAAGGGGGTGATGAACGAAGTCTTAATCTGGTCTTCGACCTTTAACGGAATCTAATGATATCCTCAACAAGCATCAAGGAAACAAGGACGCTCGAGCAATCGAATCGACAAGTTCGTCGATTCAAGAAAGCACGAAAGGGTCTTTGGGACATGCCTTATTGAGGTATGTATAATCAACGCACATTCTTAACCCTTTAGTATTTTTCTTTGGTACAAGGACTGGATTAGCCAGCCAATTAGGTTGATACACCTTCCTAATGAACTTAGCAGCTGAAAACCTAGTAATCTCCTTCTTGATAGCCTCCTTGTGGTCTTGAGCAAACCTCCGAAGTCATTACTTGATTGGTTTAGCGTCCGGATGAACCTTGAGTGCGTGCTCAATCTTCTCCCTAGGACCACCCGGCATGTCCGAAGGCTACCATGCTAAGATGTCCCTAGGAACCTTGAGTGAGCGCACTTTTCTATTAAGCACACAGAGTTAGACCCAATATGGGTGACCTTGATGGGTTTGAAGTATCGATCCGGATCATCTTTAAAGCCACCTCATCCGCCTTGAGCTTCTCCTCCGCGGCCTTCTTGGACGGTGACTCCTCCTCAAGTGGCGCTTCGCCATTGTAGTAACGACTACAACCGCTTGCCTAATGTCTCCGCTCTAACTCTAAGTTAGCCTAACCAGCCGCCTTTGTGTTGTAAACCTCCCGGGCATAAGTAATCTTGATATCGGAACAAAATGCAAGGACTCCCTTGGCCCTAGCATCTTCAACATGAGGTACATGTAGCTACGAATAGCCATGAACTTGGCGATCGCCGGTCGACCAAGCATGGCATGGTATGCAAAGTTAATGTCACCAACTTGGAATGTGATTCGCTCCGTCCCGTAGTTTTCCTTTGTCCCCGAATGTTACCGGCAGCGTAATCTGCCCCAAAGGATAGTTGTTTCTGCCAAGAATAGTGATATGGAAAGGCGAAACACTGCTGCTCCAAGTTCTCGACCGAAAGACCAAGCTCGAGAAGGGTCTTAGTGAAGAGTATGTCAAGATAGCTACCTACATCGATGAAAGCCTTCTTCAATCGAACCTTGTTGACGATCGAAGCCAGCACGAGCAGGTAACGTCCGGCCTTGGGGATCATTTCTCGGTGGTCCGACCAGTCAAAAGTGATCGGGACCTCGGACCACTACGGATACTCCGATGTAGCAGGCGCCACGGTGTCGACCTCTCCGAATGCCGGCTTCTGCTTGCACTTGAAGTCGTAGGCATCAGGATCGCCGAAGATGTAGTTCACCTACTTGACCGGTCCCCGATAATCGTCACCATCGTCGTTCTCCTTGTCTTCATCCTGCTTCTTGTCCTTGCACTTATCGTCTTTTGGCGGCCGTGAAGGCACTACTTTTAGAGCCTCATGACTACCACCATGAATCATGCACGGCTTCTCTTCTCCGAGTAAATCTTCGGACGAAACTCGCTCCTTAGGGCCCGTTTTACAAGGGGGTGTCGGGCGCTCACCTCCATGAGACTCGTCCTATGACAGTGAAAAGATTGTCAACCTTCCGTTTGTTGTTTTTGGAACCGGGCTGGTTGCCCTAGTCCCGCCTAGGCTCCATCCCCTTGCCTCCATGTAGATTCACCACGTTAGATTCTTGAGCAGCATATTCGTCGACAATTTGGAAGCATTCCGACGTCGTCAAGGTGAGGTTTCGATTGCGACGACCAATCTCATGGACCAAGCCATAGCTCCGGACCCCAGCTTGAAATGCGGAGATAACTCCGCTGGTCGTGGACGTTGGGGATCGTAGCTTTCTTGGCGCAGAATCGCTTGATGTAGGTCGTGAGTGCTTCATCGGGCTTCGCTTGATCTTGTTGAGCTCGTAGAAGTTGTCTTGCTTTTCACAAGTAACTTGACGAGTTAGGAATAAATTTTTTAATCAAATCACCCTAAGATGTAATGGGCCCGTTGTCGCGGTCTTGGCTTTGGCGGTCACCATCTCTTTGACTACCACCTTCGAGTCGTGGTCGTCACGCCTCCGACGATCATTGTTGCCGTTGTTGCCATGATTACGCCGAGCATTGTGGTTGTTGTCGCCATGATCATCATTGTTGTGTCGGTTGTCACGGCCATTGTTACCGTGGTCATTGTTCCTTTGACGGTTCCCCGTTAGTGGTGCGCTGGACCGGTCGGGCGATCGTCGATGTGATCGGTCTCGCGGCGCGCATCCTCTTCGTGTCGGCACTAATCGGTTACACGTTAAGCATGACAGTCTACTAGGGTGTTCCTAGCATCCCAATTCACATTGAGATGTGCCAGCAAGTCTTGATCCGGTGCCCGGACGTGTGCATCGACAATTGGAGTCGGTCTAGGATTTCCATGCCTGGATGAAGCAAGCATCGGATTGAGTCTTTGATGGGCGACCGGATCGCAACCAGGAGGAGTGTTCATCGCGCTCCTTGGTCTACGCATTCACCATGCATAATGCACATCTCAAACCCGACGTCCTCTCGAAGTTGTTCTTCCGGAATTGATTCCATCATGGTGGTCAAGATATTCTTGACACCCACGATGTTATAGAGTGGAGTCGTATAGACTTGTTCTCCATCAAACTCGCTTCCGGTGCGCTCATGTTGAGAGCCCTTACTAAACGATGGTGATTTCTTCGCCATGACTTCCTCATGATCCACTATGTTGAGGTGAAGTTTCAACATGCGAGACCTTGAGCTCAAGCCCGACGAGTTCCGGGTGCATTCAGGTCAAGTGTGTTGCCCGGAGGGCGCCGATTTGGGTTAGAAGCATTAGCTCGCACAACCTCTTCTTCGGTTGCATGGTCTTCTCGATCTCGTTGCTCTCGTGCTACGCGATCTAATTGCTATTGCTCAGCAACGACCTCCTCGGGCGTGACTTGAAAGAACATTTGAACGCCATCATCAAAATCACTTTCCAACTCGGATGAGCCGCTAGGTGCCACCGACCGGGTGGCAGCCATAATTATAGCCTAGTTGTCCCGACCGAAGGGAAATTCAACTGGTTTGGTTGATCGCGCTATAAGATCAATAGCACCAAACTCAAAAGATTCTAAGGCGATGATCGGGATCACTTCTAGTGACCGCGCTTCAAAAGTAGCAGATCGGATTGTGATCGCGATAGACCAACCGAAGTTTTCTAGTAGAATCAGCCTCAAAGTCCGAGAGACCCAAAACGGATTGTGAAGCCCGGAGCGAAGTCGAAATCGAATGTAGATACCATCGAGCTCGCAAGAGAATCTCGTCCGGAGCCCCTTCCTGGCGCACCAAATGTCGAGGGTTTATCTCGGCAATAAATTACTACACGGCCCCGCACGGATCGAGAACTCATTGGTGCAACACAAGAACACATAGGGACTTTAGATAGGTTCATGCCCCTCAATCGAGTGTAATACCCTACGTCCCGTATGAATTGTATTGTCTTATCGGATTGTTATGGATGTAACGATTGTGTTCGTAGGGGTCCCCGCCCGCCTTATATCTCCGGGAGGCAAAGATTCATGCGAGAATCCTAGTCGGCTACAACGTTTACATCATCAAACACTCTATGTCTAAGCTTCCTTAACAAGTTAAAGCCTACTCGGTCGGTCTTGAAATTTCCTTGGGGACTATGCCACCTAAGTCGGTCTTATTGTCCGCCTCTATTTTTATACCGGTATATAGAACCTCCTAGTACCTTGTATCCGTTAGACACCACTTGGTGGGCCCTCCCGACCGGTCATACCTCTTCGATATGTCACTATGTCCTTGATGAACAATCTCCCAAGTCATGTATACCCATAGGGTAAGTACTCGACAACTCTTGAATCCCGAAAGTGCTACCTACTTCCTGGAAGTGTTGCAAGTGTTGATTAGGGTCTTCAAAACCTCGTGAATGGTTGTTGTGTCACTATCCCAATGTACCTCTCCAATTGATGCGACATTTGTGCATCTAGCTCATTTAATCTATCGTGACAACATTACTTAGTTGTGGCCTTAGACAATCAACCATTGGCAATTCTTGTGGTGGTTGTGCCATGACGTCGCCTAACTCTTCTTCCTTTTGTGGGTCTTCAATCACGAACAATGCTCGTGGATCAAGGCAAACTCCTTCTCTAGCTAGATGTCCAATTGACTTGCTTCTCTTCTTTACACTCCTCTTCTTGTGAAAGAGTTTTTCTAGATCATCGATGTTATTAAAGGGTTTGGTTGATCTAGGACCATTCACACCTGTTTAGTAGCACTCAACATGATATATACAAAGAGAAACGAGAAAAAACAAGTAGAACAACTAGATACTAATACATCAAACAATATTCAATCCAAACATTAAACCACGGTAACGGCACCGGAAAAAGAGCTTGTTGGTCGTTACTACGCACCCACTTTGTAATAACCCTAATAAATAAAAGTGCATCTCATATCATTATTCATCATGTCATCGTGTTGCATTTGTGAAACTATTAAAGTTTGAATTAAGAAATGCACATAAAATACCAATTTAACCTAAGATAAAATAAGTCACTAAAAAGAATTTAAATAAAAGTAAATTTTGAGGTTTAACATTTTCTCGTTGATTAAACATAATAATAAAAGAATTATGGAATTGCTCTAAAATTATTTTGTGTAACGTCCCGCCACTTCGGGCCGGGCCCGCTTACCCTTGGCGAGCTTAATAGGCCCTCAAGATTTCCTCACGGACCAACACTAGTCTTCTCTGCGCACTTTGTCCTCACTCATGCACACCAGGGAATCACTTCCGGTCGGTCACCCATCCCTAAATTGCTCCAAGCCAAGCACGCTTAACCTTAGAGTTCTTTAGAGATGAGCTTCCGGAAAAGAAGTTGCAACTTGTTGACATGAGTATTCTATCAATCCTATTAAACCCTAGGCCAGGATGTTACATTTTGTTTTGGGAAAATGTCTACAAGAAATAATTAAAGCCTCTCTTTTTAATTTAAACATGAATTTTTAATCCAAAAAGTATTTGGAATTTGAACTTGGACTTAAAAGGATAAGTGTTTGAAATAATTTCATTAGCCACCCTGAATTTTTATAAAATTTTCCGAGCTCGGGAAGTATGTTTTTCAATTAAGCAAAAACCCGAGGGCCTTTTTGCAAAATATCCAGATCGGGCCCGGGCGTCGGCCTCTTCCTTGTCTCTCCGCGCTCGCTCTCCCAACGCCGCTCGCCAACGTTGCCCGCCGCGCGTCCCACGCCCCGCGCTGGCCACGCACCTGCCCGGCCACCGCTTCACTGCTTCCCGGCGGGATAAAACCCAGAGCCGTCCCTATCTCTTCCCTCTCTCTCCCTCCATTCTCTCGCCTCAACCGCCATTGCCGTGCCCCTCTGTTCTTCACGCCGGCAAGCCGCTCCGGCCACTCCCCATCCACGCCATCACCACCCCAAGCTCCGCAGCAAACCACCGAAGCTCCTCGGGGTCTTCAATCATCCTCAAGCCGCTCCGCAACGGAAGAATCAAGTCGTTCCCCACGAAGCTCACCGCCGGGCAACCATCACGGCGACTCAAAATTCTCTCGCTCCGGTGAGCCCCTCTTCCATTTCTTCACATCCACGCGTGCGCAACTTCCTATCCTAGCTTCGGCCGCTCGGCACCCTCTCCGTTCCGCAGGTCACCGTGCAAATCTCCGTCTTCTCCACGTCCGGTCCGCCGCCATCCGCATCCCACGGTGAGCACCTATCTCCGGCACTCACCAAGCCCCCACCATACTCCGTCGAGCTTGCTCATGCTCGGTGGAAGCCTACCGCACCATTTTCCCTAATTTTTGGGCTCTCCGGCGAGCTCCGCACCGTGCCGGAGCACCGCCGGGGCCGCATCTCGCCGCCGGCGCATCTCCGGTGCAGCTCGAGGCGAGCTCATCATCTCCACGGAGTTCGCCAAGCCGCGTAGAGCACTTCGGCGGTCCCGCGACGAGCTTTGGGCCATCGCCGGCCAACTCCGGTGGTCGCGCCGCCGTTTCTGGTCACCGCGGTGGCGCCACACCGCGGGCCACACGCGCGGGATCGCGTGTGGCCACGTGGGGATTCCCTGCGGCCCACTACGTGGCCCGGCGTGTGGCACGAGAACCCCTTTTGAATTTCAAAAATTCGTAGAAAATTAAATAAAAATCGGAAAAATGTGAAACCAAGTTTGTTAGATTCAGAAAAATATTCTCTATCTAATTATGAAATAAAATATCTATTTAGAGTATTTTAATTTCATAATTATTAATTAATTATATTCTTTGGTTAATAGAAGTTATTATTTTATGCTAGTTAAATATTTAATCTGAGAAAAGAATTTATTTAAATGATGGTGATACTGCAGACGAAAGTAATTATGAAAAATGTTTTCCAAAATTAAACATAAACACCGTCATTTCATGTAATCCCAATTTATTACTTTATGTATTATTACATATCATTAATTAATTATTAACTCGTTAATTAATGAACGTGTCGATAAAAAAATCATTGCACATCATATCATGTACATTCATGCATGCATGGTTGTGATTTGCGACGTATTGTTGGTCGACCTAGGTCCTGACGTGATCGAGGTTCCGACCCGAACACCGAGGAAGCTAACACCGACGTGAATCAAGGTAAGCCCCGGTGCATCCTACCTATGTTTTAAATATTTTATTTTATCGGAGTAGTTAAGTTATGTTTGTGCATTAGGTGTTAGGGAATGATTGACACCCTAGATGCATGAGATTGGTTTCCGTTTGTTTATACTATACTTGGTACGGGTAGCTCAATAGAAGCTAGGCTTAATTCATAGTCGCAACGGTAGATGTTTTAGATGATCTTAAAGCATGGAGGCTTTAAGTATTTGATGTGTTGTCGCTAATTTAAAGGAGGGTGTTAATGAAGTTGAGACCGGACGGGCCCCGTAGGAGAAAGGGCAAGACGGAGTTGAGGTCTTGCAAGGTGGTAGCCCCGTCCGTGTCGGTCAAGGACCGTACCGTTATCGGCTTAGTTGAACAAGTTTGAACGTACCGTACTACATGCTCGGTGTCATGGGCCCGGCAAGCTGATGTACCCTACCGCCCCGGAGATGTAGCGTAGCCAACTCTCTTTTGTCGGCTGTTAGTGAGAGGTGAGTCTCACGGGAGGGAAATGGGTCGGCCACGAAGGAAGTCGTGGAGTCGCCATATTCCCGGGGAGTTTGGAAACGGCTAGTCTTCCGCAGGTGCTAGCGGGAAAAGTTGTCGTATACGACCGGTGTGGTGCGTATACGTCGTGTAGTCGGGTTTTGCCGGCTAGTATAAAATCAATTCGAATCGTTGTTCCTCGCAGTAATGAGTACCGCTTGTTTAGCTCGTCACATCTTAGTTAATCAACTGGAAGATGAAGATGAGAGATGAAAGAAATGTTGGACTAATCTTATCTCTTCTTGCAAACTTGATTGCAATAGTTGTAGACTGCAAACATTGATTCTAATAAACTTAATGTTGATCTAAAACATTGAAAGTGAAGATCAACCATTAGTGTTGTTTTCGCAAGTGAGTCAACTCCACGGCCAAAAAGCCATTGCTTACTAGGCATCGGCCTTAGCGTGCTCGTTGATCGGGTCGATCTTGCTGAGTATTAGAGTACTCGGGGTTTGTTCGTTATGTTTTGGGACATGAGTCATACTTCCACGACTTATACGGTAGCTTTCCGGAAGAGGAGCAATGTCCCGAGGGAGGTTCCCTCCAATGGGAACGTATCCCAACGCCGTGAAGAAGAAGGACCGTGGTGTACGCCGGGCTCGGTACATCACGATAAACGTTATAGTAGTATTTTGTTGTACAAAGACTAAGTTCCGCTGTAATACTCGTAGTGTTCAAACTGCAATAATGTTTATGCTTCCGCTGTACGATGTTTGTATTTCGAAAACCTAGTTGTATTATACCATGATGTATATATTCTAGCTTGTATGAGATGATGAACTGTTGTAACTCGCTTCGTCGAGTGTCCCCTGTACCGATTTCGGGTTTCCCGAAAGGGATGTCACACACTTATATACCGCAAGAGGACAATGTACATTGTAATACTTTTTCCCTTAGAGTATTCCAAGGTTTAATCGAATCCACGAGATACTAATGAAAATTAAACATTATTAACTATAAAAGATCTAGAGTTAATTTCACAAACTCACCAATACTTTAGCTTTATAGTCACAAACCTACCAAATACGGTGCCTATTTCACAAACCCACCAGTACTTGGGGGTGTAGTTTCACAAACCCACCATCTTTTTTTATTTATACGTATCCCATGCATATGGCCCCACGTGTCAATGACAGCACTAAAAAATTATGGATGTATCAGCTGCCAACTCACTCTACGTGAGGAAAACCGGTGATATATCCATAATATTAGGAAAACCACCGATATATCCATAATATTAATCTACGAGTGAGTTGGCAGCTGATACATCCATAATTTTTTAGTGTTGTCATTGACACGTGGGACCATATGCATTGGGTACGTATAAATAAAAAAGATGGTGGGTTTGTGAAACTACACCCCAAAGTACTCGGTGGGTTTGTGAAATAGGCATCGTATTTGGTGGGTTTGTGACTATAAAGCCGAAGTATTGGTGGATTTGTGAAATTAACTCAAAGATCTAATTAAGCTACTGTAGTTTGCGGGAAGGGGTTGATGGTGCTGATTGGCGCACACCGGTGCCGATCGACACGAGGTTGGTTGTTGTGCCGATAGGCACACTCTTGTGCTGATCGGCGCAATGACTAAGTTGGCGATCTAGCGGCCACGGAAGACTTGTTTAATAGCCTAAATAAAGTTATGTGACTAACCGGATATCTAATAGTTGAGATCGTAACCGAGAAAGCCTAATTGGATAGCATCATAATTGATAATTACTTGGATTAATGGAAACATACGATGAATAAGACCACACACCTTTTCTTGAGGACCCCGATTTATCTCTATGGAGAGCGTCTTACCCTACTTAACTATCTAGATGTGTTGCGCTAGCTTAGCTCTGTCACAACTAGACCACACATCTAGCATCAAGCAACTATGATCAATACAACATCCGAGTACTAACCTAATCACTACAATTAAGATAGCATCCGAATACTTAGCCTAGAACTAAGCAATTGGAATAAGCATATGCATGATCATAGAATCAAGATCAATAAATCACCAAAACCATCATCAACATATCCAATCATCATTGAGATACATAGTGTAGGATTCATCACCATCTCTAACACCAATGGTTCTTGAAGCTCAACTGGAGATCTATTATGACGGGACGAAGTCCTGGTGACTTAAACTCACGAGTTTGGTGTCACACTTGTCGACGTCCTCCTCTCTCTAGCAAATCTAGGAATGTGTTGATCAACACAAGGTTGATGTCGATCGAGTCTCATGTCTTTGTCCATCTCCTCTCCGAGTCGGTTCCTTTGTCTTCCCTAGCTTCCGTGTGGGCCTTCTTCATCGTATTCTTTGATATAATGCCTTGCATTGCACGTTTGATTCTTAAACTTTCCTTTATCTTTTCCAGATGAATATGTTCAAATATCTCGGGCAAGTAACTTCCATATTTGTAGAATGGAGCATGGGTCGGTCCCTGTTCGGCCAATTCCTCCATGTGCCGATCGGCACAAGGATGATCCCATCGGCACATGGGACTTCCTCTTAGCATCATCTTCGGGTTTCGGCTCATATCCTCTCGTGATGCCTCCATTTACGGCAATTTTACCTGTTTCAGTAATAAAGCTTCAGAATAGGGTTAATTATGCTCTAATTAGGGTGATATGTATATGTAAAATGGGCACTTAGAAAACGCCAACGAGTGAGCAAGTGTTGGTAGTCGTTATTTCCCTATTTTGACTAACAAATAGCCTTCAAAAAGTCAAAAATAGGCACACAAATCATGTTTTTACTTAATTCTAGCTAGTTCCACGAGTTTTGGTGAAGCATGTGTTGCGGAGGAATGATTCCAAATAATGATAAAATGGAGAGATATGAGCCGGTCGGCAATGGTCGCCGCTCGACCCTTATTTTGGAGCCGGAATGGCTACTCCGGTCATTAATCGTGAATTTGTTCGGTCCACGGCCGGGATCGCTACCGAGCAAGGAGTGTCGACCACACATAAGCTACTCGATTGGGTAACTCAAGCAAAGCAACCGCCAACCGGCGGACAAGGCCGCTCGACGAGTTGGCAACTCGGTTAGCAACTCTAGCAAAGCCGACAACTCGTCGGCAACTCTAGCAATACCACCGGCAACACGAGCAACTCTCAAGGAAGGTTCCCGGGCTGCCGGCCGCGATAGGTCGCCCGACCTACCATGCTTTCAGCCCACCAGGCCACCTGGTGCACTAGGCCTACCGACCCAAGAAGGTGTTGGAATCCATCAAATTTTCTATCAACCGCCTCACCAACGTCATCCTGGTCGAGCACACATCAAGGTCGGTGGGAAACCAACATGATCCAGGGCCGCCGGTGTAGTAGGCCGCCGAGCCTACCGGGCCTCCCGGCTTACTAGGCTTTCATCCCACCGAGCCGCCCGGCGCATGAGACCTACGAGCCCAATCCCAAGGGAAATGATGGGAACCGACTCCAAGACTTCATTTGAGATGTCCACAACAAAGCGGTGGCAAACCGACTCAATCGTGCGCCACCGAATTCCCACCAGCCTATAAGTACTCCACCTCCATCATTTGGGTATAAATACGGGGTTAGGTCGGTGGTTTTAGGAACACTTGGTGAAGGAAGCAAGAAACTCCATGCTGCCTATAAACTTAGACATGAAGTGAGGGAGGAAGAAGTTCGGGAAGGAATCGGAGATGTCGGCCCCTTCTCCACGTTGTGCCTTAGGGATGAAACTCCACCCGGAGTAGATTCTTCTTCCTTCCATTGGGTAACATGTAGACAATTCTTTTATTAATTTAATGACTCGATCTCTCTTTATTTATCTCTAGGTTATGGGAACTTATGTCCATACTAGATAAAGTGTTATGCTTTATTTAGGTCTGGTTGTTATACCATTGATCATGGTTTGAGTAGTAGATTTAATGTGTATACATGGTGTATAGAGTTATAGCTTACCTAAAGTTTGCTCGCAACCCCACGAATGTGTGGTAGTTAATTAGGTGGTGACAACACCATTGTCGTATACTTGCCTTATCGGTATACAATTGTCAAAGGAATGGATAAATAGAGATACGGTGGCATAGTGGTGAAGATTAGATCGGTATAGAGGGCCCACACGAGTGGTGCCCGACCGGTCCGAAACAATTGAAGCTTCGTATACCGGTATGAAGATATGAAGACCGGCGCAACTTGACTTGATCCCCGAGTAAAGAAGGAATATTAGCCCGAAACTCTATATCAATAAGGAAATATTAGAGATAGAGCTTTCGAGTATGTAATCAGTGTAACCGACTAGGACTCTGCATGTAACCCTAGCTCCCCGGATATATAAGGTGGAGCAGGGACCCCCAAAGCTCTCTCGACAACTCGCAATTTGCAATCCGCTAAAAGCAATACATAACATACGGGACGTAGGATATTACGCTCGATTGAGAGGCTCGAACCCGTCTAAAATCTCGTGCCCCTGTGTGTTTCGTGTGTTGCACCATCGAATTCCACGCTCGTGAGGGACCGGGTAGTTCTAGTGCTGAGTTTAAGACTCGACATTTGGCGCTCCAGTAAAGGGGTCCCAGCGAGTTTGTCGGCGAGTTCGATGGCATCTCCGTTCGACATCGAACTCGAGTCCGGTTTCGCAATCCGCTTCGGGTCCTTGGACTTCGAGGCTGATTCCGCCGACGAGCTTCGACTAAAGAGTCCGAAACGTAATCTGCCGCGGCTATGGAAGCGTGATCACCGGATGCGATCGGCAAAACTGCTATGAAATCTAACGGGATCGACGCTGCTATAGCGCGATCCATCGACCCGATTATGTTTACAATCGGTCCGGCCAATCGAGGCCAAGATTTTGACCGCTACCCGATCTATAGCGATGAGTAGCTCTACGGAGCTTGAAAGTGACTTCGAAGAAGGACCGGAAACCTTTTCCAAGTATTTATGGCTCGGAACCGTGCTTGAGCAATGTACAACCGACGAAGAAATTGTGGTTGAGAGAGAAAGGATGGCAAGAGAAGAAGGCTGCTCGTCGGCAGCATGAGGCTGCGGAGGATGAAGCGGACGGAGAGGATCCACCTCCACCACCTTCGTCGGCTCCGACGAATAATGCACGTACGAATATTGTTGGAACTAGCGCAACTGCGGGTGGAGCTCCCGCAGCGGTAGCACCTGCAACACGAGCCTCGACAAGTTAGGCAACAGATGCGCCGGATGCTTGGCCGGGATACAATAATCGTCGTGGGTGTCCGTAACGTCCCGCCACTCGGGCCGGGCCCGCTTACCCCTGGCAGCTTAATAGGTCCTCAAGATTTTCCCACGAGACCAACACTAGTCTTTTTCACGCACTTTGTCCTCACTCATGCACACCGGGAATCACTTCCCGATCGGTCACCCATCCCTAAATTGCTCCGGGCCAAGCACGCTTAACCTTAGAGTTCTTTAGAGATAAACTTCCGGAAAAGAAGTTGCAACTTGTTGACATAAGTATTCTACAAATCCTATTAAGCCCTGGGCCAAGATGTTACACACTCACCCTCTTAGAAGACCGACGTCCTCGTCGGTCAACCCTGAGCCAGGAACTTCCTCTCTTGGCCACGTCCATATGTCCACTTGCCGGCGCATGTGCCATGTCTGTGTGACCACTCCGGACCCACACTAGCCACGCACACCATGCCTACACACGTGCAACACATGCGCCCGTGAAACCGCGAGAGTCGGCTCGATACCATCGATAACGTCCCGCCACTCCGGGTCGGGCCCGCTTACCCCTGGCAGCTTAATAGGTCCTCAAGATTTTTCCACGAGACCAACACTAGTCTTTTCTGCGCACTTTGTCCTCACTCATGCACACCGGGAATCACTTCCCGATCGGTCACCCATCCCTAAATTGCTCCAGGCCAAGCACGCTTAACCTTAGAGTTCTTTAGAGATAAACTTCCGGAAAAGAAGTTGCAACTTGTTGACATGAGTATTCTACAAATCCTATTAAGCCCCGGGCCAGGATGTTACAGATGTCGCAGCGAGAAGAATCGATGTCGCAGGGGGAAGAATCGTCGTTCATCTAGTAGAGCCCCGAATATGGATGCTCCGGAGGTTGAATTAAACGGAGAAAGTCTTCACATCACCGGTCCACAATATTGTGGGAGTAAAGCAAATTCTACAAACTATTCCGGAAGACGTGTTCAATTCCACACCGGGTCTACGAGCGTGCCTTGAGCTTGGTTGATGCGGCTGCTCGTAGACTAATCGACTTGGTCGAGACGGAGGAGAATCTTCTAGTCGGTCATACTCGCACTCCGACCGGTTTGAGAGAACCTGGTCCGATGGGGCTTCATCCGGAGGAACAGCTGGGAATACGCGTACTCCGATTGCGGACGCTCATGAGCGCGCACCCAATCGGGATTTACGGGTTCCGCTAAATGATAATCACGATGCTCGTAATGGGCTCATTGATCATCATGTAGAGCGGGTGGAGGATAGGCAAAGGCGGAAAGAGGATGAACGACGGCGGATTGGTCATGTAGATGATCGGCCGGCTGATCCTATGCCACCACCCGCGTCGGTGACTCGTCCAAGCCGGATCGAGGCCGGCAGCTTCAGCGTCGCCACCGGTGGATAATCGTCATGGCAATAATAATCAAGGGCGAGATAACCGATCTACACGAGATAATGACCGACCAAGGAGAGATTGTTGACGCCGGTTTTTGACCAAGGAACCCATTGTCGGCGACTATAGGTCAAAGGAGGGCCGGTGGGCCGAAGGCCGACGGCCGCATGGACGAGTAAAGAGGCGCGTCCCTCCCGGGAATCGTGCACGGATGCTAACGAGAAGAGCATGATATTGATGGGCCTGGCCCACGTTGTAAAATTAGAAATAATAGTTTAATTTTGGAAAAAGATCCTAGTCGGTTAGGAAATCGGCCCGAAGAGGATCCGAGTAGGATTCTTTGTGCCGGATATAAATATGTACTTAGGTGTAACACTGTAAACTCGGATTCACATCCAATACAACTTTCGGCGCATCGCCAAACCCTAATTTTCTGTCAAGTCTTTACTGTTTTCGCGTAGGGATCTTCGGGGCTCCGGTCGACAACACGTTGGCTTGATAAGGTAATTATGTCGTCTAGTTCTCGGCGCATTGTTCGTAATTAGATGGCTTAATTGCTAGTTATCCGGTGACCGGATCCGTTCTTGATCGTCGTAGTGAGTATCGGCCGGGATGAGTCAAGTCGACCTAGTCCGGGCTCGTGGTGGAGGTAGTTTGACTTGTCCTGCCTCCCCGTCCCAGCCTTTGCTCGCAACGCCGATTGGCTCGGATCTGGTCGTCCGAGTCACGGTAGCCGCTATGAGAATTCTTTTACATCTTGGCCGATTCGATCGTGCGGATTCGGTTGACGTGTCCTGTGTTTGCCTTTGCGATAGTTGACTTGTCCTAGGCGCATGCAGCCGATTGGCTAGGGTGTAGATTTACTTTCATAGTTAAGGCGTTTATGATTGTGCTTGTCCTGGATCGGCCGGGCGTGCGCGGCCGTTAGACCTGGTCCGATCGCGTGCCATCGGTTGACTTGTCTGTTGGAGCGACCGGTCGATTCGAGATCTGTGTGGTTGTATTTGTCTTACTTGTTCTTTCGGAGTGTTTAGCCGATTGTTTATCACGTTCATTAGTCTGTTTCATGTTCAATTAGCAACCAAATCTGTTAAAGCTGCCTTTGAACACTGAGTTATTAGTATGATTTCGTTGATCATCATTATCCATCTAGATAGATCTAATAACTCACTGTTATAATCCATGGCGAGAATCGGTCGGATGCCCGATCGGCCGATTTCTTGCTACGATTGATGATTGAACCATCCTTTTGCTATCAAATTAATTACATCCCATTAATAATTACCTTGTTTATATTTTATTCGATAATGCATCCCTGCAAGGTCTTAATGATTTGATTGCTCACCGACGAAATCGGCTGCTAGCCACCGATCGCATGTTATAGCATCGGCCGATTTCGTATCGTTTGTATCACGGTTCGCTTGCACGGCATTTAATACATAAAATGGATGGGCCGTGCTGCTCCCGATCAATGGCCGATTTTGTCTATCTTACGCGAGAATCGGCCACGGCTGCACATCGGCCTATACGGGCCGATGACCCGGAATTTTACACTTTTTATTGTCTTTGTTGGTTTGCGGGAAAACCATCGGCACGCACCGGCGCACACGAGAATCGGCGAGCTGAGCCGGTCCGTTGGGAGCACGGGGCCCTGCGTCGGCCGGGGTTTCGGTGGACTCTCCGGACAACGGTGTGTTGGCGACTTTTGACGTCAACACACTTTTTGGCACGCCCGGTGGGACAGAAGCAACCAAGATCAAGATGTCGTACATGCGAGGCTGTCGGGGAGGACGGAACACCAATGGTTGATGCTGAAAATCGGCCGATTTTTGTTCCGGTTCCTCTCGGGACGGATGGCAAAGGACATGGAGAAGTTTCGATGACAACGAGGTTTCGGCACTGGGGAAAGATGACGACAGAACAAAAGCTGCAGTACCGGGAATACCTGGCCGAAGCAATGAAAAAGTACTTTCAAGCCACTGAAAGTGACACGTGGCGAGTGGCCACAAAAGGAGACATCCCTCGGATTCTGCATCCGGAAGAACTAGACCAAATCAAAGCCCGAGAGGCTGCCGGATGCCAACCAACTCGGTGATATGGTCAACTCGTCCGTTCATCGGGCCCTAATCAATCAATCGGGCGTGTTGACCAACACCATCGGGAATTTGATCAAGGACACGGTTGATGGCAGATTGTTCATTGAAGGATATGTCTGGACCTGCATACACTCGGCCTTTTGGCGCTCTGTACGGCCGATTCGGGGAATCGGCCTCCGAATACCACACTGCCGGCGGGGTTTCAGCCCCTATACGGCATGCCACCTTACCTATGGCCTGGCAAGGACGATGCAAACGCAAGTACCGGTACAACCCAGCCGGGCAAAGAGGATGACGGTGACCCCAAGAAGTCGGTGACGGAAAAGGGCGATAAACAAGATGTACAACCGCCGACTTCGAGTCGGGGGCAGCAACCAATGTGGCAGCGGCCCCGCAGATGGCACGAGCAGCCCAATTTCTTCTACGTACCAAATACCGGCCCAAGTAGAATTGAGAACTCACCCACTATAGTACGGCCGATATACTGGTATTCCGCAGCCGATTGCATCGGGTGGGGGACAAGGATTCATGAGCTGGACGGCCGATCCAATCGGCCATGAATTATGGAATCGCTCACGCGATTCTTGTTCCGGCTGCGGCACTGGGATTTACGGAAACGGCCGGTCGGTACACCCGGCGGGGGCAGCCCAACACAGCTTATATGACGGGAACCGGATCAGCAAGCTGCTGAACCCAATGATATGAGTGGCCTCATGGCTAAGATCGCCGATATGATGAAAGATCGGTTCGATTTGAAGCCTAAGGAGAAAAGTGCATTGTATCGGCGACCTTACCCTGATTGGATGGATTCCGTGGCTTTACCCAATAAGTATAAAATTCCTGAGTTCTCCAAGTTTTACGGGCAAGATAATACATCAACTATGGAGCACATCGGCCGATATGACGCACGGCTTGGTGAGGCGTCTACTCAAGAGGCTTTGCGGGTTAGACTATTCCCACTTGTCATTGTACTGGATCGGCCTTTTCATGGTTTGCTTCGCTATCGCCTGGTTCTATTCAGAATTGGGCCGATGCGGAGAAAAGGTTTCACTCGTACTTCTTCACGGGCATTACCGAGCTTAGTTTGTCCGATTTAATGGCGGTGAAACAGAAAGCTGGGGAATCGGTGGCCGATTATATACGAGAGGTTCGGGACTGCGAGGGGACGATGCTACAATCTGAACCTGACGAGCAACGGCTGGCCGAAATCGCTTATGCGGGGCTATTCTCTAACATCAAAGAAAAGTTTACCCCACATGAGTTTGATGGGCTGGCACAGGTGACCCGTAGAGGCGATCGGCCGGGAAGAGAATCTCCGGCTCACCGGGAATCGGCGGTATCGGACGGCTTATGCCGATTTCGACAATGAGGATGAAGAGGAAATTAATGCGGTTGAGTGGACTAGTAACGAGACGGCCGATATTTTCTCCGCATGTCAAACCTAAGGAGAAAAAATATGATTTTGATTTATCTAAGGCCGACGAGATATTTGATCAGCTGCTTGCGGGAAAAGAAGATCCGACTTTCCCCTCATCACAAAATTCCTACGCCGGAAGAATTGAAGAAAATGGATAAATGGTGCAAGTGGCATGGAAATTCGCATCATAACACCGTTGATTGTTATGCCATGAGAGATGAAATCCGAGAGGGCGATTGACGAGTGGGGTATTGCGAGCGGCTGATGTAAAGAAGAAAATGAAAGTTGATGGGCACCCTTTCCGGCTAATACGATGTACATCAACACCATCGGCGGTGGATCGGCTGGTTTCATACGCCGATATGAGAAGAAGAGAGAGAGGAAGAAAGAGCTCGGGTGGCACGAGAACGAGGAATCTATCGGCCAAAGTCGGCGAGTACGGACAAGACGTGATCGGCCGAGAAGATTTTGACCCACACTGGGCTTGTCCTTTCTTTCGATCTGCTTGGGACCAAAACATGAAGCTTCCATCTATCGAGAACTGCCCGAGTGCATTGGCCGTAAAGAGTATCGTGATGGCGGGTCATCAAGTTCCCGGGGACGGCCGATTAGTCGCAACTACGAATCACGACAATCGGCCCCCGGAAGAAGCGATCGGCCATGATCACGGCTATGATGAACGGAGATATGCGGTGCCAAAGAGAACCTCCGTTCACGATCGGTTGGGGCCAATCAACGATGAAGAAGAGTTTGATCGGCAATATCATGAAGATTCGAAAGGCGATCAAACCAAGAACGAAGAACAGTGGTGCCCAGGTGGTTTGCTCAACAAAACCCGGAAGAGGAGGCTCCAAAGAATGCGCTGTCGAGAAATTAAGGGTGGACGATATTACGAGAGATGACCAAGATGATGAGTCCAAGCCCAAAAGGGAGTGGAGGCCCAAAGTGCGGTCTCGGGTGGTCGGGCTGAAGCCGCGGTAAATATGATATCCACGATGCCCGGGATTGTCGGATCGGCCGTAGAGGACGAATCGGCTGATGAAAATTCGGGCGAGGAAGAACCGGTTGGGGAAACTTCGAGAGATTCTGTGGACGCCGGAATCGGCGGTATTTGATAAGCCGATCAACTCCGATCATTTGCATCTCAAGGCATTGTACATTAGCGGCTACATCAATGGGTCGCCGATGAGGAAAATGTTGGTCGACGGAGGAGCAGCGGTCAATATCATGCCGATTACTACATACCGCAAGCTCGGGAAGACGCCGGAAGAAATGATGAGGGCTAATCGACGCTCAAGGATTATAGCGGGAGAAGCCAAGATGTGCGTGGGGCCGCAATAATGGAGATCACCGTGGGCAGCAAAACCATACCCGCCACATTTTTCATCATCGACGGGAAAGGTGCATACACAACTTTGTTGGGGAGAGATTGGATTCATGCCAAGCTGTTGCATCCCATCAACCATGCACCGGTGCTTGATTCAATGGGTCGGCAACAAGGTCGAAATCGTGCGGGCCGATAAGTACGTAACCATCGCGACCGCCGATTTCGAGTTTGCCGGTGCGGAGAGCCTGCCTTGTTTCTCGGGCACATATTGGGATGCGGAAGCCGTAAACATCACCGACGACGGAGTTATTGTGACCGGGGGTCGGGTACCCCCGAGCTGCTCGATGGGCCCCACGGGAGAATTGACGGACAATCGGCCGATCGACACGCGCACTGGGGATATGATGAATCGGCCGATTAACGAACCAGAAGACGGGAAATTAGGCCACGGTTTTGTGTCGGCCGACGAGTTAGAAGAAGTAGATATAGGGGATGGAGACAAGCCTCGGCCGACATATATTAGCAAGAAATTGTGTAAAGAAGTAAGAGATGAATTAGTGGCCTTATTGAAAGAATATAAAGATTGTTTTGCTTGGGATTATAGCGAGATGCCTGGACTCGGCCGATCGATCGTTGAACATCGGCTGCCCACCAAACCCGGATATCGGCCGTATAAGCGGGGGCTCGGAAAATTGACCCTAGGTATTATGAAGCCGTCAAAGAAGAGATTATCAGATTATATGAAGCCGGCTTTATTAGGCCATGCCGATATGCCGAGTGGGTTTCCGAGTATCGTGCGGTGGAAAAGAAAAATGGAAAGATGCGGGTCTGCATTGACTTCGGGAATTTGAATAAAGCGACTCCGAAAGATGAGTACCCAATGCCAAACGCCGATTTGTTAGTTGATGCAGCCGCCGGCAACAAAATTTTGAGCTTTATGGATGGAAATGCTGGGTACAATCAGATTTTTATGGCCGAAGAAGATATATCGAAGACGGCGTTCGGATGCCCGGAGCGTTGGGACTATATGAGTGGGTTGTCATGACCTTCGTGTAACATCCTCGGCCCGGGGCTTAATAGGATTGATAGAATACTCATGTCAACAAGTTGCAACTTCTTTTCCGGAAGCTCATCTCTAAAGAACTCTAAGGTTAAGCGTGCTTGGCACTGGAGCAATTTAGGGATGGGTGACCGACCAGGAAGTGATTCCGGGTTGTGCATGAGTGAGGACAAAGTGCACGGAAAAGACTAGTGTTGGTCCGTGGAGAAATCTTGAGGGCCTATTAAGCTGCCGGGGATAAGCGGACCCGGCCGGAGTGGCGGGACGTTACGGATGGTATCGAGCCGACTCTCGCGGTTTCACGGGCGCATGTGTTGCACGTGTGCGAGGCATGGTGTGCATGGCTGGTGTGGGCCGGAGTGGTCACACGGCATGGCACATGCGGCGGCGATGGACACATGGACGTGGCCAAGAGAGGAAGTTCCTGGCTTGGGGTTGGCCGACGAGGACGTCGGTCTTCTAAGGGAGTGAGTGTGTAACATCCTGGCCCAGGGCTTAATAGGATTGATAGAATACTCATGTCAACAAGTTGCAACTTCTTTTCCGGAAGCTCATCTCTAAAGAACTCTAAGGTTAAGCGTGCTTGGCACGGAGCAATTTAGGGATGGGTGACCGACCAGGAAGTGATTCCGGGTTGTGCATGAGTGAGGACAAAGTGCACGAGAAAAGACTAGTGTTGGTCTGTGGAGAAATCTTGAGGGCCTATTAAGCTGCCGGGGATAAGCGGACCCGGCCGGAGTGGCGGGACGTTACACTTCGGCCTAAAAAATGCTGGTGCCACATATCAGAGAGCCATGAATTTTATATATCACGATTTGATCGGCCGATTGGTGGAAATTTATATTGATGATGTAATGGTGAAATCAAAATCGGCCGAAAGTCATGCGGCTGATCTCGGAGAAGTGTTGAAGAGGACAAGACAATACGGCTCTGAAGATGAACCCGCTCAAGTGTGCTTTTGGTGTCTCGAGTTGGACAATTTCTAGGGTTTATTGTGCATGAAAAGGGAATTGAAATCGGCCCCAAGAGTATTGATTCTATCGGAAAGCTGGAACCGCCGACGAACAAGACAAAGCTCCGAGTCCCTAATCGGCAAGATTAATTTTATCAGACGATTTATCTCAAATTTGTGCAGTCGGCTTGACGTATTTACGCCATTATTAAAACTCAAGGCCGATCAAGAATTTCGGTGGGAGCCGATCCATCAAAGGGCTTTAGAAGATATCAAGAAATATTTGGTGTCCCCACCGGTGATGGTTCCGCCAAAGTCGGGCACACCCTTTAAGTTATATTTATCGGCCGATGATAGGTGCATCGGCTCTGCATTGACTCAAGAACGAGGAGGGAAAAGAGCGGGTCATATTTTATCTCAGCCGCAAATTAATTGATGCAGAAACACGGTATCCGAGAGGTGGAAAGGTTATGTCTCTGTTTGTATTTTTCATGCACAAAACTAAGGCATTATCCGTTAGCCGAGGAGTGTCTTGTGATTTGCCGGGCCGATGTCGTAAAATATATGCTATCGGCCCCGGTCCCCAAAGGCCGGTTGGGCAAATGGATGTTGGCTATTGCGGAGTTTGATCTAGGCTATGAATCGGCCAAAGCGGTAAAAGCACAAGTATTGGCCGATTTAATAGTGCAACACGGTGAACACTCGGCCAAATACGTTGAACCGGTGCCATGGACGGTGTTCTTCGATGGGTCAATTTGCAAGCAAGGAAGTGGAATCGGCTTGGTTGTTGTGTCGCCTCGGGGGCAATACGTGGATATTCTATTACGGTAGAGGCGCACACCAACAACCAAGTCGAATATGAGGCGATATTAAAAGGACTGGAACTACTCATCGATGCCGGGGCTGATTTTGTGGAAATTTTCGGCGATTCCTTGTTGGTCGTGAGTCAGGTGGCCGATGAGTATGAGTGTAAAGATGAAATATTGTTGCAATATCATAGAAAGTGCCAGAAGTTAATGAAAAGATTCAAGTGTGTTAAAATCGGTCATATACCAAGAGAGCAGAACTTCGAAGCAAATAACTTGGCTCAACTAGCATCCGGATATCGGTTCGCCGAAAACAGCTTGGAAATAGCCGATATTGAAGAGGCCGATTGGCGCACGGAAATTCGAAATTTTTAAGCAATCCATCCCAACCTACGGATAAGAAGATAAGATATAAAGCCTTGAAATATGTTCGTTGGATGATCAATTATTTTTCAAGACAATTGATGGGGTGCTTCTCAAATGTATTAATGACACCGAAGCCAAAGTGGTAATGAGCGAAGTACATGATGGGATTTGCGGAACGCATCAATCGGCCCATAAAATGAAATGGCTGCTAAGGCGAGCTGGTTATTGCTGGCCGACAATGTTGACCGATTGTTTCAAATATTATAAAAGTTGCCAAGATTGCCGAGAAATTCGGGCCTATACGGAGGGCACTGCGTCGGCCATGAATCCGGTGATTAAACCTTGGCCGTTCGGAGGCTGGGCCATGGATATGATCGGCCGGATAAATCCAGCATCAAGCAAAGGACATCAATACATATTGGTAGCTACAGATTATTTCACAAAGTGGGTTGAAGCGGCACCCTATCGCAAAGTCTCGACGGCCGACGTGATAACGTTTGTTAAGGAGCATATCATTCATAGATTTGGGATTCCGGAAACAATCACGACAGATCAAGGATCGGTATTCACGTCGGACGAATTTCAATTTTTCTGCTGAAGAGATGGGGATTAAATTGATTAATTCGTCGCCATATTATGCCCAAGCTAATGGCCAAGGCTGAAGCGGCGAATAAGAGTCTGATCAAGTTGATCAAGCGGAAAATACAAGAGCATCCTCGTAAGTGGCACATGAAGTTGATGGACGCTTTGTGGGCTTATCGTATGTCACGGCATGGGGCCATGCAAGTCGCGCCGTATCAGCTTGTGTATGGGCACGAAGCCGTACTGCCATGGGAGACAGCTATCGGCTCCGGAAGGGTTGAATTGCAACAAAAGCTATCGGCCGATCGGTACCACGGATTGATGATGGATGAATTAGAGGACGTGGTACAAAATCGAGCTGGATGCATTGGAAAAGATAGAAGCGAGAATAAGGCGAGGGTCGCCCGCCATTATGATAAGAAGGTTGTGCTGAAACGAGTTTAAAAGGGGCGATTTGGTGCGGAAGCTTAGGATGCCGATTGGCGTGAGGGATAATCGGTTTGGTAAATGGTCGCCTAATTGGGAAGGACCTTATTTGATTAGCCGATCGGCACCGGGTAATGCATATATTTTGAAAGAGTTAGCGGGGGAAGAATTCGGCCGAGCACTTAATGGGAAGTATTTGAAGCGGTATTATCCTAGTATTTGGATTAACTCATAGTGTTCGGCCTAAAAGAGACTACGGCCGATGTCGATGTACATCGCCTTGAGACGGCCGATGCGAGAGTATCGCCCTTAGCCAAAAAAGTATGAAAGTAAAACGCGAGGAAGTAATGGACAAATGAGTTACGGCCGGTGTTTTAAGCATCGTCTTCGGATGGCCGATATTACTGTATATCGCCCTTAGTACAAAAAATATTTACAACAAAAGATTGTTTAAGTCCTATTACATCTAAGCGTAGTCGACGGCCTCGGCGCGGGACGAGAAGGTCTTGGATGGCGAGATAAGGCGCGGGCCGGCATGGAGTCGAGTTTGGCCATGACCGACGGGTCATCTTCGATGGGGCCGACATCGGCATGCGCCGCGGCAGCCATCTTATCGGCCGCTTGGATTGCCTCGTCCGTCGTCTTTTGTTGGGCCGCCACATCAACCGCCAAGCGTGCAATGATGGCTTCTAAAGCCGCCGCATCCTTCTCCTTGAGAGCCGGCGCTGCTCTCAAATCGGCAATCTCCTGATTGATTGCTTGCGATTCGCCCTGCCGATTTGAGAGTTGCTCTTGCATCTCCGAGGTCTTGCGGGCCTCCTCCTCGGAACGCTTGATGGAGTTCTCGGCGAGTAGTGCAGCTTGCTTGTTGCTCCGCGTGGCGAGCTAGACGGCTGCTTGGGCACGGATGAAATCCATTTGCCGGTACTCCATGTATGCTACGCGGTGCAGAGCATCGCGCACATCATCCGGGAGCTCGGCCCGGATTTCCAAGTACCGCTCCCGGATAGAGTGGGCGTCGGCCACCAAGCCTTCAACCGATGACACTTCAAGCCGGCGCGCGATTTCGGTCATGGTGATAAGACCGGCGGAAGATACCGAAATCGGCGCGGGACGAGGAAGGCGAGCGCACGAAATACCAAGAAGAGTAAGATAAAACTAATGATCGGCGGCGAATCAAGGAGGAAATAGTAAAAACGGACACTGCGAAGCGTCGGCGCGAAGCGGCCGGACGTCCATCGGCCGTGCCATTGAACCCACGGGTTCGTGTGTTCCAAGCAGCTCTCGGCCGGCCGATCCACCTTCACCGGCGACATCCTCGGAGGCGGCATCGAGCGACGCTCTGCCGGCCGGCTCATCGGCAGCATTACCTTCGGGAGAAGCCGCGGGCGGCTCTGGCCGGCCGATTCTTCGTCGGCGGCGGTGCCTTTGGGAGGAGCCGTGGGCGACACATGGCCGGCTTGTTCGGCTTCGGCGGCGGCCTCGGGAGACGCGAGGCCGATCCGAGTGAGTTGGGCTCTCCGTAGGATTTGGATCGGCTCTGGCTTGAGTACGACTGCGGGCTCCGGAGCTGTTTGAGTCGGCCTTTCGGGCGTCGGCGTCTTGGCCCGTGGAGGAGTCGGCGGGCGGATCGGCCTATCGAGCGTTGGCGTCAGAGCCCGAGGAGAAGGGACCGCCGATTCCTGCTAAAAACTCATAATTAGATGGCATGTTAAGTGAAAAGGAATCGGCGATCATGCAATAACAACCTGACGCGGCGGAGACGGTTCGCTATAGTAATCCGGGTCGGACGAGCGCACGGGCTGCTTTAGCGGCGCGCGGTATCGCTTCGGGGCCTGAGTCGACCACTGCAGGTGGCACATTAGCCTTCCTCTTTTGAGGGGCGGCCGTTTTGGTTTTGGCCTTGCGGACAGGCTGGCGCCCCTCGACTCATCGCCGCAAATGCTTGAGCGGGAGTGCGGTCGGTGAAGCCGATATTTGGAACGATTGGGCTCGGCAATAAATATGCAATCGGCCGGCCAGCGATGCTTTGGGTCGGCGGCTCCTCCGAGTCCGGCGAAAGAGAAGATACAAGGATGAGCATTTGGAGTGGCCGATTTCATTTACAAAATCGGCCTTACAAAAATAAATCAGCTACACGTACCTCGGCGAAAGGTTCTTCCGGGACTAGGCCGGAGAAGAAGGAAGCGGTGTTCCGGCTGCGAAGGTGCCGGTTCCACTCACCCCACCAACGGTCAAAAGGCGGGTACTCCGGGCGCCGGGAAAATCCGGCCAAGTCACCGGTGACGATATCGGCGGTACGGCCGATGAGCGGTTCCACGAATGGCATTGTCGACGGCAGCCCGCGCCTTTATCCGCCCCACATAGAAGAGGCTGGGGAGCAGGCGGCGAAGCCGAGTTGACGGGCCGATATCGACGGGTGGTAGAACTCATAGGAAGCGAAGGCCTTGCTCCCGGCGATGAGTCCCGTCGGCGGCGAGACGAGGGCGGAGGCGGGTGGTGAAGATTTTGATTGCTTCCCCGTCGGCCGTCGGGAAAGTTGGGTCGATCAAAAAGGGGGTGTCGTACTCCCTCTCGAAGAAATCAATGTACGGGTACCGGTCCGTACTTTCATCGTTGAGGCCCTTGTAGAAGGCGGCGAACCAATACGCCGAGGTTCTTGTCGACATGGCCGCCCCTGGTGCCATGGATAACGCCTCCCCGAAAGAGATGCACCGGCTGAATCTAGGCACGGCCGATTCGGCGTAGTCGCCAGGGAAGCGGAGCACGGCGAGATCCAGATTGATGGCCTTGGTGGTATGGAGGGTCAACCACATTTGAATAAACCACCAAGGGCCACCTAGGTTTTTGGTGATCGGCCGGCGCGCGGCTCCACTGAAACCTGGTGAAGAAGGAGGTACGCCGACCCCGAGAAGATACTTGCCCATGGGAAGGGCATGGGCTGTCGGCCGATACATCGGCCATCGGCAGAAAATTGTTTGTGGGGCTCACGCGACCCCACAAAAGAAGAAATGGTCGAGCCACATGTTGAGGAAGGCGACATGTTCGCGACGATCGGCCGTGCCGTGCCCCTTGTTGTAAGTACGAATATAGCCCTTCCAGCCCCTGGTGTCTTTAGGGTTGATCCGGTGGGAGGACTTAATGCGGACAGCGTACGGAGTGGCCTCCGCCGTGATGTTCGAGATCGGCCAACATGGTTGTATCCAATAAGGTCATGGTAGCCGGGCCGTGGCCGAACATGAAGCGATTCGGGCGTCGACCCGAAGTAGCAAGCGATCGCCGACAACGGTTCATTCTTACGGTGATCGGCCGAGAGACGGCTTGATGGCATGGGCGATGCCGATGTTGGCCCAACCTTGCAAATAGACGGCCGACACCCGTTTATACCAATCACGCCATCTGCGACGGGGGTCGGCCATGACCGGAAGGCTGTTGGCCCATTCGGCCGATAGCGGGGGCTGTTGCCGAAACGGAACCCGATCCGTTTCGGCACGGATGAGATACGTGGGGTCGGGATCGCCCATAGGACCCAAGAAGAAATGAGTCGGGATGTTGGACGGAATAACGACTTGGTTCCGGATCTCCTAAAAACAAGAAATAGGGCTAAAATGAGAAGCGGAACGGGAAGAAGATAAATTGTGAAAATGAACAAGAACAAGAACGCGAAGAAAAATTGCAAAGGTAGAAAAGAGGGATGCCCGAATGTACATTACCTCCGGAACGGCGTTGGTGGTGGCGACAAGCGGCCGGCGGCGGCGGCCGCGGCAGCAGCAACAACGGGGTTCATGGTCGCCGGAGAAGAAAGACGGCGACGGCGCGATGAGAAGTTGAAAAGGCTCGAGGAGGAAAAGGTCGGCTGGAACGAGAGGAAGATGAAGGCCAAGGAGAGGAAGCGGATGGGAAATGACCGGGGGTGGCCCGGGTTTTATGGAGGAGTGACGGGCGATAAAACCGGCGCGATAAAAGAGAACGAGATCGGTCCGACGCATGCATAGCATACCCCGGACTGGGGGACATGTGTTGACGCCGGTTTTTGACCAAGGGACCCATTGTCGGCGACTATAGGTCAAAAGAGGGCCGGTGGGCCGAAGGCCGACGGCCGCATGGACGAGTAAGAGGCGCGTCCCTCCCGGGAATCGTGCGCGGATGCCAACGAGAAGAGCATAATATTGATGGGCCTGGCCCACGTTGTAAAATTAGAAATAATAGTTTAATTTTGGAAAAAGATCCTAGTCGGTTAGGAAATCGGCCCGAAGAGGGTCCGAGTAGGATTCTTTGTGCCGGGTATAAATATGTACTCGGGTGTAACATGTAAACTCGATTCACATCCAATACAACTTTCGGCGCATCGCCAAACCCTAATTTTCTGTCAAGTCTTTCTTGTTTTCGCGCGGGGATCTTCGGGGCTCCGGTCGACAACACGTTGGCTTGATAAGGTAATTATGTCGTCTAGTTCTCGGCGCATTGTTCGTAATTAGATGGCTTAATTGCTAGTTATCCGGCGACCGGATCTGTTCTTGATCGTCGTAGTGAGTATCGGCCGGGATGAGTCAAGTCGACCTGGTCGGGCTCGTGGTGGAGGTAGTTTGACTTGTCCTGCCTCCCCGTCCCGGCCTTTGCTCGCAACGCCGATTGGCTCGGATCTGGTCGTCCGAGTCACGATAGCCGCTATGAGAATTCTTTTACATCTTGGCCGATTCAGTTGTGCGGATTCGGTTGACGTGTCCTGTGTTTGCCTTTGCGATAGTTGACTTGTCCTAGGCGCATGCAGCCGATTGGCTAGGGTGTAGATTTACTTTCATAGTTAAGGCGTTTATGATTGTGCTTGTCCTGGATCGGCCGGGCGTGCGCGGCCGTTAGACTGGTCCGATCGCGTGCCATCGGTTGACTTGTCTGTTGGAGCGGCCGGTCGATTCGAGATCTGTGTGGTTGTATTTGTCTTCTTGTTCTTTCGGAGTGTTTAGCCGATTGTTTATCACGTTCATTAGCTGTTTCATGTTCAATTAGCAACCAAATCTGTTAAAGCTGCCTTTGAACCTGAGTTATTAGTATGATTTCGTTGATCATCATTATCCATCTAGATAGATCTAATAACTCACTGTTATAATCCATGGCAGAATCGGCCGGATGCCCGATCGGCCGATTTATTGCTACGATTGATGATTGAACCATCCTTTTGCTATCAAATTAATTACATCCCATTAATAATTACCTTGTTTATATTTTATTCGATAATGCATCCCTGCAAGGTCTTAATGATTTGATTGCTCACCGACGAAATCGGCTGCTAGCCACCGATCGCATGTTATAGCATCGGCCGATTTCGTATCGTTTGTATCACGGTTCGCTTGCCCGGCATTTAATACATAAAATGGATGGGCCGTGCTGCTCCCGATCAATGGCCGATTTTGTCTATCTTACGCCGAGAATCGGCCACGGCTGCACATCGGCCTATCCGGGCCGATGACCCGGAATTTTACACTTTTTATTGTCTTTGTTGGTTTGCAGGAAAACCATCCGGCACGCACCAGCGCACACGAGAATCGGCGAGCTGAGCCGGTCCGTTGGGAGCACGGGGCCCTGCGTCGGCCGGGGTTTCGGTGGACTCTCCGGACAACGGTGTGTTGGCGACTTTTGACGTCAACAGAGATGACCGTTATGATCGACGAGGTGATCGTCGCGATGATCGAGATAGGCGTGATCGACGAGGAAGAGACCGCAGAGACAGAGACAGAGAACCCGATCGGGACAACAACGATCGTCGAGATCCTCCGCCTCCGGCTCTGCCTCCACGCTCGTCCCCACCAGCTAACAATGATTGTCAACCTAGTCCTAATGATGGAAATAGGAACAATCCGAACTGTGATGGTTCGGATGATGACGGGGATCGGAACTTCGGGTAATGCAGTCACCGTTCACCATCACCGGTCCGGACCGGCTTAGAGGATGATGAATATTCGGTTATCCCTGCGTATACGCGGGATTTACGCATTTGCAAGTACCCTAGGGGATTTAAGCCCGAGGCAATTGATAAGTATGATGGTAAAGTTCCTCCGACGGAGTGGCTTTGCTGTACACGACCGCCATCCGGTCTGCAGGGGGTGACACTTTTGTTCTAGCGAATTATCTTCCCATGTGTATGGATCGAGGCTGGACGCTTGTGGTTGCACTCTCTTCCTAAGGAGTCTATTTCTTCTTGGGGCAACTTAACGACATAATTCGTCGAGAATTTTCAAGCTACCTGTGAAAAACCAGGAAACTTCTTCGACCTCAATAGGCTGAAGCGAAGCCCGATGAGACGCTCACGGATTTCATCGGACGTTTTTGCACAAAAAGGCCTTAATGCCTAATGTTCTTGATCAACAAGTGATTGCTGCGTTCGAAGTCGGCATTCGAAGTGAAGCATTGGTGCATAGGATCGGTCGACGTAACCGTCATCTTACCATGACGGCGTCGAGTGCTTCAAGATAGCGAGATGATTACGCTATTAGGGAATCGAGCATAGTTAACCTGCGCGGGTACAAAGGAAAGGAGCCGAAACAGGATCACGGCAACCGGTCTGGACCAAGAAACAACAAGCGCAAGGTCGATAACCTCGTGGCTGCAGTGGGTCAATCTCATGGAGGAGCCGCCAGACACCCCCAAGAGGGGACCGAGGGACAGGGTTTCGTTTGAAGATTTACTCGATGGGCCTTGTATGATTCACAATGGGAATCATAAAAATAAGGAGTGCTTTTTGTTGAGACCATTCGCTTCATACGCTTTGAAGGTGACCCCCCCCGGTCACGGACCACGTAATCGGAAAGATGACAAGGGTAAAGATCGGCATCGTGAGGAGGATAAGGATGATGATGATGAAGGCTTCGAGGAACCAGTTAAGGAAGTAAATTTCATTTGTGGAGGACCTGATGCATACAAGTCCAAGCGCAAGCAAAAGCTAGCGATCGGGGAGATCAATGTTGTTGCTCCAGCTACTCCCGAGTATTTGCGATGGTCGGAGGTGCTGATCACTTTCGAGTAGGGCTGATCATCCGGAAGTCTTGCCTAAAGCCGGAAGATACCCGCTCATTCCGGCACCGATTGTCCGGAAGGTGCATTTGAAGAAAACTTTCATTGATGATGGAAGTCTGTTTGGATATACGCTTTGCAAAAACCCTGCCGAACTTGGACTTTCGAGTGTCCGATTGGGAGCATAGTGTTTCACCATTCCATGGCATTGTGCCCGATCGAAACAGTTATCCTCTGCGGGAATATTACTCTACCGGTGACTTTTGGTACGAGGGAGAACTACGGAAGGGAGTTCATCACCTTCCAGGTTGCGGATATTGATTCTTCTTATCATGCTATACTCGGGAAGACCGGCACTTGCCAAATTATGGCAATCCCGAACTACCAGTATATCATGCTTAAAATGCATGTGCCAAACGGAGTCCAATCGTTTCGATCTGATATTAAGACCGTATATGCTTGTGAGGTACATAGTACTGAATTGGCAGCTAACGTTAATACAGAGGAACAACGATGAGAAATCAAGCGAGCAGCCGATGTTTATTTAGGCACAAGCGCCGCTTGATGGAGAAGTGCCATCCAAGAAGGCTGCTAAGGAAAAGTTGAAGGCTGATGCGGTCATTTCTAAGACCGTGCCACTTGATGATGCAGACCCTTCCAAGGTCACCCACATTGGGGCTGATCTTGGGGAGAAATAGGAACACGCGCTCATTCTTTTCCTCCAGGGAAATAGGGACATTTTTGCATGGCAGCCATCCGACATGCCGGGTGTCCCTAGGGAGAAGATTGAGCACACATTATTGGTGTGTCCTGATGCAAGGCCGATTAAACGAAGCTCCGAGAGGTTCGCTAAAGATCGCAAGGAGGCGATCAAGAAGGAGATTACTAGGTTGTTGGCAGCTAAGTTCATTAGGGAGGTGTATCATCCAGATTGGCTTGCCAATCCAGTTCTTGTACCTAAGAATAATACTAAAGAATTAAGAATGTGCGTTGAATATACTGATCTCAATAAAGCTTTTCCCAAAGACCCTTTCGCGTGCCTCAAATTGATCGAGGTTGTTGATTTGACTGCCGGCTGCGAGCGTCTTTGTTTTCTTGATGCTTATTTTGGATATCATCAAATTCCCTCGAAAGTTGAAGATCAGATTAAGACCGCATTCATCACTTCCTTTGGAGCTTACTGTTATACGACTATGCCTTTAGGTCCGAAGAATGTCTGGCGCGACGTACCAGCGCGGTATGCAACGCTGCCTTGATTCTCGGATCGGGAGGAATGGTGAGGCATACGTGGATGATATAGTGGTTAAATCTCGGAAAGCTAAAGATCTTCTCTCCGACCTGGCAGAGACCTTTAGTAATCCGAGGAACTTTTCCATGAAACTTAACCCGGTGAATGTGTGTTTAGGGTTTGGTCCGGCAAATTATCGGGATATTTGGTGTTATGGCGCGGTATTGAGGCTAATTCGGAGAAGATTCGGACGATCATCGGTATGAAGCCTCCTAGCTGTTTGAAGGATATGCAGAAGCTAGTCGGGTGCATGGCCGCTCCGAGTCATTTTATTTCAAGACTGGGGATTAGAGGTCTTCCTTTCTTCCGATTGCTTAAAAAGCAAGATAAGTTTGAGTGGACGAGATGAGGATCATGCCGCATTTGAACAACTTAAGGGATATCTCAACAATCCGCCGGTACTAGTACCGCCGGAACTCGATGAAACAATTCATTTATACATATCTGCGACAACACATGTTGTAAGTACGAGTCTTGGCGGTTGATCGGAAGGAGGAAGGACACTTGCAATTGGTTCGTCACCCGGTCTATTTTGTATGTGAAGTTTTAACGGAATCAAGGGCACGGTATCTTCAAATGCAAAAGTTGATTTATGCTATTGTAATATCATCAAGGAATTTTCAAGCTCATCCGATTGAAGTCAAGACCGGGTTTGCTATTAGGGATGTGGTGCATAACAAAGAAGCGGTCATGTCGGGTCGCTAAATGGGCTATAGAACTTGGTCAATATGAAATTACTTTTTCTTCACGAACAGCTATCAAGGGGCAAGCATTGGCTGATTTCATTACCGAATGGCTCGAGACTCAAATACCGCCCACTATTTAGAATTTGGAATATTGGGAGATGTACTTTGATGGGTCCCCTGCAGCTTTCGGGCACGGGGGCAGGAGTGGTGCTTCTTACTCCACAAAAGGATCCGTTGAAATATGTATTACAAATGCATTTCCGAGCTTTAAATAATGCTGCCAAATAAGAGGCTTTACTTGATGGACTTCGGGTAGCTATCTCACTTGGTGTTAAGCGTTTGGACGTTTATGAGGTCTCCATGCTTGTGATTAGTCAGATTAATAAAGTATCGGAGGCCCATGATGATCATATGATGGCTTATCGACAGGAGGCTCGAAAGCTTGAAGATAAATTTGATCTGTTTGTGTTTTTTCTCATATTCTTCGCAGAAATAATTCTACGGCTGTTGACGTCAAAAGTCGCCAACACACCGTTGTCCGGAGAGTCCACCGAAACCCCGGCTGACGCAGGGCCTCGTGCTCCCAACGGACCGGCTCAGCTCGCCGATTCTCGTGTGCGCTGGTGCGTGCCGGATGGTTTTCCTGCAAACCAACAAAGACAATAAAAAGTGTAAAATTCCGGGTCATCGGCCCGGATAGGCCGATGTGCGGCCGTGGCCGATTCTGGCGTAAGATAGACAAAATCGGCCATTGATCGGGAGCAGCACGGCCCATCCATTTTATGTATTAAATGCCAGGCAAGCGAACCGTGATACAAACGATACGAAATCGGCCGATGCTATAACATGCGATCGGTGGCTAGCAGCCGATTTCGTCGGTGAGCAATCAAATCATTAAGACCTTGCAGGGATGCATTATTGAATAAAATATAAACAAGGTAATTATTAATGGGATGTAATTAATTTGATAGCAAAAGGATGGTTCAATCATCAATCGGAGCGATAAATCGGCCGATCGGGCATCCGGCCGATTCTGCCATGGATTATAACGAGTGAGTTATTAGATCTATCTAGATGGATAATGATGATCAACGAAATCATACTAATAACTCGGGTTCAAAGGCAGCTTTAACAGATTTGGTTGCTAATTGAACATGAAACAGCTAATGAACGTGATAAACAATCGGCTAAACACTCCGAAAGAACAAGTAAGACAAATACAACCACACGGATCTCGAATCGACCGGTCGCTCCAACAGGACAAGTCAATCGATGGCACGCGATCGGACCAGATCTAACGGCCGCGCACGCCCGGTCGATCCAGGACAAGCACAATCATAAACGCCTTAACTATGAAAGTAAATCTACACCCTAGCCAATCGGCTGCATGCGCCTAGGACAAGTCAACTATCGCAAAGGCAAACACAGGACACGTCAACCGAATCCGCACGATCGAATCGGCCAAGATGTAAAAGAATTCTCATAGCGGCTATCGTGACTCGGACGACCAGATCCGAGCCAATCGGCGTTGCGAGCAAAGGCTGGGACGGGGAGGCGGGACAAGTCAAACTACCTCCACCACGAGCCCGGACCGGGTCGACTTGACTCATCCCGGCTGATACTCACTACGACGATCAAGAACAGATCCGGTCGCCGGATGACTAGCAATTAAGCCATCTAATTACGAACAATGCGCCGAGAACTAGACGACATAATTACCTTATCAAGCCAACGTGTTGTCGACCGGAGCCCCGAAGATCCCGCGCGAAAACAAGTAAAGACTTGACAGAAAATTAGGGTTTGGCGATGCGCCGAAAGTTGTATTGGATGTGAATCGAGTTTACATGTTACACCCGAGTACATATTTATACCCGGCACAAAGAATCCTACTCGGACCCTCTTCGGGCCGATTTCCTAACCGACTAGGATCTTTTTCCAAAATTAAACTATTATTTCTAATTTTACAACGTGGGCCAGGCCCATCAATATTATGCTCTTCCGTTGGCATCCGCGCACGATTCCCGGGAGGGACGCGCCTCTTACTCGTCCATGCGGCCTTCGGCCTTCGGCCCACCGGCCCTCTTTTGACCTATAGTCGCCGACAATGGGTCCCTTGGTCAAAAACCGGCGTCAACACATGTCCCCCGAGTCGGGGTATGCTATGCATGCGTCGGATCGATCCGTTCTCTTTTATCGCGCCGGTTTTACTCGCCCGTCACTCCTCCATAAAACCCGGGGCCACCCCGGTCATTTCCCATCTCGCTTCCTCTCCTTGGCCTTCATCTTCCTCTCGTTCCAGCGACCTTTTCCTCCTCGAGCCTTTTCAACTTCTCATCGCGCCGTCGCCGTCTTTCTTCTCCGGCGACCATGAACCCTGTTGTTGCTTGCTGCTGCGCCGCCGCCGCCGGCCGCTTCGTCGCCACCACCAACGCCGTTCCGGAGGTAATGTACATTCGGGCATCCCTCTTTTCTACCTTTGCAATTTTTCTTCGCGTTCTTGTTCTTGTTCATTTTCACAATTTATCTTCTTCCCGTTCCGCTTCTCATTTTAGCCCTATTTCTTGTTTTTAGGAGATCCGGAACCAAGTCGTTATTCCGTCCAACATCCCGACTCATTTCTTCTTGGGTCCTATGGGCAATCCCGACCCCACGGATCTCATCCGTGCCGAAACGGATCGGGTTCCGTTTCGGCAACAGTCCCCGCTATCGGCCGAATGGGCCAACAGCCTTCCGGTCATGGCCGACCCCGTCGCGAGGATGGCGTGATTGGTATAAACGGGTGTCGGCCGTCTATTTGCAAGGTTGGGCCAACATCGGCATCGCCCATGCCATCAAGCCGTCTCCGGCCGATCACCGGAAGAATGAACCGTTGCTCGGCGATCGCTTGCTACTTCGGTCGGACGCCCTGAATCGCTTCATGTTCGGCCACGGCCCGGCTACCATGACCTTATTGGATACGATCATGTTGGCCGATCCGAACATCACGGCGGAGGCCACTCCGGACGCTGTCCGCATTAAGTCCTCCCACCGGATCAACCCTAAAGACACCAGGGGCTGGAAGGGCTATATTCGGACTTACAACAAGGGGCACGGCACGGTCGATCGTCGCGAACATGTCGCCTTCCTCAACATGTGGCTCGACCATTTCTTCTTTTGTGGGGTCAGCGTGAGCCCCACAAACAATTTTCTGCCGATGGCCGATGTACTGGCCGACAGCCATGCCCTTCCCATGGGCAAGTATCTTCCGGGGTCGGCGTACCTCCTTCTTCACCAGGTTTCGGTGGAGCTGCGCGCCGCCGATCGATCAAAAACCTAGGTGGCCCTTGGTGGTTTATTCAAATGTGGTTGACCCTCCATACCACCAAGGCCATCAATCTGGATCTCGGCGTGCTCCGCTTCCCGGCGACTACGCCGAATCGGCCGTACCTAGATTCAGCCGGTGCATCTCTTTCGGGGAGGCGTTATCCATGGCACCGGGGCGGCCATGTCGGACAAGAACCCGGCGTATTGGTTCGCCGCCTTCTACAAGGGCCTCAACGATGAAAGTACGGACTGGTACCCGTACATTGATTTCTTCGAGAGGGAGTACGACACCCCTTTTTGATCGACCCAACTTTCCCGACGGCCGACGGGGAAGCAATCAAAATCTTCACCACCCGCCTCCGCCCTCGTCTCATCGCCGACGGGACTCATCGCCGGGAGCAAGGCCTTACGCTCGTATGAGTTCTACCACCCGTCGATATCGGCCCGTCAACTCGGCTCGGCCGCTTGCCCCCGACCTCTTCTATGTGGGGCGGATAAAGGCGCGGGCTGCCGTCGACAATGCCATTCGGTGGAATCGCCTCATCGGCCGTACCGCCGATATCGTCACCGGTGACTTGGCTGGATTTTCCCGGCGCCCGGAGTACCCGCCTTTTTGACCGTTGGTGGGGTGAGTGGAACCGGCACCTTCGCAGCCGGAACACCGCTTCCTTCTTCTCCGGCCTAGTCCTGGAAGAACCTTTCGCCGAGGTACGTGTAGCTGATTTATTTTTGTAAGGCCGATTTTGTAAATGAAATCGGCCACTCCAAATGCTCATCCTTGTATCTTCTCTTTCGGTCGGACTCGGAGGAGCCGCCGACCCAAAGCATCGATGGCCGGCCGATTGCATATTTATTGCCGAGCCCAATCGTTCCAAATATCGGCTTCACCGACCGCACTCCCGCTCAAGCATTTGCGGCGATGAGTCGAGGGCGCCAGCTGTCCGCAAGGCTAAAACCAAAACGGCCGCCCCTCAAAAGAGGAAGGCTAATGTGCCAGCTGCGAGGTCGACTCGGGCCCCGAAGCGATACCGCGCGCCGCTAAAGCGGCACTGTGCGCTCGTCCGACCCGGATTACTATAGCGAACCGTCTCCGCTGCGTCAGGGTTGTTATTGCATGATCGTCGATTCCTTTTTACTTAACATGCCATCTAATTATGAGTTTTTAGCAGGAATCGGCGGTCCCTTCTCCTCGGGCTCGGACGCCAACGCCCGATAGGCCGATCCGCCTGCCGACTCCTCCACGGGCCAAGACGCCGACGCCCGAAAGGCCGACTCAAACAACTCCGGAGCCTACGGTCGTACCAAGCCGAGGCCGATCCAAATCCTACGGAGAGCCCAACTCACTCGGATCGGCCTGCGTCTCCCGAGGCCGCCGCCGAAGCCGAACAAGCTAGCCATGTGTCGCCCACGGCTCCTCCCAAAGGTACCGCTGCCGACGAAGAATCGGCCGGCCAGGAGCCGCCCGCGGCTTCTCCCGAAGGTAATGCTGCCGATGAGCCGGCCGGCGGAGCGTCGCTCGATGCCGCCTCCGAGGATGTCGCCGGTGAAGGTGGATCGGCCGGCCGAGAGCTGCTTGGAACACACGAACCTGTGGGTTCAATGGCACGGCCGATGGACGTCCGGCCGCTTCGCGTCGACGCTTCGCAGTGTCTGTTTTTACTATTTCCTCCTTGATTCGCCGCCGATCATTAGTTTTATCTTACTCTTCTTGGTATTTCGTGCGCTCGGCTTCTCTCGTCTCGCGCCGATTTCGGTATCTTCCGCTGGTCTTATCACCATGACCGAAATCGCGCGCCGGCTTGAGGTGTCATCGGTTGAAGGCTTGGTGGCCGACGCCCACTCTATCCGGGAGCGGTACTTGGAAATCCGGGCTGAGCTCCCGGATGATGTGCACGATGCTCCGCACCGCGTAGCATACATGGAGTACCGGCAAATGGATTTCATCCGTGCCCAGCAGCCGTCTAGCTCGCCACGCGGAGCAACGAGCAAGCTGCACTACTCACCGAGAACTCCATCAAGCGTTCCGAGGAGGAGGCCCGCAAGACCCCGGAGATGCAAGAGCAACTCTCAAATCGGCAGGGCGAACCGCAAGCAATCAATCGAGAGATTGCCGATTTGAGAGCAGCGCCGGCTCTCAAGGAGAAGGATGCGGCGGCTTTAGAAGCCATCATTGCACAGCTTGGCGGTTGATGTGGCGGCCCAACAAAAGACGACGGACGAGGCAATCCAAGCGGCCAATAAGATGGTTGCCGCGGCGCATGCCGATGTCGGTCCCATCGAAGATGACCCGTCGGTCATGGCCAAACTCGACTCCATGCCGGCCCGCGCCTTATCTCGCCATCCAAGACCTTCTCGTCCCGCGCCGAGGCCGTCGACTACGCTTAGATGTAATAGGATTTAAACAATCTTTTGTTGTAAATATTTTTTGTACTAAGGGCGATATACGATAATATCGGCCATCCGAAGACGATGCTTAAAACACCGGCTGTAACTCATTTGTCCATTACTTCCTGCGTTTTGCTTTCATGCTTTACGGCTAAGAGCGATACTCTCGATATCGGCCGTCTCAAGGCGATGTGCATCGACATCGGCTGTAGTCCCTTTTAGACCGAACACTATGAATTAATCCAAATACTAGGATAATACTCGCTTCAAATACTTCCCATTAAGCACTCGGCCGAATTCCTCCCCGCTAACTCTTTCAAAATATATGCATTACCCGGCGCCGATCGGCTAATCAAATAAGGTCCTTCCCAATTAGGCGACCATTTACCAAACCGATTGTCCTTCACACCGATCGGCATCCTAAGCTTCCGGACCGGATCGCCCTTTTTAAACTGTTTCAGCACAACCTTCTTATCATAATGGCGGGCGACCCTTGCCTTATTCTCGCTCTATCTTTTCCAATGCATCCAGCCGATTTTGTACCACGTCTTCTAATTCATCCATCATCAACCCGTGGTACTGATCGGCCGATAGCTTTTGTTGCAATTCAACCCTTCCGGAGCCGATAGTCTGTCTCCCATGGCAATACGGCTTCGTGCCCATACACAAGCTGATACGGCGTGACTTGCATGGCCCCATGTCGTGACATACGATAAGCCCACAAAGCGTCCATCAATTTCATGTGCCACTTACGAGGATGCTCTTGTATTTTCCGCTTGATTAACTTGATCAAACTCTTATTCGCTACTTCGACTTGACCATTGGCTTGGGCATAACATGGTGACGAATTAATCAATTTAATCCCCATTTCTTCAGCAAAAGATTGAAATTCGTCCGATGTGAATACCGATCCCCGATCCGTCGTGATCGTCTCTCGGAATCCCAAATCTATGAATGATATGCTCCTTAACAAACGTTATCACGTCGACCGTCGAAACTTTGCGATAGGGTGCCGCTTCAACCCACTTTGTGAAATAATCTGTAACTACCAATATGTATTGATGTCCTTTGCTTGATGCTGGATTTATCCGGCCGATCATATCGATGCCCCGACCTCCGAACGGCCAAGGTTTAATCACCGGATTCATGGCCGACGCAGTGCCCTCCGTATAGGCCCGAATTTCCGACAATCTTGGCAACTTTTATAATATTTGAAACAATCGGTCAACATTGTCGGCCAGTAATAACCAGCTCGCCTTAGCAGCCATTTCATTTTATGGGCCGATTGATGCGTTCCGCAAATCCCATCATGTACTTCGCTCATTACCACTTTGGCTTCGGTGTCATTAATACATTTGAGAAGCACCCCATCAATTGTCTTGAAAAATAATTGATCATCCAACAGAACATATTTCAAGGCTTTATATCTTATCTTCTTATCCGTAGGTTCGGATGGATTGCTTAAAAAATTTCGAATTTCCGTGCGCCAATCGGCCTCTTCAATATCGGCTATTTCCAAGCTGTTTCGGCGAACCGATATCCGGATGCTAGTTGAGCCAAGTTATTTGCTTCGAAGTTCTGCTCTCTTGGTATATGACCGATTTTAACACACTTGAATCTTTTCATTAACTTCGGCACTTTCTATGATATTGCAACAATATTTCATCTTTACACTCATACTCATCGGCCAGCTGACTCACGACCAACAAGGAATCGCCGAAAATTTCCACAAAATCAGCCCCGGCATCGATGAGTAGTTCCAGTCCTTTTAATATCGCCTCATATTCGACTTGGTTGTTGGTGTGCGCCTCTACTGTAATAGAATATCCACGTATTGCCCCCGAGGCGACACAACAACCAAGCCGATTCCACTTCCTTGCTTGCAAATTGACCCATCGAAGAACACCGTCCATGGCACCGGTTCAACGTATTTGGCCGAGTGTTCACCGTGTTGCACTATTAAATCGGCCAATACTTGTGCCTTCACCGCTTTGGCCAATTCATAGCCTAGATCAAACTCCGCAATTGCCAACATCCATTTACCCAACCGGCCTTTGGGGACCGGGGCCGATAGCATATATTTCACAACATCGGCCCGGCAAACCACAAGTACACTCCTCGGCTAACGAGATAATGCCTTAGTTTTGTGCATGAAAAATACAAACAGAGACATAACCTTTCCACCTCCGGATACCGTGTTTCTGCATCAATTAATTTGCGGCTGAGATAAAATATGACCCGCTCTTTTCCCTCCTCGTTCTTGAGTCAATGCGAGCCGATGCACCTATCATCGGCCGATAAATATAACTTAAAGGGTGTGCCCGACTTTGGCGGAACCATCACCGGTGGGGACACCAAATATTTCTTGATATCTTCTAAAGCCCTTTGATGGATCGGCTCCCACCGAAATTCTTGATCGGCCTTGAGTTTTAATAATGGCGTAAATACGTCAAGCCGACCGGACAAATTTGAGATAAATCGTCCGATAAAATTAATCTTGCCGATTAGGGACTCGGAGCTTTGTCTTGTTCGTCGGCGGTTCCAGACTTTCTCGATAGAATCAATACTCTTGGGGCCGATTTCAATTCCCTTCTCATGTACAATAAACCCCGGAAATTGTCCAATTGAGACACCAAAAGCACACTTGAGCGGGTTCATCTTCGATCCGTATTGCCTTGTCCTCTTCAACACTTCTCTAAGATCAGCCACATGACTTTCGGCCGATTTTGATTTCACCATGACATCATCAATATAAATTTCCACCAATCGGCCGATCAAATCGTGATATATAAAATTCATGGCTCTCCGATATGTGGCACCAGCATTTTTTAGGCCGAAGGTCATGACAACCCACTCATATAGTCCCAACGCTCCGGGCATCCGAACGCCGTCTTCGATATATCTTCTTCGGCCATAAAAATCTGATTGTACCCAGCATTCCATCCATAAAGCTCAAAATTTTGTTGCCGGCGGCTGCATCAACTAACAAATCGGCGTTTGGCATTGGGTACTCATCTTTCGGAGTCGCTTTATTCAAATTCCCGAAGTCAATGCAGACCCGCATCTTTCCATTTTTCTTTTCCACCGGCACGATACTCGGAAACCCACTCGGCATATCGGCATGGCCTAATAAAGCCGGCTTCATATAATCTGATAATCTCTTCTTTGACGAGCTTCATAATACCTAGGGTCAATTTTCCGAGCCCCCGCTTATACGGCCGATATCCGGGTTTGGTGGGCAGCCGATGTTCAACGATCGATCGGTCGAGTCCAGCATCTCGCTATAATCCCAAGCAAAACAATCTTTATATTCTTTCAATAAGGCCACTAATTCATCTCTTACTTCTTTACACAATTTCTTGCTAATATATGTCGGTCGAGGCTTGTCTCCATCCCCTATATCTACTTCTTCTAACTCGTCGGCCGACACAAAACCGTGGCCTAATTTCCCGTCTTCCGGTTCGTTAATCGGCCGATTCATCATATCTCCAGCGCGCGTGTCGATCGGCCGATTGTCCGTCAATTCTCCCGTGGGGCCCATCGAGCAGCTCGGGGGTACCGACCCCCGGTCACAATAACTCCGTCGTCGATGATGTTTACGGCTTCCGCAACCCAATATGTGCCCGAGAAACAAGGCAGGCTCTCCACACCGGCAAACTCGAAATCGGAGGTCGCGATGGTTACGGACTTATCGGCCCGCACGATTTCGACCTTGTTGCCGACCCATTGAATCAAGCACCGGTGCATGGTTGATGGGATGCAACGATTGGCATGAATCCAATCTCTCCCCAACAAAGTTGTGTATGCACCTTTCCCGTCGATGATGAAAAATGTGGCGGGTATGGTTTTGCTGCCCACGATGATCTCCATTATTGCGGCCCCATGCACATCTTGGCTTCTCCCGCTATAATCCTTGAGCGTCGGATTGGCCCTCATCATTTCTTCCGGCGTCTTCCCGAGCTTGCGGTATGTAGTAATCGGCATGATATTGACCGCTGCTCCTCCGTCGACCAACATTTTCCTCATCGGCGACCCATTGATGTAGCCGCTAATGTACAATGCCTTGAGATGCAAATGATCGGAGTTGATCGGCTTATCAAATACTGCTGATTCCGGCGTCCACGGAATCTCCGAAGTTTCCCCAACCGGTTCTTCCTCGGCCGAATTTTCATCAGCCGATTCGTCCTCTACGGCCAATCCGACAATCCTGGGCATCGGGGATATCATATTTATCTGCGGCTTCAGCCGGACCACTCGAGACCGCACTTTGGGCCTCCACTCCCTTTTGGGCTTGGACTCATCATCTTGGTCATCTCTCGTAATATCGTCCACCCTTAATTTCTCGACAGCGCATTCTTTGGAGCCTCCTCTTCCGGGTTTTGTTGAGCAAACCACCGGGCACCACTGTTCTTCGTTCTTGGTTTGATCGCCTTTCGAATCTTCATGATATTGCCGATCAAACTCTTCTTCATCGTTGATTGGCCCCAACCGATCGTGAACGGAGGTTCTCTTTGGCACTCGCATATCTCCGTTCATCATAGCCGTGATCATGGCCGATCGCTCTTCCGGGGGCCGATTGTCGTGATTCGTAGTTGCGACTAATCGGCCGTCCCCGGGAACTTGATGACCCGCCATCACGATACTCTTTACGGCCAATGCACTCGGGCAGTTCTCGATAGATGGAAGCTTCATGTTTTGGTTCCAGCAGATCGAAAGAAAGGACAAGCCCGGTGTGGGTCAAAATCTTCTCGGCCGATCACGTCTTGTCCGTATCGCTGACTTTGGCCGATAGATTCCTCGTTCTCGTGCTACCCGAGCTCTTTCTTCCCTCTCTCTCTTCTTCTCATATCGGCGTATGAAACCAGCCGATCCACCGCCGATGGTGTTGATGTACATCGTATTAGCCGGAAAGGGTGCCCATCAACTTTCATTTTCTTCTTTACATCAGCCGCTCGCAATACCCCACTCGTCAATCGCCCTCCGGATTTCATCTCTCATGGCATAACAATCAACGGTGTTATGATGCGAATTTCCATGCCACTTGCACCATTTATCCATTTTCTTCAATTCTTCCGGCGTAGGAATTTTGTGATGAGGGGAAAGTCGGATCTTCTTTTCCCGCAGCAGCTGATCAAATATCTCGTCGGCCTTAGATAAATCAAAATCATATTTTTTCTCCTTAGGTTTGACATGCGGAGAAAATATCGGCCGTCTGTTACTAGTCCACTCAACCGCATTAATTTCCTCTTCATCCTCATTGTCGAAATCGGCATAAGCCGTCCGATACCGCCGATTCCCGGTGAGCTGGAGATTCTCTTCCTGGCCGATCGCCCTACGGGTCAGCTGTGCCAGCCCATCAAACTCATGTGGGGTAAACTTTTCTTTGATGTTAGAGAATAGCCCCGCATAAGCGATTTCGGCCAGCTGTTGCTCGTCAGGTTCGGATTGTAGCATCGTCCCCTCGCAGTCCCGAACCTCTCGTATATAATCGGCTACCGATTCCCCGCTTTCTGTTTCACCGCCATTAAATCGGACAAACTAAGCTCGGTAATGCCCGTGAAGAAGTACGAGTGAAACCTTTTCTCCGGATCGGCCCAATTCCGAATAGAACCGGGCGATAGCGAAGCAAACCATGAAAAGGCCGATCCGGACAATGACGAGTGGGAATAGTCTAACCCGCAAAGCCTCTTGAGTAGACGCCTCACCAAGCCGTGCGTCATATCGGCTAATGTGCTCCATAGTTGATGTATTATCTTGCCCGTAAAACTTGGAGAACTCGGGAACTTTATACTTATTGGGTAAAGCCACGGAATCCATCCAGTCGGGTAAGGTCGCCGATACGAGTGCACTTTTCTCCTTAGGCTTCAAATCGAACCGATCTTTCATCATATCGGCGATCTTAGCCATGAGGCCACTCATATCATTGGGTTCAGCAGTTGCTGATCCGGTTCCCGTCATATAAGCTATGTTGGGCTGCCCCCGTCGGGTGTACCGACCGGCCGTTTCCGAAATCCCGGTGCCGACAGCGGGAACAAGAGTCGCGTGAGCGATTCCATAATTCATGGCCGATTGGATCGGCCGTCTAGTCATGAATCCTTGTCCCCCAGCCGATGCGATCGGGTCGCGGAATACCGGATATCGGCCGTACTATAGTGGGTGAGTTCTCAATTCTACTCGGGCCGGTATTTGGTACGTAGAAGAAATTGGGCTCGTCGTGCCATCTGCGGGGCCGCTGCCACATTGGTTGCTGCCCCGACTCGAAGTCGGCGGTTGTACATCTTGTTTATCGCCCTTTTCCGTCACCGACTTCTTGGGGTCACTCGTCATCCTCTTTGCCCGGCTGGGTTGTACCGGTACTTGCGTTTGCATCGTCCTTGCCAGTGCCATAGGTAAGGTGGCATGCCGTATAGGGGCTGAAACCCTGCCGGCAAGTGTGGTATTCGGAGGCCGATTCCCCGAATCGGCCGTACAGAGCGCCAAAAGGCCGAGTGTATGCAGGTCCGAGCATATCCTTCGATGAACAATCTGCCATCAACCGTGTCCTTGATCAAATTCCCGATGGTGTTGGTCAACACGCCCGATTGATTGATTAGGGCCTCGATGAACGGACGAGTTGACCATATCACCGAGTTGGTTGGCATCCGGCAGTCTCTCGGGCTTTGATTTGGTCTAGTTCTTCCGGATGCAGAATCCGAGGGATGTCTCCTTTTGTGGCCACTCGCCACGTGTCACTTTCAGTGGCTTGAAAGTACTTTTTCATTGCTTCGGCCAGGTATTCCCGGTACTGCAGCTTTTGTTCTCGTCGTCATCTTTCCCCAGGCCGAAACCTCGTTGTCATCGTAAACTTCTCCATGTCCTTTGCCATCCGTCCCGAGAGGAACCGGAACAAAAATCGGCCGATTTTCAGCATCAACCATTGGTGTTCCGTCCTCCCCGACAGCCTCGCATGTACGACATCTTGATCTTGGTTGCTTCCGTCCCACTCGGGCGTGCCAAAAAGTGTGTTGACGTCAAAAGTCGCCAACACACCGTTGTCCGGAGAGTCCACCGAAACCCCGGCCGACGCAGGGCCCCGTGCTCCCAACGGACCGGCTCAGCTCACCGATTCTCGTGTGCGCCGGTGCGTGCCGGATGGTTTTCCTGCAAACCAACAAAGACAATAAAAAGTGTAAAATTCCGGGTCATCGGCCCGGATAGGCCGATGTGCAGCCGTGGCCGATTCTCGGCGTAAGATAGACAAAATCGGCCATTGATCGGGAGCAGCACGGCCCATCCATTTTATGTATTAAATGCCGTGCAAGCGAACCGTGATACAAACGATACGAAATCGGCCGATGCTATAACATGCGATCGGTGGCTAGCAGCCGATTTCGTCGGTGAGCAATCAAATCATTAAGACCTTGCAGGGATGCATTATTGAATAAAATATAAACAAGGTAATTATTAATGGGATGTAATTAATTTGATAGCAAAAGGATGGTTCAATCATCAATCGGAGCAATGAATCGGCCGATCGGGCATCCGGCCGATTCTCGCCATGGATTATAACAAGTGAGTTATTAGATCTATCTAGATGGATAATGATGATCAACGAAATCATACTAATAACTCGAGTTCAAAGGCAGCTTTAACAGATTTGGTTGCTAATTGAACATGAAACAACTAATGAACGTGATAAACAATCGGCTAAACACTCCGAAAGAACAAGTAAGACAAATACAACCACACGGATCCGAATCGACCGACCGCTCCAACAGGACAAGTCAACCGATGGCACGCGATCGGACCAGGTCTAACGACCGCGCACGCCCGCCGATCCAGGACAAGCACAATCATAAACGCCTTAACTATGAAAGTAAATCTACACCCTAGCCAATCGGCTGCATGCGCCTAGGACAAGTCAACTATCGCAAAGGCAAACACAGGACACGTCAACCGAATCCGCACGATCGAATCGGCCAAGATGTAAAAGAATTCTCATAGCGGCTATCGTGACTCGGACGACCGGATCCGAGCCAATCGGCGTTGCGAGCAAAGGCTCGGGACGGGGAGGCGGGACAAGTCAAACTACCTCCACCACGAGCCCGGACCAGGTCGACTTGACTCATCCCGCCGATACTCACTACGACGATCAAGAACAGATCCGGTCGCCGGATAACTAGCAATTAAGCCATCTAATTACGAACAATGCGCCGAGAACTAGACGACATAATTACCTTATCAAGCCAACGTGTTGTCGACCGGAGCCCCGAAGATCCCCGCGCGAAAACAAGTAAAGACTTGACAGAAAATTAGGGTTTGGCGATGCGCCGAAAGTTGTATTGGATGTGAATCGAGTTTACATGTTACACCCGAGTACATATTTATACCCGGCACAAAGAATCCTACTCGGACCCTCTTCGGGCCGATTTCCTAACCGACTAGGATCTTTTTCCAAAATTAAACTATTATTTCTAATTTTACAACGTGGGCCGGGCCCATCAATATTATGCTCTTCTCGTTGGCATCCGCGCACGATTCCCGGGAGGGACGCGCCTCTTACTCGTCCATGCGGCCGTCGGCCTTCGGCCCACCGGCCCTCTTTTGATCTATAGTCGCCGACAATGGGTCCCTTAGTCAAAAACCGGCGTCAACAACGGCGGATGAGTTGGCCGGACTAGGTTCTTCGAGGCGGGCGGTACCGCCCGGGGTATTTCTTCGTATTTTGAGCAAACCATCTATTAAGATGGTTCGAAAGCTACGATTACAGAAATAAAGACCGGAGATGCGGTCTTGGAAGAAAAGAGCGATGAGGCGATCTTGAAGCGAAGACTGGGAAGTAGGTCAAGATGCGGTATTAGAAGGCGAAGTAGACCGGTTAGTTGAAGTTATGATAATTGATTCTGATTGGAGGACTCCATATATTCAATATTTGTGGTCCGGTAAACTACCGGAGGAGAAAGTAGAGCGACGAGAGGTTGGAAATCGGAGCGAGAAACTATTTACTTGTTGAAGATGAGCTTTATCGGCGAGGGGTCAATATTTTCATGAATGCATGTCTGTTTCTCATGGAATTCGGATGTTCGACAAAATTCATAAAGGAATTTGTGGAAATCATGCTTCATCAAAGACTACGGTAGGGAAGTTGTTCGGACAAGGTTTTTATTGGCCTACAACGGTCGATGATGCGCATAAAGTGGTTCAAGCTTGTCAAGGATGTCAATTCATTGCACAGACAACCTCAAACTCCGACTCATGAGTTGCGTATGATTCCAATGACTTGGCCTTTTGCAACTCGGGGCTGGATATTGTGGGACCGTTCAAGAAAGCGCCTGGAGGTTTTACTCATATTTTTGTCGCTGTTGACAAGTTTTCCAAGTGGATTGAGGCTGAAGCGGTTATTAGTACAACCACCGCTCGAGCAATCATGTTTTTGTAGAATATATTTGTTCGATTTGGAGTTCCGCACTGCATCATTACGGATAATGGACCGCAGTTTACCTCAAAAATTTTCAAAGATTATGCTTGAAGTTTTAGGAATTAAGATACATTATGCTTCGAGTATCACATCCGCAGAGCAATGGGTAAGTAGAGCGTGCAAATGGTATGATTTTAACCGGCCTTAAACCAAGGATTTTTTACCGTTTAAAGCCATATGCTTGGAAAGTGGGTTAAAGAGCTGCCTTGGGTATTATGGGGACTGCGCACAAATGTAAGTCGTGCCACGAGACAATCTCCATTTTCTCTACTATATGGATCGAAGTAATGTTGCCTACGGAAGTGAATATGATTTCAGCCGAGTGCGATGTTATGATGAGGAAAATAACGATGAACAACATCAACTGGAATTGATTGCTGCAGAAGAATTACGGGATCAAGCACCGATTCAAGCGGCCAAGTACCACCAAGGATTGCGAGGTATCATGATCACAATGTGCCCACAAGGGAATTTCAAGTGGGCAATTTGGTGCTCGGGAAGATCCGATCTAATAAGAATCGGCATATGTTGTCACCGGTCCGGGAAGGACCGTTTGTGGTTAAATCGGTTTCCGGACCAGGGGCTTATAGGCTTATGACCCAGGAGGAATAGGAAATTCCAAATCTTGGAATATTGACCAGCTTCGTCGTTTCTATACTTGAAGACTTTTTATTTTTTGATGATTCCGTAATATCATGAGTATGATAATATGAGATATTTTGATTTATGGCTATGATCATATTGTTTTTGTGCCTCGGTATTTGAATTTTGTATTACCATACCGAGTCGGGGGCTGCTACGATAAGAGCGGTCGGTGAATTTGTGCAAATCCTGAGTTTTAAGACCGGTCACTTATTCTATAAGGCACGATTTTGTTAATAAGACCGCCTCTATTAACTATATCCTGTGTTGAATAGAGCTAGTGATTATGTTATAGTAGGTTTGTGTCGAATTAATCATCATTGTTCAGCTATAGATTGTGATGGGTGTACTTAGGATTGTAGATTTGGGAATTTTTAAGCACCAATCATTTAAGCGGAGTTGTTTTCCTCATATTTGATTATTCGGACCCGCTACGATATTGCGCAAACTTAATCATATGAATAATAAACAGAAATTTAAATGATTGGAAGGAGCTCAAAAGACAAAGTAAACACATAAGAAGTATATTTACAATATGTTACAAATTATTCAGATCGGGTTGCAAAAAGATTTAAAATTTCTAAGGAGTTGGACCGTTGGATTCACCGGTAATCCCGGTCTTTGGGTCGGCGGTCATCAGCTCGTCTATGGTGGCTTCCGAATCTGAAGCTGAAGAAAGTGCATCAAAGTTTAGATCGTCATATCCTTCTTCGATGCCCTGTTTGGCGGCAGCTACGACATCTTGAGCAGCCTGGTGAATAGCAGGGAGGGCAGTAGCTTCGTTGATTGGAACACCGGTTGGGTCCAAGCAGTATGTCCTTTACCAATTCTGCCACGGTTTCGAGAAGAGAGTTCTTCGGGCCATTGAATTGATCTTCGGAGGTATCCGGATGGGCTCCTTCTCGAACAAAGTTAGATCACACTCGCCGACCGGTGTCCAGGACTCGGATTGTCACCGCCACTCGTGCTCCACCGAGACTCGCTATCATCCGGGAATGTTCTTGAATCTGCCGCGGAACATCCCGGACGGTTGTTTCAAGGTTCATGTTATCATCCTGAGGGGTTTCGCCTCCATTCGGATAATCAATTAGCTTCTTGCGATCGGCTACGAGCTATGTAGAAAAGGAGAATACAGAAAAATTAGAATTAAAGACCGGTATGATATTAAATACCGGTATACGACTAAAGACCGGTATGACAAAAGATCAAGAACAAAAAATTACGCTTATGGGTCACATCAAGGATGCGATATCGGCCCTCGAAGTCTATGACGGATGCCTTCAATTTTTCTTCTCTCTTGAGCACCCGATTGATCTCGGCTTCTTTGGCCTACGGAGCCTTCTCGGCGGACTCATGAGCCAATTTTAGAGTGGTCTCCTTGTCCAATCGAGCATTCTTGATTGCCTCCAAGGTTTTGCTCAGCTCAGCTTTTAGTACGACGTTGGAGTCCTCTAAATCCTTATTAGCCTGGAGGGTTTGCTGCAAGATATTATCCTTTGCAACTAACGTACCCTCCAGTTCACCGATGCGTGCGCCTAAGGATGCTTCGACTTTTATTCCCTCTTGGAGTTCCAGCTCTTGATCGGCGGCTTTCTTGGAGAGAAGTTCTTCCTGTTCCTTGTGTAAAGCCACAAGAACATTTAAGGCTAGAAAAGAAATTGAGACCGGGCGTATGAAGCAAGGAAAAGAAGACAAGACCATGTATTTATATTGAGACTTACTTTGAATTTTTTGCTTGAGGCGGATGATTTCTTGTCGGTGATCCTCCATCAAACGGTGAGTATTGAGGAGATTGGATTCTCGTCGATGGAGGTCTTCTTCCTTGGATCTCGGACTGGCGGTCCGAGACCCGAGTACTCGCTAATTGTACTTGGGTCCGGCCTAGTTCTTCTTCCAGCCACGCTATGATAGCGCTCTTAGCTTCGTAGTCTTTTAGAAGAACCTAAGAAGAGATAATAAAAACATAAGAATTGCAACAAGGAAATTTAGAATCGAAACATACTCGGGAGAAGGAAATGAAGTACCTAGCCGGATTCGTTGAAGCTCTTTAGAGCTTCTTCCTCTTCGATAGCATCCCATTTTGCTATTGCTTCGTGAAGGTGCGGGCGCCGCTGGAGCTATCAACTTGGACGTCGCCGATCACCATCTTTGCAAGTTTGGGGCCGGCTGATGTTCCTGGTCTTGATCGAGGGCGACGGGGATTTCTTCCATCCAAACCGGCCCCGGTGGGAGTTCCGGAGCGATTTGGAACAATGTAGCTCGGGGAGGAGAGTCACCGGTTCCTAGGTCGATGATCGAAACTTCAATGGTAGCTTTCTCCACCCTAGTTGGATTGGTGGAGGTCTCGGCTATATGATGTTTTTCTATAGAGGCGGCAGGGATTTCCTCCGTGTTCGCCACACTCGATCCTTGGTAGTTTTTTTTTGCTGCTTCGGGGTTGCGGGCTCCTTGCTTAACCCTACTACAACGGACGAAGTTGAGGAAGACTTTTTCCTCATCAAGCCGGCTATGTTGGCTTGGAGGTTTGAAGATACACCGAAGAAATAAGAAAGTTCATACCGGTATTTTATTTTAGTAAAGACCGGGTGTAATGCTGAAAGGACTTAGAATTTGCAAGAAAAAGCAAGGAAACTTACGAGGATGCCTTTTTGAAGACAGTGGAGGTTTTTGCCTTCTTCGCTGGAGGAGCTTGGGCGCCCTTGCTCAAATCTTCCGCTATCCTTTTGGCTGCAGCTTACGTCGAGGATGCGGGGCTTGGATCTTGGGGGCTCGGCCGAGGGGTATTCCGAGGTCATCGAGCAATGTTGACGAAGGGGGCTTGTGGGGTAGGATTTGAAGATCCTCCACCTAACGCTGATTGGAAGGCATCAAGAGGGGCTTTGCGGTCGCGTTCCATTGCTTCTTCCTCACGGCGCCGCTCTTCAACTATTTGTGCTTCCGTCCTAGAGCTTCCCGGGAGAGGAGCTTGGACCGATACACTCTCTCCGTAGCCGTGAACCAGCTTCCGCTTCTTGGATTGGGCCTGGATAGTGACCCCGGACCGGGTGATCTTTGGACGAGCGATCCGAGAGGGACCGATCTCGTGCGGGATCTGGTTTGAACGCCGCCGGGAGGGAAGGTCCTTGGAAGTGTAGGCTCTGGGCTGTCATTTGGATTATAATCCTCACCCCATTGATCATTTTCCGGGAGCGGAGGATGACTTCGAACCGGTCTAAAGCCTGCAGGGGATTAATCAAGACTAAGAAAGAGCAATTTAAAAAGATATAGGGAAGTTGATGTTGAGAATGAAATTAAACGTACCACGTCGCAAGGGTTATTAGAACCGTAAGCTATGTTGACTAAATGATGACTCGTGTCATCATAGTTGGATTCTAGCATCTTCTTCATGCGCTTGTTCATCCGATCAAGACCGGGGCGGTTTGCGCCATCATTGTTCCCCTCTTGGAACATCCAGCCTGGAGAAGGTCTGCTGCTTGAGAGGTTAAAGTCCTCCGACTATGAAGCTCCATAGAATGGTCTCTGCGGTTACTCCTTTCTCACTCTTGAGAAGCTTGATCATCCTGAGTAGAGTGACGACTTGTTTGTCTTTGATCGGATCTTTTCTAAGAGATTTTGAGCATTTGGAGGAGAAGTCTTCAGGAGCTTCGCCTTTGAATGGAGGCAAGACCGGAGGAGGGTTGTCGCAAACAAACCACTCACTTTTCCAGCTTGGGAACGCTTTTGTTAAGCGGGATTGGGAAATATTCATCGGCTTCCCATGCTTGGATGCCGACACCGCCCGTAGCTGCACGATTGATGGAAGAAGGGAGAGGACGAATTTGGAAATATAACGAAAGAGGTTGAAATCCGGGCAAACGCCCGTGAAGGCTTCGCAAAGATGGATGAAAAAAGCAATGTGGAGGATGGAATTGGGGTTGAGATTGATCAACTCCCAACCATAGAAGTAAAGAAGGCCGCGGAAGAGAAAACAACAATGGAGGTCAAGACCGCAAATGAAGAAGGAGCGCAGGACTACTCGTTGGGAATCTTCAAATCCCCAAGGAACATCGCCGTCATTAGGGGCAATCCAGTTGAGCATTGGTTTAGGAGGAAGGATTCCGTCCTTGACCATCTCTTCCAGATTAGTCTCGCCGATGCAACTCCCCTTTAGCTCTTGTGCCTCTAGGGGCAAATCGCTACGAGAAGCGATAGCGCCGGTGGATGATGGCTACGCGGAAGTCTTTTTCTTACCCATTCGAAGAGTTAGAATGAGGAAGGAAGGATTTTCTTTTTGTGGATGGAAGATGATTGCAGATTGGATCGTAAAGACCGGGAAATGCGGAGGTGATTGTGGGCGCGCAGCTTGCTAGATTGGAGAATGGGTTTGACCTAGGTCGCCCCTTGGTATGCTTTTATAGGTTTCCGAGCTGGGCTTGGGGGCTGGACTTGTAATGGGCCTTTTTGCGGCCCAAGACATGTTATTGGTTGTGACCTAACGGTTATAAGGAAACGGTCAACGTGATTTAAACAATCACGTGGGCTCTTTTGCAAAATGTATGGGCGGTCTTAAATATGGAGATAGTTACAAGTGCCAAATTGGGAAATTTGGGGGCATGATAAAGTTAGATCGAAGACAATTTGGTCTTGCCTAACTGAATTTTGTGAAAATGGATGCCTTAGGTTCCGGATGTTAATCATCCGGCTAAATGTGAGAAAATGGGAAAAACTGGTCCGATCAACCGGAATTTTTGTTCCTTAGTTTATTATGACTAAGTGGAATATGAGCAAGACTGTTTTAAAACAGTATGTAAAGTGGGAACTTAGGAAATTGTGAAGAGAAGACCGGGGTAGCCGGTCCGGAAATATGCGTATGATGAAATTCATTTGGTATAAGTTATGATATTGCGAAATGTAATGTAGTGTAGTGTCCTAAAAAGGACTCTTGCATTATTTGCAATATCCAAATGATACAAAGAGTCGGGGACTACACCTAATACGGTGCAACTGCAGTATTTTAAAAAGCGGTCTAAAAAGATCGCAGGAAGAGTATCGGGAAGAAAATTGGAATTCAAGATCGATCCGAAAGGACTGCATATTGAACAAGATAATGAAGAATCAACTAGTCTTTTGCATTATTTGAAAGAAGTTCAAATGATTCAAGAGTCGGGGGCTATACCCAATTGGGTGCACCTGATCGGTGCACCAAAAGGAAGGCATCGGGATTTTCAGTACCTAATTAGGTGTTATGAAGGATAAATTGCTAATTTTTTGGCTTTTTGAAGCCATGATGAAGAAAGAAGTATTGTAGAAAATTGGAGTTCTTTTTAATTTTACGTTGCAATAAGACCAACATGCGTAAGACTGGTCGGTCTTATTCAAGGTTAAATAAAAAATTACTCTGGGACTATTGTCGTATACTTGCCTTATGGGTATACAATTGTCAAAGGAATGGATAAACAGAGATATGGTGGCATAGTGGTGAAGATTAGACTGGTGTAGAGGGTCCACAGAGTGGTGCCCAACCGGTCCGAAACAACTAAAGGTTTTCTATACCGATATGAAGATATGAAGACCGGCGCAACTTGACTTGATCCGCAAGTAAAGAAGGAATATTAGTCGGATAAGACTCGAATCAATAAGGAAAGATTAGAGATAGAGCTTCCGAGTATGTAATCCGTGTAACCGACTAGGACTCCGCATGTAACTCTAGCTCCCCGGATATATAAGGCGGAGCGAGGACCCCCGAAAGCTCTCTCGATAACTCGCAATTAGCAATCTGCTAAAAGCAATACATAACATATACAGCACGTAGGGTATTACTCTTGATTGAGAGGCCCGAACTTGTCTAAAATCTCATGCCCCTGTGTGTTTCATGTGTTGCGCCATCGAATTCCACGCTCGTGAGGGACCGGATAGTTCTAGTGCCGAGTTTAAGACTCGACAACCATAGTTATCCTTTGAAATCCACCATGTTCGGGTTGGCCCATAGAGTTCAATAGTAGTCCTACCCGAGGTCCATTCTCATCCCTTTTCACACCTTGGATGGTTATGCCCCAAAGCAAGCATGAATAGTGGAGTTTGATAATCATCTAAATAGAATTTGTCGCTTGAAGCCATGGCCGAAGGACCCTCTCAATCCTTTGTTGTTCCTCTCCTTTTGTTCACTAGAGTTGGATTAGGATAGAGTTTCACTTCTCAATCCCCATGGATTCGGTACCTTCGAATACTATCGGGTGAAAGCTAAATCGGCATCTCGTACACATGCGGATTTCTTTGTTGGGCATAAGCATCGCCAACAAGTCTCTAGTGTCGTTGTGGGGGAGCGATAGCTGAAATTTATTAGAACCTCGATTCTTTTTTCCTTTCCTTTCCTTTTCTTTTGCACAGTGAATCCCCTATCCATCCGTGACTTCTCAGCCTCTAGGAGCGAATTCCAAGATCCCATACCCTCGTCGCTCCCGATCAAAGCCTTGAGTTATGAGATTAATCCAAATCTCATACTTTTGATTCAAAAGACACCATTTATAGTGCTAGAAAATAAAAAACCCTTATTTATACTCACCTTCAACAATTCAAGCTATGTTGCTCCACTCGTGACCATTAAAGGGTTTCCTCAAGAGACCTTGAAATGGACGCTCCTCCCATTCTCAATTGAGGAGCAGCAACAACATGGTATTTTAACCATGTAGGTTAAGTAAATGGAGATTGGTCCATCTTGAGAGAGAGAGAGAGAGAGAGAGAGAGAGAGAGAGAGATTTTGCCGAAAATTTTTTCCTCTCTACAAGATAATTGCTCTAAGGAAGAAAATTATTAATTTTGAGCAAGAGGACCATGAATCACTTGGAGTGTCATGGGAGCAGTTCCTATCTTGGGAACATATCTTATCGGAACCAAGTTTGTGTGGGAACTATGAGAACTTCAATCCGAGTCACATGATCTTGATCCAAAGGGGACGCACGGGGAGATATGAGAGGGAGAATTTATAAAAGATGATTAAGTGGGCGGTGATTTTGCAAATCTCCCCTCCGACCTGAATTCATGTGTCCCTTAGATCAAGATCATCCGGTCCAGATTGAAGTTCTCATAGTTCTCACGCAAACCTGGTTCTCATAGGATACGTTCCCATATAAGTAATGGGATCTATGTAGGAATAGAGGAACCTATAACGTCACGGGACTTCTTCTTTGGTGTAAAATTCGAAAATGTAAACTTTTTAAATGCTTCGACTCGGTGGTGCTTTTCTCTATGCGACATTATCAAAGGGAAGGGAGGTCATACACAAGCTTGTCCAAAATCTTGAAGATCAGCTACCTATCTCCCTTTCCCATGCCAAGGAAAGCACCCAAACTTCTAACCAACCAATAGAGTGGAAAGCTAGTTGTCCCCCACAAAATGACGAAGCCCCACCATCAACCTCGCTCCACCCACCGCACCTCGAAGATGTACAAGAAGACACATTTTCTTCCCCCTCGATCCTTCGAGCTTTACGAAGAACCTTTACCAGATTTTGGAAGAACTCGTAACATGGAATGGGTGAAGAGTTGCGATCTACAAGGGTCAGGTGGACAAGACTACAAAGAGGTAGAAAAGAAAGATGATCCTTTGCTAAATCCTCCCGTAGTCACTATGCAAGAATGGTCGATGGAGCTGTGTGAACCTCTTGTAGTGGTTGTCAAGACAAGCCCCCTAGACCCTCTCCTATTTGTATTTTTATAATCCTTAATCTTCTTGGCGCGCCATGGACAAAAGCTATAAAAAGATGCCCACGAGAGGGAAAACCATGCTCGAATTTTGAGGCTACTCTCAAACCTCGTAACCAAGGTTCAAACAACTCTCTTAGCTAGGCAAAGCCACAAAGATCCCTTTGCTCATATGTGCATCTCGGAGGATATATTCTCCACACATACCACTAGCAAATTCCCAAGAAGAGCTAATGTGGAGACTATTCTTCTACTCTTTAAGTGGGCATGCTAAGGATTGATGCCATCAAGCTCGCGAAGAATCTCATCGGGATCCCCTACCCGACGCGTCAAATGTGGAGGATTTATCTCGGCACTAAACTATAATACCCTATACGGATTAGGAACTCTACGTCCCGTATGAGTTGTATTGCCTTAGCAGATTGCTATGGGTGTAATGATGCGTTTGTAGGGGTCCCTTTTCCGCCTTATATATTTAGGGAGACAGGGGTTACATCCGTAATCCTAATCGGTTACAAGATTTACATAATTGGAAACTCTATTTCTAAGCTTCCTTATTGATTTAGAGTCCTACTCGGTCGGTCTTGTACTTCACTTAGAGATTACGCCGACTAAGCGGTCTTATTCTCCGCCTCCGTTTCCGGACCGGTATATGGAACATTCCGGTACCTTGTATCAGTCCGACACCACTCCGTGGGCCCTCCCGAGCGGTCGTACCTCTTCGATATGTCGTTGTGTCCTTGATGAACAATCTCTCGAGTAATGTATACCGATAGGGTAAGTACTCAACAACCCTTGAATCTCGAAAGTGCTACAAACTTCCATGAAGTGTCGCAAGAGTTGATTAGGTTCTTCGAAACCTATGAATGGTTGTTGCGTCACTATCCCAATGTATCTCTACAATTGATGTGCCGGTTGTGCATCTAGCTCATTATAATCTATCTTGACAACATTAGTCATATGTCTTCAATATGTCACCATATACTTGTTGAATATTCTTCCGAGTAGTAAATACCAATATGGTAAGTACTCGACATTTATGGTCCGAACGACCGATTTATATGAATTTATGGTTTGAATGAGTGATTTATTTCAGCTTATGATCTAAACGATCGATTTATTTTAACTTATGGTCCGAACGATCGATTTATTTGAATTTATGATTTGAATGACCAATTTATTTGAATTTTTGGTTTGAACGACCAATATATTTAAATTTATGGTCTAATCCACTGATTTGTCTAAATTTATGGTCCGACTCGTTTTGATAGAGTTTATGGTCTAAACGATCCATTTATTTAAAAATATAGTTTGAACGATTGATTTAATTAAATTTATGGTCCGGACGATCGATTTGTTCCATTTAACGATCGATCTGCTTGAATTGTTGGTCTAAAACGATTGATTTATTTGAATTATTAATGAATGAAGCTTGTTATGAAAATTTAGCTCTTTGATTTATTTGAATACTAGCGAGTGTGTCCGTGCGTTGCAACTAATGTTGGAAATACGGAACTGGACAAGGCATACATAACTCGTGTGTATTCATGTTATTTGTCTACCATCTGAAATTGATTGTTACCCTTTTCAAAAGGAATAAAAATCCATCTTACTCCCTCAACATATAGCTTAAGTCTAAGTAACCCTCCTTTGAACTATTTATTGGTTCGGTCTAATCCTAAAATAGTGCAATTTGGTTTATTTTAACACAAACAATGACGAGCCTTTGCTTGTACAAGCACACTCCAAATTTAAACAGTAAAAAGTTGTCAATTTTGTAGAATCTGCATCCCGAGCAAGCAGTAATCTGATGGAGATCTAGACTACATCAAGTTTGAACTGAGAAACCTGATCAAAAGTAAATTGAGTGACTCCAGTTAACAACTTTGAAGGTGCAGCAGCTGCCTTCCTTTATCTTGTTCTCCCGGCAAAATCTTTTCCAGCCTGATCCCTTTATGTAGCCATAGGTGTTAGCTATGTTGAAAGATACATGCCAAGATTATGTATTATCCATCAATGTTTTGAGTGTGATTTTGCATGCTCTGAATAGACTAACTGTGGAGCAAAAGGTCAATTTCATAGCCTGCATTGTTTAGCACAATTGTTAATTTCAGTAAGAATGACCATTTCTGAAAAATAAACATAAGTACTACTCACGTAAATGTTGAAGATCAAGTGTTCTAAGTACAACATGGCTTCCCATAGGTGTTTTCTGAGTATACAAGCACCGGACTCTAGGTAATTTGAACTGGTGTGATTTTTTTCCTTTCTTTCAATGGTCTAAACTATTAATATGGGGTTTCCGTTATTTCCACCATTTAACTGAACATATTGCACACCTAATCAAAAGGAGCAAAATTAATTAACCAGAATTGATGATGTATGCTATTTATTGTTGTAGTTAGATGATAGTCAGCCTACGCTTGGATCTAAAATCTGCTAATATTGCTTTGTGTGACGATTAAGGTGTGCTAATCAATTACTTGATATAACAGCAAAAGAAAAAAGAAGCAGAGCTCACAAGGTAGGATTTAACACATTCTTTGTGGTTTTACTTTACCATAAAGCCAAGGTTCTAGACAACCAGCTCTCTTAATCAATACAGTTCAAAATCCCAATAATAAAAACAAATTGAATATTTTAAATTTTAAAAGAATTCTAATAGTCACTTCTCAAAGTTTCAAAATAAAACTCATATGGTTTCTTCAGCTGAGAACAACAACAAAAGTCTTTTATCCCAAGCAAGTTCGGGTAGGCTAGAGATGAAACCCATGGAAAACACCAAAAGGAGAGATCTAGAAGGAACACATGATAAAAGGTAGAGATAAGTGTAAGACATGATACGACGCGCCACCAAGGGGGTGGCAGCCCAGCCCTTGCCCATTCTATGGATGCTTACATTTCATATGGCAGTTCCAATAACAATCTGAAAGGAATAATTTTGTATGCTTTAGTGGACGGACAGGCAGGTGCATAGTGCCCAATGAAACTACCAAACACTGATGGGATGATATCACATGCGAAAAGGATCCCATATGAAGGACACCACATCTTCACACATGTATAGACTTAAGTCATACCTTTCCCAATCTAAAAGAGCTTCCGTTTTTCTCAATGTGACTGACTGAATATCTAATACCTAGGAACACTCAAGTTTAACAAAGTTAGTCACCACGAAAAATGTATTTACAAAGAATGCATACCAAGGAGCATCAAGAAAAGAGTTGCATAGTACATCTGGACATTCTTGAACTTAATCTCTATGATAACAGGAGTAAAACTTAAATTTTACAATGATGAAGGTAAGCGTGTGATCCATGAGCTCTTTTTGAAGCTATACCACAATATACTCTGTTGTGACTTTTTAGGAATAGAAACATAGGCAGTAGGCAAAATTTTATAAGTACTATTACAACTACGTAAACAGTTTAGACGACCTTCAGATATTTTTTTAAAAGATCTAGAGGAATTATTGTCCCGAACAGAGATGAAAACATTTGTTTTCAAGGTGCAACAAGGTACTAATAGCATTTTTACTCGTATTTGATAGTATTACTCTGAATAAAAGATTACTCAAGAAACCGTATCAGTTATTACCTGAATTTCTATGAGGACGTTGGAGTAGGAGTAGGGACTGAAACGTGTCTTCCCAATCCCCATTCTCGCTGGCGCTCACATCTACGCCCACCGTCGTCCCGGTCAACGTAGTCTTCGCATGCACCCCACCTGAATTCACAGATACAAATCACAATTCAGATATACATCGCACCCACAGCAAACATGCCATACAGAAACAAAAACAACTTCGCCTACATGTTTATTGTCCTCATGTCTTGAATCCATAAAACAAGATCTTGTTTCATCCTCGTCAAAAAGTCTTGGCTGATTAGTACTTCAACATAGCATAACAGCCTGCAAGAAAATAAAATATGCAATTAGATTGGCAAGGAAAAAAGACAGTCGCACGACTGACAATTCTCACTCATGGGTCATCTATGAGATAACTGATAAAAAAATCACAAATTCCAAATGCCATACTTGAATGTTAGCACAAGCAACATTATTCCGACAGAAAAATCAGAATAATTCTTCACAACAAATAATCTTTGAGGTAGGTCATAGTGCACAAACATATGGTCAACAAAACAGAAATGAAAGTAACTGAAGATGCTAGACCTGCAATCTGAAGAGGCATCCGATGATCTGGACCTTCATGGTTAGGAAATCAACACTGATGGTGCTCATGCCACAGATCGTTGAAAGAAATACCGGGCCTAAGGAGTAGATTTTCCAGTCCGATCCAACGGGGAAGTAAACTGAACCAGTACAAAATTAACCTTTATATAAAGAGGGCCCTGATTTTCTTATTGGCCCTAGGCCTCTCAAATCTCAGACCCGGCCCTGAATATATCGACATTTCTCAGTATGTGTGATCAATTTTTGGTACCAATGATGGTCTGGAAATATATGGACATATTCATTATTGGCAGAGAAATAAATTAACATTTATAGGTACCCCCCTCAACAGCATATGTACCCCCTCGCAGTGGCAATGCAACATTAGCATAACTCAAGGGCAGGCTTTGAGGCTTTGAGCAGAGTAATATAATATCTAAACGTGTGATAAGCTATTCCTAATATCAAATAGCAATGTTTCAGTCAAAAAAATATCAAAAAACAATTATTGCTTGGACACAAGTGTAAAAAAACCCAGTTATTATTTTTCTAAACAAAAATCACAATTTTTTATTAGACCACTGATTGGTCTGGGTGAACTAATGCTTAGCTAATGGAAAAGTACCAAATGCTCAAAAAAGTCAGCTAAGTGATATGTTGTTACCTGATATAGAGAAAAAGTCACCCATCCATCAACAAATCCTCAGAAACCATCATTCACAATTGCAAATAAATGAAAAAAAGTAGTCCCACATCTTTTAGGCAATTGAACCCTGAGATTTTTTGCTGTCACAACTAATTCTCAGAAATAGGGATCAACCATTACTCTTCTCTACATCATGATTAGAAAGAAGGAATCAGTATCATGAGATGAGAGATAAAAATTTTCAGATCGTGGAAAGTAGGTAAGGAATCATCAATACCTTATTTTGCAGGATACCAGTAGTCCAGGACTCCGGGAAAGGGATCCTCTTCCACAAGGCTGGTTTTAGATATGTAGCAGAGGTACACTATCATCCGGGCAGGGCAGACATCAAGTTGTATATTTTTTATGCTGCAAGTATGCTTAAGAAATTAGTCAAACTGTAACAGACTAGGCCGGGCTAGGGTTCCCGGCGGCTAGGGTGCGGCGACGGCGTGGCAGCAAGGGTGGTGGCGGCGCGGCGGCTAGGGTAGCGTGAGAGAGAGAGGCGTTGAGAGAGGTAGAGAGCTGGGAATAGAGGGGACTTAACCCTTCTATTACTTGATTAGATCTGATTACAATCCTCTCATTATATAGAGAGGCTTTCTTGACTCCTAAGCAACCTATTACAATTTATGGAAAGACCTAGATTACTTATTGACTAAGGATCCACGTGCGGACCCATGTGCTACAGTACCACGCAGGTACTGTTCACGCACGTGAACAGTATCTGGGCCGGCCCAGTAGCGCCCTGATGGGCCACAGGCCCTTTGGGCTGTAACACAAACATTATTGATAAACCCTAGCAGAAATCAATTCCTAATTAGGCAACATCAGTACTACTGAAATATACGCTATTGTATGCTTGTATCTAATGTCCAACAAGTTAAGAGCTGACATTACTGGGACAGCAACATGGATTCCTCCATGGTGTGTGCTTCAAATGCCTCAAATTTGGACTACATTCTGCAAATTTCTACACTGTACTAATTCAGCCTATGGTCACCACATAAATGCAGCAGATTGCAATAAGTTCAACAATAAGAAGTATACAGTTAAGCCAAACCGAATTTGGAGAGGATACAAAACAATAAAAGGAATTTAGAGGAAGGGGAAGAGGGATTTCTTACCATGTCTAATCGGGAGGAGTGGAGAATGACCACATCACGGTGTTGATCCTTGAGGGCTCAAGGTAGCCGAGCAGGCGTCGATTTGAAGAGCGAGCTGCAACTCGCGGCCGCTCATTCACGGTAGTCGGCTGTTGAGGTTGACCAATAGCTCCACGTCGCCTCGCCGACGTGTGGTCTGTCGCTTTGGCTGACAGTCCATGTAAATTTTGCAACTTAGTTTCTGCAGGTATATTCTATTTTTTCAATCAATTTAGCCATTTGTTTCAGCTTAGTATCTGCTTTCTTGCAGCTAGCTTCTGTCAGCCATTTGTTTCAGTTATCACTGTTAACTAGTTATGAAAACAAATCAAGGCTAATATTATATGAGCAAAACTATAATAGAAAAAAATTAAGATGAACCAGACAAAATAAATGTGAATTGTGATCAAATACACTTCACTAATCTGTGAAAATCAAACATCACAACCCTATCTAGAAGTAGAGTATTGTTTACCTGCCTGATACACCACTTGTATTTTCTAAGATGTAGTACACCTGAATTGCAAAATGCAGCAGTGTCAATCTTCATATCTCATTTAAGATCACTTTTGACTTTGGATGTAAAATAAACTTACCTCGAAGTATCTTTTGTGTGGTTTCACCTTTGCTTGCTGCTCGTGTAACATGTAACCAACCATCTCCTGGCAGTTGTTCAGAGAACCTGCACACATTGGACAAAATGATGGCAAGCAGCATGTGATTTTTCATCCAGGGTAGCGGATAGCAAGACAGTTCTTTAGGGATCCGAGATAAGAAAGATTGCCCCAAAATTTCTTCTCTACACAAACTGAATTTGTATCAGCAGAACAATTTTTTTACCAGCTCATGCTACCGATCATTACCAGAGCTAGCAAGGGCATCAGGTGCAAATCTGTGGGGACAAGCTCCTCCAGATATCGTACTACGGAAGATGGAGCGGGCCAAGTGGAGACATTGGTGGAGAGGAAAGCCTCGCCCTCGCTGCCATCCGAATCAGTGGCGTCGGTGTTAGACCTAATCCAAGATCAGCGAGCAGCCTCATTGAGGAGGATGGTTGGGGAGTGAGCAAACATCTCATGACGCAGGTTGGAAGCAGAGAGCTCGTACCATCATAGCGCCCAGGTCGAGATTGGAGCGGAGATCTCGTCGCCGTCATGCTGCTGTCATAGCTCCGCTCCACCGTTGTCGTCCTTGTTCAGATATGGGTCTTCGGGAGGCGAGGCGAGCCCAGACTTGGCATTGGAACGTTGTAGCCCTCGCGCACCGCTATAACCTCTGCCCTCTCCCAGGTGAAGAGCGCGGCGACGCGAGCACGGTGACCTTGCTCTGCGCCGGGAGGAACTTCGCCGTGGGGAAGTTGACGGCCATGGCGAAGGCGGAGGGGAGGATGTAGAGCGTGAACTTGGCGGTGGTGGGGTCCTGTCCGATGAGCAGGAGCAGCGGCTCGGCGAAGACGAAGACGGGGACCCACCTGTCGGCGGACTGAGGCGAGCGGGGAAGAGCCGCGGGGAGAGGGAAGCAACCTGACGGCCCGGAGCGTGTTGGGGGCGACCTCGACGGCCCGCACGCGCGTCCTGTGCTGCGAGAGCGCGGCCAGGGTGGGGAGCTACCTCACGGCGCCGCAAGTGCGCGACTCCAGAACGGGGACGGAGGGGGACGGTGGTGGGTGCGGAGGACGGGGAGGCGCGGGAGGTGGCGGAGGCCGCGGCGGGGTGGGAGCGGTGGTTGGAGCGTGAGACCGGTTTTGCGACCGAGGAACGGGACGACCAAGAGTTATGATCCGAATTACACGGGACGACCTACGAGGCTACGACCGATGGGTGACGGGTTTTACTCCCTCCGCTCAAAAATACATTAATGATTCGTTGAATCTTGTGTTGACTAGTTGTCTTATTTAAAATATTTTTAAAAATATAAAAATTAATCATTAATATTTAAAGTATATTCAATAATAAAAAGAATTATAATAAAATATATAAAATTTTTATAAAATTTTTGAATAAGACGAGTTGTCAAATGTGATGACAGAAAGTCAACCAATACCTATATTTCTGGACGGAATAGTACGTCGTTTCTAGACGACTCCACCGTAATTTATATATTGGTAGAGTAAATTTTTATCTCAGTTACTTAATCTAATTTATGCGATCCAGCTAGGTGGCTGTTACTATACATGTCCTTATATATCTTTGCACCTATATATTTTTCTTACAGTTTATTATGACTGATTTATTCACAAATTTATGGTCTGAACGATCGAATTTGAATCTATAGTCCGAGCGACGGATTCATTCGAATTTATGGTCCGAACGGTTGATTGGTTTTGAATCTATAGTCTGAACGATTGTTTCATTCGAATTTATGGTCTACAATCTAAACGATCGATTCATTTAAGTCTAAATGAGCATTCGTTCGAATTATAGATTTACCCTTAAATCTATAATTTGAACGAATGTTCATTTAAATCCTGGTCTACATTGACTTGTTTATTTGAACTTTGGTTTAAGCTGTGAACCGACCAATCAATTTATTTGAGATTTTCGGTCTAAACCGACCAACTGATTTATTTGAGATTATTTACCGAACCGATTGACCGATTTATTTGAGATTTTAAGTGTGAATTGACCGACTGATTTATTTTGGTCTGAACCGGCCGATTGATTTATTTTGGTTTGGACCGACCGACCGATTAATTTTGATCTGAATTACTACTACCAATTACTTTTATCCTAATATTGACAGGATCATTTGAGACAAAAAAGATGGATATACCTGTCGACATAGAGTGGTTTGCTGGTCACCATCGGTCAGTCGGAAAGACTGAATATCGGTCAGTCCGAAAGGCTAAATATCGATCGGTCGGAAAGAATCGGTTGCAAAGGTTGAATATTGATTGGTTGGAAACACTAAACATTGGTTAGTTGAAAAGGCTGAATATCGGTCAGCCAAAAATACTGAATATTGACCAATTTCATTCTTGAGAGAGTGGACGAACCTATTTTTCGTAGCAAGAAGGCTTTTGTTTGGACTCTTGCATTATATATTAATTCAAATGATATGAGTCGTAGGGCTACATCTAATTAGGTGTACCAGGCTGAAAAGGCACACCGGAAGACTTTTTTAAGACAATTTTTGAATCTTGAGACCCTTACAAGCTCGTTGATATAGAGTTGAAGCATTCTACATGGTGAAAACCAGTCGAGAAGTAATTGATTATTATCTCCCTTTCAAGACTCTCGAGGGCTTTTCGAATAGTAATATCCAGGATATCTTACGTACAAGAAAAGATAGGGATTGACTCCTACTTGAATATGTACTATAGACCAACTAGGACTCATGCCATGTAGTCCTGTACCCCGGATATATAAGTAGGGCAGGGAACCCCTAGAGGACATCTCAATACATCTAGATCATATGACCTGTATTATGTGGTTTTATATTATGATATTATGACATATCATAATATAAAATCACATAATACAGGCCATAGGGCTAGCCTGAACCTGTCTAAATCAGGACCCCTATGTTACCATCGTCTCTCAACCTCATACCTACCCCCATATTCATTCATATTCATCATGGATGACATACTCTATACTTTACTCATCGGATAATTCCTCAACAGATATGATGACAATAAGATGTTCCTTGAAATCACTAGTAAACTGGTAATTAGAAAAATGCACAAGACAAGAATGTACTCCGAGGAGGAACGAGTGCCGAGGGCACCGACAGCTCCATTCCCGTTAGTCATAATGGGTTGTTCGATGTAGTCGTTCTTAGTTGATGCAGGATAAGGTGTGCAGTTTTATCCTTCGCACCGAGAAGTCGATGTAGCAAGTCATCATGAATGTAGGTGAAAACGCTCCCAAAAAAACATAATTGCCTACACACCCGGGCAGCGGAACCATGCTCTCCCAACACTTATGCACGCAAACACCGAGACAAGGATGCGTATCGTAAGAGCTACTGTTGTGTTGTGAGGAAGCCGCTTCTTAATCAACCATTTAGTGGAAGATCATGTTCATGTCCACATAAACCACACATGGTGCCGAACTGTCTCTGTGTCTGTCTGTCTGTCTGTCCCTCTCCCTCTCCCTCTCGCTCTCTCTCTCTCTCCCTCTCCCCCTCTCTCTCACGTTGATTTGCCGGGCTTTTGGAATTTCAGATTTTAAATAAGTCATTACTCATGAAATCCAACAACAGCAGCCAATAGTCTATATTCATGGTCTATCCACAATCAGACATAATACTTAGCAAAGGAGAAAGTCCAAATTATGGTCTGGATAACCCTCTAAAGTATGGTTTGGTTCAGTTTACCCACCATTGACAAAGATAAATTGAATATACATTACACTGACCCATTGACTGCTAGAATCCATAGGGCTCATATGTTAGAATAAATGATGATTATCATGTCAGTAATGCAGCCTTACCTGGCCTATAGCATGAATAAGCAACCTTTGTTTGCCTACTGGACAGTATTTCAGGTAAGTAGGATGTTCATGATACGGCCAAGCTTTCAAAATTACATATATCACAGAAAGATTCAACCACCAAACTTATAGCCTTGTGTCCTCCTCGCTCAAGCAAAGAGAGGGCAAGATCACCCTGGTGCCATTTCCGAAGCCCAAATGCCATTTTTTGTAATGTCTCGAGTTTCACTTCAGAAATCCATGTGGGCACAAAGTCAACCAGCAAGCCAACAAAACAGAGAACATAAACCCTCCATGTGGCTTCGCCACAGCCCAGGACAATGCTACCCTCCATTACATTGGCCATGAACTCCAAGTGCCGATCCACAACCCGTTGTCTTTTCGATGTATATATTGTTGCGTAGGCTGGCGATGTTTTTACAACTCCCCATATGCTGGCACCGGACATAAGGAGAACATATGCCAATGCAAATCCTTCAAATGTGCTGCATACCTGACCAGCAGAACCGAGCTTCTCATCTCCAGCTGAAAGCAACAAAGTGGGGAGGACCTGCTCATACAGGAGACGGATCAAATTCATACCACCAGCAAGACAAAGCATAGTTGCTGCAAGTGATGCTGTTTGCTGAACTGATGATGAGGCAGATGATAGTGGCCTGGTGTCAGATCTCAAACGAGAAAGTCTTTCAGAACTACAATTCTTTGCTAGCGCACGGACTCACTCAATTAGCACCTTCAAGATCTCTTCACAAGCAAAATTGTTGTCTGGAAATAACGGGCAAGATCTTGCATAAAGAAATCCCGGTGATACAGAAAGCCTAGGAGCCCTTCCATGAAGAGTATGCCCCAAAAGATTAGTGACCTCTTTATTCGGTGTGAAGAATGAGAACCCATCAGCCGAACCAAGGAAAGATGAAAAGCAACTCCTGATCAGCTGAGCTACTGCAGCGTTTTCTCGAGTGAAAGGAGACTGTGAACAAGACAGGATGATAAAGTCATGCCACCGCCATACTTTCTGAGACCACAATGCGCCTATAATTGACATGCTGGGCCATGAACTAGATGTTGCACAATTTTTCACTCCTTGGGCAATGATTCCGTGTACGTGACTGAATTCCTCCATCTTAATTGTTATGGACAAACTGATTAAAGCTGCTATTGGTAATGGAAGCATTGGAACCACTGAATCTGTCGAGGAATCAAATAATCGTTTGAGTGTTCAGTGCAACTGTCATCCGAATGATATATTATCTTGACTATTGAGACTAACATAGAAATACGATGATAAGATAAAAGCATGTAACAAACAGAATAGAGCAATTCTATGAACAGGCATTGACATACGTGGTTGTGCCGAGATGCCGATATTAACGCCAGCAGAAGCAAGAACCTCTTTTATCTGAGATTCCACTGCTGGGAGAGTAGCAGCTGGACTTGGCCAGTCTGACCCATTCAACATTACTGGCTTCCATGTCCCACGAGTAATTTCCTCTGAGAAGTAGCTGACAATAGCAGCAAGTGAAGCGGGCAAGAAATCTGCAAGATCCCTTAGACCTGCAGTATAATGGTATATTGGTATTTAGTAGAAAATATACTAGGACCATTGACTGAAACTTAAAAGAAGCTTTCCCTCTGAATAAAGTAAAAAAATCTGATGACAGAAGGTAACAGTCTAACAGGTAGATGAAATTATCTATTATGATACAGTGAAATACATCAAGCCTAAAAATATATAGTACTCAATCTGATTACACATTTTTCTTAACTTACTTTCAAAATGTTGAACTTGTATACATATTTTTTTCTGTTTTCTCCATGTCCCTGCTGAATAAATGCTAATATTCTCAAAATATTTCCTAATGCAAAGGGTGACAAGCATTTGAAGTGCTTTCTTAATCCTTTTGGACAAGTTTAAAATTATCTATATTTGCATCCAAAGGGACTAATAAAATACGTAATAAATTTTGAAAATCATGCAGTGTTCTAAAATGCAGTGACAGGCTGCTTAGGGCAGTTCAGTGCCTCATTGCTGGGTGCCACTGCCACCCAGCCACCACACTTCTTCTGGAATCAGCAAGAGCGGATTGAGTGCTAACTGTAAGAGATATAATAGTAGTAGTCCATTAGGATTCTAATTGTAGAGTCCTTATCCTAGTCTAGCCGTCTAGGATTGAGTCATAGCCCACTATATATGTAAACCCATTGGATCAATATCAATCATCTATTATTCCTAACACTAACCATTTCCATTATGCATTTTTGCACTCTCCACCTTTACCCTCCTTTACCCTAACCATTATCATGTCATTCATAAAAGGAGGCTGAGATATCCTGCTGAACCGTACAACTTATTATGTACAAGTACCATATGCTCAGGCCAACAAGCCTCATCTCACCGTATAACAGGCAGCTACGGCCACCCAGATCGTTTTTGGACGTCTTAGTATTCACTTGGAGTTAATTCCTAGAACAAAGCAGATTAATGCCCATTGGCTCAGGAGTCCTAGATATCACAGCCTTTCAGTAGTGATTCTCGATCATTCAGTAATGGTGTTGCCCCCTCAATACCAGAGACCAGAAAATCATGTCCATGTGCCATGTTGCTCCTCCCTTTTGCCCTTTCACCAGAAAAGATGTACAGGAGAATGGGGGGACTAGTGTAGGGCTCGCTCGCCTGTTAGCTTGACATCTCCAGCTCTGAGTCAACAGCTCAGACCCAGCACCTCCCAACCCCACTTCCCAGAGAGCCACCAGTGACGTGCCGATTGCTTTTTGTTCCTAGAAATCTGAATTCAGCATGGAAATTATGCATGCACTATTTTTTTAACGTTACAAGATGAAAATGCAGGCTAAAACTATAGCACAAAACTTGATTGATATTCGCCACGTTTTTCATTTCTAGCGCATTATCGTGTGGTTATGATTCAAATAAGTGAGATCATAAAGAGTATTACACCAAAATTCATTAAAATGGATCAAATTTTTCCAGAGCTATCAGACATTTAGTTAGTTCAGCAATACTGGGAGAAATGAAGTACTAGACAAAGGTATAACCTGTAATCAAATCACGAGATGAGATCTTCCCATGGGCACATGCCGTTAACGTAGCCTCGAGCACAAAAGGTACAGCTTCTAGAACATCCCATGCTGGAACATGTGGCCATTGGCAGAATTCTTCCTGTATACATAGAGGTGAACTACTCATAGTGGAGTTTAATGCTGATTGAGGATTTAGAGACAGGCCACCGCCTTTTGTCATTTTACGGCACATAATCTTGAGCATCGTGTTTGCAATATGGAGAACACTGGTCCTGTTGCAGATATTAGAACGAGTAGAGGCTATGCAAGCCTGATTTTGGAGGTACCATGACCTTAGCTTTGGGAATGAGTCAATATATACAGGCTTTTGCATTGATGGATCTAAAAGAAATACACTTCTTCCACTAAGGCTAGATAATTTTTTTAATGCAGAACCACTGTTACGTAATAATAAGAGAAAATCCAATCGAAGCTCTGACCAAATAGAGACTCCACGTCTTGATAAAGCATTCTCAACGGGTGGTCTATGAAATTTCCACAATCGAAGCAAGGACAGGAAAACACATGAGAATACTGAGTAAACAGAAGCCTGTTCAAGACTGCAACTCTTATGATCAGATGGAGGCAAGGATCCAAATATCTCACACATTGGCATTAACATGGCTGCTACTTCTGGAACCTGCAAGATGTAATGTTAGAAGGGAATGGTATACTAAACCAATAATAGGTTCACGTGTCTTACGCTTTACATAATAATATTTATATATAAAACTTGACCAGTGGGGACGAGCCTCCCCCACAGCTCAAGGAGACCGTATGATGGTATTGTTAGAATATTGTATTGGGCCCCTAGTGGGCTTAGGGTACAGGTGGTGCACACACCCTTGAGGGGAAGGTGCTGCGCACCCCTAGGGCCGGCGCCTCTGCCACCTGTCGTGGCTATATATTGTAATCTCCTATTGAGGATTGAATGCATCTGATATTTGCCCTACTACACATTCCAACATGGTATCAGCAGCCCACACGATCGTGTGGATTCGCTTCCGCTAAACCCTCTCCAACCCATCGTCCCCTCCCTGCCCGCCGCCACCTTCCCGATGGGTGATTCCAACCCCATCGAGGTCGCCGCCAAGGCCACTGCCGAGCGCGCCATCAAGGCTCCGCTCGTTGCCAGCGCCAAGGCCAAGGAGGCCGTCAAGGCAAAAACCGCCGCTGAAGAGGAGTAGATCCTTGCCCTGGAAGCTGCCCGCGCTCGGGTCGCCGCAATCGAAGCCGTGTTCGAGGAGGAACGCGCTGCCGTGTCCGCCCTAGAGCAAGCCGCAGCGAAGTCCGGGCTTCTGCTCTCCCCTGCGCAACTGCAGGCGCGCGACCATGAGGACGACGCGGCCTACTTGGAGGCCAACACCATCGCATCCCTCCATGCCCGGGCGTCGGCTGTCCGGAACATCCACGCCATGGTGCCAATTTTGCTTGATCCCCTCTCCACGCAGTTCTCCAAGTGGCGAGGGCACATGATCCTCACCCTGCGTTGTTACGCCCTTGACGACCACGTGCTGGACGATCGCGGCTACCCCAACCTCCCGTCATGGGCTCATGGCTACGCATGGATTGCGCCGGAGCTGATGGAGCTCGTCGACGATCGTCGTGGCGTCTCCGCCCACATGGTGTGGACCAGCATCGAACGCCGGTTCCTCGACAACCACGAAACTCGGGCACTTCACCTCGATGCCGAGTTTCGTTCGTTTGTCCAGGAGGGATCTCTCCGTCACCGACTACTGCCGCGAGATGCGCACAATGGCTGATGCTCTCGGTGATCTTGTTCCTAGTGGGCTTAGGTTACTGGTGGTGCGTACACCCTTGAGGGGAAGGTGCTGCGCACCCCTAGGGCCGGCGCCTCGGCGCCTCTGCCACCTGCTGTGGCTATATATTGTAATCTCCTATTGAGGATTGAATGCATCTGATATTTTCCCTACTACACATTCCAACAGGTATGACCCTAACACAAGAAAACAGACTAGCACAGGGCACGATAATCGAGGCCACAGAACCATTGTTCAATTTGCTTGACCTAAGAACGTAAATCAGTTGCGATGCAGGGAATCTTTTTATTTTAATTAGTGAAACAGTTGGCTCTTGAATCAAATTGATCTATCAAGATTCAAAAAACACAAGGGATACAATTAGTACATTATGAGTGCTAAATAGACCTCTTCTTTACTTACTTCTTGATATGTAGGATAAATCTAAAATGATATTTTGGTCAGTTTGCTTAACATTGTGTTCTGTGTACAACAAAAGTGATTTTGACAAATTTTGAAAATGTTGCAAGACGTTGAACTACTAATGGGGGCATTGGAAGCCATGATCATAAGAAACCCATCTTGACCATGATTATGTCCAAAGAAAACAAGTTGGTAGATCTGTACAGTATTCTTACCAGGCCATACATCGAGAGAATATGAACAGCATCAAGAGAAGAAATCCCTGATATGAGAGCATGTAGCACAGGCATGTGCTGTACATATCTCCCATTAGATCCAGAATCTAAAGGGAGGAATGTTGATAACAACGTCAGCACTAGTTGGACAACATGTTCCTAAGAAGCAGGAGTTGAACATAAAATTGTAAGATAGTGAAAAGTAACTCTTAGGACACCGAAATTTAGACTACCCATAGTCAATAGTTATAAAAAGACAAGGACATGCAACTAGCACTTCCTCATTGCTGCAACATGCTCTTTTAGAACTACCTGAATATTCCAGCCACGAAGAAGCGATGCCCCACACAGAATCTTTGAAGCCGCCAACTTTTCTTCCTCTGACCCAAATACTGCAAAAGAGTACAATTTCTCCAATTTTCCTACGCTAAAATATTAATGAATAACACCATGCATCGGGCCACGGAATAAACATAACACGAAAAATAAAACTGCAACTAGTACTTTGATTACTCACCTTGATGCAGGTGTAACCATAAGTGCATCCTTAAGCTCCATAAGTGGAGATCCCTCTACTAAAGTTGACCATGGAGATTCTTTAGCTGGAGAGAATTCTTTAATTGGAACAACATAACCAGGCCATAAACAAGCAGATGTATCAATTAAGTTCCTTGCGATACAGGCTTCCACAATAAGGTGTAGCATGTTTCCAACTACAGTTAGAAGCATAAGTATGTTTGGAAATCGATTGTTGAGAAAAGAATGACATAAGCAAAAGATACAGAGCATTAAAACTTAAAACATCTATAGTAAGTAACCTGCTTTGATAGAGGAACTATCTTTGAAAGAATTGTTCCCATTCTCAGCCTTAATATTAGATAGAACAAGTGCTGCTTTTCTAGCTGCAGCATTTGCCAAATGTACAGTTGCTGGAGGAGCTGAAAGGAGGCTAAAATATTGCCCCAGAATCTGAAGGGAAGACTGTAATTCTCTTCTTATATTAGAGACCATTTCCCCTTCCATTTTGTCAGCTTCTTCCTTCATAATAGTTGCAATAGACAAGGGGATAATAGCTAATAACATGCACAGTCGTGAATCAATATGAGGAAATGGTCCTTCCAGTGTATCTGAGCCCTAGTTAAAAATTTGCGTAATTTGAATATTAGTGTCATATATACACATTAAATGCAAAATCATATAAACTGGAATATTCGGTTTTCTTAATCATCACCCGTTGGACAAGTCGCAAAGCTGAAATCCATAAAGCTTGAAAGGTTTCTTGCCAGGTTGCCTGATTTAACACTTTAAGTGTTTTGAAGAGTTCTGTCAACCAATGATTGGTATTCAAAACGAAAATTACAGGTCTAAAACTTGAAACAAGAAGAATTGATATACAGTTATGAACCTGTCAACAATTCAATTGATGAAATGGCATGAAGTTGCCCTCCATCCATTGAATACTCCATGAATAGGGATGAAAACGGATCGGATACGGACGGATATCACTGATCCCATATCCTATCTTATATTTTTATCCCGGATTCAGAACCGGACACGGATATTATCGGATACAAAAATGAATACGGATATTTTCGGACTCGAATACGAATTATCCTGGATCGAATACATGACACACCATTTCGGGTAATATCGGACACAAATATTTCTTCGGATGTTGACTAAAAGCAACAATTATAAATATTATGAATCAAAGATGTTAATTTAAGCAAAAAAAGAATTAAAAAAGATTTCTGAATTTATAAATGTAGAGAATTTATACTGATATTTAGCATTTAGTAACAAAAAAAAAGACCGAGAATTAAGCATTCCCATCCCTCCAAATACTGACATAACCAAGTGATGGTGGGTCCGTTAATCCAGACGTACTTATCCTCAAGACCTCAACTGCATCTCATCCATCTCATCTATTTTTCTCTCTCCGTGCTCCCCTCTTATTCTTTTTTTTTTAATCTGCGCTCCTTGTGTTGCATCAGGAACCACATCGGCCCGAATATTCTATTAGCGACCAGCAACAATTGGAGGATGCATCAGCTGTTGCCTGCGGGCCTTGGCTCCTCCTCGTCAATGGCCTCGGCGTGGAAGGAGAATGGATGGCATTGACTAGTGCCATGAACGAGGGAGCTAACTCGAGAGGTCGACAGGGCTCACGGAGAGGTAGAATTCGGGTAGCGCATCGGATTCTCCTCGGATACATCCGATAAATACATCGGATATCCGCTATCCGACGGATACCGATGTCCCTACATCCAGCTCCGGTATCCGCTGCAAAAACCCGAGTCCGGCTCCGACATCCGAACACTCGTCGGGTATCCGACTTTTTAGCTCCGACGGCTGCACAAGCGGATTCGGCCATCGGGCGGACGGATACTATCCGACCCGTTTTCACCCCTATCCATGAACATGTCAAACTGAATCCAATAAGATCCCTTCTGAGGTACAAACATACTAAATGTAGCTGAACTGCAAATCTGTGAATTAACAAGAACTCCCAATAGCCGACTCCTGCCTAATTGATATCCAGGGTTTGTAATTTTTTGTATATTCCTTGTCATGCTATCTACCAGAATAACTGGTAAAATATTCTTGGATTTAAGGGTACTCATAAGATGAAGTCTCTCAAGTAGAATATTGAAAGATTCAGGCCTATCCTACCACATTCAAAAAGGAATAGGAGTGTGTAATCAGTTTGAGATAGAAAATACATGGAAGATTTGAAGAATAATCAAGTTTCACGAAAAATAGAATCTACAGTCCAGTAGCTCTGTTGGAGAATATGAGTATTGTGCTGGTTTTTTTAGAGAGAGAGAGAGAGAGAGAGAGAGAGAGGAAGAGAGGGAGAGAACAGGATCACTCCCTTACTCATTATATAAGTATTTTCTTACATCAGCTAGATGGCATACTAACATTTTAGGAAGACAATCCATCATCTTCAAACTATATAATAAAAAAAATTCTAGGAAATTTTGAATGTGGCAGATAGTCAAACTAATAGATGATATTACTAGCTGAAAACTGAGACATTGCATGTTCCATATGCTGAAGAAACGCTTGATGCAACTTCCCATATGATCTACTCCCTCAGTCCCAGAATAAGTGTCGTTTTTGACTTTTAGATTTCACGTTTGACCCTTCGTCTTATTCAAAAAATTTATACAAATATTATTTATTTTTTGATAACTTATTTTATCATTAGATATATTTAGTTATGATATATTTATTTTATCAGATATATAAAATTGTTTTAATAAGACGAACGGTCAAACATGAAATCCAAAAGTCAAAAACGACACTTATTCTGGGACGGAGGGAGTACTTATCAAAAGGCGATAAATGATTTATCTTTGCAAAGGTGTTTTCAACCATGCCTGCACCCCAGAGCAGGGGCTTACCTTGGTGTACTTATTTTTTTAAAAAAAACACACACAGCTTAGAACCAAATTCAGGTTATGGAAAAACGCCTTTTGGTCTTAACTCAGATTTCACTGGAGATCCCATTTACAATCCGGTTTCATGAGAGGTAATTAGATTTCATTTCTATTTCGATTACCAAATTTGTTAATTGACAATATAGAAAACAAAAAGTGGATTGTAATGTTTGTCGAAACAGAAGATAAATGGGAGTAGGCACCTGAAGTTATAAGAAACTTGAAATAATCAATATTTACAAAGCAATAAATAGTAAAACACAAGGACAAAGAGCCATACGTGTTACGATAGACAAGTCGAAGAAAGACTTGGACCATTTTGTTAGCTATGATTCCTTCAACAACCTCAACAGACATGAGTATATTCTTTCTCCTTAGATGTTCATGATGCTCATCTCCCATTTCAAGTGAAGCCCCATCATTTGAATCTATATTTCTGGTATAGGTACTGTCATGCTCATAAACAGTAATATTGGGCGATCCACAACCTTCTAAAATGCAATCAATTATTATTTTGATAAGACTAAATATAAAAAGAATAACAGCATGTCCAAAATCCAAATGTGGAAAGCCATATTTCTGAGAAAGCTGCATAGCATCATCAATTGATTTCGCTAACCTGCACAGAAAATGCAAAACAAAACATTACAACCGTTCAAGATGATTACATGTCAGTATCTGACGAATTGTAAACTGAACAAAATAGTTCAGAACGCTGTATACACCCAATTGTCGTTTTGGAACTAAAAAAGTATTGTGTCAGATGCCATGTGAATCGGCTGGCAATCAATAATATAGTACAAAGAGGATATTTCAAACACACAGAAAAAAAAACACTAGAACCAGTTCAAACCTGATAAGACTTCGTAATAGAAGAGCTTCATGAAAGAATGTAGGTCAGGATGATACTTATGAGAACTTGAGAAAATGGTGTGTGGCAAGTTTATCAGAAGGACCTATCCACATGTATCATATTACCCGAACATTTTACTACAGGTTAGACAGTAATATGGAATCGAACACCCTCCATTTCTATACATAGTTCAGTCAGTCACATGGAAATGTAGTTAGGACCAGTTTGCAGTTGTCATGTCGCACTCTGCTGTGCCAGATATCTAGTATGTTACGAATACTGGTCAGAGCTAAGAGTTTTCTTATGAGACTACAGGTCCTACAAAATAAGACTTCAAGTAAATTTCACGAAACTACAGGTTAATGATTAAACAATAATAAAAATAAACTGATCCCTTATACCAAAAAAGAAAAAGAACAGATTTTGGGGAACAATTTCTACTTTCTTATAGTTGGGCCACTTTGACAGTGGCTTTGAGAAATTCGAACCCAATTTAACTAGAATATTCAGAAGTAGGGAAACAAATGCTGTGATAAGACTACTCTACACTAAAGATAGCCTTGATGACACATTTAAAGTGTTCAAACTGCAGCACATGGAAACAATAGGTTGCCAATTTTCTTCCCACGACCAGGACCATGACCAGGAATTTTACAATCGCTGTCATGCTACCTAGTTCTACCTCCACACCCTTCCATTCACATTGTGTGAGAAATCCCCTAGCTGGTTTAGCTGCCGATCCAGACCCACCCCACTGGAAAAACAGTGAGCACTGTCTATGATACAAACAGAATCCAACAGGGCATCTGATTCCTGAACCAATTGCAAATTGCTATGAATCCAGGGTACACGAAACCAAAATAAACCATAACCATTCATGTGCAGCACAAGGGGTGGAGGGATGGTTAAGAGGCGCTCACATAGCCTTCGTCTCCGCACCTTCCGGGTAAACAGGCGCGACAGAATAACGGCCGAGCAGCTCGAGATAGAGCCTGTACGCCTCCGGCTGCTCCCGCCGGTTCGGCACCACTCTGCACGACGACAATCCGCGAAAGAACACAGTATGAAGCAATCAGCATGTAAAGTCGAGGCGGAACTAAGGCCTCGTTCGTTACTTCCCTCTAAAATTTAGCACCGTCACATAAAAGAGAATCTTATTACTTATGAATATTTCAATCAATTTAATGACAAAACCCTTTTAACAGATTGGTGTTAATTTTTGAGATGAATCTAACGAGCTTAATTAATCTATGTTTTGCTAAAGTTGTACTACAGTAACCATCTTCTAATCACAACCTAATTAATGTCATTAGATTCGTCTCGTAAATTAGTTTAGGGGCCTGTAATTTATTTATAATTAAACTTTATTTAATACTCTTAAATAGTAAGATTCTTTTTGATGTGACAACTATAAAATTTAGACCCCAGGAAACGAACACACCCTAAAACTGAATCGATCAACGGAAACGGGAGGGGGGGGAGCGAAAGCTTAAATCGCCTGGGTTTCCGGGCACCTAGGGGTGAGGAGGGCGAGCGTGTGGAGCGGGGACACCAGGCGGGACGCCATGGCCTGGTCCAGCAGCTTCCACATGGCTCTAAATTTTATATCTGTCACATCAAAAAGAATCTTACTATTTATGAGTACTAAATAAAATTTAATTATAAATAAATTACAGGTCTTTAGACTAATTTACGAGACGAATCTAATGAGGTTAATTAAGTCGTGATTAGAAGACGGTTACTTGTAGCATCACTTTAGCAAAACATAGATTAATTAAGCTTATTAGATTCGTCTCGAAAATTAACACCAATCTGTTAAAAAGGTTTTGTCATTAAATTGATCGAAATATTCATAAATAATAAGATTATCTTTGATGTGACAACGCTAAATTTTAGAGGACAGAAAACAAACAGGGCCTTAAACTACCCGCAGCGCAGACCGGTATACATCGCGGTAAAACGTGCAGCGTAGAATTTGGAGTTAAAATTGCTGCAGCGCAGGCCGGTATGCCTCGCGCTACCCGTTCACGTCAAAGCTGCCGTAAAGGCTGATTTACGCCACAACATGTTGTGGTGGGCCCAGGAGAGGTGCAGGCGCTGGTTTCATTTAAAAAAGGGGCATGCGCTAGTTGTTCTGGAGTCTAGACGGGGAAGAGATGGGGCCGATGGAATCGACCTCCCGGCCCTGCTTCTCACACCTTTCGTTAATTTATTTACCAGCCACCTCAAATGTCAGATCTTAATTGTTTAAAACATGTCAGATCTTAAAATACTTATTCATGAATTATCTGTCATTCCATCTAAACAAATAAGACCAATCCTATTTGTAAATCTCCATCCATAGCGTGCGAAAACATACAAGACCAACTCTTCAAGACGTCGACTTGCATCTTCCATCGTTTCTTTAGCCTCCTCACTTCTTTGTAAATGCGTCCAAAACCTTAGCCAATAGGTTCCTCTGTATAGTACCCGTATTGAAGTCACGCTCCAGATTCCTGCTTGCCTTCGTTTTCTCCGCTCGAGCACAGGAATCCTCATCCTCCGTGTCTGTTCGCCGCTTGCTGCGCCGAGGTGAGGAAGATCCCACGACCGCTTCTGGGATCACATCCATCTGCACTGCCCTCGATGACGCATTGTCCGGCGTAGCAAACATAGTCATCAGGTTTGCGGTGTTGCCAGAAAACTAACTCCGTCCCTCCATGGTGTGCTCAGACCATGCATCTTCATGAACTGGGTTTTCATGTTGCTTTGTGTCCTTGACCGGAGTTGGCACAGGAGCACTTTTCGGAGTCGGCACCAGAGCATATGTGTAAGTGCCTTGTTATTCTCCATGGCAGGTGCAACAACCGAGCTAGACGCAGAGTTAGGCATCGCTGCAAGGCTCGGCTCCGGCACAGTGGGCATCACCGCATCTCCAACCTAGTGATCTGTGGTATGTTGAGGCGAACAATCGGGTGTTGAATCCCTGCGTGTGTCCCAAGTACCTCAGCTCGCTGCATACCATGACGCGTAGCCCCAGGTGCACTAGCTGAGCCAGCATTAATCTTTCCAGTGGCATTGTTTGTATTGTCAGTAATGCCATCATGGTCCATCAACTCATCTACGCCATTCTTCATGTGTTCCTCATCTTCTTCATGATTATTTGTATCCATGTCCATCAGCTTGGGCTCGTTTTCATCCACCTTCTCCTCAACACAGAACTGTAGTTCATGCAGAAAATCTCCAATGACTACATCCACGTATTTTGGAATTAAGTTGGACTCAAGCACCGTCACTTGCATGGGGCTTCTCCCAAAATTTCGTGTGAACTTCATGTCCACGTCCTTAGTCACCCAAGTATCGATCCCACTGCCCAGATCACTGGAAACTCCCTTAGCTCCTCCGGAAGTCCAGTAAATTGTACCCATACATTTGGTAGTATGTATTTCACCTCATTGTCAACCCCCTGTCTTCAACTTGCATGATGGCATTGCACTTTGTACGCACAGCCCCCATTCAACCATTCTTTGCATCTCCGCACGAGATGGGAATGATGCTTTAAAAGTGTTGCCACTTAGTTGACTCACTTTCCACTGCCACTGTGCGGAGATAAGTTGTGCAAGTTCCACCTCAACTTGCTCCACAGTCATGTTACCCTCCACCACTCTTATCATTGCCGACTTTAGTGTGTTCTTCTTTGTCTGATTCACCGGGTTAGGGATATAGTAGAACCCAAGACCTTCAACTGCATAGCCACACGGTATAGCCACTGGGCGATCACCCCGGTATGTTGGGCACCAAGCTGTCATGTGTGTTGTAACAACACACACATCACAGTACACAATAACTGAGCATTGTTGCATTGTGTGTCCCTTGGTGAAACAACAATAACAGTAAGGCGGCTTGCCGGTGCCCTCCTTGGATGCAGTACGAGATGATTCCGGGACATCCGAGCTAGGAGGTACCTTAGATAATTCCTTAATTGGCTCCAGCTTGGTCATTTCCTTCCCAGCTTGCCGCGGCGCACCGCCGCCCATTGTCGCAACTGCCTGTTGTAGTAGCAGCGCAGCTTGGCTTGCATCTGGAGCCACTGGCCCTCTAGAGGTAGCCGTTGTGACAGCACTTTGCAGCAGGGCCATCGCTTGCGCCATCATCTCAGCAGATGACAAATTCACATAATAGTGCGCCTGCTGTGCCATAGCATTCGGCGCCTGCACTGGAACCTGGTTCAACCCTTGAGGCGCCGGAATGTGGTTCTGCACCTGCGGCATCGCAACAGCGCCATTGCCGGCTTCAACAGCAAGATTGCACATATAATCTATGTGTCTAGCTAAGTCTGCTTCCGATCCAACTCCATATCGGATTTTGTACTACTTTAAGCATCTGAATAAGAATTTATATATAGGTTAATTGTAGAAACAACATCGTATATTACCTTGAGTTTGAGACTCCCACTCATAAGTCCTCTTGTTTTGAATCCCCGCCCCTCTACACAAATCATCCCAAGATTTCCACATGCTTAATCGATTTTATATGTTTTCACTGATACAAATATATATATATATATATAGCTGTACTATATCACACCCAGGGTGTGATATAATATTCCACACCCCAGCCAACTCATCAGCCACGTCACACCTGAGCCAACCGTACCGAAAACCCAAAGAGATGAAAAACTAGACCGGTAAATGATAAACCAAATTAGTTATTGCGGTGGTCACTTGAATACACGTCATTTAATTCCGGTGTTATGGAATTTATTCGGTGTGAGACAGCCTGTCGTTTCATTCCATTTATACCAGCCCTCTAGATTTGGTCCTCATGTGATCCCGGTGAGAGTCCCAAGCAAGATCTGTCGTGGCATTTTTCTTTCATCCATGTCTACTGGGCTTTCTTCCATCTCGACCACGGCGGCAGGTTGTGTTCCGCATGTGCTCGTCCTTGCATCTCCAAAGGCAGACGTGCTCCTACCACCCTGCATGGTATGTATGCATTATTCATGGCTAACGTATTCAACGTTTTTCTTTTCCTTTTTCTTGGCTTCCGCCGGAGAACTTGAATGATTATTGATTCGCGAACGACTGGTTGTTTAATTTCATCCCTTTTGAACGATCGTCATGCTACTGCAGCCAGTTGACTGTAAAGGTGCATGATTATTGATTGAACTGCACGCTTCCATCTATTACATAACTGAAGAATTTTTTTTTCTGATTACAATGTGGATAGAGCGAATGGCCGGTTGACAGGTTCGGAGACAGGCTTGCTCCTGATCATCAGGAGGTGCGAGATTAATATTTAGTGATCCATTGATTCATTTGTATTTGATTAATTGGCATCTATCCTTTTCTCCTGATCTAATGCTCCTTTTCTTGGCAGATCATGAAACGTTATCCTTTTCCGTGAGGATTTCTAATCTAAGCATCACAAGGTAAAAATGCTTTACTGTACTCGCAGCGCCTGATGCCATATCAGCGGCCACTAATAGTCAAAAGGAGAAGCCGTAATGCAGGCTTCAGGATACTTGCAAGGACTTATGTATCTTTCCATAATATAATATGATATCCATACTTCTTGCCTGTCTAATAGACTTCTACGTATGTCTTGTTTTTCTTTTGACATTAGTATCACAGATCTTGAAATATCCAATTTTTTGTTGACTCAAAACATGCCATCGACAATTGCCTTTTGTTGATATGCACATCATGTTTCAGGTCCAACTGAAGCTAGCTCTTTTCTGTGTAGGTTTTGATGGTACAAGTTATTAGTTGAGTTATCCAGTTTCAGGTGCATAAAAACTTTTTCCTGTAATAATAATTTTTTTACGCAATTGCATCTCTGGTTATAGGATTAGTTGTGCTTTGGTGACAGCTTTGTGAGTAAAACATAGATGAAACAGCAAAATTGTACTTCTGTATGGAATCAGCAAAATTTACGGTCACATAGTTATTTTATATTGTGTTTTCAGAAGTTTTCTTGTACAAAAAGACAATAAATATTATGGTCTCAAGTAATCTAGCTAGTAGCAAGTACTCAATGCTTTTATGCTTTGCCACCTTCGTTCGAGATTGACAAATTGCAAGAGAAAGTGGAATTCGTGAACATAGTACATCATTATATGTATAAACTAATATTTACTATCAGGATAATCTATTGATGAATAATTGAGATCTTTTATAGTCAAACACAAGAATATTTGCTATCAAACTTCTAGTAGCAAATAGTGAGGCTTTAATGGTCACACGTACTAATATTTACTATCGGAGTAGCACACGGGAGGTTTTTATGATTTGCCAGTTTCATCATGGATTGATAAAATGAGTAAGTAGAATTTACGATAAAAATATGCCACTAGTATGTGGAAACTAATGTTCTACACAGTACTTGGCTTACAAAATATTATGTCTGCAAACCACATTATTTGCTATTGGATCAAATAAGCAAGGAGCTAATAAATAGTCAACCATCTACCAAATTCATTTTGAATCTTCTAATTTCACGAGAATGTCGAATTTACGTTGAAAATATCATTATTTATGATGGGGGTCAATTATGAGATTCTAGATCACACCCACTGTTTATAAATGTTGATTACTTAAACATAATATTTTTCTAGCTACCTAAAGATCTGAGTCACAAAATATGTTCATCTGCAGGTAGATTTCTGAGGGACCAAAAAATGCCAAATGCAGTGCGCGCAAGTGGGTGCAAGAATTAGACAAAAATCTTGACCTCTCGGCAAGATGCTAGTTATATTGGGATTTGATCGTCTATGCCAACAGAATAGAAGGAAGCTGTATAAGCAAACTGACGAATGAAAACTCTAGGATACAAAGGATATATAAAAGCTAGTAACATTACGATAGGATGCAAATTTTCTCTGAAATATTAGTGTTGTCAGATTATCTGTTCCATTGTACTAGGCTGTAACAATTATTTTTCCTAACACCATTGCGTCTACTTAAACAAGTATCATTTCTTGATGTGATCGGTATTTTTATTTGGTGGCCGGCCTTGGAGTAACCACTTAAAGGACCTCAACACGTACTATCAGGCATTGAATATTTATCTATTTTAGAAGGCAGGCAAAAATGTTCCTACATCCGATTAAAAATAGCAAAATGAAATCATAAGAAATTATCAAAAATTATGATCACATAAGTGAAACTTTTGATACAAATTATAACATAAATATTGAACGCTTTTGACCTATATATGTTTCCAGCTGTAAATATTTGACATATATGCCATCTGCAAAATTTATTTATCGTATATGGACATGCATGTTGTTACCTTGGAACAAGGATCTTCAGATGTTAACTACAAAGCATCATGAATGTTTTTGCAATCCTACTTGTTCACATTATTTATGAATTGGTTTTTTCTGAATTTGTTTTTGCAGTTTCCAAAATATATCGACTACTCTAATCATTTGCGATTCCCACAACAGCTTTTTATACAAGTAATAAAACACACCTTGATTTATTGTGATCACTTAGGTGAAACCTTTACAATTATATTGTAACTTATGATCTTGCAAAACATTGGAGTAGCTTTATTCTAAAACAAGATAAAGGATTTACAATCACAAGTTAGTAGGCCCGTAATTACTTGTTTCCTGTAACAGTAAAACACTATGAGTCTTATGGTCACAACCTTCTTTTTATCTGGCAGAAATAAAGGTTTTATTGTCATCATTTAACATGCAAGCGTATAAATATAAAATATTTATGGTGGCAGTATAATATTTTGTGGTAAAATAGTAACATGAGAGTGAGACGGGCTGTAATGCATCGATTGTTATATGACTGATGATCAGAGAGATATACCTCTATAAGTCAGTACAATTTTTTGATCTTATCTGAAGATATTTGTGCTTTGATTAATAGTTTGTGCTCACGTCATTGCTACAAATATTTTGATGTATTCAACTAAAAAAATTATGTTCTTATATATTTTTTACCTGTGCTATTCAACTAAAATAGGACAAGTAGACCGCAAGTAAATCACAATGTACATCTATAATTTCACAAGGTTTCAAAATTCTTGGTTGAAGAAAAAAGAACTTTTCGAAACACCACTTCTATCTGGTGTCTATTCATGCGATCTCTAGAGTGTAACGGAGTATATTCATCATCCACCAGATCATAAAAATTAAACTGGTTTTTATCAATCATAATACTTTTTTCAATCATAAATTTCTAGTCTTTTACATTCATGCCCATGCCTATTTCCTATCAAGGTTTTTGATTGATCAGATCCTTGCAATTTGTCAGAAACAAACTTTTACGGTTCATGAGAATGATCTCATTCTCATTTAGACAATGGAAACAGTACCTTCAATTCAAGGAGAAAACTGACATAGGCATGAATGTCTAATCATAAATTATTATTGCCTTTTACATTCATGCCCATATGCATTTGCTACCAGAAGGTTAATCAGTGATTGTTATCTTGAAATTCTAATGGTTAACCAGCTTCATTCCAATTATGACATTTGACCATGCATAACTTATAGCCTCTGTGGTTAGAATTCTTTATGATCGAGGAGACCTATCTTATGATTCAATAAATTTTTTTGTGCCTATGTATACTAGTATTGTGTTTCGCACACTTAATCGTAATATTTCCGGAAATGAATTTGTGATCAAGGACACGTACTTGTCCCATGAGACAATATAACTTTTGCACCTGTATATTGAGTAAATAAAACTTTTGCGATTATATACACATACTCAGGTTGGTTACTGGCAAAAGGCATAATCGTAAAATTTCCAATAATTATGATTATGATAAAATTCTCTATCCAGGCATTTCGGCACATGGCTTAGTAAAAAAAATTGCCAATGAATTTGTGATCAAAATAATACTTTGCGATCGAATACATTGGCATTACATATATCATATTTTGTTTTGAGACATGGCATAATCATAAATTCGCAATGAATCTGTGTTGAAATTCCCAATGGTTAGATGCTACAATTTGTGATTTGAAACTAACTAGCATTTTGTTGTCAAATGATTTGACTTTTTATGCTTAGTGTTTGATGATACACACGTATAAATAAAGGGACAGGCAGATATGGATAGCCAGATGTATACAAAGTATCTACCTGCAAATAAATAGTGAAGCTTCTCGTAAAATGTGAGCAGTTTTTTTCCACACAAAAGAATGGTTTGAACCACCGCACCTTCTATTATTTTAATGGAGACCAAACCATCGTCGCTCAATCAGTGCTAATTAATACATGGCAATCAAGTGCCTAACCGGTCTGGTAAAGAAAAACCAGAATAAATTCGGTGAGCAGAAAGGAAAGCACGACCCGGTTTATTGGTTTATTGATATCTTAATGGCTGGCCACTAGCGCATTACCGGGTGCTACACAGACCAGCTGGTGCCTATATGGCGCCTGAGAGTGATATATTAAATCACACCCTGGGTGTGATTTAGCGTTATATATATATATATATATATATATATATATATATATATATATATATATATATTAAATTTAACCCTTTTCAGTTTTTTCAATGATTTTTATATTAAAACTATTTTTGAATGGTTTATGATTATCTTCTTACTATGAAAAAATCTTCCACATCTCAAACTCTAGATAGCATATTCTAACCTCTATTTTTTCACATTATCTAAAAGTATGAAAATATTGTATTTTCAAAATTTATAAGATTGATTCTGTCGGGTGGAAAGATTAGCGATGCCACGTGGCATAATTTAACCCTACTTAACGAAGGATTAGTCCCCGGGACATATGGCTGTACCAATAGTCAACAATGGACCCACTCCTGTACAACCCTCGCGTCAGGACGAATCGACCGGAGGCAAGCTCGACCTTCCTCACTCAAGGGAAGAAGGAATCGTGATTCGTACAACCTTGCCCTCCAAGCTCGGGAGAATCCCGCCTCGCACGACCTTCAAGCTCGCCCACGCGCCGTATTAAATCCACCTGCCCGGGCTCCCACGTGGACGCTCCCCGGCAATCACCGCTGCTGACCCTCGCCCCATTCCCTTTGCCGCAACCACATGCTCCCGTCGGGGCACGCCGATGGGACACGCCGTCCTCGTAGCCCGACAAGGGAGGCGTGGACCGAAGACCACGAGATTCTGCCATCATCATCCGACGTACGGTGGTACGATTCCCCGCCTAATCCGTCGACAAGTGGAACTCGAGCTCGGGCTCGAGTTACTCTCCGCCTCGCACGACCTCCGCCGGCGACCTTGAAGCTCAATGAGCCGTCGCCCCGACCTCGACCATCGTCTCCGCCTTTAATGCGCTTGACAGGGAAGGACCAGCATGGGCTGTCCTCTCCAACCACTCCACCACGACGCTGCCCGTGGCTCCGCCAAACGCGGGACACTCCATCCCCGCTTCCCCAAGGTGACAAGCTACGGGAGCGACACGATGGTCCGGTCGGAACACTCAAGCATGCGTCGGGGAGAGCTCCGACGGGACGGCACGGACATCCGGATAAGCACGTGGCGATTCCATCTCTCTCTCTCTCTCTCTCATGTAACTCGAGCTCGACCCTCGCGGCTATAAAGGGGGAGGCTCTCCTTCTCTCTCGGGACGTTCTTCCACCCACACGTTTGTTCTTCATACGCTCACATCACCACACACACACGCGCTGCTTGGGACCCGGAGCACGCTCCTCTCCCGTCTCTACCGTACTCTGTTGTCAATTTGACGCAAGGAGCACGAGTTTGACATAGGTTGACGCTTGACGCACCGGTAGGGGACCGTTGCGCATTTTCGCCTTTTTCCTCTCCCATGGCACGGATGGCCGGTTCGACGTTTTCCTTCCGGGCCCCGACACTTCGGTGCCATTCGGGAGAATAGAGTTTGTTGCCACTATTGAGCGGACGCCGGTACGCGCCGAGCCGCTATCACGGTTGGCCTCTTTGGCCGCGAGCGTCGTCGCTGAAACGATGGTCCCGCAGCAGCTAGGAGCAGCGGGTGTGCCACCGAGCTGTACGGCTAAACGATCGTGGTGCCGGTTAAGCACACCCCTAGGACTTGCGGACCCCGCGGTTGTCGAGTTTGTGGGGATGGTCATTCACCCCACCGATTCCTTCTTTGACCTCCTTGACGCCGGAGAGGAAGAAGACTCGGACGAGGGTAGCGGTGATGAAAATCACGGCCCCACCCGCGAGTGCAACATGGTGCACGCCGCGGGGCGGGGCACAAAGCGACGGCGGGCCGGCCGTACCGGAGCTCGATGCTCCGGGAATGCCGGCAGCGCAACGTGCGCACACCGCACCACCCGGCGGCGACGACATGCGGGCTCGCCTCCATGCCGAAGGCCGGAGCCGGAGGAAGCACGCCGCAACCTCGCGGAGGAAGCGGCCGCGGTAGACGGGGAGCCGGAGCACGGAGAGCTCGCCGCGTGAACCAACAAATCGCCGACGACGATGGCGGCGCCCCCAAGCATTTCCCTTGTGCCGGCAGAATGTCGCCGCCGTGGCGGCGCTACTTCAAACCCTCCCCTGCAGCCGACTCCCGAGGCACAACGAGTGCGGAGGGAGATGGTGGCGCTCTCGCTGTCGTATACTTACCTTACGGGTATACGGATGATAAAGTAATAGATAATTAGAGATACGGGGACGAATCAATGAAGATTGGATCGACGGAGAGGGCCCACGAGTGGTTCCAAACCAGTATGGAATATAAGAAGATTCCATATACCGGTATGGAAATAAGGCGGGCGTCAAGACCGACGTATGATGATTTGAGCAACAAGTAAAAGAGCAGTTTGTAATCTGTTAGGACTCGAATCAATAAGGAAAGCTTAGAGATAGAGTCTCCGTATTTGTAATCCATGTAATCGACTAGGACTCGCTTGTAACCCTAGCTCCTCCGGATATATAAGGTGGAGCAGGAACCCCGAAAACTCTCCGACATTTTACAATTAGCAATCTGCTAAAAGCAATACATAACATACGGAACGTAGGGTATTACTCTCCTTTGAGAGGCTCGAACCTATCTAAAATCGCGTGTTCTTGTGTGTTTTGTGTATTGCACCATCGAATTCCACGCTCGTGAGGGACCGGGTAGTACTAGTGCCGAGTTTAAGACTCGACATTTGGCGCGCCAGGAAGGGGTCCCGGCGAGTTCCTAGCGAGTTCGATGGCATCTTCGTTCGACGTCAACTTCACGCCCGGCTTCAAGATCCGCTTCGGGTCCCTCGACTTTGAAGCTGATTCCGTCGAAAAGTTATGCTTGATAAACCCAATTCGTGATCAGGCCGCAGCTTTTGAAGCGCGATCCCTTGATGCGGTTGAACTCTCATACATGAAACCCAGCAGCACCGACACGGCTTTAGCGCGAATCATCGGACCGCTTACGCCTCACACCGGTACCCGGTTTGTCACGACGAGTAGCTCTTTCGAGCCCGATAATGACTTCGAGGAAGGATCTCCGTCCTTCTTCCAAGTATTCATGGCGGGTCCAATTCTTCAAGAACTCACTCCCGAGGAAGCCGCCGCAGAAGAGGCTAGGATGGCGAGAGACGAAGCAAATCATCGCCAACGCGAAGCAAACGGAGAGGACGTGGAAGATCCACCCCCGCGACCTTCATTCGCAAACCCTCGCGCAAATATCGTTGGCACTAGTCAAGAGGGAGGCAGTATTCTCGCTACAGCCGCCCGCTATCGGGCCACCGCCGAGCGGTCCGGAGACCCGACGGAAACATCGCCAGGATATAACAGCCGACGTGGATGCCGCGGTGGGAGACGCCATCGTTCTTCGAGCAGGGCATTGGATCCGAGCTCCATGGAGGTTGAATTAAATGGCGCCCGAGTTTTCACGTCGCCAGTCCACAATATTGTGGGGATAAAACAAATTCTCGAGACAATACCGGAGGAAGTCTTCAACTCAACGCCGGGCTACAACGCGCTTTGAGTTTTGTGGACGCGATCGCTTTACAAACAAATCGGCTCGTCCAAGACAGAGCTGAATCTTCCAGATCGTTCGCGTTCTCACTCGGAACAACCCGCAAGAGCCCGGTCCGAAGGAGCTTCATCCGGAGGAAGACTAGGGCCTCGACATACTCCAATTGCGGATGAGCACGAACGGGCTCCGGACCAAGATTTACGCATACCGCTCAATGGCAATCATGATGCTCGTAATGGGCTTATTTACCGTCATGCAGGGAGGGCGGAGGAACGTAGGAGACGAGAAGAAGATGAGCGACGACGGACTGGTCATGTTGACGATCGTCCGCGGGATTCTCGCCCCACCCCACCCACGCATAACTAGTTCGCCTAGGCACGGGCCGGCTGCTTCGGCGCCACCCCCGGCTGAAATCCTCCGCACAATGATCACCGAGGGCATGGCAGCCGACATGCCCACAGTGATGACCGGTTAAGAAGAGATGATCGACGTGATAGCAGAGGTCGACGGGGACGAGATAACACGAGATAGAGACGAGGAGCCCCGACGAAACGATAATGACCGTCAGGCGGTGCCACCGCCTCCTCCTCCACCTCCTCCTACACAACCTACGGAGCAAAACAATAATGATCGCAAGGATGGTTCGGGGAACAGATATCGGGACGATCGCTACTATGATTACTCCGATGACGATAGGGATCGCAACTACCGACATTACCCCCGTTGGCGCTCACCGTCACCGGTCCGGACCGGTCTAGAAGACGATGAGTACTCTGTAATCCCAGCTTTTACGCGGGATCTGCGCATTTGCAAATATCCCGGGGATTTAACCCGGGGCCATTGACAAATATGATGGCAAAGCGCCTCCTGCCGAGTGGCTTCGCATGTATGCTACTACCATCCGATCAGCGGGAGGGATACTTTTGTGCTAGCTAACTATCTCCCCATGTGCATGGAGCAGGCTGGACGCTTGTGGTTGCAATCTCTACCCGAGAGATCTATCTCTTCTTGGGGCGACCTCACCAAAAAGTTCGTGGAGAATTTTCGAGCGACTTGTGAGAAGCCAAGAAACTACTTCGACCTCAACAGGCTGAAGCAAAAGCCCGATGAGACCCTTACGGAGTTTATCGGGTGTTTCGTAACAAGAAAGATTTAATCCCTAATGTTCCTGATCAGCAGATAATTGCGGCGTTACAAGTTGGCGTCCGGAGTGAAGCATTGGTTCGCAAGATTGGAAGGCGTAATCGAAACCTTACTATGACGGCGTCGAGTGCTTCAAGATAGCAGATGACTATGCTGCTGGAGAATCAAACGTGGTGAATTTGTGCGGGAAAAAGGGAAGGAGCCGAAGCATGACCAAGGCAACCGATCTGGATCCAAGAACAACAACAAGCGCAAGGCAGATCACCTTGTTGCAGCTGTCGACCAATCTCATGGAGGGATCGTCCAGCACCTCCTAAGAGAGGTCCAAGAGAACGACTTTTATTTGAGACACTCATCTGGAAGGCCCTTGCATGATTCATAATGGGAATCATAAAGCCAAGGAGTGCTTCCTTTTAAGACCGTTCGCTCAATTCACTTTAAAGGTAGCACCCCGATCCGTACATCGGAACCAGCGTGAGGATAAAGGCAAAGATAAGGAGCATGATCATAACGAAGATGATGAAGGCTTCCAGGAGCCGGCAAGGGAGCTGAACTTCATTCACGGAGGCCCGGATGCATACGAGTCGAAGCGAAAGCAGAAGTTGGCGCTCGGAGAAGTTAACACCATTGCTCCCGCCACCCCTGAATATCTACGATGGTCCGAGGTGCCGATGACATTCAGCGAGGCCGATCATCCGGAGGTACCGCCTAAAGCTGGTAGATATCCGCTTATTCTGGCTCCCATTGTTCGGAATGTACGATTGAAGAGAACTTTCATTGATGGGGGAAGTTGCTTGGACATCCTTTTGCTAAAACCCTGCCGAGCTTGGCCTCTCTGTGGCAGATTTGGATCGTAGTGTTTCACCGTTCCATGGTATAATACCCGGTCGAAACAGTTATCCGTTGGGGCAGATTTCTCCGCCGGTGACTTTTGGGACAAAGGAGAACTACAGAAGGGAGAATATTATCTTCCGGTAGCTGACATTAACTCAGCATATCACACAATACTTGGAAGATCGGCTTTGGCGAAGTTTATGGCTATCCCCAATTATCGGTATTTGATGTCGAAGATGCCAAGACCAAATGGGGTCTTATCGTTCCGGTCTGATATCAAGACCGCTTACGCTTGTGAGGTACATAGCACTGAATTGGCTTCTCGTGTCAATTCGAAGGAAGAACGACGAGAAATCGGAGAAGCAGCTGAAACTCTAGAAACGCAGGCAAGGTTGAAAGACGAAGTTCCGGCCAAGAAGATTGCCAAGGAGAAGTCGAAGATCGATGCAGCTTGCTTCCAAGACTATTCAGCTTGATAAGTCGGACCCCTCCAAGGTCACCCATATAGGGGCTGACTTGGGGGACAAATAGGAAAGCACGCTCATTCTTTTCCTACAGGAAAATAGGGATATCTTTGCATGGTAGCCTTCGACATGTCGGGTGTTCCTAGGGTCTAGGGAGAAGATTGAGCATGCACTCGTTAGTGCGTTCCGATGCGAAGCCAATCAAGCGTAAGCTCCGGAGGTTTGCTCAAGACCGCAAGGAGGCCATTAAGAAGGAGTTAACTAGATTGTTAGCAGCTAAGTTCATTAGGGAGGTGTACCATCTAGATTAGCTCGCCAATCCCGTCCTTATACCAAAAAAGAATACTAAAGAATTAAGAATGTGTGTCGATTATACTGATCTCAACAAAGCTTGCCCCAAAGACCCTTTCGCGCTGCCTCGGATTGACCAAGTTGTTGATTCGATCGCTGGCTGCGAGCGTCTTTGTTTCCTTGATGCTTATTGGGGGTACCATCAAATTCCCCGAAGGTTGAGGATCAAATAAAGACCGCGTTTATCACCCGCTTTGGAGCGTACTGCTATACAACAATGTCGTTTGGATTAAAGAATGCAGGTGCTACATATCAGCGTGGCATCCAACGTTGTCCGGATTCGCAACTTGGAAGGAATGCGAAGCTTATGTCGACGACATAGTGGTGAAATCTCGAAAACCGAGGATCTTCTCTCGACCTGGTAGAGACCTTCGATAATCTGTGGAGTTTTTCCATGAAACTTAATCCAGGATAATGCGTGTTTGGGGTTCAATCTGGAAAGCTAGGATATCCGGTATCGTGGCGAGGTATTGAAGCTAACCTAGAAAAGATTCAGACGTTGTTAACATGAAACCTCCAAGCTGTTTGAAGGATGTTCGGAAGTTGATCGGCAGTATGGCTGCGCTTAGCCGTTTCATTTCAAGACCGGGAGTCGGGGCGTTCCATTCTTCAAGTTGCTCAAGAAACAGGATAAGTTCGAATAGACAGATGAGGCACGTGCCGCATTTGACCAGCTCAAGGAGTACCTTAGTAACCCTCCGGTATTAGTACCTCCGAACCCGATGAGACCATTCAGTTATATATCTCCGTAACTACTCATGTGGTGAGCACGGTATTGGCGGTCGACCGGAAGGAAGAAGGACATCTGCAATTGGTACAACATCCGGTATACTTTGTAAGTGAAGTCCTTACCGAGTCTCGGATGTGATATCTCCAGTTGCAGAAATTAATATATGTCTGTAGTGATAACCTCTCGAAAGTTGAAACATTGTTTTCAAGTGCATCCCATTGAAGTCAAGACTGGGTTTGCTATTGGAGATATTGTACGTAATCGAGAGGCGGTTGGCCAAGTTGCCAAATGGGCTATAGAACTTGGACAATATGAGATTACCTTTTCTTCGCGAACAGCTATTAAAGGACAGGCCTTAGCTGATTTTATTACTCGAATGGCTAGAGACGCATGTCCCACAAGCGATTCGGACTCGGAGTATTGGGAAATGTTTTTTGATGGGTCCCTGCAGCTCTCGGGCGTGGGGGCTGGGGTTTTACTTCTTATCCCGCAAAAGGAACCTCTAAGATATGTGTTGCAAATGCATTTCAGCGCTTCGAATAATATCGTAGAGTATGAAGCTTTGCTTCACGGACTTCGGGTAGTCTGTTTCATTAGGAGTCGAAGACTAGACATATATGGTGATTCGATGCTTGTAATCCGTCAAGTTAACAAGGTATGGGATGCTCATGATGATCATATGATAGCTTACCATCAAGAAGTCGGAAAGCTTGAAGACAAATTTGATGGCATGCGGTTTTCTCATATACTGCGCGGAAATAATTCTGCTGCGGATGAGTTAGTCAGACTAGGATCATCGAGACAAGCGGTTCCGCCGGGTGTTTTCCTTATCTGAATAAGCCGTCCATTAAGATGGAGCGCAAAGCCACTATTACAGAAATAGCGGCCAAGGAAGCGGTCTTGGAAGCCAAGGCCGAGGAAGTGGTCTTGGAAGCCAAGGATGTAACGTCCCGCCACTCCGGCCGAGCCCGCTTACCCCCGGCAGCTTAATAGGCCCTCAAGATTTTCCCACATACCAATACTAGTCTTTTCTGCGCACTTTGTCCTCACTCATGCACACCGGGAATCACTTCCCGGTCGGTCACCCATCTCTAAATTGCTCCAGGCCAAGCACGCTTAACCTTAGAGTTCTTTAGAGATAAGCTTCCGGAAAAGAAGTTGCAACTTGTTGACATGAGTATTCTATCAATCCTATTAAGCCCTAGGCCGGGATGTTACACACTCACCCCCTTAGAGGACCGACGTCCTCGTCGGTCAACCCTGAGCCAGGAACTTCCTCTCTTGGCCACGTCCATGTGTCCACTGCCGGCGCATGTGCCATGCTCGTGTGACCACTCCGGGCCCACACCGACCATACACACCATGCCTGCACACGTGCAACAGATGCGCCCGTGAAACCGCGAGAGTCGGCTCCGATACCATCCGTAACGTCCCGCCACTCCGGCCGAGCCCGCTTACTCCTGGCAGCTTAATAGGCCCTCAAGATTTTCCCACATACCAACACTAGTCTTTTCTCGCGCACTTTGTCCTCACTCATGCACACCCGGAATCACTTCCCGGTCGGTCACCCATCTCTAAATTGCTCCAGTGCCAAGCACGCTTAACCTTAGAGTTCTTTAGAGATAAGCTTCCGAAAAGAAGTTGCAACTTGTTGACATGAGTATTCTATCAATCCTATTAAGCCCTAGGCCGGGATGTTACAAAGGATGAGGAAGCGGTCTTGGAAGCCAAGGCTGAGGAAATGATCGTGCAACGAGAAACTCGATCATTTGGGGTTATGATCATTGATTCCGATTGGCGTACTCCGTATCTCGAGTATTTACAATCTGGTAAAACTCCGGAAGATAAGGTCGAGAAGCAAAGATCGGAGGTCCGGGCACGAAGTTACTTGATTCTTGAAGGAGAGCTTTACCGATGTGGGGTTAATATTTTGATGAAGTGTGTATCGGTCTCCGATGGTGTCCAATTGCTTGAAGATGTTCATAAGGGGATTTGTGGCAATCATGCTTCTTCGAAGACATTAGTCGGGAAGGTATTCGGACAAGGGTTTTATTGGCCCACAGTGCCGATGATGCGCATAAGGTGGTTAAAAATTGCCAAGGGTGTCAATTTTTTGCCCGACGACCACATACTCCAGCTCATGAATTGCGGATAATTCCGATGACTTGGCCTTTTTCGACTTGGGGGCTGGATATTGTTGGACCGTTCAAGAAGGCTCCAGGAGGATTTACACACATTTTTGTGATAGTTGATAAGTTCTCCAAATGGATTGAAGCACATGTCGTCACCAGTACGACCACTGCTCGGTTGATTAAGTTTTTACAGAATATCTTTGTGCGTTTTGGAGTCCCGCACAGTATCATTACCGACAACGGGCCTCAATTCACTTCGAGTTTTTTAAGGATTATGCTGATAGTTTGGGAATTAAGATACAATATGCTTCGGTTTGACATCTACGGAGTAATGGACAAGTGGAGCAAGCCAATGGAATGATTTTAACCGGTCTTAAACCTAGAATTTTTGACCGCTTGAAGCCATATGCGGGAAAGTGGGTTAAGGAATTGCCCTGGGTGCTTTGGGGATTACGTACCAATGTTAGTCGAGCCACAAGACAATCTCCTTTTTCTCTGGTATATGAAGCCATGTTTCCTACATAAGTGAATATGGTGTCGGCTAGAGTGCGATATTATGATGAAGAGAAGTATGAAGACCGAGTGTCGAGTTGAGCTGATTGTCTGTGGAAGAGTTACGAGATCAAGCCTTGATTCAAGCAACTAAATATCATCGGGGGCTACGTCGATATCATGATCGCAATGTACGCACGCGGGAATTTCAAGTAGGAGACTTGGTTCTTCGGAAGATTCGATCCAGCAAAAACAGGCATAAGATGTCGCCGGTCTAGGAAGGGCCTTTTTTTTGGTTAAATCGGTTTCCAGACCGGGGCTTATTGGCTTATGACCTTGGAGGAAGAAGAAATTCCAAATTCTTGGAATATTGAGCAGCTTAGTCGTTTTTATACTTAAAGATTTTCTTGTAAAGTTTTTCATACTATAATAAAGTAATTCTAATGTCTGAAATGAATTCATGCTTGTGTTTCTTGTGTCTCGATATTTTAATTTTGAATTAACTTATCGAGTCGGAGGCTGTTGTGTTAAGAGCGATCTGTGATATTATGATATTCCTGAATATTAGAACTAGTCATTTAGTCGGAGGACTGCTGAATTGAGAGCGATCTGTTAATTTTAGCCTTGAATCGCATGTTCAGGAAGGGAAATTTTAGGTATTTCTTTTTGAATAGTGGTTTGAAGGCTACTATTTTAAGAGCAATCTGTGATATTACGTGATCTTAAACCTTAAAGACTGGTTGTTTTTCTATGTCGCATGATCTTGTTAAAGTAAGCTACTGCTATGTATTGCGATCTGTGCTGATTAGAGCCAGTATTCAATCATAGTTAGTTCAAGCTGAAACAATCATCATTGCTCGGATATAGAATTCAACCAGATAAGGAATAAGATGGTGAATTTTTGGTACCGGTATTCAAAAGGACAGAAAAGACATTAAGACTTCATCGCGATTAAAGGGATAATAATTTAAATTACAAAGTATTAAGATAAAACTGTTTGTTCGGATTGATCTTATGATAGACCATTATCGAGCGAGACCGCTAGAATCACCGAGTATCGCCGGTCTTAGGATTTCCTACCGATCTATCATCAATCGTGCCTTCGTGGTCGGAAGAGGAAAGCAGTAAATCTACATCTAGATCTTCGAATTCATCTTCTATTGCTTATCTAGAAGCGGCTGCTGCATCTTAAGCATCTTGATCCGGAGCGGGGACGATCGCAGCTTCATTTAGGGGACGCCCGTTGGATCCAAAGGAACATCCTCGATCAGTTCAGAGACGGTACCAATGAGTGAATTTCTCAACTCATTAAACCGGTCTTCGGTTGTATTTGGATGAGCATCGTCTCGATGAAGTTGAAATCGCAGTCCTCAATCGGAGTCCAAGACTGGATTATAGCAGCTATATGTCCTCCCCCGATGCGACAACCATCTTGGAGTGCTCTCTAATCCTCCTCGGAATGGTCCAGCACAATTGTTTCAAGATCCAACTCATCTTGATTGATGGGCTGACTACCGTTTAGATACTCAAGCGCCCGCATACTGCCTGCAGCGAGTTCGAAGAAAGCAAAAATATAAGGAAAGATTATCAATGTGGACCGATATTATAAAGGAGTTTCATAAATAGAAATAGGAAAGAAGTAACTTACGTCTATGCCCGACTTCCGCAGCTCTAAATATGCCTTTGACGTTGACATTAGATTTCCTCAGCTTGGTCTCAACTTTTAGCGGATGCTGGATCTCATGCTCTTTTGCTTTGAGAGCAAGCCGGACAGATTCATGGGCAGTTCTCGGGCGCTTTCTTTTTCTATCTGCGCCGTTTGATCGCTTCCAGGGCTTCAGCTAATTCGGCCTTCGAGGCGGGCATTATCGGCTTCTAGTATCTTGTTGGAGCGCAGAGTTTGCGCCAGGATGTTATCCTTGGCGGTAAGTTCGCCTTCCAGTTCCCCAATTCGAGCTGCTTGTTGTTCTTCAACCCGAGAGCCTTCCGGAAGAGCTTGTTCCTAAGCAGTTGCCTTCTCTAAAAGAATTTCCTCCGCCTTTTTATGAGCGGCAACAAGATTTTCGAGTGCTTGGAACAAACATGACCGGCCGAAGAATAAGGAGTTCATTAAAGAATTTAACATTAAGATTAAGAACTTACCTTGGATTTCTTTACGGAGTTTGATGATCTCTTGCCGGCGTTCCTCCATCTTCCGATGAGTATTCAACAAATTAGCTTCCCTCTTCGACAGATCGTCTTCCTTGGATTTCGGATCGGCGGTCCGAGATTCAAGTTCAACCAACCGCTCTTGATTCTGGTGAAGCTCTTCCTCCGGACGAGCTATGATGACACTCTTGGCCTCAGAATTTTTAAGAAGAACCTAAAAGATAGGAGAAATAAAGAGTTAGGTTATAATGTGAAAACATTCGGAAAGGACTAAAAGAGGCGAGCGAACATACCTGGCCGATTCGGAGAAATTCTTTAGAGCCTCCTCCTCTTGAAGGGAATTCCATTGAGCCGTAGCCGTGAATTTCTTGGCTCCGCTTGTGCTGTCGACTTCCACATCTCCAATAACCATCTTGGCAAGTTTGGGTCCCCCCGGAGCTTTACGTGTCGTCCTAGGCCGGCGGGGAATTTCTTCGACCCGGACCGGTCCCAATGGGAGTTCAGGTGCAGCTTGGAATAGAGTGTCTTGTGGAGGAAAGTCGCTTACGGATGAGTCATCGATGTCAATAACGACCCGTTCTTCGACCGCTTGAGAGGAAGGTTCTACGGAAGAGGCGGCAAGGATTTCCTTGGCGGATGCCATACGCCACCGGTCGGGGCCGGAGTAGAAGGTTTATTTCTCGGCAAGCTAGCTATACTAGCTTGGAGATTGGAGGGAATTCTATAGAAGAATAACATGTATTACAAGACTTGGATGAAAATAACTAAAAATGTATGAATGCTGCAGAAGACTTACGAAGTGGCCTTTTTAAAGCCGAAGGAGGTCTTGCTCTTTTTTGGAGGTCCTTGAGTATCCCCACTTGAGCTCTCTACGCTCCTTTTCACCGCTGGATGGACTTGCGGCGTTGGAACCGGTCCTTCGAAGCGCTCCTCGAAGAACCGGTCCGAGGTCCATACCGGGACTTCTTGGGGATATTTGCGACGGTATCTGCTAATTGAGAAGCTTCCCGAGACTTCCCGTAGCAGCTTCAAATGCGGCAAGAGCGGCTTGACGATCTCTCTCGACGACTTCGTGTTCTCTGCGCCGGTCTTCAAGTTTCGCGCTCCGTACGAGTGTCGCCCGGTACGGAAGCAGGGATTGCTGTTGATCTGCCTATGGTCAAGGAAGTAGTACGTTTTCTCGTACTAGGGGCTTGAACCACTTTTCCGGACCTGGAAATTTTTGGGGCTACCCCGGACGGTAGAGGGAATGACCGGTCCGAAGTACCTTGAGTAAGAGTGGGGGAGGCAGGCCGGCTTGAACAGCAAGAGGGGCGGTGTTGCCTTCATAATCTTCTCCCCAAGTATCATTGGGAGGGAATGGGGGATGACTTCTGTAGTTGTCCATTTTCTGCATTGAACTGCTATATATGAATAATGGAATGATGACTATTGGAATTCGAGAAGAAGAAGAATACTTACGGGGTCTCGAGGATTTGACATACCGAATGCCATACCCACTCTATGGCATCCTTTAAGTCCGGCTTCAGCTTGAGCATCTTCTTTATGCGTTTCTCTAATCGATCTACCTCAGGAAGAGGTGTTCCATCCAATGGATTGGCGACATCTTCATTGAAGGACCATGCCGGATGCTCCTCGCCTTTTCAAGGGTCGAACTCCTCGAACGACGAAACTCCAAAGAACCGTCTCAGCGGTAACACCTTTGACTTCCTTCAGGTGTTTGATACTTGCCAAGAGAGCGAGGATTTCTTCATCTTCTTTGAGTTTGTTCCTGCTATCTTGGGAAGGAAAATTTTTGGCTACTTTGGCATTGAAAGGGGGAGTGCAGGCTGGGGATTGCCACGGAAAAACCACCCATTTTTCCAATGAGACAAGCTTTTATTCAAAGACGAGGAGAAGTACTCATCAATGCTCCAACGATTGAATTCCTACCCCACCTACCGCAGCCTGGCGGTCCGATGAAGGAGTGGACGGATTTGGAAAAGATATTGGAAAAGCTTGAAATGGGGGCGGACTCCGAGGAAAGCTTCACATAAATGAATAAAAAATGCGATCCGAAGGATAGAGTTCGGATTAAGGTTTACCAACTCCCACCCGTAGAAGAAGAGCAATCCTCCGAAAAGGAGCAGCAGGGAAGATCGAAGCCACGAAGGAAGAATGACTTGAAAACTAACTGTCGGGAGTCTTCTATTCCCCATGGGATTTGCCCAGGGGTAGGGGCACTCTATTTCGGAATAGGTTGTGGGGGAAGATACCCATCAAGAACCGCCTCATTAGGAGATGTCTCGGTGATCTTGCTACTGCCCAAATCTTGTATGCCAAAAGGAAGTCTGGTTACGGGGAACAGAAGATGATGAAATAGGATTGGAGGCAGATTTCTTCTTGCCCATCTTAAGGGATGGAAAAGGAAAATCAGAGATTGGTTTATGCAGAAAGGAAGAGATATGATCGCGATGTCCGAAGAACAAGGATATATGGTGGGCGCGTATGGAGTTTCGGGAATGGGTTTGACCTAGGTCGACCTTTCGGTTTCTTTTATAAGTACCCGAGCTGGGCTCGGGGCTGGAAAGTTATTGGGCCGTTTTTACGGCCCGGTGAATTTGGCATTAAATGACTTATGTCGTGATCGTGCAATTATGACCTAACGATCATAAGAATAAAGCGAGCATGATTATTCCGATCATGAGAAATTTTTATGAATAAAAAGCGGTGTGAAATATGAGATTTTCAGATGCTAAAATAGTGTCGAATTTAATTATTTGGCGGTATGAAAGAGTTAGATCGAAGATGATCTGGATCTTGCCTAACTCGGTTTTAATGAATGCCTTAGGCTAATGGGTGTTAATCATCCGGCTGATTATAGGCCTTGGAGACTCGAGTCGATGTGAGAATATAGGGAATAAACTAGTCTGATTGACCAGAATTTTGCTTCTTACTTAAGATTAATTAAGAAAATTAAAGCTAAGAGTGACTTGAGCGGTCCGTTACATGTGACATGACTGGTCCGACCGGTCTCGAAAAAATATGTTTCTGGCAGAAATTGCTGAAAGGAATGTGATTTGATGGAAAATAATAAAGCATAACCTCTTAAGAAAGACTCTTGCATTATTTGCGATCCTCAAATGATACAAGAGTCGGGGCTATACCTAATTAGGTGCACCGACCGGTGCACCGTGTTCAGAGCGGTCTGCAGAGATCTCGGGAAGTGGAAAATAATGGAAATTGAGAGGAGCGGTCCGTAGAAATTGCATATTGAAGGAAATAATGAAGAATCAACTAATGGACTCTTGCATTATGTGAAAGGAGTTCAAATGATCCATGAGTCGGGGCTATACCCAATTGGGTGCACCTAATCGGCGCACCGATCAAAAGGAACATACTTTTTGCACACCTAATTAGGTGGTATGGAGGACAAAATCCCAATTTTTTTGACTTTTTGAAGCGTCTTGAAGAAAGAAAAAGTATTGCAGAAGATTGAAGTTCTTCTTAATTTTACCATGGAATCGGACCAACATGCAGAAGACCGGTCGGTCTTATTCAAGGTCAAATCAAAAACTACTCGGGGGCTGATGTCGTATACTTACCTTATGGGTATACACATGATAAAGGAATAGATAATTAGAGATACGAGTACGAATAAATGAAGATTGGACTGGCGGAGAGGGCCCAAAGAGTGGTTCCTAACTAGTATGGAATATAAGAAGATTCCATATACCGGTATGGAAATAAGGCGGGAGTCAAGACCGACGTATGATGATTTGAGCAACAAGTAAAAGAGCAGTTTGTAATCTGTTAGGACTCTGAATCAATAAGGAAAGCTTAGAGATAGAGTCTCCGCATTTGTAATCCATGTAATCGACTAGGACTCGCTTGTAACCCTAGCTCCTCCGGATATATAAGGTGGAGCAGAACCCCCAAAAACTCTCCGACATCTTGCAATTAGCAATCAGCTAAAAGCACTACATAACATACAAGACGTAGGGTATTACTCTCATTCGAGAGGCTCGAACCTGTCTAAATCGCATGTTTTTGTGTGTTTTGTGTATTGCACCATCGAATTTCACGCTCGTGAGGCACCGGGTAGTACTAATCGACATTTGGCGCACCAGGAAGGGGTCCAGAGCGAGTTCCCAGCGAGTTCGATGGCTTGTTCGTTCGACGTCAACTTCGCGCCCGGCTTCAAGATCCGATTCGGGTTCCTCGACTTTGAAGCTGATTCCGTCGGAAAGTTATGCTTGATAACCACGATTCATGATCGGACCGTAGCTTTTGAAGCACGATCCCCGACGCGGTTGAACTCTCAACGCCGGCGGCGCGCCCATGAAGATGTGGGCTACCAACGCGTTCGTCACCCTCGTCGCGGAGGGCGACACGACGTTGAGGAGGACCGGAGCCGGAGCCCCGACCCGTCGGGTTCCAGGGTGTTCGGTTCTGCCATCCGGGCGCGACCTTCCCGCAGCGCTTCCGTCCCCCAACGAGGGTCGCCAAGTACACGGGGAGTCAAACCCCTCCCTTTGGTTAGAGGATTATCGCCTTGCCCGTCGGGCGGGCGGTGCGAATGATGACCTCACCATCATTCGTAACTTACCATTGTATCTCGCCGACTCGGCGCGAACATGGCTTGAGCACCTTCCCGCGAACAAGATACACTCGTGGGCTAACTCGCGAGAAATCTTTGTGGGCAACTTCCGAGCGACGTGCGCCCGGCCGGGCAACCCTTGGGAGTTGAAGAACCGTCGGCGAAGCCGAACGAGCCGCTCCGAGATTACATTCGACGTTTCTCTCGGCGCTGCAACGAGCTTCCCCACGTCGTCGACGCGGACGTCGTGGGCGCGTTCCTTTCCGGAACAAACCGCGAGGTTCTCGTCCACGAGCCGGGCGTAGCTGGCCGCGAACAGCTCGAGAGCTCCTAGACATCGCTACGAGACACGCTTCGGGCGAGGAGGCGGTTGGAGCCGTCCTCCACCGCGACACCCCTAAGAAGGGGAAGGGCAAGCGGACCGACGGCAACGCCGGCGGGGCCCCTCCGGCTCCAAGCCGAACAAGAATAAGTCGCGGTCGAACAACGGGCCCATGGTCGCCGCGACCGAGAAAAATGGCGCTAAGCGAGCCCAACAAAGACGCTCCGTACCGGTTCGAGAAGAAGTGGAACGAGGCCATGCCCCAACCACGAGTTCCACGTCAAGCACTTGATGAAGGATTGCTCGCCGAGGAAGAAATTCGTCAAGCAGCAGGGAGGAAGGGGCAACCACCACCGGAGCGCAAAGAGAATGCCGGAGCCGGGGCGACGCCGGCGAAGAAGAAGGCGAAGGCTATCCCCAAGCGGAGGGGTGCCCGATGATCTTTGCGAGCTCCGACGCTCGTCCCAGCCGACGCTCCGTCAAGCTTGAGCGTGTGACATCCCCTCCGGGACACCCGGGAATCGGAACGGAGGGACACTTGACGAAGCGAGTTACAACGAGTGTATCATCTCATACAAGCCAAAATATATACATCATGGTATAATACAACCAGGTTTTCGAAATGCAAACATTGGTGCAGCGGAAATATAAATCTTATTGAAGTTTAACAACCTACGAGTAATGCAGCGGAAACTTGTACTTTATACAATAAAACACTATTAGACGATCAATGTGATGCACCGAGCCCTTCGTACACCACGATCCTCTCTCTTCACGATGTCGGGATCCGTTCCCATTGGTGGGAACCCTCGGGACACTGCTCCACTTCCGGGAACTACCATCCAAGTCGGGGAAGTACGACTCGAATCTCGAAAAGCATAACGAACAAACCCCGAGTATTCTAATACTCAAGCAAGACTGACCCGTCAACATGGCACGCTAAGGCCGACGCCTAGTATGCAAAGGCTTTCTGGTCGTGGGGTGTACTCCTTTGCGAAAACAGCATTAAAGGTTGAGTCCTTACTTTCAGTATTTTAGCTCATGTTAAGTTCATTAACCTCTAGGTTTGCGAGACTATCACTACTGCAATCAAGTTTGCAGGAAAAGATAAATTCCAACCAACAGTCCTTTCATCCATCTTTCTTCATCTTTCACTTGATTAACTACGATGTGACACGGTGAACAAGAGGTACTCATTACTGCGAGGGATAGCGATTCGAATCGATTTCACCAGCTGGGAAAACCCGTTTACACGGCGTATACGCACCCCATTGGTCGCATACGACAACCTTTCACGCTAACTCCCGACGGTGGCCGGGTTAGTCTCCCATCCGCCCGAGAACCCGGGGACCCCACGCGATACCCGTCCTCGACGTTATCCGTGAGCGACCACCCATTCCTCTCCCTTTGAGACATGAGGCCTCGCCTCATTCTCCAGCCAATTAGGGGATGGGCTACGTCCAACCACCGAGGCAATTAGATTACATCGGCTTCCCGGCCCCACAAACACCAGTATGTAAATCGGTACGTTCAATACTTGCTCGGCAGGGCCAACAACGGTACGGTCCTTGATCGACACGGACGGGGCTACCACCTTGCAAGACCTCGTCTTTGCCCTTTCTCCTACAGGGCCCGTCCGATCTCAATTTCATCTTCATCTTCATTCTTAAGTTTCAACTTGAAAGACATCAATCAACTTAAAGCCTCCATGCTTTAAGATCGGACCGTATCATCTCGCGAGCGTGCTCAGCACCACTCGACTTCTACCGTAGCCCCGTGAATTAAGCGTAGCAGCTATCGAGATACAAAACCAACATGGGATAAACAGGTAACATAGGAATTCTACTCATGCATCTAGGGTGTCAAGCAATTCCTCGTAACCTAATACACAATCACGACACAATTACTCGTGATAAAAGAAAAGACTTTCAAAACATAGGTGGGATGCACCGGGGCTTGCCTTGATTCGAGTCGGGGTTAGCTTCCTCGATGTGCTGGTCGACTTCGAAGCTTCAGTCTCCTTTCTCGATCTCGGACGGAACCTCGATCACGCCGGGACCTAGGTCGACCAACAATACGTCGCGAATCACAACCATGCATGCATGAATGTACATGAGATGAGGTGCAATGATTGAATTAACCAAGGTCGTTAATTAGCAATTACTCATTACTTAAGCTTATTACTTTGCAATTAGTAATTAACAATTAATCATGTTCGTTAAGCAATAAGTAACAATTGATCATGCTCATTAATTAATAATTAACCAGGTTCATTCATTAATAATTAATCATGCTTTTAAACAACAATTATAAATGCTTAACGACATGTGATAACACTTAAGCTATTAATTTGGGATCACATGAAATGATGGTGTTTATGTTGAATTTTGGAAAACAGTTTTCACAAACACTTTTGTCTGCAGTATCTCTAATTTTTAAAGAAATTTATTTTTCAAAAACAAATAATAAATAGCATAAAATAATAGGTTATCTCAATTAAAGAAAGGTAATTAATTAAACTATGAATTTATAATTTCTCAAAATAAGTATTTGAATACATAAATAAATAGGAAATAATTTTATGAAGCTAATGAACTTTGTTTGACATTTTTTTGATTTTTGTGGAATTTTCTATAAATTTTTCAAGTTTGGATAAAACCCGAAAATGGATAAATTCGCAAAAGAGTTGAAAGGCTACTCGGGCCAAAAGTGGCCAGGCCCAGCGGTGATGTGGCGGCCCAGCGACTACCCCGGCCCACCAGCCCGTGCGTGCGGCCCAACCCGCGCCAGGCGCCGTGGCCATGGCCACGGTGGCCGGAGCGCGGCGGCGGCTCACCGGAGCGGCGCGGAAGTGAGGGAAACGGCTTGTGGAGTGGCTCGGGATACTCGGTGTGGCGCGGGATTATTCTTTCTCCACTTTCAAACCAATTCAATGGTGTACGGCAGCTACGCCCATACTGAGCTTGGAATGGTGACATTCCGGCACTCTCTTGATAGCTGTTGTTGTACGAGAACTCGCCAGCGGTAAACATTTCTCCCAATCTTTACCGTAGGTCAAGACACAAGCTCGAAGCATATCCTCGAGATATTGATTGATCCTTTCGTCTCGTCCATCCGTTTGGGGGTGATAAGTTGAGCTTCGAATTAACTTCGTTCCTAACGACTCATGCAAGCTGTTCCCAAAATCTAGAGACAAATTGAGCTCCTCGATCCGAGATGATGGTCTTGGGTACTCCATGCAAACATAGGATGCGTGAAATGTATAGATCTCGCATATTGCTTGGTCTTGTAGTTGGTATGTACCGGTATAAAATGAGCTGACTTGGTCGATCTGTCAACTATGACCCGGATAGAGTCGTGCTTCCGTGGAGTCATTGGTAATCCAACAATGAAGTCCATACCGATATCTTCCCATTTCCATTCGGGTATGCTCGGAGGTTGAAGTGGACCCGCTTGCTTCAAATGTTCCGCTTTGACACGTCGACAGGTATCACACTCGTTGACATACCTTGCTATCTCTCGTTTCATTCTTGTCCACCAAAATCTCTTCTTCAAGTCTTGATACATCTTGTTGGTTCCAGGGTGAATAGAATACTTGGACGTATGGGCTTCGTCCATTATCTTCTTGCGAAGTTCCAAGTTCTAAGGCACTACTAGCCTATTCTTGAACCGAGATAACACCTTCGTCATCTTTTTGGAAACACTTGACCTCACCCATCCGGAGTCGTCTTCCGATGTGCTCCATACCAAGCATCCTTTTGCTGAGCTGCTACCACTTCTTCACGAATGGTAGGAATAAGAGCCAGATTTGTCAATGCTCCATATGGAATAATCCGCAGATTCGGCTCTTCACTTCCTTGTGGAGATGCTTGAATCATGAGTCGAGCCATGAGATTATTGCAATGAACCTTGCGACTTAAGGCATCGGCTACCACGTTTGCCTTGCCCGGGTGGTAGTGAATCTCGATCTCATAATCCTTTATCAGCTCTAACCATCTTCGTTGGCGCATGTTTAGATTCGCTTGAGTGAAGATGTACTTGAGACTCTTGTGGTCCGTGTATAGATGTACTAAATTTCCCAAGAGATAATGTCTCCAACTCTTCAATGCAAGAACTACTACTGCTAACTCCGGATCATGTGTAGGATAGTGTTCCTCATGACGCCTAAGTTGTCGAGAAGCATAGGCGATTACTCGACCTTCCTGCATTAGAACACATCCAAGTCCTGTTCCCGATGCATCGCAATACACATCGAAGGGCTTTGTCGGATCCGGCTGAGCAAGTACGGGAGCTGTTGTTAGTAACTTCTTTAATGTTTGAAAAGCTTCTTCACATTCTTTGCTCCATACGTACTTCTTATCCTTTTCCAATAGCTTAGTCATTGGCTTGGCGATATTTGAGAAATTCGGAATAAACCTTCCGTAGTAACCAGCCAATCCCAAGAAACTTCGATTTGTGATACGGACTTCGGTGATTTCCAATCCAACACTTCTTGAACTTTGCCTGGGTCAACGGCCACTCCTTCGGCTGATATCACATGACCTAGGAACGGCACTTCCTTTAGCCAAAACTCACACTTGCTGAACTTAGCATAGAGCTGATGATCCCTTAGTCGTTGCAACACAACTCTTAAGTGATTGGCATGTTCCTCGGCTGACTTAGAGTAAATCAAGATGTCGTCAATGAATACCAAAACAAACTTGTCCAACTCAGGCATGAATACGAAATTCATGAGATACATGAAATGTGCTGGTGCATTGGTCAATCCAAATGACATCACCAGGTACTCATAAAGTCCATATCTTGTGGAGAAAGCGAGTCTTCGGTATATCCTCGGCTCTTATCTTAATCCGATGATATCCCGAGCGAAGATCTATCTTGGATAAAACTTTAGCTCCCATCAGTTGATCAAACAAGATATCAATCCTCGGAAGAGGGTACTTGTTCTTGATGGTCACGGCATTCAAAGGCCTATAATCCACACATAGCCTTAATGTCTTGTCCTTCTTCTTCACAAACAAGGTCGGGCATCCCCAGTGGTGATGAACTTGGACGAATATATCCCTTGTCCAATAATTCCTTTAATTGCACCTTCAACTCTGCTAGCTCATTTGGCGGCATCCGATACGGCCTTCTTGATATTGGTGCTTGTTCCAGTGCTGTAACTCGATCTTAAACTCTACCACTCGATCCGGCGGTAAGCCTGGTAAGTCTTCTAGAAAAACATCGGGGTACTCACAAACTATAGGAATGTCTTCCAAACTTTTACCAATAGTCTTATAAATCATTGGAGGAATAGTTTGGGAAGAAGTCAACTGAAAGCAATCTCGTCCGTGGAGAGGAGAGTTCGAGTGAACTGCAAAAGCATCTATATCCAATACTGCCTTATGATACTTCATCCATCTCATGCCAAGAATCGCATCCAATCCTTGCCCATTTAAGACTATAAAGGAGGTGGGATAATCCTTACGACCCAATTTCAATTGTAGCTCTGTAGTACTTTGATCTGCAAGTATATTACCTCCAGGCGATGATATGAGATGTGGGTAAGTCATCTTGCATGATGGAAGATTATGTTTTTGAACATATCCTTTGTTGATGAAGTTGTGGGTTGCTCCCGAGTCAAATAAAATAATGGCAGCATGATGATTGATAGAGAACAATCCAGCCATGACTTGTGACCCTTTCGAAATCTCTTCGGCGGTGGTGAAGTTGACACGACCAGTCTTCATCTTACCATATTTCAATGCATTCTTCCGTCGACCAACTGCTTTCCTTTGTGGGCGTGTTGACAATTTCTGCTCTGTTGGTGCGACATAATCTTGAGCCAATTGTCCAAGACAACCATCGTTATAGTATGGATGGTCAGCGGATGGTGGAGTTTGGGATAAGGAGCGTATACTTGATAGGTCCGATGGGTGGACCATCGAACGGGAAAACACCTGTTGCTGATACCGAGGTGGCCGGTGAGAAATGGGATCCGATGGCATAGGCTCGAATCTCCGATCTGCTGCAGAAGTGTGGACTAGACGATACTTGGAGGGTACCTTACTTCCTTGTTCATTGGCTGCTCTCTTCTTAGCCTTCTCTTCTTGATGAACACGAATAGCATCCTCCATGAGTATAGCATCACTTACCAACTCATTGAAACTAACTCCTCGGTCCAAAACAAGCCGGGATTGTAACTTAGTAGTAAGTCCTTGCTTAAAGCATTCCTTCTTCTTGGCGTCGGTGTCCACATTCCGAGGAGCATATTGAGCCGGACGGTTGAACAACTTTGAATAGGAGTGTACGGTCATATCACCTTGCTTCGAGCGCTAGAAACTCCTTACGCTTTTGGTTCAGGATAGCTTCGAAATATGATGTTCACGAAAAGCCTTTGTGAATTCTTGCCATAGTACTTGGTGACCTTCGGGAATCATGGCCTTGTAATTAGCCCACCATGCTCCGAGCAAATCCTTCTAGTTGCTTGAGCGGCAAAGATAGTCTTCGATACTCGTGCATGGTATGAGCTCCGGCTTCGACTCGATAGTACGTAACCAATGGTCCGCTTCTAGAGGATCTCCCTCATCCGAAAAATTGGGTGGACCGAGTAGCCAGGAAATCCGAATATGTAACGTGAACTGGTGGAGCATGCTGATCTTGACCACCGGCTCGTGGGGCCGTATTCCGAACAAGCTGCTGAAGAAGTTCCCGTTGCTCTTCCCGAGACTCCAATATAGTGGCAATAGCTTGTGCCGGGGTAGGTGGAGTTGATGCTGGCTCTCGAACATCTTGCTCGGGAGCTTTCGGGATAGTTTCCTCTTCCAGTTTGTTCCATTCTGTTATAAAACTTGGTATTAGTGTCACTAATCCAAAATTAAAATATAAGGATACCATCGGTAGAACACGTTATAGTTCCAAAGCACAAGCGAGTGTATATAGAAGAGGTGCACTATCTCTCATTCCAACCCCAGATTTACTTGTAGTACACACTTGTACGAGCATCTCTAATCTATCCCTTTAAATCCGTAGCTCTCATATGGGGCTCCTTGATAACTACACAGGATCAGCCTTCTCTCCGATTGCCTTTAACCATCTATAGATGAAGATCTTGAATTTCCCCATTCCATTGCCTCTGTGGAAGAGTTCTGCTTGCCTTCTATTTCACTCGCATAAACTCCTTCCGGAACCGTCCATAGGGAACTAACTCTACACTACGATACTAACTTAGTCTAATTCCCAAAACCTCATATTATAGCACTCAATAGGACATGATGCATGCTCGGTAGACACTATACGTACTATAGTACGTAAAACTACAACGAATAGTTAGCACTTTTCCAAAACCCGAACATCGAACGGTTAGTAAAAAGTCTAACTATTCTACATCCTTATAGGGCACCGGACTCTCTCGTGTTCTAAACGCGCTAAACGTGTTAAGTTTTGAAAACAAGCTTGTAATGATGAACTGTTGCCTCCGAACCGCTCCGATACCAGCTGTGACATCCCCTTCGGGACACCCAGGAATAGGAACAGAGGGACACTCGACGAAGCGAGTTACAACGAGTGTATCATCTCATACAAGCCAGAATATATACATCATGGTATAATACAACCAGGTTTTCGAAATACAAACATTGATGCAGCGGAAATATAAATCTTATTGAAGTTTAACAACCTACGAGTAATGCAGCGGAAACTTGTACTTTATACAACAAAACACTATTAGACGATCAACGTGATGCACCGAGCCCTTCGTACACCACGATCCTCTCTCTTCACGATGTCGGGATCCGTTCCCATTGGTGGGAACCACCCTCGGGACACTGCTCCACTTCCAGGAACTACCATCCAAGTCGGGGAAGTACGACTCGAATCTCGAAAAGCATAACGAACAAACCCCGAGTATTCTAATACTCGGCAAGATCGACCCGTCAACATGGCACACTAAGGCCGACGCCTAGTATGCAAAGGCTTTCCGGTCGTGGGGTGTACTCCTTTGCGAAAACAACATTAAAGGTTGAGTCCTTACTTTCAGTATTTTAGCTCATGTTAAGTTCATTAACCTCTAGGTTTGCAGACTATCACTATTGCAATCAAGTTTGCAGGAAAAGATAAATTCCAACCAACAGATCCTTTCATCCATCTTTCTTCATCTTTCACTTGATTAACTACGATGTGACACGGTGAACAAGCGGTACTCATTACTGCGAGGGACAGCGATTCGAATCGATTTCACCAGCTGGGAAAACCCGTTTACACGGCGTATACGCACCCCATTGGTCGCATACGACAACCTTTCACGCTAACTCCCGACAGTGGCCGGGTTAGTCTCCCATCCGCCCGAGAACCCGGGGACCCCACGCGATACCCGTCCTCGACGTTATCCGTGAGCGACCACCCATTCCTCTCCCTTTGAGACATGAGGCCTCGCCTCATTCTCCAGCCAATTAGAGGATGGGCTACGTCCAACCACCGAGGCAATTAGGTTACATCGGCTTCCTTGCCCTATAAACACCAGTATGTAAATCGGTACGTTCAATACTTGCTCGGCAGGGCCAACAACGGTACGGTCCTTGATCGACACGGACGGGGCTACCACCTTACAAGACCTCGTCTTTGCCCTTTCTCCTACAGGGCCCGTCCGATCTCAATTTCATCTTCATCTTCATTCTTAAGTTTCAACTTGAAAGACATCAATCAACTTAAAGCCTCCATGCTTTAAGATCGGACCGTATCATCTCGCGAGCGTGCTCAGCACCACTCGACTTCTACCGTAGCCCTGTGAATTAAGCGTAGCAGCTATCGAGATACAAAACCAACATGGGATAAACAGGTAACATAGGAATTCTACTCATGCATCTAGGGTGTCAAGCAATTCCTGTAACCTAATGCACAATCACGACACAATTACTCGTGATAAAAGAAAAGACTTTAAAAACATAGGTGGGATGCACCGGGGCTTGCCTTGATTCGAGTCGGGGTTAGCTTCCTCGACGTGCTGGTCGACTTCGAAGCTTCCATCTCCTTTCTTGATCTCGGACGGAACCTCGATCACGCCGGGACCTAGGTCGACCAACAATACATCGCGAATCACAACCATGCATGCATGAATGTACATGAGATGAGGTGCAATGATTGAATTAACCAAGGTCGTTAATTAGCAATTACTCATTACTTAAGCTTATTACTTTGCAATTAGTAATTAACAATTAATCATGTTCATTAAGCAATAAGTAACAATTGATCATGCTCATTAATTAATAATTAACCAGGTTCATTCATTAATAATTAATCATGCTTTTAAACAACAATTATAAATGCTTAACGACATGTGATAACACTTAAGCTATTAATTTGGGATCACATGAAATGATGGTGTTTATGTTGAATTTTGGAAAACAGTTTTCATAAACACTTTCGTCTGCAGTATCTCTAATTTTTAAAGAAATTTATTTTTCAAAAACAAATAATAAATAGCATAAAATAATAGGTTATCTCAATTAAAGAAAGGTAATTAATTAAACTATGAATTTATAATTTCTCAAAATAAGTATTTGAATACATAAATAAATAGGAAATAATTTTATGAAGCTAATGAACTTTGTTTGACATTTTTCTGATTTTTGTGGAATTTTCTATAAATTTTTCAAGTTTGGATAAAACCTGAAAATGGATAAATTCGCAAAAGAGTTGAAAGGCTATCTGGGCCAAAAGTGGCCAGGCCCAGCGGTGATGTGGCGGCCCAGCGACTACCCCGGCCCACCAGCCCGTGCGCGTGGCCCAACCCGCGCCGAGCGCCGTGGCCATGGCCACGGTGGCCGAGCGCGGCGGCGGCTCACCGGAGCGGCGCGGAAGTGAGGGAAACGGCTTGTGGAGTGGCTCGGGATACTCGGTGTGGCGCGGGGAATCACGGAGGGATGACCGTGGTGGCGGTGGTGGCCGGAAAAGGTGCCGGCGGCGAGGTGCGAGCAGGATAGACCTTCGGCGGCGTCGCGAGCTCGCTACGCTCAACCAAAAGACGAACGGTTTGGGGCTGGAGCTTCACGGGAGCATGAGCAAGAGCGGCACGTAGATGGTTGCTCTGGAAGATGGTCGGAAAGGGAAGTTCAACGAGTGAGGTGCGGATGTGGCGGTCGGACTTGATGAAGAGCAAGCAAATTCCGGCGTCTCGTGGGGAAAACTCCACGATAAGCTACCAAATAGAGAGAGGAAATTATTGCGCACGCACGGGAAGAGAGAAAGGGTGAAACGGCTCACCTAGGATGGAGAATTTTGACGAACGGCCATGACCGCCGGGGGTGACCTCCGAGGAGGAAAACACCTCGATCTCGGGTGTTAGGGTTGGAGAGCTTGATTGGGCGGCTCTGGCGAGGTGCGGAACTCGGTTGCGGAGCTCTTGAGTGTAGCAGCTCGCCCGGGGACGGGCTGAGATGGCCGGGCGGCGTGGGACGAGGAGGGGCGGACCGGGTGCTTCGGGTTTGAGTTTGGAGAGAGAGAGATGAACACGGCTCGACCTTTTTATTCCCCACGGCGGATGGTTGAGGCGGTAAGGGAAGGCTCATGCGTGGCGCTGGGACAGAGAGGCGCGCGTCCGGGCTGCTGGTGCGTGGCGCGGCCGAGCGGCGCGGTGAGAGGCGGTTCGAAGAGAGAGAGAGGAAGAAGAGATTGATTTGTGGGCTTCGGTCGTTTTACAAAAACACCCCGGGTTTTGCTTTAATTAGAATTCATACTTCCGGCACTCGAAAAATTCTACGAAAATTCAGAGATGTATTTGAAAGTATTTTGAACACTTTTCCTATTAAGTCCAGGTTAAGATTCCAAATTATTTTCGAATTAAAAATTCAAAGGTAAATTAATAAAAGAAGCTTTGTTTATTTCTTGCAATTAATTTTACAAAGCAAAATAATTTCAGGGTACTTTTATAAATCTTTATTTAGAATGTTTAAGCAATAGAAAATGTTAAACACATTATTTTCTCTTATTTTATTTCTTTTTAAGCATTTCCTTTATGCTTTAGCTAATTTGATATTTTATGTGCATTTCTTCAAACCATGCTCAATAATTTCATAAATGAACTGGGATGCCATGCTCATGAATGACATGAAATGCATTATTTTTTCTGAGAGTTGTTACGAGAGCGCCGCGACGTCTTCGCCGCGGAACCCGCAACCCCGGCCTTCCTCGGGTGGCCGGAGTTGCCAATCACTTTTGACCGCACTAACCACCCCGCGCGAGTCCGACGACCGGGCTGGTACCCGCTCGTGGTCGACCCCATCGTCGCCAAGACGCGCGTCACCAAGGTGCTCATGGATGGAGGCAGCGGCCTCAATATCCTGTACGCCGACGTCCTCGACGCCATGGGCATCGAGCGCTCGCGCATCCGCCCCAATGGATCGCCATTCCACGGTGTTGTTCCGGGGACGCAAGCCGTTCCCATCGGACAAATTGACTTGCCGATCAGCTTTGGGAATCCTTCGAACTTCCGAACGGAGACCCTCACGTTTGAAGTTGTCGGATTCTCGAGAATCTACCACTCCATCCTCGGGCGACCATGTTACGCAAAGTTCATGGCCGTCACGAATTACGTCTACACGAAGCTCAAGATGCCCGGGCCGAAGGGAGTCATCACCGTGGGCGTGTCCTTCCAGCACGCCTACCGGTGCGACGTTGATAAGCTGCGACCTCGCGTCGGCCCACGTGGCCTCGACCACGGAGCCGGCGGTGATCATGGAACAGGTCGTCGAGGATCCTCCGTAGACGAGCCACAAGGCGGCCTCGTTCGAGCCGGCGGAGGGCACCAAGGAGGTCGTCCTCGACCTTGAGGGCGACGAGAAGAAGACAGGTGCGTATCGGCACCTCCCTCTCCCCCAAATAGGAAAGTGCGCTCGTCGACTTCCTCCGCGCGAACGCCTATGTCTTCGCATGGAAACCATCGGACGTGCCGGGAATACCGAGGGACGTCTCCGAGCACTCCTTACACATCGGGCCGGGCTCCAAGCTCGGTGAAGCAACGCTTGCGCCGCTTCGACGAGGAGAAGCGCAAGGCAATCGGGGAGGAGATCGCGAAGCTGCTCGGTGGCCGGGTTCATGAAGGAGGTGTATCATCCAGAGTGTTTAGCTAATCCTGTTCTTGTACGTAAGAAGAATGGGAAATGGAGAATGTGTGTTGATTATACTAGCTCGAACAAGGCATGTCCCTAGGATCTCTTTCCTTTACCACGCATCGACCAAATAGTTGACTCGACCTCCGGGTGCGAAACCCTCTCGCTTTCTAGATGCGTACTCCGAGTACCATTAGATAGCACTCGACGAATCCGACCAACTCGCGACCTCCTTCATCACGCCGTTCGGCTCGTATCGCTACACTACGATGCCGTTCGGCCTTAAGAACGCTGGTGCGACCTACCGGAGGTTCATACGAAGTGTTTTGACTATCTCATCGACGATATAGTCGAAGCCTACATGGACGACATCGTAGTCAAGTCCAAAAAGGCCGACCAGCTCGTCGTCGACCTCGAACACGTGTTCGCTAAGCTGCGCGAGAACGGTGTCAAGCTCAACCCCGAGAAGTGCGTCTTCGGGGTCCCGAGAGGAATGCTCCTCGGCTTCATCGTCTCGGAGCGCGGTATCGAGGCAAATCCGGAGAAGATCTCTGCCATCGAGCGCATGGGTCCGATCCGGAACCTCAAGGGGTGCAGCGACTCACACGGTGCCTAGCTGCATTGAGCCGCTTCATCTCGCGCCTTTGGGAGAAAGCCCTTCCGCTCTACAAGCTCCTCAAGAAGTCCGAGCGCTTCGAATGGACGCCGGAAGCCCAAGGTGCGCTCGATGATGTGAAGCGCATTCCGACCAACCCTCCGGTCTTATCTCCGCCATTGCCGGACGAGCAACTCCTCCTCTACGTCACGAGCAACAACCCGGTCGTCATTGCGGCCATCGTAGTCGAGCGCGAGAAGGAGGGACACGTGCTCAAGGTGCAACACCCCATTTCCTACGTCGGCGAGGTGCTCTCCGACTCAAAGACAAGATACCTACAGGTCCTCTAGATTCTCTACACCATGATGATCGCCGGACGCAAGCTGCGCCACTACTTCGACGCACACTCGATTACGGTAGTAAGCTTGTTCCCCTTGCGCGATATCATTGAAAACAGGGAATCTGCAGGCAAGGTCGCCACGTGGGCTCTCGAGCTGATGGGACATGGCATCACGTACGTGCCGCAGACGGCGATCATGTCGAGGGTCCTCGTCGACTTCGTCGTGGAGTGGACCGAGACCCAGCTGCCACTGCGCCGGTGGACCGAGAGTACTAGATCATGTACTTTGACGGGTCGCCGATGCGCAAGGGCGTTGGCGTCGGGCTCGTGTTCGTCTCTCCCCACGGAGTACGCATGAGGTACTCCATACGGTTATATTTCCCGAGCATCAAATAATGTAGCCTAGTACGAGGCTCTCGTCAACGGCCATGAGATCGATGTCGAGCTTCGGATCGGGCGGCTCGAGGTCGAGGGGATTCGCAACTCTTCATCGACCAAGTGATGAAAGAGTCAAGCTGTCGGAACGACACGCTAGTGCTCTACTATCGGGAAGTGCGGAAGCTCGAAGAGAAATTTGATGGCCTCGAGCTTAAGCACATTCCACGACGACTCAACGAAGCGGCGGACTCGGCGGCCAAAATGGCATCCGGCCGGGAATCGACATCACGGGGTGTCGTCGCCAATGACCGGTTTCAACCGTGTGTCCAACCTCTTGCCCTCCCAAGAACGATGGAGGGCCGGTCGAGGTGGGCTCGGGGGCTTTCCGAGTCCGGACCCTAACCCGAGGAAACACTCGAGCCCGGGCGAGGGCCCGGGGCTGATCCACCATAAGCGAGACAGAGAGATCATGGAGATCGACATCTCTACGACTAACCGGGCACCGTCGGCCGATCGGAGAACCGAGTACATTGAGTACCTTCTTCACGGCAAGGTCCCGACGGAGCGGACCGAAGCAAGGTGCCCGCACGGGCGTGCCAAGTCTTTCGTCCTGGTCGATCGCGAGCTCTACAAACGCAGCGCTTCTAGGATCCTGCAGACCGCATCACAATCGAGGAGGGCGTGAAACTCCTCAATGACATACATGGAGGGGTTTGTGGACATCACGCAGCACCACGGACCCTCGTGGGCAACACCTTTCGACAAGGCTTCTACTGAACGGCCGTAGTGGCGGACGCGACTCGTGTCGTACGAACATGCAAGGGTTGCCGGTTTACGCCCGACGGACGCACCAACCCGCCCAAGCCCTTCAAACCATACCCATCACTTGGCCCTTCGCGGTGCTGGGGTCTAGACTTGGCGGTCGACAAGTTCACCAAGTGGATCGAAGCTCGAGCGATCGGCAAAATCCGGTCCGAAGAGGCGGTCGAGTTCTTTCTCGACATCGTCTATCGTTTGGTGTCCCCAACTCGATAATCATCGACAACGGCACGCAGTTTATGGGTAAGAAATTCCTCAAGTTCTTGGATGATTACCATATCCGAGTGGACTAGGCGGCTGTAGCTCATCCCGAGACCAATGGTCAAGTCGAGCGAAGCATGATCCTACGAGGGCTTATACCCCACATCTACGATCGCTCGAAGCGTTTCGGCGGTCGATGGGCGACGAAATTGCCGGCCGTGCTTTGGAGCCTCCGAACGACTCGGAGCCGAGCAACGGGCTACACGCCATTCTTCATGGTCTATGGCTCGGAATCGATCTTGCCAACCGACCTCGACTACGGCGCTCCCGCAGTCCACGCCTTCGATGAACATGGAAACGAAGCGGCACTCGAGGACGTCGCCGACCAACTCGACGAAGCGCGTGATGCTGCGCTTTTACACTCCGCTAAGTATCAGCAAGCGCTCCGACGATACCATGACCGTAATGTTAAAAGTCGAGGCTTCAACGTCGGAAACATGGTGTTGTGCAGAGTGTAGGGCACCAAGGACCGCCACAAACTTTCTCCACCTTGGGAAGGACCGTACATCGTCTCGCGCGTTATTCGGCCTAGCTCCTACAAGCTCAAGATGGTGGAAGGTCGAGAGCTCACCGGTGCTTGGAACATCGCACGGTTACGTAAATTCTACCCTTGAACTTGCGTTTGTTCCTTTACTTTCGGAAATCGCCCGCTCGAGAATAGTGATCTTCGACCCCCATAAGGGGGCCGACCCTCACTCGGGGGCTGGAAGGCGGGCAATACCAACGATTTTTCAAAACAAAAATTGCTTAGGCACTTATTACTTAGCTCTTTTTCGCGAATGAAATTTGCTAAGTCCTTTTTGACCCTAGATTCGAATTACAACGACGAACAAAGTAAGCCACGAGTAAACGGATTCATAGTCTAATTGGTCGGAAGGCTTAAGCTCGAGTGCCCCAGCGGCCTTAGCTAACGCTCACCAAAACGACTAAGTCGAACGAGGCTTGGGGGCTCGAACTTGGCGAGTCGGCGAGATAGATGAAAGGGCCAAACAAGTTTAAGTCGAACTTAAAAGCCGACGAAATAAGAGCAAGACCTCGACGGTTCGAGCGCAGAACGAACTTAAAAACTTGAAGTTATTTACAGACTTCGGGGAACAACACCCCATTGTTCATGCCGGCATGACAAAATAAAGCCAAATAGAAAACTAACGCCCTAATCTATCTTCATCTTGGGGAGGGACTCCTCCTCGAGCTTCGCAGCGAAGGCATCGGTGTGGGCGCAAGTCTCGGACTACGGCGCCTCTAGCTCGGCGTCGGTGAAGCCGAGGGAAAAGACCGGCGCCGACGGCCTCGAAGTCAAGCCCCGGTAATGCGACGCCATCACCAAGAAGATCGAGCGCATGCTCGGAGCGTCTCACTCCTTGGATCACCGCGCCGACCTGCTCGGCAGGCCGACGTAAGCACGCCGCTCGACTTCAACCTCCGCGAGAGCCCATCCTAGGGTGACGTCGAGCTCCCTCCGGGACGCCTCCGCCGCGGCCGGCCTCTCGCTCCAAGCCCGTACCATCACGAACAATTGGCACCGGAGGTCGAAGACCGAAGAGTGAAAAGGAAAAAATGAAGCCGTCCGGAAGATCGATGTAAGGAAAAGTGAAATCCTTACTTTCCTTCTTGTTCGCTGCTCTTGGAGCTCCTTGAGGTAGTTGGACGCGGTCCGGAGGGAAGCCTCGGCCGCAGCATCGGCATTCCGCCTTAGCTCGCGCTCCGTCTAGAGCACCTCCTTGACTTTCTCCGCTGCGGAGGTGGCTTCCTCGGCCTTAGCTAAAGCCGCTTCCTTCGCATTACGCGTCTCCGCCGTCTCGCGCTCCGCTGCCTCCTTGGCCGCCCGTCCCGACCCTTCCCGCGCGAGCGCCTCCTTTAGGCCGAAACGAGCCCGGCCGGCCGAGCGCACGAGCCTGCCTGCCCCGACCTCGAGCCTCGTGAGGAACTCGGGCACCGTCGGAACAAGCCCCGCCACGAACAATTCCACCTCTTGCTCCCGCGGCGGCTCGGAGTCATCGGCTGAGCTCACCGGCACCGTTTCCGTGCTGTCCGCCGTTGTTGCCACGACGGTCTTCCCTGCTGCGGCAGCCCCGCCTCGCTGCCTGCACCGTTGAGGAAATCAGCGACTTCCCGAGGGTCGTCGGCGGAGGCCTCTTTCTTGTCCGCACGAGACGCTTTGACGCCGGCTCGGCATCGCCGGACTCGCCTTCGCGGGTGTGCTTCCCCTCAACGACGGCAGGGTCGACCACCCACGGTTGGTTCAGCCGGCGTGGCACCGGGGTTTGCGGGAGTCTCCACGGCGCGCTCTGCGCCATGCTCCGCCGTCGATGGCACGACCTCGCTGGTGCCCTTGGCAGCGAGGTTCAAGGACATTGACATGCGAGGTCGAGTCCGTGGCGGGAGGAGGACCTCGCAGATCTATGCCATCCGCCGAGGCCATCGCCAAGGACCTACGGCTACGGCGAGCGCTCGAGGCCCGAGGCGCCAACGACGAGTTCGGCAATCATCTCCGCCGTCTCCCTCTCGTCGGCGGTAGGCGCCACCGGGGTGGTCTCGATTAAGTCCACCACTTCCGGCACCCGCGGCGGCTCCTCGCTAGTCCCCGTTCCCTCGGCGAGGGTGGTTCTTCAACTCGTGAGCTTGACCCGACCCTCGAGGACGAGCGCGACCTCGACGTTCCGACCGCGGAGGTCGGGGGCGGCGACGCGGAACTCGTGTGGGCCGGGATAAACTCGACTCGAAACAACGGAGTCGAAGATTGCTCCGGAACCGAAGTCCGAACGAGGGGAGCGAGGAACGTGCCGTGGGGCCGGAACTTGAGGTGGAGGAGTTGTCGCCCGCCGCTCGACGGGCGAGCTCTAGCGACTTCTTCTCGGCGACGGGCGGCGCGCGTCGCGCGGACCCTCCGAGGACCCGGCCACGGCATCGCCGGAGCCGCCACCGCCGCTTTCCCTCGAGGTGACGGCGCGACGGGACATGACGTACGGGTTTTCCTCGCTCGTGTCATACCCGTTGGCACCAACGTCGTCGTCGGAAGCCGCGGATGACTCCGTCGAGGCCACCCAGGGCGTGAAGGGGTTCAGCCCCGCCGTCTCGAGCTCTTCCCTCCTCTTTTGGCGCGTGCGCTCCCTCGCTCGCTTGTCCTGCTTGGCGCGAATAGCGGCTTTCTTTGCCCGCTCGCGCTCCTTCTTCTCGGCCTTCTCTGCGCGGCCCGCCGACGGTTGGCGTCCCACGGAGCCACACCCTCCGGGAGCTTCAATTTGATCCGCTTGGGGAACAACACCCACGCGGACTGCGGGAGAAAGAAAAAGATGTAAGTAGAAGCCACGAACGAACAAGACGAAATTAAAACGCGAAGGTCAAGCTGCTTACCAAGTCAACCGCTCGCGGGTGCGGCTTCATCTTCGGCGCGTTCGGGACGGGCCACACTTGGGCCGTCGAGCCCGGCGCACCCACGACCACGTGAGCGACGGCCTTGTCGGAAAGTTCTAGGACCGCCATCACCGTGTCGCGGACGACACGTTGATCGGCGGAGACCTGATGCATCAGCATCGTCCTCCATACCGGCGGCGCGAACCGCCATTTGTGGTACGACCGGACGACGACCGTCGCGTCAAGGTCGAAGGCTGCGGAGGTGTCGGATCGCCTCGACTAGCCGGTCCACCTGGTTCCGGTGGTCCGTGCTGCAGCCCCACTTCCACTCCTCGGGAGCCTCCTCGAAGGTTCGGCCTTCGAAGGACGGGAAGCGGATGCTCCGTGTCGTATACTTGCCTTATGGGTATACGGATGATAAAGGAATGGATGCGCAAAGACACGGTAACAAATCAATGAAGATAAAGGTGATGGAGATAGCCGACATACGGTTCCTGACCGGTCCGGATAACGAGAGGATTCCATATACCGGTATGGAGATAAGGCGAGAATTAAGACCGACGTATGATAACTTGAGAAACAAGTAAAGGAGAAATTTGTAGTCTATTAGGACTCGAATCAATAAGGAAAGCTAGAGATAGAGTTCCCATATATGTAATCCGTGTAATCGACTAGGACTACGCATGTAACCCTAGCTCCCCGGATATATAAGGCGGAGCGGGGACCCCCGAAAAGGCTCCGAGATCTTGCAATTAGCAATCCGCTAAAGGCAATACATAACATACATGACGTAGGGTATTATTCTCAATTCGAGGTGTCTAAACCTGTCTAAAATCTCGTGTTCCTGTGTGTTTCGTGTGTCACGGGTAGTACTAGTGCCGAGTTTAAGACTCGATATTTGGCGCGCCGAGTAGGGGTCCCGGCGAGTTCCCTGTGAGTTCGATGGCCTCTTCGTTCGTCGTCGACTTCGTGCCCGGCTTCAAGATCCGCTTCGGGTCCCTCAACTTCGAAGCTGATTCCGCCGAAAAATTGCTTTTGATGAATCCGACTTGTAGCCGGGCCGCAGCTTACGAAGCCGATCACCTGCCACGGTTGGCACCTCCGGCTTAGAACCTTGCGGATCCGACGCAGCTTTAGCGCGAACAATCGGACCGCTCGCGTCTCGGACCGGCACCCGTGCCGTGACGATAAGCCGCTCTCGCGAGCTTGGTAATGACTTCGAGGAAGGGTCTCCAGCCATTTTCCAAGTGTTCATGACGGGTCCGGTTCTTTGAGAACTCAACCCCGAGGAAGCTGCTGAAGAAGAAGCAAGGATGGCGAGAGATGAATCCGATCGTCGTCGTCATGAAACAGATGAAGCGAGACGGCCTCCACAACCTTCGATCGCGAATCCTCGCGCAAACGTTGCTGGTACCGGTCAGGCCGGAGGAAGCGTTCCCGCGACCGCTCCCCGCCACGGGCCCGCTGCCGGAGCGATCCGGGGACCCGGAAGAAACGTCCCCGAGGATATAACAGCCGACGTGGATGCCACAGCGGAAGGCGCCATCGTTCTTCAAGCGGGGCATTGGACTTGAGCTCCGTGGAAATGGAATTAAATGGCACTCGAGTCTTCACGTCGCCGATCCACAACATTGTGGGAGCGAAGCAAATCCTTGAGACAATACGGAAGAAGTCTTCAATGCAACACCGGGGTTGCAACGCGCTTTGAATTTGGTAGATGTAGCTGCTCTACAAACAAATCAACTCGTTCATGACAGATCGGAATCTTCCGGCCGCTCACGTTCTCGCTCGGAGCGGCCTACGACAGCCCGGTCCGAAGGAGCTTCTTCCGGTGGAAGGCTTGGGCCTCAACACACCCCGATCACGGACGCACATGAATGAGCTCCAGGACCATGATTTGCGCGTACCACTCAATAGCAACCGTGACGCTCGTAACGTCCTCCTCAATCGCCATGTAGAGAGAACGGAAGAGCGCCGGAGACAAGAAGAAGATGAGAGGCGTCGGACCGGTCATGTGGATGATCGTCCGCGGGATCCTGCCCCGCCTCGCCCGCACGTAACTAATTCGCCTCGGCATGGACCGGCTGCTTCGGCGCCGCCCCCGGTGGAAATCCTCCGCGCAATGACCAACGAGGGCAAGGCAACCGACATGCTCATCGGGATAACCGGCCAAGACGAGATGATCGTCGTGATACCAAAGACCGAAGGGGACGAGACAACGAGAGACAGAGACGGGGAGCCTCAACGAGACAACCGAGACAGAGATGGGGAGCCTCGACGAGGCAACAACGATCGCTAAGCGGCGCCTCCGCCTCCGCCTCCTCCTTCGCAGACCGCACAACCGGCGAACAACGACCGCCGGGATGGTTCGGGAGATAGATATCAAGATGATCGATACTACGACTACTCCGATGATGATAGGGATCGTAACTACCGGCATTACCCTCGTCGACGATCCCCTTCACCGGTCCGGACCGGTCTGGAAGATGATGAGTACTCCGTGATCCCTGCTTTCACGCGAGATTTACGCATTTGCAAATACCCCGGGGATTTAAGCCTGGGGCCATTGATAAATATGATGGTAAAGCACCTCCTGCTGAGTGGCTTCACATGTACGCCACCGCCATCCGGTCAGCAGGAAGAGATACGTTTGTGCTAGCTAATTACCTCCCTATGTGCATGGAGCAGGCTGGAAGCTTGTGGTTGCAGTCCCTACCCAAGAGATCTATCTCTTCCTGGGGTGACCTCACCAAAAAATTCGTGGAGAACTTCCGGGTGACTTGTGAGAAGCCAGGGAATTACTTCGACCTCAACAGCTGAAGCGAAGCCTGACGAGACTCTCACGGACTTCATCGGGCGTTTACGCAACAAGAAGGCCTTAATCCCCAATGTTCCTGATCAGCAAGTAATTGCGGCGTTTCAAGTCGGCGTCCGAAGTGAAGCATTGGTTCACAAGATTGGAAGGCGAAATCGGAACCTTACCATGATGGCGTCGAGTGCTTCAAGATAGCGAGATGATTACGCTGCTCGGTGAATCAAACGTGGTCAATTTGCGCGGGAACAAAGGGAAGGAACCGAAGCATGACCAAGGCAACCAGTCTGGATCCAAGAACAACAATAAGCGCAAGGCTGATCACCTTGTTGCAGCTGTCGACCGGTCTCATGGAGGAGATCGGCCGGCACCTCCTAAGAGAGGTCCAAGAGAACGATTGTCGTTCGAAACACTTCTAGAGGGCCCTTGCATGATTCATAATGGGAATCATAAAGCTAAGGAGTGCTTCCTGTTAAGGCCGTTCGCTCGGTTCGCCTTAAAGGTTCCACCTCGATCTGCTCACAGGAACTAGAGAGACGATAAGGGCAAGGATAAAGAGCACGATGACAATGAGGATGACGAAGGCTTTCAAGAACCGGCTCGAGAGGTGAACATGATCTATGGAGGCCCGGACGCGTACGAGTCATAGCGAAAGAAAAAATTGGCGTTTCGAGAGGTTAATGCTGTTGCTCACGCCACTCCCGAATACCTACGGTGGTCCGAGGTACCCATTACCTTCAGCGAGGGCTGATCATCCCGAGGTACTGCAAAAAGCTGGTAAATATCCGCTCATCCAGGCCCCCATCATTCACAAGGTGCGATTGAAGAGAACTTTCATTGATGGAGGAAGTTGCCTGGATATCTTGTTTGCTAAAACTCTGCGGAGCTTGGCCTCTCTGTAGCTGATTTGGATCGTAGCGTTTCACCGTTTCATGGTATAATACCCGGGCGGAACAGCTATCCTTTGGGACAAAGGAGAACCACGGGAGGGAGAATATTATCTTCCGGGTAGCCGACATCGATCCTGTCTGTTCCGTGGTGATATCAAGACCGCTTATGCTTGTGAAGTACATAGCACCGAGCTGGCCTCTCGGGCCAATTCGGAGGATGAACGTCGAGAAATCGAGAGAAGCAGCTGAGGCTCTAGAAGTACGAGGCAAGGTTGGAAGATGAAGTTCCAGTCAAGAAGGTTGCATAGGAGAAATTGAAAGCCGATGCGGTAGTTTCCAAGACTATTCAGCTTGATGAGTCGGACTCCTCCAAGGTTACCCATATAGGGGCTGACTTGGGGGATAAATAGGAAAGCGCGCTCATTCTTTTCCTCCAGGAAAATAGGGATATCTTTGCATGGTAGCCTTCCGACATGCCGGGTGTTCCTAGGGAGAAGATTGAGCATGCACTGTTAGTGCGTCCCGATGCGAAGCCGATCAAACGAAGCTCCGGAGGTTTGCTCAAGACCGCAAGGAGGCCATCAAGAAGGAAATAACTAGGTTATTAGCGGCTAAGTTCATTAAGGAGGTGTATCATCCAGATTGGCTTGCCAATCCAGTCCTTGTACCAAAAAAGAATACTAAAGAATTAAGAATGTGTGTCGATTATACTGATCTCAACAAAGCTTGCCCCAAAGACCCTTTCGCGCTGCCTCGGATTGACCAAGTTGTTGATTCGACCGCTGGCTGCGAGCGTCTTTGTTTCCTTGATGCCTACTCGGGGTATCATCAAATACCGCTGAGAGTTGAAGATCAAATAAAGACCGCATTTATCACCCCTTTGGAGCATACTGCTATACGACCATGCCTTTTGGATTAAAAAATGCCGGAGCTACATATCAGTCGCGGTATACAAAGTTGCTTGGATTCGCAATTGGAAAGGAACGCAGAAGCTTACGTTGATGATATAGTGGTAAAATCTCGGAAAACTGAGGATCTTCTCTCGACCTGGCAGAGACCTTCGATAATCTGCGGAATTTTTCCATGAAGCTCAACCCCGGAAAGTGTGGGTTGGGAGTTCGTTCGGGAAATTACTTGGGTTACCTAGTGTCATGGCGAGGCATTGAAGCTAACCCGGAAAAAATCCGGACGATCATCAACATGAAACCCCGAGTTGCTTGAAGGAAGTTCAGAAATTGACGGGTAGTACGGCGGCTCTCAGCCGTTTCATCTCAAGACCGAGAGTTCGTGGACTTCCGTTCTTCAAGTTGCTTAAGAAGCAAGATAGGTTTGAGTGGACGAGACGAGGCACGAGCCGTGCTTGATCAACTTAAGGAATATCTTAGCAATCCTCCGGTATTGGTACCTCCAGAACCAGACGAGACTATTCGGTTGTATATTTCCGCAACAACCCATGTGGTGAGCACGGTTTTGGCGGTCGATCGGAAGGAAGAGGGACATCTGCAATTGGTACAGACATCCGGTATATTTTGTAAGTGAAGTTCTTACTGAATCACGGCTGCGATATCTCCGATTACAGAAGTTAATATATGCAGTAGTGATAACTTCTCGAAAGTTGAAACATTATTTCCAAGCGCACCCCATTGAAGTTAAGACTGAGTTCGCCATTGGAGATATAGAACTTGGCCAATATGAGAAACCGAGAGGCGAGTGGGCTATAGAACTTGGCCAATATGAGATTACGTTTTCTTCGCGAACAGCTATCAAGGGACAGGCTTTATCTGATTTCATAACAAAGTGGTTGGAGACACAAGTCCCGCAGGGGATTCAAACGTTGGAGTATTGGGAGATGTTCTTTGATGGGTCCCTGCAGCTTCAGCGCGGGGGTGGGGTCGTACTTCTCACCCCACGAAGGAACCACTCGGATATGTATTACAAATGCATTTTAGAGCCTCAAACAATACTGCGGAGTATTTGCTTCATGGGCTTCGAGTAGCTATTTCGTTAGGAGTCGGACGATTAGACATATATGGTGACTCAATGTTGGTAATAAGTCAAGTTAACAATGTGTGGGATGCTCATGACGATCATATGGTCGCTTATCGACAAGAGGTTAGGAAACTTGAAGATAAATTTGATGGTTTGCGATTTTCTCATATACTGCACGGAAACAATTCTGCTGCGGATGAGTTAGCTGGACTGGGGTCTTCAAGACAAGCGAGTTCTACCTGGTGTTTTCCTTCAAGTATTGGATAAGCCATCCATAAAGATGGAGCGCAAGGCTATTATTACAGAGATCGTGGATGAAGCAGTCTTGAAGAACCGGGAGGAGAAAGTAGTCTCGAAGGACCGGTCGAAGAAGCGGTCTTACCGGATAAGACGAGTGAACGAAATCAACGTTGAAGGAGCAATTTTGTCGGAAGATATTCGGCCACTTGATGTTATGATTATTGATTCCGATTGGCATACCCCATACCTTGACTATCTGCGATCTGGTAAAACTCCAGAAGATAAGGTGGAGAAGCAAAGATTAGAGGTTCGAGCACACGGTTATTTAATTTTCGAAGGAGAGTTATATAGGCGTGGAGTTAATATTCGATGAAATGTGTATCGGTTTCGATGGCATTCAATTGCTTAAAGACGTGCACAAGGGAATTTGTGGAAATCATGCTTCTTCGAAGACACTAGTTGGGAAGGTGTTGAGACAAGGATTTTACTCGGCCTACAGCGGCGGACGATGCGCACAGAGTGGTCAAGAATTGTCGGGGATGTCAATTTTTCGCGGACAACCTCATGCTCCAAGCACACGAATTGCGGTTAATTCCAATGACTTGGCCTTTTTCTACTTGGGGGCTGGATATTGTTGGACCCTTTAAAAGGGCACCGGGAGGATGCACGCATATTTTTATGGAAGTAGATAAGTTCTCTAAATGGATTGAGGCTGAAGTCGTTACTAGTACAACTACGGCTCGAGCAATCAAGTTTCGCAACACATATTCGTGCGCTTTGGAGTCCCGCACAATAACATTACGATAATGGGCCTCGGTTCACTTCAGAATTCTTCAAGGATTATGCTTGAAAGTTTGGGAATTAAGATACATTATGCGTCGGTATCACATCCGCAAAGCAATGGACAGGTAGAGCTAATGGAATGATTTTGACCGGTCTTAAACCTAGAATTTTTGACCGTTTGAAGCCGTATGCAGGAAAGTAGGTTAAGGAATCGCCCTGGGTGCTTTGGGGACTACGCACTAATGTTAGTAGGGCTACGGGCCAATCTCCTTTTTCTTTGGTGTATGGATCCGAAGCCACGCTTCCTACGGAAGTGAATATGGTGTCGGCTCGGGTACAATACTATGATGAAGAGAAATATGAACATCGGCGCTAGGTTGAGCTGATTGTTGCGGAAGAATCGAGGGATCACGCTTTGATTCAAGCAGCCAAGTATCATCGGCGATTGCGTCGTTATCATGATCGTAATGTTCGAACTCGGGAATTCCAAGCAGGAGACTTGGTTCTTCGGAAGATTCGATCCAATAAGAACAGGCATAAGTTGTCACCGGTTTGGGAGGGACCTTTTACTGGTTAAATCCGTTTCCGGACCAGGGGCTTATAGGCTTATGACCTTGGAGGAAGAAGAAATTCCAAATTCTTGGAACATTGAACAGCTTCGTCGTTTTTATACTTAAAAGAATTTTTTGTAATTTTTTCATATTATAATAAAGTAATTCTGTCTAATGAGAATGTGTTTTGATTTTTGTGTCTCAATATTTTAATTTTGAATTAAATTACCGAGCCGAGGGGCTGCTTGTGTTAAGAGCGATCTGTGATATTATGCTATTCCTGAACAATAAGACCAGTCATTTAGTCGGTAGGCTGCTCTGTGTTGAGAGCGGTCTATTTCTTTTCAGCTGAGACTGGTATGTTCAGGAAAGGAAATTGTGTAGCATTTTTCTTATGAATATTGATTGGTAGGCTACTGTGATTAAGAGCGATCTGTGGAATCTTAAATCTTATAACCTGGCTTTTTTCCTATGTTACATGATCTTGTTAAAGTAAGCTATAACTATGAATTGTGATCTGCGCTGATTAGAGCCGAGTTTGGTCATAGTTAGTTTTAGCTGAAAGAACTATCATGTCTTGGGCAAAGAAGTTAGTAAATAAGACAGTGAAACCAGTATTCATATAAAAAAGAAAAGCAACCGGTATTTAAAATAATATAAACGAGCATGATGATCAAGATGTTTGATTACAAGAGGTAGTTGGCCCTAATACAAAATCTAATAAGCAGGACCGCTGGAAGTACCGGTATCACCGGTCTTAGGATTTTCCTCTAGTCTATCGTCCAGCGTTTCTTCGAGAATCGGAAGAAGATATTGGTAAATCAGCATCAAGATCTTCATATGCTTCTTCTCATCGTCTGCCTAGCGGCGGCTGCTGCATCCTGATCCGGAGCAAAGGCCGCTGGCGCTACATTCGAGAGGAACACCCGTTGGATCAAGAGGAATATCCTCTATTAATTCCGAAACAGTGCCAATGAGTGAGTTCTTCAGCTCATTGAACTGATCATCGATAGTATTCGGGTGGGCGCCATCCCCGATAAAGTTGAAATCACAATCCGAGACCGGAGTCCAAGATTGGATTATAGCAGCTATATGGCCTCCTCCTACAGCAGCAATCATCTTGGATTGCTCTTTGATTCTTCTAGGGAAAGCCCGGATGGCGGACTCAAGATCTATCTCATTGGGATCAATTGTTTGACCGCCATTGAGATATTCCAGCGTGCGTACTTGTACCTGCAGCAAGTTCTGAAAAAAGCAAAAATATAAGAAAGAATTATCACTACAGACCGGTATTTTAAAGGAATTTCATAAGAAGGAATAAGAAAGAAGTGACTTACGTCTATGCCTGATTTCTGCAGCTCCGAATCTGCCCTTGATGTTAACATTGGATTCTCTCAGCTTGGTCTCAATCTTCAGCGAGACGCTGGATCTCGCGTTCTTTTGCTTTGAGAGCAAGCTGGGTAGATTCGTGGGCAGTCCTCGGAGCGCTCTCTTTGTCTGCTCTGCGCTGTTCTTGCTGCTTCTAAAGCTTCAGCTAGTTCGGCTTTCAGGCGAGCATTATCGGTTTCCAGCATCTTGTTGGAGCGAAGTGCTTGCACCAGGATGTTATCCTTGGCGGTAAGCTCGCCTTCTAGTTCTCCAATTCGAGCTGCCTCGTTGCTCTTCAACACGAGAGCCCTCTTCAAGTGCTTGCTCCTGAGCAGCTGCCTTCTCGAAAGGATTTCCTCTGCCTTCTTGTGAGCGGCAAGCTGTGACATCCCCTCGGGGACACCCAGGAATCGGAACAGAGGGACACTCGACGAAGCGAGTTACAACAGAAACATCATCTCATACAAGCCAGAATATATACATCATGGTATAATACAACCAGGTTTTCAAAATACAAACATTCGTGCAGCGGAAATATAAAATTTTTGAAATTTAACATCCTACGAGTAATTAGCGAAAGCTTGTACTTTATACAACAAAAGACTTCTCAACGATTAACGTGATGCACTGAGCCCTTCGTACATCACGGTCCTCCCTCTTCACGACGTCGGGATCCGTTCCCATTGGAGGGAACCACCCTCGGGCACCTGCTCCTCTTCCAGGAGCTACCGTCCAAGTCGTGGAAGTACGACTCGGTCCTGAAAAACATAACGAACAAACCCCGAGTATTCTAATACTCAGCAAGACTGACCCGTCAACATGGTACGCTAAGGCCGACGCCTAGTATGCAAAGGCTTTTTGGCTGTGGGGTTTACTCCTTTGCGAGAACAGCATTAAAGGTTGGATCCTTACTTTCAATGTTTTAGCTCAGCATTAAGTTCATTAACCTCTAGGTTTGCAGGCTATCACTATTGCAATCAAGTTTGCAGAAAAAGATCAATTCCAAACAACGAGTCCTTTCATTCCTCTTCCTTCATCTTTCACTTGATTAACTACGATGTGACACGGTGAACAAGCGGTACTCATTACTGCGAGGGACAACGATTCGAATCGATTTCACCAGCTAGGAAAACCCGTTTACACGACGTATACGCACCCCCATTGGTCGCATACGACAACCTTTCACGCTAACTCCTGACGGTGGTCGGGTTAGTCTCCCATCCGCCCGAGAACCTAGGGACCCCACGCGATACCCGTCCTCGACGTTATCCGTGAGCGACCACTCATTCCTCTCCCTTTGAGACATGAGGCCTCGCCTCATTCTCCAGCCAATTAGGGGATGGGCTACGTCCAACCACCGAGGCAATTAGGTTACATCGGCTTCCCGGCCCCATGAACACCGGTATGTAAATCGGTACGTTCAATACTTGCTCGACGGGGCCAACAACGGTATGGTCCTTGATCGACACGGACGGGGCTACCACCTTGCAAGACCTCGTCTTTGCCCTTTCTCCTACAGGACCCGTCCGAGTCTCAATTTCATCTTCATCTTCATCTTTAATTTCAACTTGAAAGACATCAATCAACTTAAAGCCTCCATGCTTTAAGATCGGACCGTATCATCTCGCGAGTGTGCTCGAGCACCACTCGACTTCTACCGTAGCCCTAAGAATTAAGCGTAGCAACTATCGAGATACAAAACCAACATGGGATAAACGAGATAACATAGGAATTCTACTCATGCATCTAGGGTGTCAAGCAATTCCTATAACCGAAGGCACAATCACGACTCATTAACGCGTGATAGAAGAAAAGACTTTAAGAACATAGGTGGGATGCACCGGGGCTTGCCTTGATTCGAGTCGGGGTTAGCTTCCTCGATGTGCTGGTCGACTTCGAAGCTTCCGTCTCCTTTCTCGACCTCGGACGGAACCTCGATCACGCCGGGACCTAGGTCGACCAACGATGCGTTGCGAATCGGCGATCATGCATGCATGAATGTACATGAGATGATGTGCAACGATTTTATTAACCATGATCATTAATTAGCAATAAATCATTACTTAAGCTCATTACTTTGCAATTAGTAATTAACAATTAATAATTCCTCGGGTTTATTAATTAGCAATTTATAATTAATCATGTTCATTAAGCAATAAGTAACAATCGATCATGCTCATTAATTATTGCTTAATCATGGTCATTAATTAATAATTAATCATGAATCATGTTCATTAATTAATAATTAATCAGATTCATTCATTACTAATTAATCATGCTTTTAAACAACAATCTATAAGTACTTAATGACATGTGATAACACTTAAGCTACTAATTTGGGATCACATGAAATGACGGTGTTTATGTTGAATTTTGGAAAACAGTTTTCACAAACACTTTCGTCTGCAGTATCTCTAATTTTTAAAGAAATTTATTTTTCAAAATTAAATAATAAATAGCATAAAATAATAGGTTATCTTAATCAAAGAAAGGTAGTTAATTAAACCATGAAATTATAATTTCTCAAAATAGGCATTTGAATACATAAATAAATAGGAAATAATTTTATGAGTCTAATGAACTTTGTTTGGCATTTTTCTGATTTTTGTGGAATTTTCTACGATTTTTGGAAAATTTATAATGGTTCCGTGCCACACGAGGGGGCACGAGAATGGGCCGCACCGGATCTGGCGTCGCCACACGGGATCCGAGGCCGTGTGGCTCGCCGTGTGGCCCAGCCATGGTGCTTGGCGGCCGGAGTGGGGCGGCGGTTCGCCGGAGCGGCGCGGGCTTGGGCCAAAACCCGGTGCGAGCTACCCTAAGTGCTCTACGCAGCGAGGCAATGCGGTAGGGAGGTTGAGCTCGTTGCGGAACGGCCGGAAGTATGCCGGCAGCGAGTAGGAGGCCGTGCGGGACTCCGGCGATGGTTAGCAGGTGCTATGGTGCACAAAAATTAGGCCAAATGGTGCTGCAAGCAACAGAGTAACATGAGCAATGACGGCACATGAGTATTGGCCCTTGGAAACGACCGGAATCGTATGCTCACCGTGGAGGCGAGGCGGCGGCGCCGGAGATGAGGGAGAACGGTGAAATTGCCGCGGGCCTGCACGGAACTCCGATGGCTAGCGCCCTGGGATGTAGAGAGTCTCCTCATGCACGTCTAGAAGCAAGAGTGGGGTGAAACGGCTCACTAAAACCGACGAATTTCGGGACGGGCGGCGGACGCCGGAAAGAACGGCCCGGAGGGGAAACGTCGTCGATCCTGGAACTCGGAGCGGCCCAACACAATTGAGTGGCATGGGAGGGTCTAGGACCTTGTTGCGAACGAGCTGGTGGCGGTGGCATGACCGGGGACGACTTGAGGCGGCCGGGCAGCGAAGCATAGGGGAGGCGTTGGTGGCGGTGTCCGATGGTGATGAACGGGAGAAGGAAAAGATGAATTTGGGGGTGGGATTTTATCCGGGCGGACCAAGGGTGAGGTGGCGCGGGGAATTGCTGCGTGGCACGGCACTGGCGTGGACGCGCGGCCGGAGGCTGGTGCGTGGCGCCGGCGGTAGGGCGGTGCGGGGTGAGGCGGTTCGGAGGGGAGAGAAAGAAAGGAGATTGGCCACTGGCCCTGTTCGGAAACTTTACACAAAACCCCTCGATTTTGACTTAATTGGAAAACGTATTTCTAATACTCGAAAAAATCCACAAAAATTCTGGGATGGATTTGAAAGTATTTTAAACATTTTTCCTATTAAGTCCAGGTTGAGGTTCCAAATTGTTTTTGAATTAAAAATTCCAAGATAAATTAATAAAAGAAGCTTTATTATTTCTTGCAATTATTTTTTACAAAGAAAAAATACTTTCGGGGAACTTTTATAAATCTTTATTTAGGATGTCTAAGCAACGAGAAAATGTTAAACACATTATTTTCTCTTATTTAAATTCTTTTTAAGCATTTCCCTTAATCTTTTAGTTAGTTTGCTATTTTATGTGCATTTCTTTATCACAAAAGTAGATAATTTCACGAGATGCTCATGATAACATGATGATAAATGACATGAAATGCATTTATTTACGAGAGTTGTTACAGCCCTCCCCTTACGGGAATCTCGTCCCGAGATTCACGATCGAAAGTGACTAGACGATGGTGCTAAAGAACTCGGGGTAGTTTGATCGAAGAAACTCCTCTTGTTCCCAAGTAGCTTCAGCTTCCGAGTGATTACTCCATTGAATCTTGTAGAACTTGATGGTCCTATGTCGAGTCACTCTATCCCTGGTGTCAAGAACCTTGACCGGACGTTCGTCATATGTCAAGTCCAGTTATGAATCTGTTCCATTTCAGTTGTCGGTATATCCACCGGTGGTTTCAAACACTTCTTTAGTTGAGTCACGTGGAATATATTATGTATGCCCGACAAGCGTGCGGGCAACTCCAAACGATATGCCACAGCTCCACATCTTTCTAGAATTGGAAATGGTCCGATATATCGTGGTGCTAACTTGCCCTTGATTCCGAATCTTTGAACACCTTTGATAGGAGATACTCAAAGATAGACTTGGTCTCCAACCTTAAATACCAACTCTCGACGTCTTTTATCGGCATAAGCGATCCGTCGAGATTTAGCTCTCTTGAGATTCTGTTGAATGAGACGTACTTGCTCTTCGAGCATGCTTTACTAAATCTGGTCCAAATATTACTCTTTCTCCACTTTAGGACCAATTCAATGGTGTGCGGCAGCTACGTCCATACGAGCTTGGAACGGTGACATTCCGGCACTCTCTTGATAGTTGTTGTTGTATGAGAACTCTGCCAGTGGTAAACATTTCTCCCAATCTTTACCATATGTCAAAACACATGCTCGAAGCATATCCTCGAGATATTGATTGATTCTTTCTGTTTGTCCATCTGTTTGGGGGTGATAAGCTGAGCTTCGAATTAACTTCGTTCCTAACGACTCATGGAACTGTTCCCAAAATCTAGAGACAAATTTAGCTCCTCGATCCGAGATGATGGTCTTGGGTACTCCATGCAAACATAGAATGCGTGAAATGTATAGATCTGCATATTGCTTGGTCTTGTAGTTGGTATGTACTCGGTATAAAGTGAGTCGACTTGGTCAATCTGTCAACTATGACCCGGATAGAGTCGTGCTTCCGTGGAGTCATTGGTAATCCAACAATAAAGTTCATACTCGATATCTTCCCATTTCCATTCAGGTATGCTCGGAGGTTGAAGTGGACCTGCTTGTTTCAAATGCTCTGCTTTGACACGTCGACAGGTATCGCACTCGTTGACATACCTTGCTATCTCTCGTTTCATTCTTGTCCACCAAAATCTCTTCTTCAAGTCTTGATACATCTTGTTGGTTCTAGGATGAATAGAATACTTGGACGTATGGGCTTCATCCATTATCTTCTTGCAAAGTTCCAAGTTCTTAGGCACTACTAGCCTATTCTTGAACCGAGATAACACCTTCGTCATCTTTTTGGAAACACTTGACTTCACCCTTCCGGAGTCGTCTTCGATGTGTTCCATACCAAGCATCTTTCTGTCGAGCTGCTACCACTTCTTCACGAATGGTAGGAATAAGAGCCAAATTGGTCAAGGCTCCATACGGAATGATCCGAAGATTTGGCTCATCACTTTCGGGTGGAGGTGCTTGAATCAAGAGTTGCACCGTGAGATTATGGCAATGAACCTTGCGACTTAATGCATCGGCTACCACGTTTGCCTTGCACGGGTGATAGTGAATCTCCAGCTCATAATCTTTAATTAACTCTAGCCATCTTCGTTGATGCATATTCAGATCTGCTTGAGTGAAGATGTACTTGAGGCTCTTATGGTCCGTGTATAGATGTACCAAATTTCCCAAGAGATAGTGTCTCCGACTTTTCAATGCTAGAACGACAGTTGCTAACTCCGGATCACGTGTGGGATAGTGTTCCTCATGACGCCTAAGTTGTCGAGAGGCATAAGCGATTACTCGACCTTCCTGCATTAGAACACATCCAAGTCCTATTCCCGATGCATCACAATACACATCAAAAGGTTTTGTCGAGTCCGGTCGAGCGAGCACTGGTGCTCGTTGTCGACAACTTTTTGAGCATCCGGAAAGCTTCTTCACAATCCTTGCTCTATTCATACTTCTTATCCTTCTCCAACAATTTGGTCATTGGTTTGGCAATCTTCGAGAAATTCAGAATGAATCTTACGTAATAACCAGACCAATCCTAAGAAACTTCTTATTTGCGAAACGGACTTTGGTGGTTTCCAATCCAACACTTCTTGAACTTTGCCGGATCAACGGCCACTCCTTCGGCTGATATCACGTGACCTAGGAACGGCACTTCCTTTAGCCAAAACTCACATTTGCTGAACTTAGCATAGAGTCGATGATCCCTTAGTCGTTGCAACACAACTCTTAAGTGATTGGCATGTTCCTCTTCCGACTTGGAAAGATCAAGATGTCATCAATGAATACCACGACAAACTTGTCCAGCTCGAGGCACGAATACGGAATTCATGAGATACATGAAATGTGCTGGTGCATTGGTCAATCCAAATGACATCACCAGGTACTCATAAAGTCCACATCTTGTGGAGAATGCGATCTTGGATATATCTTCGACTCTTATCTTAATCTGATGATACCCGGAGCGAAGATCTATCTTAGAGAAGACCTTGGCTCCCATCAATTGATCAAACAAGATGTCAATCCTCGGGAGAGGGTACTTGTTCTTGATGGTGCCCGAATTCAGGGGTCTATAATCCACACATAGCCTCAATGTCTTGTCCTTCTTCTTCACAAACAAGGCTGGGCATCCCCATGGTGACGAACTTGGACGAATATATCCCTTGTCCAATAATTCCTTTAATTGCACCTTCAACTCTGCTAGCTCATTCGGCGGCATCCGATACGGCCTTCTTGATATTGGTGCTGTTCCAGGCTGTAACTCTATCTTAAACTCTACCGCTCGATCCGGCGGTAGTCCCGGCAAGTCTTACTGGAAAAACATCGGGGTACTCACGAGACTATAGGAATGTCTTCCAAACTTTTACCAATAGTCTTATAAATCATTGGAGGAATAGTTTGGGAAGAAGTCAACTGAAAGCAATCTCGTCCGTGGAGAGGAGAGTTCGAGTGAACTGCAAAAGCATCTATATCCAATACTGCCTTATGATACTTCATCCATCTCATTCCAAGAATCGCATCCAATCCTTGCCCGCTTAAGACTATAAAGGAGGTGGGATAATCCTTATGACCCAACTTCAATTATAGCTCTGTAGTACTTTGATCTGCAAGTATATTACCTCCAGGCGATGATATGAGATATGGGTAAGTCATCTTGCATGATGGAAGATTATATTTTTGAACATATCCTTTGTTGATGAAGTTGTGGGTTGCTCCCGAGTCAAATAAAATAATTGCAACATGATGGTTGATAGAGAACAAACCAGCCATGACTCGTGACCCTTTCGGAATCTCTTCGGCGGTGGTGAAGTTGACACGACCAGTCTTCATCTTAGCATATTTCAATGCATTCTTACGTCGACCAACTGCTTTCCTTTGAGGGTGTGTTGACAATTTCTGCTCTGTTGGTGCGACACAATCTTGAGCCAAGTGTCCAAGACAACCATCGTTATAGCATGGATACAGCAAGGGGAGCAATATTGCTCGCATAGTGCTCCTCCCAAGTATCATTGGGAGGTAGAAGGGGGTGGCTCTTGAAATTGACCATTTTCTCGTATTGAGAAGTTGAATTTGCGTAAGAGGATGAAGATTAAAAATAACAAGATTCAAAGATAAAGAGAGAGATACTCACCGGATCTCAAGGGTTAGACGAGCTGAAAGCCGGACCCACTCTCGGGCATCCCGATAAATCCGGTTTCGGCTGGAGCATTTGCTTGAGGCGGGCTTCCAACCGCTCTTTATCGGACAAGAGGTGTCGACCAGTGGCGGTGATCGCGCTTTAGAAGCTGCGGCTCGACTACAAGTCGGGTTCGTTAGATGTAACTTTCCGGCGGAATCAGCTTCCAAGTCGAGGGACCCGAAGCGGATCTTGAAGCCGGGCACGAAGTCGACGACGAGCGAAGAGGCCATCGAACTCACCGAAAACTCGTCGGGACCCCTTCCTGGCGCGCCAAATGTCGAGTCTTAAACTCGGCACTAGAACTACCCAGTCCCTTACGAGCGTGGAATTCGATGGTGCAACACACAAAACACACAAGAACGCGCGATTTTAGACAGGTTCGGGCCTCTCGATGGAGAGTAATACCCTACGTCCTGTATGTTATGCATTGCCTTTAGCAGATTGCTAATTGCAAGATCTCGAGAGAGTTTTCGGGGGTCCCTGCTCCTCCTTATATATCCGGGTGAGCTAGGGTTACATACGGAGTCCTAGGAGATTACACGGATTACATATATGGGAGTTCTATCTCTAGCTTTCTTTATTGATTCAGAGTCCTAACGGACTACAAATTATTCCTTAACTTGCTTCTCAAGTTATCATACGTCGGTCTTGATACCCGCCTCATCTCCATACCGGTATATGGAATCCTCTCGTAATTTTTGATTTGACCTTGAATAAGACCGACCAGTCTTCCGCATGTTGGTCTTGATTCCATGGTAAAGTTAAAAAGAACTCTAATCTACTGCAATGGTTCTTCTTTCTTTAAAATGCTTTAAAAAGCCAAAAAATTAGTGTTTTTATCCTTCATATCACCTAATTAGGTAATTATTGCATATTCTTCTTCCGATGCACAAACTAGGTGCACCCAATTGGGTATAGCCGCCGACTCTTGGATCATTTGAACTCCTTTCAAATAATGCAAGAGTCCACTAGTTGATTCTTCATTATTTCCTTTGATATGCAATCTTTTTAGACCGCTCCATTTAATTTTCCATTATTTTCCACCTCCCGCGATCGTTACGAGACCACTCTTGGATACGGTGCACCGATCGAGTGCACCTAATTAGGTATAGCCCACGACTCTTGTATCATTTGAGGATCGCAAATAATGCAAGAGTCTTTCCGGAGAGACTATGCTTTATTATCTTCCATGAAATCATATCCCTCTTAGCAATTTCTGCCAAGAACACATTTCTCGAGACCGGTCTAACCAGTCACATCACATTTCCTTTAGGCTCACCCGAGACTCCGGAGCATCGAGGAGGGGAAGGGTCCCGCTAACGACGAGCCGGAGCACGCTACGGCGGCCATCATGGCCTGGAGAAGCTAAGCTAATCTAGAGAAGGGCTGATGAAGAGTTTCCCTCTCCTCTCACCGCCGGCGAGATCATCGGAGGCGGTGGAGGAGGGGGCCCACGGAAGCGGCGGTGGAGGTAGGTGTCGTGCGCTCCTCGAGCTGGAAAGGTTGTGGCTCACTTCCTGTTGCAATATAATGTTGGAAGTGATCCGTAGGCAACAAAAGGAAACGTGTCGGACTTTGGAAACAAATAATTACGAAAGTAATTAAAGAATTAATTAATGACGCGTTTTCACTAATTAACTGCAGATCCGAAATTCCGGCGCCACGATTGGAGGCGCAACCAACTCATGGTTGCGGCCCCGGATCGAGCAGCGTCATATAAAAGGGGTGAAAGTGCATCTAGGCCCCTCATTTTATTTTGGATGATTGATATCAATACAATTAAATTTGGACTAATGCTTTCATGAGAATGTGTGTAGTGAATATCCAAAGAACATGAAAGTGTAGCAAGCACAATCAAAAAGGAGAAAAGAAATGTGAAATGCAATAAAAGAAGAATGTTGAAAAGCCCCTTCTCAAAGCTTGTGCCTCTCTTTTATTCTTTGCTTTGAGTCATAGGGATGCCATACTATAAAGAGGGATGCAAATCACAACTTTGGAAAAGAATGGAGATGCTCACAAACACAAGAAAATCCTCCGAAACCCATTCTTTCCGGACCCATCGGAAGCTTCGGTGTGGTACCGAAAGTTGCGGTAGGCTTACGGAGAGCTCGAGCTCTGCGGAAAAGCCATACCGGAAGTTCCGATCCCGGTACCGGAAGTTTCGGTAGGCTAACAGAGAGTTTAGCTCTCGGAAAAGCCATACCGGAAGTTCCGGTCCCGGTACCGGAAGTTCCGGTAGGCTAACGAGAGTTTAGCTCTCTAGAAAGCCATATCGAAGTTCCGGTCCTCGCTACCGGAAGTTCCGGTAGGCTAACAGAGAGCTCTAAGCTCTCCGGAATGCCATACCGGAAGTTCCGATATGACACCGGAAGCTCCGGTGCGGTCCCGTTTGCAAACCCTAAACCTAGGTACCGGAAGTTCCGGTACTCCACCGAAGTTCCGGTGCGGGCCAAAAATCCAGATCTAACCCTAATTTGAACCATACCGGAAGTTCCGATATGCTATCGGAAGTTCCGGTGTGGGGTTTCGGACAGGCCAACGGCTCTTTTTGAAGCTATGGTATATAAGCCACACTCCACCCCACACTCACTCTCTCGCACATTCCGAACCAAAACACATTTGAGCTTCACTCCACTTACTCCAAATCCTCTCCAAAAGCAAAAATTCCATCCTTGAGCTAGGATTTGAGTGAGAGACTTTGAGCAAGTGTTTGAGAGACTTGATTCCATTCTTGAGCTTCTTCACTCCCGTGAAGCTTATGATTTGGATTTGTTACTCTTGGAGCTTTGAGCTCCTAGACGGCTAGGCGTGCTCGTGAGCTCCCAACTTGTGTGGTGACGCACGAGAAGTTTGTATTGCTCGTCCAGGAAGGGACCTTGATTGTGGAAAACTCAAGCTCAACCTTGGTGGTGACTTGAGGGAGAAATAGGGTTGAGAGAAACCCGGTCCTTGGTGGACTTTCTCAACGGAGACGTAGAGTCCTTGGTGGGCTTGAACTTCGGTGAAAAATCCGTGTCTCTTGTGCTCCCTCTTTTACTTAAGCGCGTTGTTGTTTTATTCACTAGGTTGCTTGTTAGTTTCCCTTTGTGTTGTTAAATTCCTAGAATTGCATAGGGTTATGTCTTTACTTCTTGCAATCACTAGAATTGTGTAGGGTTTAATTCCGCATTTATCACCCTGCACCGGAAGTTCCGGTACCCTACCGGAAGTTCCGACATTTGACGTTTTTGTCTTAATATTATTTCGCAGAAATTTTTAGGTTCGCCTATTCACCCCCCTCTAGGCGACTTTCAATTGGTATCGGAGCGGGTATCTTCGTTGAAGCTTCACCGCTTGAAGATTAAAGATGACAAATGGCAAAGATGCAACGGCTAGTGGTAGTGGTGAAGCACCACCTAAACCAGCCGGTGAAGTAGGTCATGAGAACTCACCGGATGAGACAAGAAATGGAAGTGGAAAAGGAATTGCCAAGGATGGAGATGTGCCTAGGGCTTTGCCAATAAGCTACAACAAAACACCATACTCCTATAGTGATGGAAGGGATGAGCACATTGGACCCGGCTCCGGAAGACTACCATATTTTGATGGTCAATACTTTGATCATTGGAAAACAAAGATGCTACTACATTTGGACTCAATGCATCAAAATGTGAGAAGTGTGACTCAAAACGGATTCTTGTGGGAATGTAGAAGCAAGCCAACCGCACAAGACTTGTTCAATGTGAGGTGCAATGTGACGACGGCTAGTGCTCTTGTGTCCGCACTTAGTCCCGCCGAGTATGAGAAGATAGCCGGATTGGAGGATGCCCATCAAATTTGGTTGAAGCTTGAGTTGGTTCATGAGGGCATTGATAGTGTGAAGGAGTCTAAGCTAGAAGGACTTAGAGAAGATTTTAACTACTTTGTCATGAGATCGGATGAAGGGCCTAGAGAAGCCCATGATAGAATGGTGAGGATAGTTAACAAGAGAAGAGCACTTGGAGAGAAAGTGTTGGATTTAGATTTGAATAGAAGATTGCTACAAGCCTTGCAATCATGGGATGCCAACATAGTGTCAAACATAAGAGACAAATATGGCTTTAGATGCTTCACCACCGATGAAGTGATTGGAAAGGTGCTCTCCCAAAAACAACAAATCGACCAAGGGAATAGGATCAATGCATTACTCAAGGACAAAGAAAAAGCTAGTGGGAGCAAAAATGATTTGGCTCTCAATGCCGAACAAGAAAAGAAAAAGAAGGTAGTTGAGGAGAGTGATGATGATACTGATGATGAAATGGCGCTCTTTGTGAAAAGATTCAACAAGCTCATGTCAAAAAGAAGCTTCAAGAAGAATGATCAAGATAAGAGCAAATCAAGAAAAGCTAAAAACAAGTGTTACATTTGTGGAGACAAGGGTCATTTCATGGCGGAGTGTCCGGAGAACTACAAGAACAAGCAAAACAAGAAGGGTGACAAGAAGTACAAGAAGCATAGAAAGTACCGTCGGGGTGAAGCACATATTGGACAAGGATGGGACTCCGATGGATCATCTTCCTCCTCCGAGTCGGAATCCGATGAAGAGAAGGGAGGCATTGCATCACTTGCTATTGGGCTCACACCGACCAACTCCTCCTTGTTTGGAAGCTTGATCGATGATGAAGATGACGCCGGGCACAAATGCATGATGGCTAAGGGCTCTAAGGTAAATGCTAATGGAAGTTCTCAAATTCCTAACATGTTTGATTTGTTGGACATCATTGAGCAGGAAAAGGAGACTAATGAGAGGCAAGAGGAGCTTCTTGAGAAACAAGAGGAAATTCTTGTTCAAGAGAAGCAAAGGGTGCTTGAACTTGAGAAGCTCCTAGAAGTTGAGAGGAAGAAGAATGAGGACTTGGTAAAGTCTCTCAAAATGGTTGAAGAAAATAGTGAGACACTTAAAGTCACAAATGTGTCACTTCAAGAGAAGTGTGATAACTTGCAAAAGGATCACAATTCGCTTAAAGTGCAATTTGAGGAAATTAAGTGTAACACTACTTCCTCTCAATCTTCATCTTGCCCCCATCTAGCAATGAGTGCACTAGGTGCCACAAGATTGATGTTGAAGCTTGTACAAGAAACATCAAGACCATTGATGATTTGAAGAAACAAGTGCAAGAACTTCAACAACAAGCACAAAAGAAGGTGAAGGCCATCGATGATGCCAAGGCCGAGTATGCAAGGGCGCATACACCAATGTGAGGCAGCCACATGTGAAGGATGGCATTGGATACAAGCAAGGTGACAAGCACAATGCAAGAATCAACAAGAATGGCACCGAATTCATCAAGTTCACCAAGGAGGGTGGATATCAAAAGAAGCAAGTCAAGACGGAGAAGCAAATCAAGAACACTAACAAATCTTCTCTTATTTGTGATTTGCGTACTAATGTGCCTAACCCCTCTTGTGCTCTCTTCAATGATTTCGATGCAACCTATGTGCTCATGAGGAACAAGCATGGTCGTGTCTATGCAAAATATATTGGGCCACGCAACAAGACACACAAATCTTGTGTGTGGGTGCCCAAGGCACTTGTTACTAATGTGAGAGGACCCAAGCAAATTTGGGTACCTAAAAACAAAGCATAAATTGTTTTGTAGGAATACTCCTCCGGTGGCTCATCATGGGTGGTGGATAGTGGATGCACCAATCATATGACCGGAGACAAGAAAATGTTCGAATCATTCGAGCCAAGCAAAGAAAGAAATGAGTATATCACCTTCGGAGACAATGGAAAGGGATATGTGTTGGATTATGGTAACATTCCTTTAACCTTTCCGCATTCACTTTCGAAGGTTATGCTTGTGGATAACGTTGACTTCAATTTGTTGTCTATCTCACAACTTTGTGGAATGGGCTACAATTGCTTGTTCAACGACAAGGGTGTGATTGTCTCAAGGAGAAGTGATGGCTCGATTGCTTTTGAGGGTGTGCTCAAAGGAAAGCTTTATGTTGTGGATTTCACCGCGGATAAAGCAAAACTTGACACATGCTTAGTTGCAAAGTCCGACATGGGATGGTTGTGGCATAGACGACTAGCCCATGTCGGTATGAGAAATCTTCACAAACTCCAAAAGGGAGGTCACATCCTTGGACTAACGGATGTTTGCTTTGAGAAAAACAAAATTTGCGAGTGCATGTTGTCGAGTCTTAAACTCGGCAATAGTACTACCCGGTCCCTCACGAGCGTGGAATTCGATGGTGCAACACACAGAACACACAAGAAAACGCGATTTTAGACAGGTTCGAGCCCCTCGGATCGAGAGTAATACCCTACGTCCTGTATGTTATGTATTGCCTTTAGCGATTTGCTAATTGCAAGATCTCGAGAGAGTTTTCGGGGATCCCCGCTCCGCCTTATATATCCGAGGGAGTCGGGGTTACATGCAGAGTCCTAATCGATTACATGAATTACATATATGGAGTTCTATTTCTAACTTTCTTTATTGATTCAGAGTCCTAATCAGGTTAAAAATTGCTCAATAACTTGCTCCTCACGTCATTGTATACCGGTCTTAATGTCCGCCTTGCTTCCATACCGGTATTCAGAATCTTCTGTTATCCCGCACCGGTCAAGGACCGATCCGTTGCCTATCGCCACCATCTTTATCCTCCTTGATTTGTCACCATGTCTCTGCGCATCCATTCCTTCATCATTTGTATGCCTATAAGGCAAGTATACGACAGCAGCCCCGAGTAATTTTTTGATTTAACCTTGAATAAACCCAACCAGTCTTCTACATGTTGGTCTTTATTCCTGGTAAAATTAAAAAGAACTCCAATCTGCTGCACTTGTTCTTCTTTCTTCACAAGTGCTTTAAAAGAAGCCCGAAAAAATTATTGTTTTTCACCTTTCATATCACCTAATTAGGTAATCATAGCTTATTCTTCTCACGGTGCGCCGAATAGGCGCACCCAATTGGGTATAGCCCCGACTCTTGGATCATTTGAACTTCTTTCAAATAATGCAAGAGTCCACTAGTTGATTCTTCATTATTTCCTTTAATATGCACTTCCTGCAGACCGCTCCTTTCAATTTCCATCCTTTTCCGCTTCCAAAATTTCTATAGACCGCTCTTTGAATACGGTGCACCGGTCAGGTGCACCTAATTAGGTATAGCCCCGACTCTTGTATGATTTGGGAATCGCAAATAATGCAAGTCTTTCCCGAGAGACTATACTTTATCATTTCCCATCAAATCACATTCCTTTCAGCAAATTTTCACCAAGAACATATTTTTCAAACCGGTTATTCCGTTCAGAATTTCATATCTCCTGTATATTTTCACCATTTTCACATAACAGACCGCCTAAATCAGCCTGAATTCATAATCCGTTTAGTGAAATTTCACTAAGAGCCAAAATTTCTGGTTGATCGGACCAGTTTATTCCCTATATTCTCACAACGACTCGAGTCTCCAAAGCCTATAATCAGTCGGATGATTAACACCCACAGACCTAAGGCATCCTTTATTACCGAGTTATGTAAAATCTAACTCTCTCATACTACTCGAATTGTAAAATTCAGTATTGCTTTAATTTCCATCTGGAAATTTCCGTATTTCAGACCGCCTTTTACTTTCATAAAAGCACGACGGCTTATTCTTATGACCGTTAAGTCATAATTAACGCAGATAGCAAATCATTAATTTCCTTATGGACGTTAGGTCATAATTGCATAGTTACGACAATAAAAATCCATCGGGCCATTCAAAATGGCCCGATAACTTTCCAGCCCCGGGCCCATCCCGGTGTCTATAAAAAGAAACGAAAGGTCGACCTAGGTCAACCCTCGCTCCCGAAAGCTCATACGCGTCCGCCATTCACCTTTGCGCCGTTGCTCTCTCTTTTCCCATTAACCAATCTCAAGCTTTCCTTTTCCATCTCTTAAGATGGGTAAGAAGAAATCCACCACCGTCGCCTCATCTTCTTCCTCCGTTCCTCGCGATCGGCTTCCTTTCGGCGTCCAAGACCTTGGTAGCAGCAAGGTCACCGAAACATCCCTCAATGAGGCAGTGAAAGATGGGTATCTTCCTCCTCAATCCATCCTAAATTGGAGCGTCCCTTCCCCTAGTCAAATTCCATGGGGAATAGACGAGTCTCAACAATTAGTTTTCAAGGCTTTTTTCCTCCGCGGTCTCGATCTCCCTTATTGTTCCTTTTCGGAGGACTTCTCTTCTTTTACGGATGGGAGTTAGTGAATCTCAACCCTAACTCCGTCCTTCAAATTGTCTTTTTCATCCACTTGTGCGAAGCTTTCCTTGGAGTTCTTCCCCACTTCAAGTTATTCCAATACTTGTTCCAAATCCGCCCACTTCCATCATCGGACCGCCAAGCTGCAGTTGGCGGTGTAGGAATCCAATGTCTGGAGCACGGACGAATATTTTTCCCTGTCCCTCAACAAGAGCATAGCTCATTGGAAAAAAGGATGGTTCTTCTGCGACAATCCCCGACCCGCCTCTTCCCGCCTTCGGTGCTAAGGTAGCCAAGAACTTCCCTACTGCAGAAACCAGGGAAAAGCTCAAAGAAGACAACGAAGTTCTTGCGCTCCTCGCTAACATTAAATACTTGAAGACCGTTAGAGGCGTCACCGCCGAGACGATTCTCTCGGAGCTTCATAGTGCGGGGAGTTCTACCCCTCAAAAGGCAAGAGCACCCGACTTGGCTTTTCAACGAAGACACCGCTATGCCTTTGGATGGAACTCTTCTTCCCGACAAAGAGCGGTTAGAAGTCCGCATCAAGCAATTGCTGTAGCCGAATCCGGATCTATGTGGATGTACAAGAGTGGGTCTAGCTTTCAGCTCATGCAATCCTCGCGACCCCATAAGTATCTCTTTTCTGTTTCTTCAAATCTTTGCTACTTATTATCTTCATTTACTTACAAAGACTCAATCTTTGTAATTGTAGAAAATGGACAACTACAGGAGTCATCCTCCACTTCCTCTTAATGACACTTGGGGGAGGATTATGCCAACAATGCCGCTCCTCTAGCTGTTAAAGCCGGTCTGTCTCAAAGGCCCTCGGACCGGTCCTTTCCCTTACCTCCCAGCCTTACTCCAAAAATTACCAAGTTCGGGGCCGTGGTTCAAGCTCCTAGTACCCGAAAACGTACTACTTCCTTGACCATTGGCAAACCTGCTACTTCTTCCACCGCTCCCGGCGACACTCGCTCGGAGGCACAAAAGCTTGAAGAGCAACGACGCGAGGAAGAAGCTATCGAAAGGGATCGCCGGGCAGCTCGGGCCATTCTCGAAGCTTCACCGGGAAAAACTCAAGGTACCTCCTCTTCCGTCGATCCCTTATCCAAGGTACCCAAGAGGTCCCGGTATGGCTACCGGACCGGTTCTAGTGATGCTACGGAAGCAGTTCCAACTCCGCAAGTCAATCCAGCGGAGAAAAGAGCTGCCGACGAAGTGGTGGAGATAGCCAGGGTCCGTCCAAGAAGGTCAAGACCTCCACCGGCTTCAAGAAGGCCTCCACGTAAGTCTAACTCTTCTCTTAATTATTTCTTCTACTAAAGCTCCAAAAACTGCCAAAGTTCCTTACCCCGATCTTATGAAATGTGTTTTCTCCTTACAGGGTCCCTTCTAATTTCCAAGCTAGCATAGCTAGCTTTTTAAGAAATAAAGCTTCTTCAACAGCCCCCGCCGGTGGTGTTTTCGCCTCTACTCCGGATGCACCGCCGGCTGGTCCTACCCCAGTGCTTCTCAACCTAGTACCACTCCTGCCGCTTCTTCTCGGATCGGTAGCACTCCCGCTTCCGCCCCCACCGCTCCAATTCCAATTGAACCTCAAGGTGCGGCATCCATAGAGGAACTCCCTGCCGCCCCGAGCGTAGAAGCCGAAGAGCGGGTTACCACTCGCCGAAGGCTCATCTTCCGGTAATCCTCCTCAAGCCACCTTATTTCAGATTCCTCCGTAACTATCATTGGGACCGGTCCGGATGGAAGAAATTCCTCGCCGGCCTAGGACAACACACAAAGCTCCCGGAGAACCAAAGCCGGCTAGAATGGTGGTTGGAGATGTGAAAGTTGACGGTTCAAGCGGGGCCAAAACTTTCATCGCTACAGACTCAATGGGACGCTCTCCAAGAAGAAGAAGCTTTAAAGAACTTTTCGGAATCCGGCCAGGTATATCCTCTGCTTCAAAATTCTCTCTAAGCAATCACATTCTAATTATTGGTTCTCTCAATCTTTCCTTCGAGTTCTCCTCAAAAGTTCGAAGCCAAGACCGCCATTATTGCCCGCTTACAAGAGGAGCTCAACGCCAATCAAGAACGATTGGGCGAACCGGAAGTTCGGACCGCCGATCCGAAGGCCAAGGAAAATGATCTTCGGAGGAGAGAGGCCAGTCTGCAGAACACCCATCGAATGATGGAAGAGCGCCGACAAGAAATCATCAAGCTTCGTCAAGTTAATCGTAGTAATATTCTCAATTTGTCCTATATATTCCGCATTTTTCCCGTTTCCTTCCTTCCTGATTAATCCCATTTTTAATCTCAGCGCTCGAGAGTCTTGTTGCTGCTCATAAAAAAGCTGAAGAGGTTCTTACCGAAAAGCAGCTGCTCAAGAGCAAGCACTTGAAGAAGGCGCTCGTGTCGAAGAGCAACAAGCGGCACGGATTGGAGAACTTGAAGGCGAGCTTACTCGCTAAAGATAGCATATTAGCTCAAGCACTTCGCTCCAACAAGATGCTGGAAACCGAAAACGCTCGCTTGAAAGCTGAATTAACCGAAGCTTTAGAAGCAACGAAATCAGCGCAAGCGGACAAAGAGAAGGCCCCGAAGACTATCCAAAAGCTGAAAGAATCCAACATAAATATCAAGGGTAGATTCAGAGCTGCTGAAATCAGGCACAGGCGTAAGTCCCACCTTTGTTTTTTACTCTTATGTCATCCTTTGAAAATATCAATCTTCAAAAGTATCCCAGTCTTGAATTGATACTTGTTTTTTCAGAACTTACTCGTAGGCACGGTGCGTATTCCGGAGTACCTCAATGGCGGTCAAACTATTGATCCCAATGAGGCAGACCTCGAATCTGCCGTCCGGGCAATCCCAAGAAGAATCCGAGAACATTCAAGGATAGTTGCTGCTTCAGGAGGAGGACACATCGCCGCTATAATCCGGTCTTGGACTCCGGTCGATGAATGTGATTTCAATTTCATCGGAGATGGCGCCCATCCTAATACTATCGAAGACCGGTTCAATGAGCTGAAGAACTCACTCATTGGCACCGTTTCGTAGTTGGTGGAAGACGTTCCTCTTGATCCAACGGGCGTCCCTCTCAACGTAGCACCAGCAGCATTTGCCCTGGACCAAGATGCTCAAGATGCAGCAAGCTGCGGCCGGGCAAACAAGTGGAAGACTCATTTGAAGATTTAGATGCTGATTTGTTGTTGTCTTCCTCGGATTCCGAAGAAACGCTGGACGATAGGCTTGAGGAACCTAAGACCGGTGACACCGGTACTTCCAGCGGTCCTGCTGAGTAGATTTTGTAATAGGGCCACCCTGCTTTTGTAATCACACATCTTTGAACATCAAGTCGTTTATATTATTTGAAATACCGGTTACTTTGCTTTTCTATATGAATACTGGTTTCACCATCATACTTGCTAACTTATTTACTTAAGACATGATGGTTATTTCAACTGAATAATTATGACCCAATTCGGCTCTTAATCAAGCACAGATCACAATTCATAATTATAGCTTACTTTAACAAGATCATGTAACATAAGCAAAAAGCTAGTTTGTAGGATTTCAAGATTTCACAGATCGTCCTTAACACAACAGTCTACCAATCAATATATATCATAGACTTCTCTTAATCATAGCAGAATAGAAAAATATCATTGACTGCTCTTAACATAGCGGAATAGCAAATTATCACAGATCGCTCTTAACATAGCAGAATAGCAAACTATCACAGATCGCTCTTATCATAACAGCCCCTGGCTCAATAATTTAATTCAAAATTAAAGTATGGAGACATAAAAAACAAACATCATCATTAGATAAAATTACTTTATTATAATATGAAAAACTTTACAATAAATACTCTTAAATATAAAAATGGCGAAGCTGATCAATGTTCCAGGAATTTGGAATCTCTTCTTCCTCTAAGGTCATAAGCCTATAAGTCCCCGGTCCGGAGACCGATTTAACCAAAAAAGGTCCTTCCTAGATCGGTGACAACTTATGCCTGTTCTTGTTAGATCGAATCTTCCGAAGAACCAAGTCTCCTACTTAGAACTCCCGAGTGCGAACATTACGATCATGATAACGACGTAATCCCCGATGATATTTAGCAGCTTGAATCGAGCTTGATCCCGCAATTCTTCCGCAGCGACCAATTCAACCTGACGTTGATCATCATACGTTTCTTCATCATAATATCGTACTCGGGCTGACACCATATTTACTTCGTAGGTAGCATGGCTTCAGTTCCATACACCAAAGAAAAAGGAGACTGTCCTGTAGCTCGCTAACAATAGTGCGCAGCCCCCAAAGTACCCAAGGCAGTTCCTTTACCCACTTTCCTGCATACGGCTTCAACCGGTCAAAAATTCTTGGTTTAAGACCGATCAAAATCATTCCATTAGCTCGCTCCACTTGTCCATTGCTTTGCGGGTGTGCTACCGACGCATATTGTACCTTGATCCCTAAACTCTCGAGCATAGTCCTTGAAGAGTTCCGAGGTAAATTGAGGCCCATTATCGGTAATAATACTGTATGGAACCCCAAAACGTACGAAGATACTCTGCAAAAACTTGATTGCACGAGCCGTGGTTGTACTAGTAACTCGCTTCGGCCTCAATCCACTTGAAAAACTTGTCTACTACCACAAAAATATGCGTAAATCCTCCCGGCGCCCGTTTAAAAGGTCTAACTATGTCCAGCCCCCAAGTAGAAAAAGGCCAAGTCATTGGGATTAATTGTAACTCTTGAGCCGGAGTATGAGGTCTGTCTTGCAAAAAACCGACATCCTTGGCAATTCTTAACCACTCTATGCGCATCATCCTGTCGCCGTAGGCTAATAAAATCCTTGTCTGAACACCTTTCCAACCAATGTCTTTGAAGAAGCAGGATTTCCGCAAATTCCCTTGTGTATGTCTTCAAGTAATTGAATGCCATCGAAACCGATACACATTTCATCAAAATATTGACTCCGCGCTTATATAATTCTCCTTCGAGAATTAAATAACTACGAGCTCGAACTTCCAATCTTTGCTTCGTATTTTATCTTCCGGAGTTTTACCAGATTGCAAATAGTCAAGATACGGGATACGCCAATCAGAATCAATAATCATAACATCCAATGGCTGAATATCGTCAACATTGATTCCGCTCACCTGTCTTATCCGGTAAGACCGCTCCTTCGATCGGTCTTTCAAGACCGCCTTCTCCGCTCGATCCTTCAAAGTTGCTTCATCCGTAATCTCCGAAATAGTAGCCTTGCGCTCTATCTTGATGGATGGCTTATCTAATACTTGAAGAAAGACACCGAGGCGGAACTGCACTGTCGTGATGATCCCGGTCCGGCTAACTCATCCGCAGCAGAATTATTTCCGCGCGAGTATATGAGAAAACCGTAAACCATCAAATTTTTCTTCAAGTTTCCGAACCTCTTGACGGTAAGCAATCATATGCTCATCATGAGCATCCCATGTTTTGTTGACTTGACTTATCACCAACATCGAATCACCATAAATGTCCAATCGTCGGACTCCCAGACGAAATAGCTACTCTAAGCCCATGAAGCAAGGCTTCATATTCCGCTGTATTGTTGGAAGCTCGAAAATGCATTTGTAACACATATCTTAGTGGTTCCTTTTGTGGGGTGATAAGCACGACCCCAGCCCCCGCGCTGAAAGCTGCGGGGACCCATCAAAGAACATCTCCCAGTACTCCGGTGCTTGAATCTCCTGCGGTACTTGGGTCTCTAACCACTCTGTTATGAAATCAGCTAATGCTTGTCCCTTAATAGCCGTTCGCGAAGAAAACGTAATTTCATATTGACCAAGTTCTATAGCCCACTTTGCAACTTGCCCAATTGCTTCTCGATTTCGGACAATATCTCCAATGGCAAACCCAGTCTTAACCTCAATAGGATGCGCTTGGAAATAATGCTTCAACTTTCGAGAAGTTATCACTACAACATATATTAACTTCATGAATCGGAGATATCGTATCTTTGATTCAGTAAGAACTTCACTTACAAAATATACCGGGTGTTGCACCAGTTGTAGATGTCCTTCTTCGTTCCGATCAACCGCCGAACCGTGCTCACCACATGGGTTGTTGTGGAGATATATAACTAGATGGTTTCGTCCGGCTCTGGAGGCACCAACACCGGAGGATTACTAAGGTATTCCTTGAGTTGATCGAGTGCCGCCTGCGCCTCATTAGTCCACTCAAACTTATCTTGCTTCTTAAGCAACTTTAAGAACGGAAGTCCACGAACTCCCAACCTCGAAATAAATCTGCTAAGAGCCGCCATACTACCCGTCGACTTCCGAACATCCTTTAAGGAATTCGGAGGTTTCATGTCAATTATCGTCCGTATTTTTTCTGGGTTGGCCTCAATGCCTCGCCATGACACTAGGTAGCCCAACAATTTCTCGGAGCGAACTCCAAATACACATTTTCCGGGGTTAAGCTTCATGGAAAAATTTCGCAGATTATCGAAGGTCTCTACCAGGTCGAGAGAAGATCCTCGGTTTTCTAATATTTAACCACTATATCATCAACATAAGCTTCTGCGTTTCTTCCCAATTGCGAATCCAAGCAACATTGAATACCACGCTGATATGTAGCTCCAGCATTCTTTAATCCAAAAGGCATAGTCATATAGCAGTATGCTCCAAAGGGGTGATAAATGCGGTCTTAATTTGATCTTCAACTCTTAGCGGTATTTGATGGTATCCTGAATAAGCATCAAGAAAACAAAGACGCTCGCAGCCAGCGATCGAATCAACAACTTGATCAATTCGAGGCAGCGCGAAAGGGTCTTTGGGGCAAGCTTTGTTGAGATCAGTATAATCGACACACATTCTTAATTCTTTAGTATTTTTTTTGGGTACAAGGACCGGATTGGCAAGCCAATCTGGATGATACACCTACCTAATAAACTTAGCTACTAATAATCTAGTTATTTCCTTCTTAATAGCTTCCTTGCGATCTTGAGCAAATCTTCGGAGCTTCGTTTGACTGGTTTCGCATCGGGACGCACCAACGAGTGCGTGCTCAATCTTCTCCCTAGGAACACCCGGCATGTCGGAAGGCTGCCATGCAAAGATATCCCTATTTTCCTGGAGGAAAAGAATGAGCGTGCTTTCCTATTTATCCCCTAAGTCGGCCCCTATATGGGTGACCTTGGAGGGGTCCGACTCATCAAGCTGAATGGTTTTGGAGACCACTCGCATCGGCCTTCAATTTCTCCTTTGCAACCTTCTTGACCGGGACTTCATCCTCCAGCCTTGCCCGGACTTCTAGAGCCTCTGCCGCTTCCCCGATTTCTCGTCGTTCACCCTCCGAATTGGTCCGAGAGGCCAACTCGGTGCTATGTACCTCACAAGCATAAGCGGTCTTGATGTCACCTCGAAACGACAAAACTCCGTTTGGTCCTGGCATCTTTAGCATCAAGTATTGATAATTTGGAATGGCCATAAACTTTGCCAAAGCTGGCCTTCCAAGTATCACATGATACGCTGAATCAATATCAGCCACCCGGAAGATAATATTCTCCCTCCTCGTAGTTCTCCTTCGTCCCGAAGATCACCGGCAGAGAAATCTGCCCCAAAGGATAGCTATTCCGTCCGGGTATTATACCATGAAACGGTGAAACGCTGCGCTCCAAATCAGCTACGGAAAGGCCAAGCTCGAGCAGAGTTTTGGCGAACAAGATATCCAGGCAACTTCTGCCATCAATGAAGGTCCTCTTCAACCGCACCTTATGAACAATACGGGCCAAGATGAGCGGATATCTACCGGCTTTTGGCAATGCCTCGGGATGATCAGCTCTGCTGAAAGTGATGGGCACTTCGACCATCGTAAGTACTCGAGTGTAGCAGGAGCGACGGCATTAACTTCTCGGAACGCCAACTTTTGCTTTCTCTTCGATTCGTAAGCGTCCGGGCCTCCAAAAATCATGTTCACCTCTCGAGCTGGTTCTTGAAAACCTTCATCATCCCCATTGTCATTGTGTTCTTTGTCCTTGCCCTTGTCATCCTTCGATTCCGATAAGCGGATCGGGGTGCGACCTTTAAGGCGAACCGAGCGAACGGCCTTAACAGGAAGCACTCTTTGGCTTTATGATTCCCATTATGAATCATGCAAGGGCCTTCTAGAAGTGTTTCGAACGACAATCGTTCTCTCGGCCCTCTCTTGGGAGGTGGCGGCCGGTCTCCTCCATGAGACCGGTCGACAGCTGCAACAAGGTGGTCGGCCTTGCGCTTGTTGTTGTTTTTGGATCCAGATCGGTTGCCTTGATCATGCTTCGGTTCCTTCCCTTTGTTCCCGCGTAAATTGACCACGTTCGATTCACCAGCAGCATAGTCGTCTGCTATCTTGAAGCACTCGACGCCGTCATGGTAAGGTTCCGATTTCGCCTTCCAATCTTGTGAACCAAAGCTTCACTTCGGACGCCGACTTGAAAGGCAGCAATTACTTGCTGGTCGGGAACATTGGGGATTAAGGCCTTCTTGTTGCGAAACGCCCGATGAAGTCGGTGAGGGTCTCGTCAGGCTTCGCATCAGCCTGTTGAGGTCGAAGTTGTCACACCCCTATCCCGAAAGATAGTTACGTGTGGTACGGATCGCCTTGGGAGATGATTGACGAAGCAACCATACATAGCATCACATTAACAAACATACAGGATTTGTAAGGTCACATAATTAGGTCTTGATTACAACATAGAGTTCGAATAAAAGATACATTAGGTTCGAATAAAAGTCTTACATAACCATAATCTTTGTTCGAATTAAAGTGCGAAAGCGAAAATACGACTCGACGATACATAGATGGCTTAGATGAACCATGCCGGCCTAGGTCATGGCTCACTCCTCATGGGTCGGAGAGCTAGGGACCCATTCGATGGTTCACTCTTTGGGCTCTTCTCCATCCCAAACAACCTTACCACAACAATCGCAAAACCCGGCTTGCGGGAAACCCGTAAATCAACATGTAGTGGCAAAGCCTCGAGTATCTAACATACTCCGCAAGTCTTACCCGTCAAATTGGTCATCTAAGACCGACTCCTAGATGCATGGGGCTTGACCGGTTTAACTTGGCCTTTTTGCATAAATAGCACCTATGCTAATTAGGTTGGCAATTTTATTACTTAGCCAAATTAATAGGGTTGTTGCATAAAAGAAACTTTAGTGAGCATGCTAACAATACAAGAGTTTCCAATACAATTTAATATCAATAAAAAACAGCAAGCTATTCAATCTCTTTCCATTACTACACATTGCGGACTGCTCGAATCAAGTGGTATTCATTAACCGAGAGGAACGGCGATAATTGTCGAATTATTAATCCTGCAGGAAAGAACCCAAATGCACGACATACGCATCATTTAAGAACACGTATGGCCACCGTTCGCGAGTTCATCATAAAGTAAAACACGGGGCCACCGACCCCGAGTACACGTCCCCTTGCGACCGTTCAACAACGCGCCCAAGGCTTAACCCATGTACTCTCCAACGGTCCTCAACCCGTGCAACCACCGTGCCATACACATCACCTCCGGGTCGGTGAGATATCCGGCTCACTTTACAACTTACAAGCTACATAGGTTTACCAATCCCTATAAGAAAGGTATGCAAGTGGTACACAACTCAAACTTGTTCGCGGAGCCACAATGGGGTGTTCTCAATTTTAACCAAATTCATCATGTTCACATTTAATCATAAGCCATGAGTGAGATCCCCAATCTATCGTTGACTCCATAAACATAGCATAGCAATTCTGACGAGGATATGACACATAAGCGACATAGGACATATAGGAATTTATGCATGTGGATTTCCAATCAACGCCTAAAAACTTAAATGCACATTCATCATCCTTAATAGAGTGATAAAGAAAGACATTTCAAAATAATAGGAATGCACCGGGGCTTGCCTTGAGAGTGATCGAAGTTAGCACTAGCCTCATAAGCGTTGAGCGTTGCAATTGTCTCTTCCGGCGGGTTCAATTCGGCGTCGTCACCTAGAGGATGAAATGCAATGCATAAGTAACATGAATACAAGGTCAATGATGATGGCAATGCATATGCGCTGTTTTTGTAAGGATGTAAATGAATGAATTAACCAAAAGCTTTGTTTAATTAAACCCTAATAAGCATGAATACAACTCTTGTTCTATTTACGAGAAATTAATTACATGCACAAGCACAACCCTACTAGTACATGAGCAATGACTTGATTGCATAGACATGAGTGCGGTGGTTCTTGCAGGTTTAGCACTAAAATTTAGCAAGTTTTTAAAATACAAATCGAAGAAACCTAGGCTTAAGTGTTTAGCATCACATGCGATGACGATTTCATTTTTAACAAGAATTCGATCTCACAAATTGTCACATACGTGAAATATATGAAATCTTTTGACTAAACCTGCCATGAAGTGCTAGGGGACATGGTAAACAGTGGGAATCACATAAACATGCAGAAACATAATTTTTAGAGATATGAAACTAATTACATATGTGCTGAAAATGACCTTTTAGGGATTCCGATCTAGGGTTTGCCAAATTAATTATTTAACATGCTCAAAAATTAACATGGACTTTTCTACACATGAACAGTACTAAGAGGAAATTAATTACCAAGTTTCATGCAAAAATAAATTATACAGATTTAATTAAAAATTAAATACAAAGAATGCAAGAAATGCAATAACTTGCAAAATATGAGATTAAATGCAGATCTTCCAGTGCCAAAAATTCATGTATGCCTGTGAAGGTTTTGGCCAAGTGGCATCTCTTTTAGATTTATAGTTTTAAAGTTATGGCTTAGCTAAGTTTTCAGGGGTTGGCTTTTGTTATTTTTGTAAAAATATGAAAACATGCAAATCTGACCAGCTCATGTTACTTTTATAAAAGTACAGATCTTCTAGTTTCCAAAACATTTTAGTTTGTAATTTTTGGACATTTCAAACGCGAGATATGAATTTTTCAAACTTGAAAGAAGTTCGGGTCTAATTACGAAATTGCCACTAGGGCAAGTTTGAAAAGGGGCGGCGCGCGCTCCGGCGGGCGGTGGCCGGCGCCGACGAGGTCGGGCGCGGCGGTGCTACGCTGCAGCTCGTGCTCGGCTTTTGGGGAAAATGATGCGCGTGCGATGGGGAGCACACCGGTGGGGTTGGCTGTGTCCCGTGGTGGCCGGAGAGGCGGCGCGACGAGCGGCGAGCTCGCGTAAGTCCGACGAGCTCGCACGGGTAACACGGAGGGAGAGGGAGAGCGGGATTTGGCCGGGGAGCTTCACCTGCGTGTTGGAAAGCACGGCGTGGGGTTGCTCGAGGTTGGCGATGACCGGAGAGGCGGCTCGTCGGAGGACGTGCGGACGGCCACGGCGGTGCTCTCCCTTCTTCCCCGATTCCTGCGGCGGCTCGCGAGACGGGGAAACGGAGTGAGGGGAAGCTGGCGGGGGTACTTGCGCACCGTTTGGCGGTGAGGATTGAGCGGGAGGGGCTGCCTAGACGCGAAGCTCCGAGGGGCGGCCATGGCGTCCGTGCGGGGCGGCGGCGACCGTTTCTTCAATTCACGAGCGAGCGAAAGGGGAGGCGGCCAGGCAGGGGCGTGGGGAGGAGCGGAGGGAGCCGGGGCGATGATTGGGGGTGCTCAGATGGGGCCTTGGCTCCTGTGCAGCGTTTTCTAAGGGGAGAGGAGGACGGCGGCGGGGCGGTCGCGGCGGGGGGCTTCGCCTTCAATTCCGGCCGCTCCTGTTGGCCGGCGGGTACAGGGGCGGTTGGGAAAGTGGCAGGGGGCTTGCGTGGCAATTTGACGGGGCAGGGCACGCGCGGGGCGGCCGCGGTGGCGCCGGACCGGCGGGCGGTGCCGCCATTGCCCACTCGGCAATGAGCTCGATTTGGTTTTTCAAATTTCGAATCTGTGGTTTGAAACTTCGAGCGAAATTCATATTTCTGCTGCTCCAAATTCCGAAACAAAAATATGTAGAGCTTCAGGATGATGTGCTCTAATTTTCATCTTTTCGTTTGAAGTTCCAAAAGTGACTCCAAAATTTCATACAAAATTCTTAAACAGGAACGTTTCAGATTTGAATTTGAATTTTTGGGCATTCAAAATTTTATTCAAAAATTTGGTAAAAATGCTGTAAATTCCTCTTTTTACATGAGCAATGCAGTGGTGCAAAAATATAGGGGTGGTGTCTTTATAATTTTTGCACTTCCCTTAGGGGTTGGTTAGGGTTAGGGTTTTAGTTAGGTTTTTCCTTTATTTCTTTTTATACTTCTTATTTTTCTTTGGGTAATTAGCATTGGCGCTTAGTGATTCATTAGCGCAGTGTTTAGTGTACTAATTACCTACTTAACCTTAATCGTGACACGGGATGTCACAGCCCTCCCCCTTAAAGAAATTCTCGTCCCGAGAATCGCTACGAATTAAGGAGAGGGAGTACGAAATTTACCGATTTGTGTGACGCGAGGAACTCGGAAAAATTCTTCTCTAGAAAATCCTCTTGTTCCCAAGTTGCTTCTTCTTCGGTGTGGTTACTCCATTGCACTTTATAGAAGGTGATGGTGCGATTGCGAGTTACTCTGGTCGTTTTGATCAATAATCCGGACGGGGTATTCGGGGTAGGAGAGATCTTCTTCTAGTTGATCGGTGTCGGAAATGACCACATCTATCGGAGGCTTCAAGCATTTTTTGAGTTGAGAGACATGGAACACATTGTGTACTCGAGCAAGGCTTTCCGGTAGTTGCAATCGGTAAGCAACCGCGCTATGCTTTTCCACAATCGGATAGGGTCCGATATAGCGGGGTGCTAACTTTCCTTTAATTCCAAACCGAGATACGCCCTTATTCGGAGAGACACGAAGATAAACATGATCTCCTTCTCAAATTCCAATGGGCGTCTCCTCTTATTAGCGTAACTCACTTGACGAGATTGTGCGGCTTTCATGTTGGCTTGGATTTGTCGAACCTTTTCTTCGGCTTGAGTGACAAGATCGGGACCAAAATTTGTTCTTTCTCCCGCTTCCGACCAATTTAAGGGTGTACGATAAGAATGACCATACAACGCTTCAAATGGCGACATTCCCGAACTCTCTTGATAGCTATTGTTGTATGAGAATTCGGCGAACGGAAGGCAATCATCCTAATTTCCTCTATTTTCCATAGCACATGCTCTCAAGATATCCTCCAAATATTGATTCAACCTTTCGGTTTGTCCATCCGTTTGAGGGCGATATGCGGAGCTTCTAATGAGAGTGGTACCAAGACAAGAATGCAATTGTTCCCAAAAGCGAGATACAAATTGCGGACCTCGATCGGAAACAATGGTTTTAGGTACTCCATGTAAACATAACACTCTTGAGATATATAGCTCGGCATACTTCTTTGTATTGTAGGTGGTATGGACGGGGATGAAATGCGCGGACTTGGTCAATCTATCCACAATAACCCAAATTGAATCATGCTTCTTTGATGTGAGAGACAATCCAACGATGAAATCCATAGCAATGTCCTCCCACTTCCAAACGGGAATCTTCAATGGGTTCAATAATCCGGCTTTTCTTAAGTGGTCGGCTTTCACTCGTTGACAAGTATCACACTCGGCCACATACCGTGCAATTTCACGCTTCATACGTGTCCACCAAAACTTTTCTCTTAGGCCGCGATACATTTTATTGCTACCGGGTTGTATGGAATATTTTGACAAATGTGCCTCATCCATTATTTTCTTCCGCAACTCCATATTCTTCGGAACAATGAGACGTTGGTTGAACCATAACACACCATTGTCATCTTGTCGGAAACATGTAGCTTCATCTTTCTCAATCTTTTGCCGAATAAATTCCATACCTTCATCCTTCTTTTGTGCCTCAATAATTTCCTCACGAAGGGTAGGAATGAGAGCTAGATTATATAATGAACCATAGGGAATGACTCGAAGACGGTTCACTAGAATCTGAAATTTCCGAATCTTCCATAGAACAACCGGTAACGTGATTGCATTGATCCTTGCGACTCAAAGCGTCGGCAACCACATTAGCTTTACCCGGATGATAATGAATTTCCAACTCATAATCCATGATTAATTCCAACCATCTACGTTGCCTCATATTCAACTCTTGTTGGGTGAAGATATACTTGAGACTCTTATAATCGGTGTAGAGATTGACAAGATTTCCAAGTAGATAATGCCTCCAAGTTTTCAAAGCAAGGACAACCGAGGCTAGCTCCAAATCGTGGGTAGGGTAGTGTTGTTCGTGCTTGCAAAGTTGGCGAGAAGCATAAGCAATGACACGACCTTCTTGCATTAGCACACATCCTAGACCGGTGCCGGACGCATCACAATACACGTCAAACGGCTTGGTGATGTCGGCTTGGGCTAACACCGGAGCGGATGTCAAATGCTTCTTGAGAGTTTGGAAGGCTTCTTCACATTCACGGCTCCATTTAAACTTAGCATCCTTCTCCAACAATTTTGTCATAGGCTTGGCTATGCTTGAAAAATTGGGAATGAATTTTCGATAATAGCCGGCAAGACCAAGAAAACTTCGGATTTGTCTCACCGACCTTGGGGATTTCCAAGTAAGCACTTCTCCCACTTTACTTGGGTAAACGGCGACACCTTCCGCAGATATGATATGGCCCAAGAAAGGAACTTGTTTCAACCAAAATTCACACTTGCTAAACAATTGATGATCACGAAGCCGTTGGAGAACAATGCGAAGGTGCTCGGCATGCTCTTCTTCCGACTTCGAATAAACAAGAATGTCGTCAATAAAGACCACGACAAACTTATCCAACTCGGGCATGAAGACCGAATTCATCAAATACATGAAATGAGCCGGAGCATTTGTAAGCCCAAAAGACATGACGAGATACTCAAAAAGACCATACCGTGTAGAAAATGCGGTTTTTGGAATATCTTCGGCTCGGATCTTGATTTGGTGGTAACCGGATCGGAGATCAATCTTAGAGAAGACCTTAGCACCAACTAATTGATCAAAGAGAATATCAATCCGAGGGAGCGGGTATTTATTCTTGATAGTTACCGCATTGAGAGGGCGATAATCCACACATAGACGTAGCGTCTTGTCTTTCTTCTTCACAAAGAGAGCGGGACATCCCCATGGAGATGAACTAGGGCAAATATATCCTTTATCCATAAGCTCACCCAATTGCTCTTTTAAGATTGCTAGCTCATTGGGAGCCATCTTGTACGGCCTACGGGAAATTGGTGCCGTACCGGGTTGGAGCTCAATTTTAAACTCGACATCCCGATCGGGTGGCATGCCCGACAAATCATCCGGGAACACATCGGGAAACTCACATACCACGGGAATATCCTCAATCTTTTTTCCCTCAAGATGGTAGATTTTTGAAGTGGAGAATGTGGGATGGGGTAGTCGGAGAATAGACGGACCATGGAGTGGTGAGTTTAGGTGAACTTCTCGGGAATCGATGTGCAAAAAGGCTTTATGGAGTTTCATCCATCTCATACCTAGAATTATGTCTATTCCTTGCCCACCCAAAACTATGAGAGAGGAGGGGTATACTTTTCTTTCTAGGTTTAGGGGTACTTGCCTCAACTCTAGGTTTATTTTTATCTTTCCACCGGGTGATGTCATGATATAGGGAATATCCAAAACGGTAGGAGTGAGTTGTAATGTTTTTGCACATGCTTGACTAATGAAATCATGAGTTGCACCCGAATCAAAAAGAACCAAAGTGAAGTGGTTATTGACCGAAAACATACCCGAGAGTACCGGTTCTCCCGCTTGAATCTCTTCGGCCGTGGTGTAGTTGACTCGGCCATTCTTAGCATTTGGAGTGGAGGCTTGATTGCGGTTCCCATTTCCATTATTCCCATTGCGGTTTTGGTTGCTGTTGCCACTTCCGGAACCATTGTTGGTGTTGTTGTTGTTGTTGTGGCCCGGGTTGCGTGTCGGAACACGGCAGTCCTTTGCAAAATGATCCGAACGTCCGCAATTAAAGCACGGACCTTGAGGACCGGGCCTAGCACCTTGGTATGTCGAGTCTTAAACTCGGCACTAGTACTACCCGGTCCCTCACGAGCGTGGAATTAGATGGTGCAACACACATAACACGCAGGAACACACGATTTTAGACAGGTTCGGGCCCCTCGAATTGAGAGTAATACCCTACGTCCCGTATGTTATGTATTGCCTTTAGCGATTTGCTAATTGCGAAGTCTCGGATCCTTTTCGGGGGTCCCCGCTCCACCTTATATGTTCGAGGGAGCTAGGGTTACAATCGTAGTCCTAGCCGAATACATGAATTACATATATGGGATTCTATCTCTAACTTTCTTTATTGATCCGAGTCCTAATCGGACTACAAATTATTCTATAACTTGCTTCTCACGTCATTGTATACCGGTCTTAGTATCCGTCTTGTTTCTATACCGGTCTATAGGTTCTTCTATTATCCCGGATCGGTCGCAGACTCGATCCGTTGCCTATCGCCCTTATCTCGTATCTTCTCCGATTTGCTACCATGTCTTTGCGTATCCATTTCTTCATCATCTCGTATACCCATAAGGCAAGTATACGACAGCAGCCTCCGAGTAATTTTTAATTTAACCTTGAATAAAACTAACCAGTTTTCTGCCTGTTGGTCTTTATTCATGGTAAAATTAAAAAGAACTCCAATCTGCTGCAAACTCGTTCTTTTTCTTCATAAGTGCTTTAACAAAAACCTCGAAAAAAATTATTGTTTTTCACCTTTTATATCACCTAATTAGGTAGTCGAAGCTTATCTTTCTTACGGTGCGCCGGCTAGGCGCACCCAATTAGGTATAGCTCTCGACTCTTGGATCATTTGAACTCCTTTCAAATAATACAAGAGTCCACTAGCTGATTCTTCATTATTTCCTTCAATATCCAATTGCTATAGATTGCTTCTTTTAAATTCCATCATTTTCCACTTCCCGAGATTTTCGCAGACCGCTCTTGAATACGGTGCACCGGTCGGTGCACCTAATTAGGTATAGCCCCGACTCTTGTATCATTTGAGGATCATAAATAATGCAAGAGTCTTTCCTGAGAGACTACACTTGGTTATTTTCCACTAAATCACATCCCTCTCAAGCAATTTTTTGCTAAGAACATATTTTCCAGACCGGTCATACCGGCTATAATTTCTTATCCTCTGTATGTTTTTACCAATTTCACATAATAGACCGACTAAATCATTCTAGACTTATAAAAGAAAACGAAAAGTCGACCTAGGTCAACCCTCGCTCCCGAAGCTCATACACGCCCGCCATTCGTTTTCATTCCGTTACGCTCTCCTTCTTCATCAACCACTTCGAAGCTTTCTTTTTCATCTCTCAAGATGGGCAAGAAGAAATCCGCCGCCGTTCCCTCATCTTCTTCCTCTGTTCCTCGCGATCGGCTTCCGTTTGGAGTCCAAGACCTTGGTCCCGAGCAAGGTCACGTAATCCTCTTTAAATGAAGCAGCTAAAGATGGGTATCTTCCTCCCCAACCCATTTTAAACCGGAGTGTTCCTTCCCCGACCAAGTTCCCTGGGGTATAGATGAATCTCAACAACTAGTCTTCAAAGCTTTTTTCCTCCGTGGCCTCGATCTCCCATGCTCGTTCCTTCTTCGAGAGGACTTCTTTTCTTCTATGGATGGGAGTTAGTGAACCTTAACCCTAACTCCATCCTTTAGATTGCCTTCTTTATTCATTTATGCGAGGCTTTCCTTGGAGTTCTCCCCCACTTTAAACTGTTCCAATATCTGTTCCAAGTTCGCCCGCTTCCATCATCGGACCGCCAGGCTGCAGTTGGTGGTGTGGGAATCCGATCGTCGGAGTGCGGATGAATATTTCTCTTTATCCTTGAACAATAGCATAGCTCATCTGGAAAAAAGGGTGGTTTTTCCGTGACAATCCTCAACCATCTCTCCCTGCCTTCAATGCGAAGGTAGCCAAGAATTTCCCCACCGCTGAAACCAGGAAAAAACTCAAAGAGGACGATGAAGTTCTTGCACTCCTCGCCTGCATCGGATACTTGAAAGATGTCAAAGGCGTAATCGCCGAGACAATTCTCCGGAGCTTCATAGTGCGAGGCGTCCAACCACTCAAGAGGCAAGAACACCCTGCTTGGCTTTTCAACGAGGACACCGCCATGCCTCCGGACGGAACTTCCCTCCCCAACAAAGATCGGCTAGAAGTTCGCATTAGACAGATGTCTGCAGCCAAATCCAGACCTGTCTGGATGTACAAGAGTGGCATTAGCTTTCAGCTCATGCAATCCTCGTGATGCTGTAAGTACTTCCTCCTGTTTTTCAAATCTTTATCACTTATCGCCATCATTTACTTATAAAGACTTAATCTTTATAATCGCAGAAAATGGAGAACTACAGGAGTCATCCTCCTCTTCCTCCTAATGACACTTGGGGAGAGGATTACGCCAATAACGCCGCTCCACTTGCTGTTCAAGCCGGTCCGGCTCAAAAATCCACGAGACCGGTCTTTCCCTCTTCCTCCAAGCCTAGCCCCAAAAATCACAAAATCTGGGACCGTGATTCAAGCTCCTAGTACAAGAAGACGTACTCATCGCTCCGACCATCGGTAAACCCGCCGCCCCTCCCGCTGCCTCGGCGATACCCACTTAGAGGCACAAAAACTTGAAGAGCGTCGGCGGGAAGAAGACGCCGTCGAAAGGGATCGCCAAGCAGCTCGGCCATCCTCGAAGCTTCACCGGGGAAAACTCAAGGCACTTCGCCTCGACCGATCCTCTCGTCGAATGTCCCCAAACGATCCCGGTATGGTCTCCGGACCGGTCCCGTTGATGCCGGGGATCGAGCTCCAACTCCGCAAGCCAATCCAGCGGAGAAAAGAGCCGCGAGATAGCAGTGGTGGAGTTTCTCAAGGCCCATCAAAAAAGGTCAAAACCTCCACCGGCTTTAAAAAGCTTCCACGTAAGTTTTCCGAATTATTTTTCTGAATTATTCAATCTGTCAAAAACTCCTTAGGTCCCAAAGCTCCTCGCTCTAGTCTAATTATGGTCGCTTTTTCTTACAGGGTTCCCTCTAGCTTCCAAGCCAGCATAGCTGGCTTTTTAAGAACCAAATTTCCCTCACGAGGCTCCTCCTAGCCCTGTTCTTGCTTCTTCCCGGATATGCTTCGGACCGGTTCCACTCTTGGCGCCTCCACCACTATTGCCACTCCAACTACGGAAAGCTCAAAGTGCAACTCTCACAAAGGAACTCCCTGTCGCCTCAAGCTCGGGAGCTGAAAAACAAACCTCCAATGTTGGGAGCTCTTCTTCGACAGCCCTCTTCCCCAAGCCACCCTATTTCAAATTCCTCCGGAGCTCTCACTGGGACCAGTACTGGACGGAAGAAATTCCTCGCCGGGCTAGGACAACTCGTAAGCATTCTGGAGAACCCAGATCGGCCAAAATGATGGTTGGAGAAGTGAAGGTGGATAGTTCCAGTGGAGCAAGGACTTTTACCGCAACGACTCAATGGGACTCCCTCTAAGAGGAAGAGGCTTTAAAGAATTTCTCCGAGTCCGGCCAAGTATATCTCTACCATTTAATAGTTTCTCCAAGCAACTTCCCTTTAATCTTCAAATTTCTTACTCTCTTTTTCTCTTTTAGGTTCTTCCGAAAAGCTCGAAGCCAAGACCGCAATTATCGCCCGCTTGCAGGAAGAACTCAACACCAATCAAGAACGATTGGGTGAGCTCGAAATTCAGACGGCCGGTCCGAAGGCCAAGGAAAACGACCTACGAGAGGAGAGAGGCCGGTCACAGGACACCCATCGCATGATGGAAGAACGCCGACAAGAAATCATCAAGCTCCGCCAAATTAATCAAAGTAACATTTTCAATTTGCCTTGAATCTTGAATCTGTTGATTGATAGCTAGAAGCTTCACCACTGGACCACAATTGCTTTTATACATTTTAAATTTTTCCCACCATCTCCTTTTCTCGATTGATCCTATATTTGATTTCAGCGCTTGAGAACCTTGTTGCTGCCCATAAGAAATCGAAGAAGTTCTTATGGAAAAACGGCAGCTCAAGAAAAAGCATTAGAAGAAGGCTCTCGTATTGAAGAGCAACAGCAGACACGGATTGGAGAACTTGAAGGAGAGCTCATCGCGAAAGATAGCATACTTGCCCAAGCACTTCGCTCCAACAAGATGCTAGAGACCGAAAACGCTCGCTTGAAGGCTGAACCGACGGAAGCATTAGAAGCAGCGAAATCAGCTCAAGCGAGAAAGAGAAAGCCTTGAAGACCGCCCGAAATTGAAAGAATCCAATGTAAACATCAAGGGCAGATTCGGAGCGGCTGAAATCAGGCACGAGCGTAAGTCCCGTTTTTCTTTATTACTCTTATGTTATCTCTTGAACATATCGATCTTCAAGCAATACCCAGTCTTTAAATTTACATTTGTTGTTTCAGAACTTAATGCGGGCACGGTTCGCACTCCGGAATACCTCAATGGCGGACAAACTATTGATCCCAATGAAATGGACATCGAGTCCGCCATCCGGGCAATCCCGAGAAGAATCGGAGAGCACTCAAGACCGGTTGCTGCTTCAGGAGGAGGACATATTGTCGCCATTATCCAATCGTGGACTCCGGTTGATGTTTGCGATTTCAATTTTATCCGGGATGGTGCCCACCCCGATACCACCGAAGACCGGCTCAATGAGCTAAGGAACTCACTCATTGGTACTGTTTCCGAGCTGGTGGAAGATGTTCCAATCAATCCGTCGGTGTCCCTCTCGAATGGAGCACAAGCAGCTTTTGCCCTAGATCAAAATGCTCAAGATGCTCGCGATCGCCGCCAGACAGACAGTAGAAGCTGCCTTCGAAGATCTTGACAGAGATTTAACTCGTAACTTCTTCCGATTCTGAAGAAACTCTAGATGATAGGCTCGAAGGAAATCCCCAGATCGTCGATACCGGTGCCTCCAGTGGTCTCGCTGAGTAGATTATGTAATAGGGTCATTTTGAATCTGAACATCTTTGTCGATTATACTCGTTTGCTTTATGAATATTAGTCACTTTTTCTTGTTTTATGAATACTGGTTTCACCATTATGCTTACTAACTTATTTACTCAAGATACGATATAATCATGAGCAAAAAAGCTAGTTTTGTAAGATTTCCCAAACTGTTCTTAATACAACAGTTTACCAACAAGTATTCATAAAAAAGAAAGCTTATACTCTATCCTTTCCTGAATATACCAGTCTTAAACACAGGCTTATCATTTCAGCAGACTGCTCTTATCACAGCAATCCATTAACTAAATGACTGGTCTTATTATTCAAGAATGGCGGCATATCACAGATCGCTCTTATCATAGCAGAATAACAAAATATCACAGACTACTCTTTATCATAGTAGCCCCCTGGCTCAATAATTTAATTCAAAATTAAAGTATGGAGACACAAAAAACAAACATGTTATTATCAGATAAAATTACTTTATTATAATAAGAAAAACTTTACAATAAATACTCTTTAAGTATAAAAACGACAAAGTTGATCAATATTCCAAGAATTTGGAATTTCTTCCTCTTCCAAGGTCATAAGCCTATAAGCCCCTGGTCTGGATACCGATTTCACCAAAAAAGGTCCTTCCCGGACCGGTGACAACTTATGCCTGTTCTTGTTAGATTGAATCTTCCGCAAAACCAAATCTCCGATTTGAAATTCCCGCGTGCGAACATTACGATCATGGTATCGACGCAATCCTTGTTGATATTTGGCGGCTTGAATCGGAGCTTGATCTCTCAATTCTTCCGCAGCAATCAATTCAACCCGACGTCGATCATCATATTTTTCTTCATCATAATACTCGAACCCGGCCGACACCATATTCACTTCAGTAGGTAACATGGCTTCCGATCCATATACCAAAGAAAAAGGAGACTGTCCCGTAGCTCGCTAACATTAGTGCGCAAACCCCGCAGCACCCGGGGCAATTCCTTAACCCATTTTCCCGCATAAGGCTTCAATCGGTCAAAAATTCTCGGTTTAAGACCGGTCAAAATCATCCCATTAGCTCGTTCTACTTGTCCATTGCTCGCGGATGCGCCACCGACGCATATTGCACCTTGATCCCTAAACTCTCAAGCATAATCTTTGAAGAACTCTGAAGTAAATTGAGGCCCATTATCAGTAATAATACTGTATGGAATCCCAAAACGTACAAAAATGTTCCGCAAAAACTTGATTGCGCATGCCGTAGTTGTACTAGTAACTCGCTTCAGCCTCGATCCACTTGGAAAACTTATCTACCGCCACAAAAATATGCGTGAATCCTCCCGGTGCCCGTTTAAAAGGTCCCACTATATCCAGCCCCCAAGTAGAGAAAGGCCAAGTCATTGGAATCAATTGCAACTCCCGAGCCGGAGTATGAGGTTGTCTTGCAAAAAGCGGCATCCTTGACAACTTTTAACCACTCTATGCGCATCATCCGTTGCTGTTGGCCAATAAAATCCCTGTCGGAATATCTTCCCAACCAATGTCTTCGAAGAAGCATGGTTTCCACAAATTCCTTTGTGTATGTCTTCAAGCAATTGAATGCCATCGAAACCGACACACATTTCATCGTAATATTAGCCCCACGCTTATACAATTCTCCTTCGAGAATTAAATAACTGCGAGCTCGAACTTCTAATCTTTGCTTCTCCACCTTATCTTCTGGTGTTTTGCCAGATTGCAAATAGTCAAGATACGGAGTACGCCAATCGGAATCAATAATCATAACATCCAATGGCTGAATATCACCAGTATTGAATCCGCCTTCAAGCTTTCCTCGGCAAACCCGTACTATCGATCGGTTCTTCAAGACCGCTTTTTCCTCCCGACTTTCCGAGACCGCCTTATCTTCAATTTCTGTAATAATAACCTTAGGCTCTACCTTTATAGACGGTTTATCCAACACCCGAAGAAAAACGCTAGGGGAACCGCCTCGTCGCGAAGATCCCGGCCTAGCCAACTCATCCGCAGCAGAGTTATTTCCGCGTAGTATATGAGAAAAGCGCAAACCATCAAACTTGTCTTCAAGTTTCCGAACCTCTTGTCGATAGGCAATCATATGTTCATCATGAGCATCCCATACCTTATTCACTTGGCTGATCACTAACATCGAATCACCATATATATCCAATCGTCGAACACCCAACGAAACAGACTACTCGAGCCCATGAAGCAAAGCTTCATACTCGCTGTATTGTTTGAAGCTCGAAAATGCATTTGCAACACGTATCCGAGCGGTTCCTTTTGTGGAGTGAAAAGGACCACACCAGCCCCCGCGCTCGAAAGCTGCAGGGACCCATCAAAGAACATCTCCCAATACTCCAATGCTTGAATCTCCCGCGGCACTTGTGTTTCCAGCCACTCGTTATGAAATCAGCTAATGCTTGTCCCTTAATAGCTGTCCGCGAAGAGAACGTAATCTCATATTGGCCAAGTTCTATAGCCCACTTAGCAACTTGACCAATTGCTTCTCGATTGCGAACAATATCTCCGATAGCAAACCCAGCCTTAACTTCAATAGGATGCGCTTGGAAATAATGCTTCAATTTTCGAGAAGTTATCACTACAGTATAAATTAACTTCTGCAATTGGAGATACCTTATCTTAGACTCAGTAAGAACTTCACTTACAAAATAGACCGGGTGTTGCACCAATTGCAGATGTCCTTCTTCCTTCCGATCAACCGCCGTAACCGTGCTCACCACGTGGGTTGTTGCGGAGATATATAACTAAATAACCTCATCGGGCTCCGCGGGACCAAAACCGGAGGATTACCGAGATACTCTTTAAGCTGATCAAGCGCTGCTTGTGCTTCACTCGGTCCACTCAAACTTGTCTTGCTTTTTAAGTAATTTGAAGAACGGAAGTCCTCGAACTCCCAGTCTTGAGATAAAACGACTAAGAGCTGCCATATCGCCCGTCAACTTCGAACATCCTTCAAACAACTCGGGGTTGCATGTTCACAATTGTCCGAATTTTTTCCGGATTGGCGTCAATACCTCTCCATGATACCAAATAACCTAGTAACTTCCCGAACGAACTCCGAATACACATTTTCCCGGGTTTAACTTCATGGAAAAGTTCCGCAGATCATCGAAGGTCTCCGCCAGGTCGAGAGGAGATCTTCGGTTTCTCGAGACTTGACCACTATATCATCAACATAAGCTTCTGCGTTTCTTCCCAATTGCGAATCCAAACAGCGTTGCATACCACGCCGATACGTAGCTCCAGCATTTTTTAATCCAAACGGCATAGTCATGTAGCAAGTATGCTCCGAAGGGGGTGATAAACGTGGTTTTTATCCGATCCTCAACTCTTAACGGTATTTGATGATACCCCGAATAAGCATCAAGGAAACTAAGACGTTCGCAGCCAGCGAGTCGAATCAACAACTTGGTCGATTCGAGGCAGCGCGAAAGGGTCTTTGGGACAAGCTTTGTTGAGATCAGTATAATCAACGCGCATCCTTAATTCTTTAGTATTCTTTTTTGGTACAAGCACTCGGATTGGCAAGCCAATCTGGATGATACACCTCCCTAATGAACTTAGCTGCTAACAACCTAGTTATCTCTTTCTTGATAGCTTCCTTGCGGTCTTGGACAAACCTCTAGAGCTTCGTTTCACCGGCTTCGCATCGGGACGCACCAACAGTGCGTGCTCAATCTTCTCCCTAGGAACACCCGGCATGTCGAAGGCTGCCATGCGAAGATATCCCTATTTTCCTGGAGGAAAAGGATGAGCGCGCTTTCCTATTTATCCCCCAAGTCAGCCCCTATATGGGTGACCTTAGAGGGGTCCGATTCATCAAGCGGAACAGCTCTTGGAAACCACCGTATCGGCCTTCAATTTCTCCTTAGCAATCTTCTTGACCGGTACTTCATCCTCTATCCTTGTATGAACTTCCAAAGCTTCGACCGCTTCTCCGATTTCTTGGCGTTCAACTTCGAATTGATCCGGGATGCCAACTCGTGCTATGCACCTCACAAGCATAAGCGGTCTTGATATCACCTCGGAACGACAGGACCCCGTTTGGCCCGGCATCTTCAACATCAAGTATTGATAGTTTGGGATGACCATAAATTTCGCCATAGCCGGTCTTCCGAGAATAGCATGGTATGCTGAATCTATGTCAGCCACCCGAAAGATGATATTCTCCCTTCTATAATTTTCCTTCGTCCCGAAAGTCACTCGGCAGAGAAATCTACCCCAAAGGGTAACTATTTCGCCTGGTATTATACCATGGAACGGAGAAACACTCGCGCTCTAAATCAGCGATCGTCAGTGCCAAGCTCGAGCAGAGTCTTAGCGAACAAGATATCCAAACAGACTTCCCCCATCAATGAAAGTTCTCTTCAACCGCACCTTCCGAACAATAGGAGCGAGGATGAGTGGATATTTTCCAGCTTTTGGTAATACCTCCGGTGGTCTGCCTCGCTAAATGTGATGGGGACCTCGGACCACCGAAGATATTCAGGAGTTGCGGGAGCAACAGCATTAACCTCCCTTAACGACAGCTTTTGCTTCCGCTTGACTCGTATGCGTCCGGGCCTCCATAAATCATGTTCACCTCTCGGATCGGTTCCTCAAAGCCTTCGCCATCCTCATTGTCTTCACGGTCCTTATCCTTGCCCTTGTCATCCTTCCGATTCCCGTAGCAGATCGAGGTGCAACCTTTAAGGCAAATTGAGCAAATGGCCTTAACAGAAGCACTCTTTAGCTTTATAATTCCCATTGTGGATCATACAAGGGCCGTCCGTAAGTGTTTCAAACGACAATCGTTCTCCGGGACCTCTCTTAGGGGGTGATGGCCGGTCTCCTCCATGAGACCGGTCAACGACTGCAACAAGGTGATCAGCCTTACGCTTCTTGTCATTCCCGGATCCAGACCGGTTGCCTTGGTCGTGCTTCGGCTCCTTCCCTTTGTTCCCGCGCAGATTGACTAAATTTGATTCTCCAGCAGCGTAATCATCTGCTATTTTGAAGCACTCGACGCCGTCATGGTGAGGTTTCGATTACGTCTCCCAATCTTGTGAACCAGCGCTTCACTTCGGACGCCGGCTTGAAATGCAGCAATCACTTGCCGATCGGGAACATTGGGGATTAAGGCTTTCTTATTGCGGAATCGCTCGATGAAATCGGTGAGGGTTTCATCGGGCTTCGCTTCAGCCTATTGAGGTCGAAGTAGTTTCCGGCTTCTCACAAGTCGCCCGGAAGTTTTTTACGAACTTTTTGGTGAGGTCTCCCCACGAAGAAATAGATTTCTCGGGCAGGGATTGCAACCATAAGCGTCCAGCCTACTCCATGCACATACGTGTCTCCTCCCGCCGACGGGACAGCCGTGGTATACATGCGGAGCCATTCGGCCGGAGGCGCTTTGCCATCATACTTGTCAATGGCCCCGGGCTTAAATCCCCGGGGTATTTGCAGATGCGTAAATCTCGCGTAAAAGCGGGAATTACGGAATATTCATCATCTTCCGGACCAGTCCAGACCGGTGATGGAGATCGACGGCTCGGGCGATGCCGGTAATTACGATCCCTCGTCATCGTCGGAATAGTCATAGTAACGGTGGTCCTGGTATCCGTCTCCCGAACCGCCTTGTCCATCATTATTCGCCGGCTCCGCGTCCCGTGAAGGAGGCGGAGGCGGAGGTGGTGGTGCTGCTTGACGATCATTGTTCGCCGGTTCTCGCATGTCGCGATGGAGGCGGAGGTGGAGGTGCAGCTTGGCGATCATTGTCCGCACACCGAGGTTCAGCATCTCTCGTCCCGGCTTGTCTCGCCCTCTCCGGTCTCTATTGTCACGGCGTCGTCCATCTCGATGAGCATGCCTACTACCATGCCCTCGATGATCGTTGCACGGATAATTTGCGTTAGTGGGTGGCGCCGAAGCTGCCGGCCCGTTGCGCCGAGGTGGGGCAAGATCCCGAGGACGATCATCCACATGACCGGTCCGTCGCCTCTCATCTTCCTCATGTCTCGTTCGCTCCTCCACTCTTTACGTATGACGATCAATCAGCACGTTCCGAACATCCCGATTATCATTGAGCGGTACCCGCAAATCTTGGTTGGGAGCTTGTGCATGTGCATCCGCGATCGGGGTACGCCGGGTGCTAGCCTTCCTCCGGAAGAAGCTCCGTCGGACCAGGCCCTTGTCGGTCGTTTCGAATGGGAATGCGAGCGACCAGAAGATTCCGCTCGATCATGGACGAGCTGGTTTGTTTGCAGAGCCGCCGCATCAACTAAATTCAGCGCACGGCGCAATCTCGGCGTAGCGTTGAGGACTTCTTCCGGTATTGTTTCAAGAATCTGTTTCACTCCCACAATATTGTGGACCGGCGATGTGAAGACCCGAGCGCCATTCATCTCTACTTCCATGGAACTTAAATCCAAAGCTCGCTGGAAGATCGATGGCGTCTTTCGCCGCGAGATCCTTGTCGATTGTTGTATCCTGGAGATTCATCTCGCGTCTCCGGACCGGTCCGGTAGCGGGCCCGTAGCCGAGGGAGCGGTCACAGGGCGCTTCCTCTAGCTAAGGCAGTAGCACTTGTGCGCGGATCCGCGGCCGAAGGTGGCGGAGGTTGTTCATCTCCGTTTTCCTGTTCCGCTTCACGACGATCGCGTTCGGTTTCAGGTCTCGCCATCCTTGCCGCTTCTTCAGCAGCCTTCCTCGGAGTGAGTTGGCGTATCACGAGTCCTGTCATGAACACTTGGAAGAAGACTGGAGCGTCTTCCTCGGAATCGGTATCCGGTTCGGGAGAACAGCTTTGCGCCGTAGCCCGGGCACCGTTATGAGACGTAAGCGTAGGGAGCCCGATGTCTCGCGCTAAAGCTGCGTCGGACCCGCTAAGCTCCGAATCGGAGGTATCAACGGTGGTAGGTGATCGCGCTTTTGAAGCAGCGGCCCGGCAACGAGTCGGATTCATCAACGACAATTTCCCGTCCGAGTCGGCTTGAAAGTCGAGGGACCCGAAGCGAATCTTGAAGCCGGGCTCGAAGTCGACGACAAACGAAGTGGCCATCGAACTCGCTAGGAACTCGCCGGGACCCCTACTCGGCGCGCCAAATGTCGAGTCTTAAACTCGGCACTAGTACTACCCGGTCCCTCACGAGCGTGGAATTCGATGGTGCAACACACGTAACACGCAGGAACACACGATTTTAGACGGGTTCGAGCCCCTCGAATTGAGAGTAATACCCTACGTCCCGTATGTTATGTATTGCCTTTAGCGATTTGCTAATTGCGAAGTCTCGGATCCTTTTAGGGGGTCCCTGCTCCACCTTATATGTCCGAGGGAGCTAGGGTTACAATCGTAGTCCTAGCCGAATACATGAATTACATATATGGGATTCTATCTCTAACTTTCTTTATTGATCCGAGTCCTAATCGGACTACAAATTATTCTATAACTTGCTTCTCACGTCATTGTATACCGGTCTTAGTATCCGTCTTGTTTCTATACCGGTCTATAGGTTCTTCTATTATCCCAGCATCGGTCACGGACTAGTCCGTTGCCTATCGCCCTTATCTCGTATCTTCTCCGATTTGCTACCATGTCTTTGCGTATCCATTTCTTCATCATCTCGTATACCCATAAGGCAAGTATACGACGAGTATTGCTGCTGTGGAGGGTGGAACGAAGTGGTATGCTGCTGATTTCCACCGTGAGAGTGGTGGTGTTGCTGCGGCACAAGCCGGCGAGATCCCCCGTCGGCGGCAATGCGGCCCGAAACTTCGTCCGGACGGGGAAGTGATGGCTAGCTTGTACTTGGGCGGAGCGGAGCCGGATGGATTTCCTACGGCACGCTTCCTCTTCTTGTCTTCTTGGTGCGCACGGATAGCATCTTCTTGCACAATCGCAGCACTCATCAAGTCATTGAACGTGTCGGTAGTGACTTGAGCCAAGCGATCCTGCAACTTTGGGCTTAGCCCCGAACGAAAGCAATCCTTCTTCTTGTCATCCGTGTCGGCATGATAGGATGCATATTGGGCCAAGTAGTTGAACTTCCGTGCATACTCTTGCACGGTTCCGGTCTCTTGCTTCAAATTGAGGAACTCTTGCAACTTGCGCTTCATGAGACCGGCGGGGATGTGATGCGCGCGAAACGCGGTGCAAAAGTCCGGCCAATTCACTTGAGTGCCGGCGGGAAGGGCGGCGGTGAAACTTGCCCACCATGCACTAGCGGAGCCATGAGTTGTTGAGCCGCAAAGAAAACCTTTTGCTCCGATGTGCAATTGAGGAGAGCAAACTTCGACTCAATGATGCGGAGGAAATTATCCGCCTCCAAGGGATCGGTAGTAGCTTCACCAAACTTGGGCGGTTGAGTGGCCCAAAAGTCGGCATAGGTGGAATTCCTCGGCCCTTGGGGTGCCGGTCCTTGGCCTTGTCCTTGATTGGTTTGGCTTGCAAAGAACAAGCGGAACATCTCGTTTTGGTTGGACACGAGTTGCTCCAACGGCGTGAGAGGTGGAGGGTTAGGGAGTTGCTCTTCCCTCGCACCATGACCACTGCCGGAAGCTTCGCCACGACGGGTGTTCACCATCTGTCATATATGAAAATTTTCTCACGTTAGCTCATTAGACCAAGAGCTAAAATAGCAAGAAAACATAACATTGGACATAAGGGACCAAAAATTTCAGCTTGCATGTACGGAGGAAATATTGATGAAATAGGCATAATGCATTGGCAACACACACATTCCATAGATTCCAACATAGCTAGCAACATGATAGAAATTTTTGATACACGGGAAACCACGAATCCGATACAACACGGTCTTAGGTTACATCACAGGTGACCCATAAACAAACACAAATCTCGGAGAGCTTAATTAACAACACGCGTATCGTTTTCCATACACGGTTACATGCCTCACGAGATCACAAATCCTACAACACATAGAGCTACGACCATCGGTCGTGACAACTACTCGTCGTCATCGCCGTAGTAGTCGTCGTCACCCCTCATGGGAGAGGGTGGTGCTCCGTCCTCAACGTCGGAAGCATCCTCACCATCACCCATCTCCACGTCATCCTCGGGTGGGATGATCTCTAGTGGCTCGGGAGGTCCGCCATTAAGGATGGCGTGCAGGGCGTCGTTGGCGGCTTGGAGATGCTCAATGGTGGCGTTGTTATGCGCGATGGTCGCTCGGGCGTTCTGGAGGTCTCCCTCCAAAGCATCCCTAGCGCCCTGCGTCTCCGGGAGAGTAACCTCCAACTCATCCTTCTCTTCAAGAAGGGCATCCACCTGGCCGGAGAGGACGTAGTTCTCCTCATTCGCGGCGGTGAGCTGGGCATCACGCTCATCGAGCGTGGCCTGCAGAGCGGCAGCTCCATTGCCCTCAAGGGCAAGGTTGGCGTCGTGGAGCTGCTCGAAGAAACTCCAACGCTCCGTCTCGCTATACTCGAGCTGCGTACGGAGGGTGTCCACCTCGGTAGTGCGCTCGGCTAGCTCAGCGGTGCGGGCAGCAAGCTCGGCGTCGCGGGCAGCGAGCTCGGCGTCGTAGGTGGTGAGGGTGGCCTGCAGGGCAGCACGCTCCTGCTCCAACTCGAGCACCCGCCTCGCGAGGTTCTCACGGTCCAACATGAGCTTGCCGGGGGCCATCTGTCGGAGAATTTTGAAACACAAGTCAAAACTCAATATCCAACAACAAAACATGCTAAATAAGTAGAGCATGAATGATGGAATGGCACCAACTTAGCAAAAGAATACAACAAAACCTTTCGCACAATCCTAACACGGGTTCCATTTTCTGGACAGGTTTGACATGTTACGAAAACCCAATTTTTACTCCTGTTTCTGGACAGAATTAAAGTTTTTGTTTGTTACAAACGTTTTAGACAATTTCTTAAGCTTTCCAACGCATCCTAGAACAGCTCAATCCGACTTGTCGTTTGAAAGTTATGAACGATCTACGACAGGGACAGAACCGGAGCACATTCTGGAATTCCAGAATAGCTCTCTGTAATGGGCAGTTCTAGCTACGTTCCAGATTTTTTTGCAAGACCAGAGACTAGAATTTTGTTGAAGAGAATAACACAAGCTTTCCAGAAAGTCCTTATTTGCCTTATTTGGATAAGTAATTTGGAAGTTATGCTTATTTTCGCGAAGGTCAAGAATTCTGCCACGTTTTGCCATGTGTTAGTGTTTCGGTTTTCAACCTTTTGTGAGGATTACACTAGGTGATCAAATTTTTGGTGATGTTGCTTCATTTAGACACGTGCACATGCATATGCTTGATATGATGACATGATATGCAAGGATGATGGATGCTCAATATGTCGTTTCGTATGTCCTCACAAAATTAAAAGACCGCGCCCGCCGATACGAGTATCGGACAAGCGCATCGGTGGCACACACACACCTCTCACACGATACTACACGAACTAAAACGTTGTTATGTACCTGCAAGAGAGGGATTCCAGAAACATTACATCAAATTCAAAAGAAACAAGCCAAAAATAAATCCATGTCACCTCACCTCACATGGAGAGCTCTCGAATAAGAGTGTATTCGAGTCACACCAGTTTAATATTATGCGAAAATTGACAACACTCAATCACATACCTTTGCCAAAGCCGTAGTTGCAAAAGATTTAAACAATCATAACATGGGGTTAGTTTTGCCACCATTCTATATAGTCCTTATATTGGTCTTTCTAGACTCGTACCTCACCGTGACACAAAAACGGGTTTAAGATTTTTAGAATGAGTGTTAGCGTGACGCAAATCCCAAGTCGGCTCGATACCACGTGTCACACCCCTATCCCGAAAGATAGTTAAGTGTGGTACGGATCGCCTTGGGAGATGATTGACGAAGCAACCATACATAGTATCACATTAACAAACATACCCGATTTGCAAGGTTACATAATTAAGTCTTGATTACAACATAGAGTTCGAATAAAAGATACATTAGGTTCGAATAAAAGTCTTACATAACCATAATCTTTGTTCGAATTAAAGTGCGGAAGCGAAAATACGACTCGACGATACATAGATGGCTTAGATGAACCATGCCGGCCTAGGTCATGGCTCACTTCTCATGGGTCGGAGAGCTAGGGACCCATTTGATGGTCCACTCTTTGGGCTCTTCTCCATCCCAAATAACCTTACCACAACAATCGCAAAACCCGACTTGCGGGAAACCTGTAAATCAACATGTAGTGGCAAAGCCCGAGTATCTAACATACTCCGCAAGTCTTACCCGTCAAATTGGTCATCTAAGACCGACTCCTAGATGCATGGGGCTTGACCGGTTTAACTTGGCCTTTTTGCATAAATAGCACCTATGTTAATTAGGTTGGCAATTTTATTACTTAGCCAAATTAATAGGGTTGTTGCATAAAAGAAACTTTAGTGAGCATGCTAACAATACAAGAGTTTGCAATACAATTTAATATCAATATAAAACAGCAAGCTATTCAATCTCTTTCCATTACTACACATTGCGGACTGCTCGAATCAAGTGGTACTCATTAACCGAGAGGAACGGCGATAATTATCGAATTATTAATCCTGCAGGAAAGAACCCAAATGCACGACATACGCATCATTTAAGAACACGTATGGCCACCGTTCGCGAGTTCACCATAAAGTAAAACACGGGGCCACCGACCCCGAGTACACGTCCCCTTGTGACCGTTCAACAACGCGCCCAAGGCTTAACCCATGTACTCTCCAACGGTCCTCAACCCGTGCAACCACCGTGCCATACACATCACCTCCGAGTCGGTGAGATATCCGGCTCACTTTACAACTTACAATCTACATAGGTTTACCAATCCCCATAAGAAAGGTATGCAAGTGGTACACAACTCAAACTTGTTCGCGGAGCCACAATGGGGTGTTCTCAATTTTAACCAAATTCATCATGTTCACATTTAATCATAAGCCATGAGTGAGATCCCCAATCTATCATTGACTCCATAAACATAGCATAGCAATTCTAACGAGGATATGACACATAAGCGACATAGGACATATAGGAATTTATGCATGTGGATTTCCAATCAACGCCTAAAAACTTAAATGCACATTCATCATCCTTAATAGAGTGATAAAGAAAGACATTTCAAAATAATAGGAATGCACCAGGGCTTGTCTTGAGAGTGATCGAAGTTAGCACTAGCCTCACAAGCGTTGAGCGTTGCAATTGTCTCTTCCGGCGGGTTCAATTCGGCGTCGTCACCTAGAGGATGAAATGCAATGCATAAGTAACATGAATACAAGGTCAATGATGATGGCAATGCATATGCGCTGTTTTTGTAAGGATGTAAATGAATGAATTAACCAAAAGCTTTGTTTAATTAAACCCTAATAAGCATGAATACAACTCTTGTTCTATTTACGAGAAATTAATTACATGCACAAGCACAACCCTACTAGTACATGAGCAATGACTTGATTGCATAGACATGAGTGCGGTGGTTCTTGCAGGTTTAGCACTAACATTTAGCAAGTTTTTAAAATACAAATCGAAGAAACCTAGGCTTAAGTGTTTAGCATCACATGCGATGACGATTTCATTTTTAACAAGAATTCGATCTCACAAATTGTCACATACGTGAAATATATGAAATCTTTTGACTAAACCTGCCATGAAGTGCTAGGGGACATGGTGAACAGTGGGAATCACATAAACATGCAGAAACATAATTTTTAGAGATATGAAACTAATTACATATGTGCTGAAAATGACCTTTTAGGGATTCAGATCTAGGGTTTGCCAAATTAATTATTTAACATGCTCAAAAATTAACATGGACTTTTCTACACATGAACAGTACTAAGAGGAAATTAATTACCAAGTTTCATGCAAAAATAAATTATACAGATTTAATTAAAAATTAAATACAGAGAATGCAAGAAATGCAATAACGTGAAAAATATGAGATGAAATGCAGATCTTCCAGTGCCAAAAATTCATGTATGCCTGGATGAAGGTTTTGGCCAAGTGGCATCTCTTTTAGATTTATAGTTTTAAAGTTATGGCTTAGCTAAGTTTTCAGGGGTTGGCTTTTGTTATTTTTGTAAAAATATGAAAACATGCAAATCTGACCAGCTCATGTTACTTTTATAAAAGTACAGATCTTCTAGTTTACAAAACATTTTAGTTTGTAATTTTTGGACATTTCAAACGCGAGATATGAATTTTTCAAACTTGAAAGAAGTTCGGGTCTAATTACGAAATTGCCACTAGGGCAAATTTGAAAAGGGGCGGCGCGCGCTCCGGCGGGCGGTGGCCGGCGCCGACGAGGTCGGGCGCGGCGGCGCTACGCTGCAGCTCGTGCTCTGGCTTTTGGGGAAAATGATGCGCATGCGATGGGGAGCACACCGGTCGGGTTGGCCGGGTCCCGTGGTGGCCGGAGAGGCGGCGCGACGAGCGGCGGAGCTCGCGTAACTCCGACGAGCTCGCGCGGGTAGCACGAGAGGGAGAGGGAGAGCGGGATTTGGCCGGGGAGCTTCACCTGCATGTGGGAAAGCACGGCGTGGGGTTGCTCGAGGTTGGCGATGACCGCGAGAGGCGGCTCGTCGGAGGAGGTGCGGCCGGCCGCGGCGGTGCTCTCCCTTCTTCCCCGATTCCGGCGGCGGCTCTGCGAGACAGGGAAACGGAGTGAGGGGAAGCCGGCGGGGGTACTTGCGCACCGTTTGGCGGTGAGGATTGAGCGGGAGGGGCTGCCTAGACGCGAAGCTCCGAGGGGCGGCCATGGCGTCCGTGCGGGGCGGCGGCGACCGTTTCTTCAATTCATAGGCGAGCGAAAGGGGAGGCGGCCGGGCAAAGGCGTGGGGAGGAGCGGAGGGAGCCGGGGCGATGATTGGGGGTGCTCGGATGGGGCCTTGGCTCCCGTGCAGCGTTTTCTAAGGGAAGAGGAGGACGGCGGCAGGGGCGGTCGCGGCAGGGGGGGCTTCGCCTTCAATTCCGGCCGCTCCCGTTGGCCGACGGGTACAGGGGCGGTTGGGAAAGTGGCAGGGGGCTTGCGTGGCGATTTGACGGGGCAGGGCACGCGCGGGGTGGCCACGGCGGCGCCGGACCGGCGGGCGGTGCCGCCATTGCCCACCGGGCAATGAGCTCGATTTGGTTTTTCAAATTTCGAATCTGTGGTTTGAAACTTCGAGCGAAATTCATACTTCTGCTGCTCTAAATTCCGAAACAAAAATATGTAGAGCTTCAGGATGATGTGCTCTAATGTTCATCTTTTAGTTTGAAGTTCCAAAGGTGACTCCAAAATTTCATACAAATATTCTTAAACAGGAACGTTTCAGATTTGAATTTGAATTTTTGGGCATTCAAAACTTTATTCAAAAATTTGGTAAAAATGCTGTAAATTCCTCTTTTTACATGAGCAATGCAGTGGTGCAAAAATATAGGGGTGGTGTCTTTATAATTTTTGCACTTCCCTTAGGGGTTGGTTAGGGTTAGGGTTTTAGTTAGGTTTTTCCTTTATTTCTTTTTATACTTCTTATTTTTCTTTGGGTAATTAGCATTGGTGCTTAGTGATTCATTAGCGCCGTGTTTAGTGTACTAATTACCTACTTAACCTTAATCGTGACACGGGATGTCACGAAGTAACTCCCTGGCTTCTCACAAGTCGCTTGGAAGTTCTCTACGAACTTTTTGGTGAGATCGATCCAAGAAGAAATAGATTTCTCGGATAAGGACTGCAACCATAAGTGTCCAGCCTGCTCCATGCACATGGGGAGGTAGTTAGCTAGCACAAATGTATCTCCTCCTCGCTGACCGGATGGCGGTGGTGTACATACGTAGCCATTCGGCGGGAGGTGCTTTACCATCATACTTATCAATGGCCGCGAGCTTAAATCCCCCGGGGTATTTGCAAATGCGTAAATCCCTCGTGAAAGCGGGAATCACGAGTATTCATCGTCCTCCGGACCGGTCCGGACCGGCGAAGGGGAACGTCGACGAGGGTAATGCCGGTAGTTGCGGTCCATGTCATCATCGGAATAGTCGTAATAGCGGTCATCTTGATACCTATCTCCTGAACCACCCCGACCATCATTATTCACCGGTTCCGCGTTCCGTGAGGGAGGCGGAGGCGGAGGTGGAGGCGCCGCTTGACGATCATTGTTTGTTGGTTCCTCATGCCGCGATGGAGGTGGAGGTGGAGGTGCCGCTTGACGATCATTGTCGGTACGCCGGGGTTCAATGTCTCTGTCCCGGTTATCTCGCCCTCTTCGGTTCCTGTTATCACGACGATCATCTCTTCCGGGCCGCTCATCCCGATGAGCATGCCCGTTGCTATGTCCTCGGTGATCATTGCGCAAATGATTTCCACCGGGGTGCGGTCGCTGAAGCGGCCGGTCCGTGCCGAGGTGAATTAGTCACGTGCGCTCGAGACGGGCGGGGTCGCGTGGACGATCATCCACATGACCGGTGCGACGCCTCTCATCTTCCTCATGCCTCCGGCGTTCTTCCGCTCTCTCCGCATGGCGATCAATGAGGACGTTACGAGCGTCCCGGTTGCCATTAAGCGGTACGCGCAAATCTTGGTCCGGAGCTCGTTCGTGTGCATCCGCGATCGGGGTGTGTCGTGGCCCGAGCCTTCCGCCGAGGAAGCTCCTTCGGACCTAGATCTCACGAGGCCGCTCGGAGCGAGAACGCGAGCGGTTTGAAGATTCCGATCGGTCATGGACGAGTTGATTGCTTTGCGGAGCAGCCGCATCTACTAAATTCGGGGCGCGTCGCAGCCCTGGTGTGGCATTGAGAACTTCTTCCGGTATTGTCTCGAGGATTTGTTTCACTCCAACAATATTGTGAACTGGCGACGTGAAGACCCGAGCGCCGTTTAATTCCACTTCCATGGAGCTTAAATCCAAAGCTCGCTCAAAGAACGATGCCGCCTTCCACCTGCGACACCCACGTCGACCGTTATATCCTCGGGGATGCTTCTTCCGTATCTCCGGACCGGTCCGACAACGGGCCCGTGGCCGGGGAGCAGCTTGCTTGGAGCGCTTCCTCCGGCCTCGATCAGCAGCACTTGCGCGCGGGTTTGCAACCGAAAGTCGTGGAGGTTGTTCATCTCCATCCGCTTCTTCTTCTTCACGGCGCCGACGATCTTCTTCTTCTCTCGCTAGCCTTGCTTCTTCCTCAACAGCTTCCTCACGAGTCGGTTGGCGAATGACCGGTCCTGTCATGAACACTTGGAAGAAGGCTGGACGTTCTTCTTCGAAGTCATTAAAGGACTCGCTAGAGCAGCTCTTCTCTATAGATTGAGCTTCAATCCGAGATGCTCGGTGATCCGATTATTCGCGCTAAAGCTGCGTCGGATCCGCCAAGTTCGAACCGGGGATACCAACCGTGGCAGGTGATCGTGCTTCGAAGCCGTGCCCCGACAACGAGTCGGATTCATCAAAAGCGGTTTCCCAGCCGAATCGGCTTCAAAGTCAAGGGACCCGAAGCGGATCTTGAAGCCGGGCTCGAAGTCGACGACGAACGAAGAGGCCATCGAACTCGCTGGGAACTCGCCGGGACCCCTACCGGCGCGTCAAATGTCGAGTCTTAAACTCGGCAATAGTACTACCCGGTCCCTCACGAGCGTGGAATTCGATGGTGCAACACACGTAACACACAAGAAAACGCGATTTTAGACAGGTTCAGGCCCCTCGGATCGAGAGTAATACCCTACGTCCCGTATGTTATGTATTGCCTTTAGCGATTTGCTAATTGCAAGATCCGAGACAGCTTTCGGGGATCCCCGCTCCGCCTTATATATCCGAGGGAGTCGGGGTTACATGCGAGTCCTAATCGATTACATGAATTACATATATGGAGTTCTATTTCTAACTTTCTTTATTGATTCGAGTCCTAATCAGGTTACAAATTGCTCAATAACTTGCTCCTCACGTCATTGTATACCGGTCTTAATGTCCGCCTTGCTTCCATACCGGTATTCGGAATCTTCGTTATCCCGCACCGGTCAAGGACCGATCCGTTGCCTATCGCCACCATCTTTATCCTCCTTGATTTGTCACCATGTCTCTGCGCATCCATTCCTTCATCATTTGTATACCCATAAGGCAAGTATACGACACATGTCAAGCCGGAAAACAAGTTGGAGCACCCCATCCATCCAAGAACATTGTGACAACCACAAGACCGTTGGAGATGCTACACATGGACCTCTTCGGTCCCATTGCCTACATTAGCATTGGCGGTAACAAATAAGGACTTGTTATTGTTGATGATTATTCTCGCTTCACGTGGGTATTCTTTTTGTGTGATAAAGGTGAAGTGAAGGATGTACTCAAAACTTTCTTAAAAAGAGCACAAAGTGAATTTGAAGTGAAGATCAATGCAATAAGAAGTGACAACGGTACCGAATTCAAGAACACTCAAGTTGAAGAGTACCTTGATGAGAAAGGCATCAAACATGAGTTTTCGGCACCCTACATCCCCCAACAAAATGGTGTAGCCGAAAGAAAGAACCGCACTCTCATAGAGATGGCAAGAACCATGCTTGATGAGTACAAGACCTCCGATCGCTTTAACACCGCATGCCATGCCTCCAACCGATTGTATCTCCATCGACTCTTGACAAAAACACCATATGAGTTACTAACCGGTAAAAAGCCTAACATCTCGTATTTTCGAGTTTTTGGGAGCATATGCATCAGTGCTCAACAAGAAATCCAAGACTTCAAAGTTCTCCCCTAAGGTTGATGAAGGTTTCTTGCTTGGGTATGTTTCACGGGACGTGACGTTTGATGAATCTAACGGCTCTCAAGGGGAGCAAGTTGTTATTAACAATGCAGATGTTGAGGCTCCTAGGCAAGCAATCAAGAGAATGACACTTGGTGATGTGAGACCACGAGAACCGCAAAATGATCAAGATCAACCTCCTCCCTCAAGTCAAGACCAACCATGCACAAATCATGATCAAGTTGATCAAGATGAAGAAGTTGGTAATGAAGATCATGCTCAAGCACAAGATGATGAACCTACAACGCATGATCAAGAGGTTGAGCAAGATGGCGGTCAAACAAGCTCACATCCACCACACCCAAGAGTGCACCAAAGTGTGCAACGTGATCACCCCGTGGAACAAATTCTTGGAGACATAGAAAAGGGGGTATCACTCGTTCTCGTGTTTGCAATTTTTGTGAACATTACTCTTTTGTTTCTTCTTTGGAGCCATTTAGAGTAAAAGAAGCACTCGAGGACTCGGATTGGGTGATGGTCATGCAAGAGGAATTGAACAACTTTACAAGAAATGAAGTTTGGACATTGGAAGAAAGACCAAGAGGCAAAAATGTGTGGGCACCAAGTGGGTGTTTCGCAGATAAACAAAATGAAGACGGTGTTGTAACAAGGAACAAAGCAAGATTGGTGGCAAAAGGATATTCACAAGTAGAAGGATTGGACTTTGATGAAACCTATGCCCCCATGGCAAGGCTTGAATCAATAAGAATACTACTTGCCTTTGCCACTCACCACAACTTCAAGTTATACCAAATGGACGTGAAGAGTGTATTCCTAAACGGGCCAATCAAGGAAGAAGTGTACGTGGAGTAACCACCGGGCTTTGAAGACCCCAAGTATCCTAACCACGTGTACAAACTCCGTAAGGCGCTCTATGGGCTTAAGCAAGCACCAAGAGCATGGTATGAATGCCTTAGGGATTTCCTTTTGAAAAAGGGTTTTGAGATGGGCAAGGCCGATGCAACCCTCTTCACAAAGCGTTTTGATTATGAATATTTGTGTGCCAAATTTATGACGATGACATAATATTTGGTTCTACTAATCAAATGTTTTGTGATGATTTTAGCAAGATAATGACAAAGAGGTTCGAGATGTCTATGATGGGAGAGTTGACATTCTTTCTAGGATTTCAAGTCAAGCAACTCAAGGAGGACACCTTCCTATGTCAAGCCAAGTACACTCAAGATATATTGAAGAAGTTTGACATGGACAAGGCAAACCCCGCCAAGACGCCCATGGCAACGAACGGCCATCTCGACCTTACCAAGAAAGACAAGTCGGTTGATCAAAAGGTTTTTCGCTCTATGATCGGCTCTTTGCTTTACCTTTGTGCATCTAGGCCCGATATCATGCTTAGTCTGTGTATGTGTGCACGTTTCCAAGCCGCACCTATGGAGTGCCACATGGTGGCCGTTAAAAGAATCTTGAGATATTTAGTGCACACACCCAACCTAGGGCTTTGGTACCCCAAGGGTTCAAAGTTCAACCTTATAGGCTATTCCGATGCGGATTATGCTAGGGACAAAGTGGATAGAAAGAGTACCTCCGGGACTTGCCAATTTTTGGGTAGGTCCCTAGTGTCGTGGTCATCCAAGAAACAAAATTCCGTTGCCCTTTCCACAGCCGAAGCGGAGTATGTTGCAGCCGGTAGTTGTTGTGCACAACTATTATGGATGCGACAAACTCTAAGGGACTATGGTTACAAGTTGAACCGTGTTCCTCTCCTATGTGACAATGAGAGTGCCATAAAGCTAGCTTATAACCCCGTTGAGCATTCGCGCACAAAGCATATAGACATTCGCCATCATTTCTTGAGAGATCATTCTATCAAAGGGGATATTGAGGCGAGCCATGTGAAAACCGAAAATCAATTGGCCGATTTTTTCACCAAACCATTAGATGAAAGCCGGTTTTGCTATTTAAGGAGTGAGCTAAATATACTTGACTCTAGTAACGTGGTATAAAAACGTGCACATTTGCTTGTTGTTTTAATCGTTTTGGATCTTAAGTTGAAATGCATGCTTTCGAAAATTAACCAAGTTATTTTGAAAACTTTCCTTGGTTCTTGACCAATAGGTCAAATCTTGTCAAAATGTGATCAAAGCTTTGATTGTTGATTGTATACTGATCACATGATGTCAAGATATCCCACTAGTCCATCAAAATTATTTTTGAAAATTCCCCCAAAATTTCAACTCTTCCTCTCTGTTTTCCTCCCTACCGGAAGTTCCGGTATGGGGTCCGGGGCTCGGCGTTTATTCCCGATCGGACGTTCCGATGGGGTACCGGAGGTTCCGACCGCAGGTCGAACAGAGGACTTTTTTCCTCTCGGTCGGAAGTTCCGATACCCCGTACCGGAAGCTCCGATCGGGAGCTCACCCTCGGGTGTCATGCCCACACCGGAAGTTCCGGTATGCTACCGGAAGTTCCGGTGCGGGACGTTGACCTAGGGTTTGAGCCCGCACCGGAAGTTCCGGTAGGCTACCGGAAGTTCCGGTGCGGGGCGGCAAGTATAAATAGGGGGAGCCCATCCCCTTGAAAGGGACGGCTCCCATTTAAATTAGGCTCCACCTTCTTCAACCTCTCCACTTCGAATCTTCATCAACCGGAAGCCCTCTTCAACTTCCTCGCGGTGTTCTTCGGCAAGTCTTCACCAAGTTCATCTCTCCGGTCTTCTCCAAGTTCCTAGCTAGAGGAGAAGGTATTTCTTCATTGCCTTCACTTCTAGATCTAGGGTTAAATCCTTGAATCCCTAGGAATATTTGGTGCTTAGATGGTTCTCTAGCAGTTCTAGAACACTAGCATGCTTCTAGGAAGTAAATCCATTGGCTAGATGTGATTTTTCGCACTGCTAGGGTTAGGGTTGACCCCTACCGGAAGTTCCGGTAGGCTACCGGAAGTTTCGGTGTGGGTCACCTTCCGACAGTTAAGGAACCCGTCGGAGGTTCCGGTGCACTGGTACCGGAAGTTCCGACAGGAACCTTTTTGTTAGCATCTATTTAGTAGATATCCACATTGTGTATGTTGCTCCTTACACATGTTTTCCTCTTTGTTAGATGACTCGTGGCGAGAAAGGAGACGGTGTCCAAGCGTCCCGCACCTCAAAGTCATGATGACTCGGACTCGGACTCGGACTTTGATGTGCCGAATCCGCGCCTTGCCAAGAGGCAAGCCACGGGAACCGGTCACCAATCTTCCTCCCCTGGTCTTGGCCCCGGTAAGGGCAAAGGACTTGGAAAAGGCAAAGGGAAGAGCACAACTAGGAGACCTCCTCCCGCTCTAGTGTCAAGTGAGGAAGAAGAAAGTGAGGAGGAGGCGGGAAATGTGGGCGGGGATGAGTGGTTTCTCCCCATCGCCCGCAACTTGCGGGAGCACTACAAGTATGAGCTGCGGTCACCGGTCGTGAGTGGCAGTGCAGGCTATAATGTACCCTTCTACGAGAGATGAGGTGCAAAAATATAGGAGCAAGTGCCCGTGGATCAAGACAAAGGAAAGGGGTGTGGAGGACATCAGGTTTTGGGACCACACCCAAGCCGAGTGGTACAAGGAGGTGCTCAAGTCGAAGAACAAGACTCATGAGATGAAGTGGATCAAGTGGGATTGGATGGCTCGTCGTAATGATCCGGTCTTCACACAAATCAAGGCCGAGTGTGCTAGGAGAGACATGGTGGAGCTCATGGGGCTTGAGTATGGGTGGAACACAGAACCGGTAGTTCAGCTCTATGCCACCCTTTGGCTTGAGTTCAATGAAGACTCACAAGAGGACTCCATCATGCATTGGACACTTGATGGAAACCGGTTTCAGGTTACCTATGCTGAGTTTGCACAGATTCTCGGATTTGGTCATGCAGATGCTATGAAGAACAATGTGAATGTGTTTGACCCTCCGGATGACGCGGCTTTGGAGTTTATGTATGACAGCCGCTATGATCAGCCCAAGGGGATGATCATTGGGACACACTTCGGAGTGCACCCCTACTACCGTGTTCCGAACAACATGTTCGGATGGACTTTGGATCCTAAGATAGGGGATGCATCTTCTTTGCTGGCGGCCTCCAAGACTTTGTTATGTGCCATGCGTCCTGGAGCTGAGCCATTCCGTGTTTTTGAGCACATCTCGGACTTCGATCATCAACCACTCATACACTCACAAGGCAAGTCTACCGTTTGCCCCCTTCATTATGAAGATGATTGAGACCGTCACTCGGGATGCACTTTGTTCATGACAGGGACCACCCCGGACTTCGTCCCAAGAGGTTCCGTCTTCTACCCACTCCTCGGGGATCCCCAGTGAGACAGGCACCACCTCCTCCACCGTCGGATCGGGCAGCTAGAGATGCTCCGGCTACTTCTTCTCGCCGGACTCGCAGCAAGTCCGGATTCATCGGCTCGGTCCTCAAGTCTATCTTCTGCATGTGCAAGGCTAATAGTGATGATATCTATGAGATGAGGAAGGAGCAGCGGCGCATCAATGAAGGTCATCACCGCTACCTCACTCACCTTGCCCAGCAGCAGCAGCAGCCACCTCCTCCTCCTTTGGACTTTGCTCCGATTGTACCTCGTCGGTGGGAGGATCCTTGGGCTCCATATCGGCAGGCCGCAGGAGTGGCGGCACAGGCCGCACGGGCAGCAGCTCGGGATATGGAGGGCAGTGGCATTGAGAGTGGAGAAGATGATAGTGCAGAGGACGTCCCGTCCGCCACCGCTCCCCGCTCTAGCACTCGGATTCCGCTTCATGAGAAAGGCAGGGCGTGGCACGCCCGAGGATGAGGAGGAGAGCGATGAGGAGGACGGCGAGGACGACGATGATGATGACGAGTGATCTTTCCTTGGGCGTTCCAGTTCTTTTCTCTTTTTGGTGATGTGTTGCCAAAGGGGGAGAAGAAATTTCTATTTATCTTTATCTCTGTTTTTATAATGTAATGAACTATGTGAGATGGACAAGTGGTTTGGTTGGGTTGAACAATGGATGCTTGTAATAAGTTTAGACTTGGTTTACTTATCTATCTATGTGGTTTGCTTTATGATATGCTATGTGTATTGTTGTTCTCTCTTTTTAGATGCATTTGTGTGATGATAAAATGTCATATTGCATTGTTTGTGGTTTCATATTATGGATGCATAGATAAAGGGGGAGCTCCTCATGATTTGTATCTCTAATGTGCATTTGGTATTGTAAAGACCAACTTTTGAAATTCAATTTCATGCACATATTAAGGGGGAGCTCGTCTTTTATCTTTGCAAGTTGTGCTTTTTAATCTATCTTTTTAGAAATTTGATTGTATTGGCATCAATCACCAAAAAGGGGAGATTGAAAGTGCATCTAGGCCCCTCATTTTATTTTGGATGATTGATATCAATACAATTAAATTTGGACTAATGCTTTCATGAGAATGTGTGTAGTGAATATCCAAAGAACATGAAAGTGTAGCAAGCACAATCAAAAAGGAGAAAAGAAATATGAAATGCAATAAAAGAAGAATGTTGAAAAGCCCCTTCTCAAAGCTTGTGCCTCTCTTTTATTCTTTGCTTTGAGTCATAGGGATGTCGTACTATAAAGAGGGATGCAAATCACAACTTTGGCAAAGAATGGAGATGCTCACAAACACAAGAAAATCCTCCCAAACCCATTCTTTCTGGACCCATCGGAAGCTTCGGTGTGGTACCGAAAGTTCCGGTAGGCTTACAGAGAGCTCGAGCTCTCCGGAAAAGCCATACCGGAAGTTCCGGTCCCTAGTACCGGAAGTTCCGGTAGGCTAACAGAGAGTTTAGCTCTCCGGAAAAGCCATACCGGAAGTTCCGGTCCCTGTACCGGAAGTTCCGGTAGGCTAACGGAGAGTTTAGCTCTCTAGAAAAGCCATACCGAAAGTTCCGGTCCTCGGTACCGGAAGTTCCGGTAGGCTAACAGAGAGCTCTAAGCTCTTTGGAATGCCATACCGGAAGTTCCGATATGACACCGAAGCTCCGGTGCGGTCCCGTTTTCAAACCCTAAACCTAGGTACCGGAAGTTCCGGTACTCCACCGAAGTTCCGGTGCGGGCCAAAAATCCGGATCTAACCCTAATTTGAACCATACCGGAAGTTTCGATATGCTATCGGAAGTTCCGGTGCGGGGTTTCAGACAGGCCAACGGCTCTTTTTAGAGCTGTGGTATATAAGCCACACTCCACCCCACACTCACTCTCTCTTGCACATTCCGAACCAAAACACATTTGAGCTTCACTCCACTTACTCCAAATCCTCTCCAAAAGCAAAAATTCCATCCTTGAGCTAGGATTTGAGTGAGAGGCTTTGAGCAAGTGTTTGAGAGACTTGATTCCATTCTTGAGCTTCTTCACTCCCGTCAAGCTTGTGATTTGGATTTGTTACTCTTGGAGCTTTGAGCTCCTAGACGGCTAGGCGTGCTCGTGAGCTCCCAACTTGTGTGGTGACGCCGGAGAAGTTTGTATTGCCCGTCCCGGAAGGGACCTTGGTAGTGGAAAACTCAAGCTCAACCTTGGTGGTGACTTGAGGGAGAAATAGGGTTGAGAGAAACCCGGTCCTTGGTGGACTTTCTCAACGGAGACGTGGAGTCCTTGGTGGGCTTGAACTTCGGTGAAAAATCCGTGTCTTTTGTGCGCCCTCTTTTACTTAAGCGCGTTGTTGTTTTATTCACTAGGTTGCTTGTTAGTTTCCCTTCGTGTTGTTAAATTCCTAGAATTGCATAGGGTTGCGTCTTTCCTTCTTGCAATCACTAGAATTGTGTAGGGTTTAATTCCGCATTTATCACCCCTGCACCGAAAGTTCCGGTACCCTACCGGAAGTTCCGGCATTTGACGTTTTTGTCTTAGTATTATTTCGCAGAAATTTTTAGGTTCGCCTATTCACCCCCCTCGAGGCGACTTTCAAGGGGGTGACGGCATCACTTTGTAACCTAAGTTTTCACGGTGACGAAAATCACCCCCACACTCCCGATCCGTGACGGCGCCGGATCGATTTGAAGGCCGCCGCCGTCTACCTCCCTCCCCGGGACGTCCGGCGACAGCAAGTGCACTAGTGGCAGGGCGGTGCCGCTGGAGACCCGAAGGCCGGAGGTACCCGGAACGTCTACATCGACCTACGGCTCCTACCGCTGCACCAACACCCTCTCCGATGACGGATCCGAACCCGGGTCATTGATTAATGCTTCCGTCGTTTACGTTACGTATTCTTGATCTAGACCAGTAGATCCTCATGTTTAAATGATCTAATATTTGGTATCGTAGCCATCCGGTTTTAGATCATGAACCATTCTCATGTTTTTGTGACCTGGGTCGTTAATTGTATCTCGGTTAGGGTTAATTGATGATGATTAATGGCTAATTAGGGTAATTAGATCACGATTACGCCTAATCATGTTTAGTTACTCTCTGTCATGATTAATTAGGCACTAATCACTCTGGTTAGAAGTAATGAAGGTGATCTGTTTTAATTACGCTGATTACTCTAGATCTAGGGTTTAATGTCTCAATTAAGCAAATAGAAGGAGGGGATGATGTACGTAGAAACGAAACCCTAACCCTAGATCGGGAATGGATGAGGTCGTGCGAGACCTACCTTTTTGTGCTCGCCGCCTTGGATCAAAGTTTTGCCTCGCCACATCATGTCCGGTGGCCGGTCGGTCCTCCGGCGCCTCCTCCCGCCGCCGGCCACGCCGCATTAAGCACGCGCGAGCGCCCGTGCAAGGTGGCGTCGGACGCCGGCGCACCACGCCCGTCCGGGGCCTCGCCGCTCCACATCATTCACCGCGGGCCGCACGCCATGGCCGCGGCTGGCTGCCGTCGCGAGCCGAAGCATCACGCCACCGCATTTGCTCGCAAGGATGCGAGCCTCCGCATCATGCACCATGCGCACCATGCGCGCCGCGGGAAGCACATCACGGGAGCACGCCGGGCCCGCGCGCCGCGCGCCTCAAGATCTGCGCGGGCGCCGCCGCGCCGGGCCCGCGTCGCGCTCTCACGCCCATCCGTGCGCACTGCGCTCACGTCACGCCCGCGGGCGGCGCCGGCCGCCACTCTTCCTCCGTGCGGCGCAAGAGGAAAAAGAAAGGGGAGAGGAAAATGTGAGGCTAGGGTTTGGTCTCAGCCGATTTTTTCGCCTTTTATACGCGCTCGCTCGCGATCTCAACCGTCGATCTCGAATGAGCGGCCGTGATTGAATCTTTTGTGGGCTATTTCAATGTTTTCGGCCTGCTGGGCTCGTGGCCCATGTGGGATGCGCAGGACACCTAAATGGGTCGGGCCAAACGTGGCCTCGGTTGCTAGGTTGTCTCAGCCCAATAAAGTTTAATGTTTTTTCAATTTCCAGCATTTCTAATTAATTTGTTTTCGTGATTTTCATGCCATAAATTGCATAAATGCTAGAAAATTACGTAAAATTGCTGGAAATTTTATGATAATGTCTCCGATTAAATGGAACCAACGAGAAGTTTATTGGGAGATATTTTATTATTGTTTTGGGATAATTTTTGAGCATATGAGTAATTTCGACCAAAGTTGTTTTTATTTATATGCTTTGCCCATTAATTATGTTTATTTCGTTTCTGCCCAACGGTGACTCGAAATTAAATGTTTAATTATGTTGCATGTGATTAATCAAGCCAACATAGATTAATTACATGTTTTATTCCTTAATTGTGATTGTCATCACTAACAAAATCTTCATTTCATGTAAATTTCGGTGATGACGCCCTCCTACATCATGAGCTACCTTGACAAGGTAGAGAGGCTTGGAGGGACTAACTTCCCAAAGTGGAAGGGTGACATCCAGACTCATCCTTGCCATTATGAGTAAAGATCACTCCATCGGTGCTCGAGAAGCCGGTTGCGCCGATTGCCATTGGTGATAATGACAACACCTTGGCTGAGCGCACCCTTGCCTACAATAAAGAGAAGGCCACTTGGGATGAATCCGATAGAGTTACACCGATGATTATGCAGCATATTATCAACCCGAAATCGGAGGTGCTCTTCCCAAGAATCCCGAAAATGCAAAGCGGTTCTTGGCTCAAGTTGAGGAGCATTTTAAGGGTTCCACTAAAGCATCGGCTAACACTCTCATGACCAGAATGATGACCTCTAAATACAATGGGCGGGGAGTGTGAGGGAGCACATCATGAAGCTAATTGATGCTGCAAATCAGTTGAGGGACCTTGAGATGCCTCTTCCCGAAGACTACCAAGTCCACTACATCATGACTTCTCTCCCGAGTGTCTTTGAGAACTTCAAGATTAACTACAATGGGAGTGACAAGAAGTGGAGTCTAACCGAGCTCATAGCAAAGTGCAGCGATGAGGAAGAAAGGCTGCGCGCCGAGAACAAGGATTATGTCAACCTTATCACTCAGGAGCTCGGAAAGAACTACAGTTATGGGAAGGGCAACAAGTCCGGTGGCAAGTTCAATAAGAAAGGCAAGGGCAAGGGTAAAGGCAAGCCTTATGATCGCCCCAAGGGTGATGGGAAGACCGAAGCCTCCACCTCCAAGAATGGTCCCACTTGTCACCACTGCCACAAGGATGGGCACATCAAGAGGGAATGTGATGAGTTCAAGACTTGGCTCGCCAAGAAAGGTAATAATGATGATTATATTTCCTTTGTTGATGAGTCTCTTTTTACGCATTATTCCTCTAATACATGGTGGATTGATTCCGGTGCAACCGTTCATGTTACTAATTCCTCACAGGGATTGCTTATGACCCGAACCATCGCAAGGGGGAGGGAAGCCTAAGAGTGGCTCGATGGCAATGAAGCTCAAGTTGAAGCCGTCGGGACTCTTCCATTAGTTCTTCATGATGGCTTCGTCCTTAAATTAAATAATGTTCTTTATGTCCCCAGTTTGAAAAGAAACCTTATTTCTGTTTCTCGTTTAGATGATGATGGTTTTGAATCTACTTTTGGGAACAACAAATGCTTGCTTAAATTTAATGGTGAATTTGTTGGTCTTGCGTTAAGGCAAGACATGCTTTATTTGTTGTCTCTTAATGAATTTCCTGTGATGAATGTATGCGATGTTGCAAATAAACGCAAGAGGAGTTTAACTAGTGATAATGAGACTTCATCGAAATTATGGCATTACCGTTTAGGCCACATTTCGAGGGGAGAATGGAGCGTCTCATAAAGGAAGAGATACTTCATCCACTAGACTTCTCCGATTTAGACCACTCGTGTTCAATGCATTAAAGGAAAGTTTGTAAAAAGAATAAAGAAGGATGGAGCAACGTGTAGTTCGGGTGTCTTAGAAATAATTCACACCGATATATGTGGTCCTTTTAATGTTAAATCAGTTGATGGTTTCAATTCGTTCATTACCTTCATCGATGATTTCTCTCGCTATGGATACATTTATCCTATACGAGAACGATCCGAGGCACTTGATAAATTTAAAGTTTTTAAGGCTGAAGTAGAAAATCAGCATAATGTAAAGATTAAAGTAGTGCGATTAGACCGTGGCGGAGAATATTATGGAAGGCACGCTCCTTACGGATAAATTCCCGGTCCTTTTTGCTAAGTATTTGCAAGAAAATGGCATAGTCGCTCAATATTCAACTCCTGGCGAACCGCAGCAAAATGGCGTAGCTGAAAGACGCAATCGCACATTAATGGACATGGTGCGAAGCATGCTTATTAATTCTACACTGCCGGTGAGTTTATGGATGGAGGCATTAAAGACCGCCGCACACATAATTAATCATGTTCCTTCTAAGTCTGTTGCTAAGACCCCTTATGAATTATGGACTGGTAGGAAACCGAGCATAAATTATTTGCACGTGTGGGGCTGTCCGGCCGAAGCTAAATTATTTATTCCACATATTGGAAAGTTGGATCCTAAGACTATAAGTTGCCATTTCATCGGTTATCCTGAACAGTCTAAAGGGTATCGATTTTATTGTCCAAATAATGTCACTAAATTTGTCGAGACTAGACACGCGGTCTTTTTGGAATATAATGGGAGCTCGGTGGCTAGGGAAATTAATCTTGAGGAGATTCGGACCGATGTTACACCACCGATGACTCAAACTCAATTTATTCCTATGCTAGAAAATGTGGCAGCACCTCCCATGGTTAATGCACCCTTAGCTAATGAACCCGAGTTGCTCCAACCATAAATGAAAATGGGGGAGCACCCATGGACGTTGAGCATAACGATGAGGACAACGCGGACGATGAGATGCCACTTCCTAATGAACAGATTGTGGAGCCTCAACACGTCCCTGCAGAAAATAATGAACCTCAACCCATTAGAAGATCGGTGCGAGAAAGGAAGTCCGCCATCTCATATGACTATGTTGTATATATGAATGAAGACGTGTATGACATAGGAAAAGTGGATGATCCAATAACGTATAAAGGAGCCATGATGAGCGAAAACTCCAATAAATGACATGAAGCTATGGAGGATGAGTTAAGATCCATGAGTTATAATGATGTATGGGACTTAGTAGAAATTCCCGACGGAGCCAAAAAGGTAGGTCTGTAAGTGGGTCTACAAAACGAAATTTGACTCGAAAGGGAAAATCGAACGGTTTAAAGCAAGACTTGTGGCTAAGGGCTTCACACAAAGAGAAGGGATTGATTATAATGAGACTTTCTCTCCCGTCTCTAAGAAGGATTCATTCGGAACAAGGATGGCATTAGTAGCTCACTATGATTTTGAGCTACATCAAATGGATGTTAAAACTGTATTCCTTAACGGTGAATTACATGAGGACGTATATATGGCTCAACCGGAAGGTTTTGCTATTGAAGGCAAGGAACATTTGGGATGCAAGCTTAAGAAATCCATTTATGGACTAAAACAATCGTCTAGGCAATGGTACCTCAAGTTTGATGAAGTAATTAAGAAATTTGGCTTCATCGGTAATCAAATGGACAATTGCATATACGTTAAGACCAAGGGGAGTATGATTATCATCCTAGTACTTTATGTGGATGACATCCTTCCAGCGAGCAGCGACAAGAATTTGTTGCATGAAACAAAGCAGTTTCTCTCAAATAACTTTGATATGAAGGATCTCTGATGCCTCTTGTATTTTGGGCATTGAAATACACCGGGATCGGTCTAAATGTAAATTGGGACTATCTCAAAAAGGCATATGTTGAGAAAGTGCTTGAGAGATATAATATGTCCAAATGTTCAACTACACCTGCCCTCGTAGTTAAGGGCGATAAGATTGGAGCATCTCAATGTCCAAGGAATCAATTACGGATCGATCGAATGAAGTCGATTCCTTACGCTTCAGCTGTCGGAAGCATTATGTATGCTCAAGTATGTACACGCCCGACTTAGCATTTATTACCGGGCTACTTGGCAGATTTCAATCTAATCCAGGTGAGGACCACCGGAAGGCGACTAAGAAAGTTCTGCGCTATATGCAAGGGACTAAGCATTACATGCTCACTTATGAGAGAACCGATAACCTTGAGGTGATTGGTTATTCGGATTCTGATTTTGCGGGATGTGAAGAATCAAGAAGATCCACTTCTGGATATGTCTTCACACTTGCAAATGGAGCCATATCATGGAGAAGCTCTAAACAAAAACTTGCAACGAGCAAACACTATGCAAGCTGAATTTGTAGCATGTTATGATGCCGTGGGGCAAGCTTTATGGCTGAGAAATTTCATACCCGGACTTAAGGTGGTTGACAGCATTTCTAAACCACTAACGTTATACTGCGATAACAAGTCCGCAGTCTTCTTTGCCAACAACAATAAGTCAAGTGAGGCTGCCAAGCACATTGACATTAAGTATCTTGTTGTGCGAGAGAGAGTTCACGATCGCGTCATTAATTTAGAGCACATAAGTACTAATGAGATGCTCGCGGATCCACTAACGAAAGGCTTACCACCCAATAAATTTAAAGAACATGTAGCCGGCATGGGTTTATTGGAAAGCCTGTGATTGTGAACATGAGGACCATATCAACAACCAACTCCCATAATGACTAAATCAATTAAAGGGTTGTCCTATCTAGATAAGTTGGTGCATAGTAGATACATGAGTGGCTTTGGGATTTTAATTCACCATTGTTACTCATTATCTCTTTGTGCTAATTTTATCAAGAGTGGATTTATGTTAGCCTAACGATCAAAGGGGAGAATGTTGGAAGTGATCTGTAGGTAACAAAAGGAAACGTGTCAGACTTTGGAGACAAATAATTACGAAAGTAATTAAGGAATTAATTAATAACACGTTTTCACTAATTAACTGCAGATCCGAAATTCCAGCGCCATGATCGGAGGCGCAACCAACTCATGGTTGCGGCCCTAGATCGAGCAGCGCCATATAAAAGGAGGGTGACGGCATCACTTTGTAACCTAAGTTTTCACAGTGACGAAAATCACCCCCACACTCCCGATCTGTGTCGACACTGGATCGATTTAAAGGCCGCCGCCGTCTACCTCCCTCCCCAGGACGTCCGGCAGCAAGCACCACGTAGAAAGAAGAAGAAAAGCGAAGTATGCAGTTGGATTCTTGAATCAAGTGTTAAGTCCATAACCAATTACTATTGCTGGGTCCTTCCACGTTGATAGACTTGGAAAGCCAAGGGAGATAGAGATATTTATTGGGTGTTGACATTGACGTAACATATGAGCGTGGAAAACTACAGAACCCAGGTTCACGCACTAGTGCTTCACACTATTCTGGCAAGCGCCATAGGAAGCGGCAGCGAAGTTTCCCCGGCCTTGACGCCCATGGACGGAGGCCGGCGGGGCTGGACTGGCTGCGCGGGCAACGGTCAAACGACGAGAGGATTTGCATTTTTTTTTAGGAAAAAAACGAGAGGATCTGCTGTGCTCGACGATCGACCTGCGTTAATTAAGTAATCTTATTACGGGTTCCTGGTACAGAATCTTTCTTAGTGCGTGTTTTGTCCTGCGTTACCTCCGGCTTTCCGGAAGATCCACAAGGACGGCAAAGGTCGTCCATCGCAGGGAAAAACTTCTATGCAGATCGACTGCAAACTCGTCTATTTGCAGTCTTATCTAGATTAATGACACGTGGCTCCGCAAACGAATCTCACGGTACGTAAACTCGAAGCCGGCGTAGCTCGGGTTCGTCGGCTTGGCTTGCCCGTGAGAAGAGCTGATCGGAATACGACTTCGTTAATCAGATGGATCAGGCAAAAGAGGGCGATACGGGCAAGGTGGAGCCAGTTTCTATGGACCGTATGCTGCTGCCATCCAACTCAATTGAACATGAGGACATCGGCAAGGTTGGCCGTTCGTTGTTGCAAACAATTGCTCACGAGATAGATTAGGAAGAAGAGCAAGAATCATATGTCGTTTCATGATTTTCTTTTTACTGATGCAAGGTCTTTTTCTGACATGAAATTCTTTCTCGATTCTAGGCATCTTCTGTTTTCATGTGACTGTCCTTCCTCAATAAGCTCAAGGGAAATTTGCAAACCAATCACGAAAGGAGTGCCAGAGAGGGTCTGGACACCTATGGGCTATGGCGTCCTCGATGAGGCTTAACGGTGGAGGCTCCCTGTTTGGCCAGCGCGTCAGCGGCCTTGACAAATTGACGTCGATGAGACCTGGTGCAGCGGCGGTAGACTTGTTGTTTTTTCTCACGGAAAAGCCAAGCCGATGAACCTATGCTACGCCAGCTCGATTATTATCAATTCATTATTAGGCTGGAGCCAGTCGAGTTTACATGCCGTGAGATATGGAGGCACGTGTCATCAATCTAGACGGGACTGCAAATATGTGAGTTTACAGTCGGTCTGCTTAGAATTTTTTTCCGTCCTCGCGAGTTTTTCCAGCACGGTAAACCTCTCGCAAGCTAATTGGATGAATTAGAACGTGGTCAAGTCCACGTCTAGAAGGGGTAGGTGAGGTTACGTTACGTATGTTGCATGTGGCGTCCAATTTCTCAGCCCATTTTCTCATCCCATCCCTTTCCCTCTAGATGCCTGACTTGACTTGTTTTGGTTCTTTTCCATGCTCGGTCCCGTGCACACTTTTTTGAATAAGTGGTCCTATGTACATTACTCCCTCCGTTTCTTAAATTGTTGACGTCGTTGATGTTTTCTATTACGTTTGATCGTTCATCTTATTTAAAAAAATTAAGAACTATCAAATATTTTATTATGATTTGTTTTATCGTCAAAAGAAGTTAAAACACAACTTATAATTTTTATATTTTAAAAAATATTTTGAATAAGACGAGTGATCAAACGTAACAAAAAAATCAACAACGTCAACAATTTAAGAATGAAGGAAGTATATTCTTCAGCGCTCTAACTTACATAAATTATTGTGAAGTACTCAGCAATACAGCCCAAGTTGAATCCAAACGCTTCAAGCTGAGGTGCATCAGAAGCAGCGTGAGCCCATTACGGCCGTCGTCAACAAGCACATTGGCGCTGTTGCATCGCTAGCTCCAACCGCAAAGACTTTCAACGAAACAGGGAGGGAAGGAAGAAATATATATTTGTCCTGCATATTTTTTTCTTCAATTGTGGAAACCCCAAAACGCGAAGTAGTATAATTGGTTCTCATAATTATCACATAATTATATATATAATGGAATTTGTTGAAATTTTCTTTCTTTTTTCTTGTTGAATAATGCCAAGTCAAATAAAAAATATCCAAAAATATAAAATTAAAAGGAAATGAATTAGTTAATTCAATAAAAAAGTTAAGGGGACGTGCACTTGATTTCGTTACCTAAGTGAATCTCATTCACTCGTTTGCAAAAAACATACCACACTCGTTATTGTTGGACATTTTCTACACTTTATAAATATTGTAGCAATAGTGTAATTGAATAAAAAAGTTCACATGTAATCTTTGATCATCTTTGCGTACAATTTTGGTTGTGTAAATCACTAGACAATGATTCATTTGTTGTATGTTTACTTAAGTTATTGTTACAATTTTGGATGTAAAATGCTACCACAAAATTAGGTTTAGAGGTTGTGTAATGATTTATTTGTACAAAAGAAATAAGTATAAGTAGTAATATGATTATTATTGTGGAATACGGTTCAAATTTAATGTTTCATATTGATTTGTTTTTTTTCTCGAAGGCAAGGCAAAATCCAAACCTAACCCGCAAAAGACACCCACGATGAGATGAGTGCAATTCCTCTACAGTAATACATATGCATTAAGCACTCACCGATATGTGAGCCATCAAAGACGTAGGTCCCATATATCAGCTCTCGTTAATGCATATGCATTATCGCAGAGGATCTCTACTCACTTGTAATGATGGGTCTACGTATGACAGAAGTCACAGGACCCAGCCCACAATAGGAAGCCCATTCCTTCCTTTTGCTGCTGACGGCCCATCCTACACCTAACCAACTGAGGTGGCGAAGAGAAAGAAATAGGAGGAATTCGAGTTCTTCGTTCAATCGTTCCTCATCCGCTCCAAAACCCTACCTTTGTTCCTCCGGCGGCGGCGGCGGCGGCAGCGGCAGCGGCAGCCACCATGGACAAGAGCATGCTCGGAGACCTAGACGGTCTCCCGGAAGAGGACAAGATGCGCATGGCCGCCATGGTCGACCAACTCCAGATCCGTGACAGGTTCGAATCATACGTTCGCCTCCCTGATAATGTTGCTTCTTGATGCCTAGGGACTATTGAAATCAGCACCCTTATGCTCTCCATGCTTGGATTCTCTTTCATTGAATTTCTTGAATTGCCTGCGCCGGTAGGTTCGGCGTCGCTTAGGTATGATATTGTAGGAACTCATGGATATTGCTGTGAATAGAAGCTTGATTGGCGAAAGGCCTTGAAGCATTGTTCCTTGTGGCCCTCGCGCTGGTAAAAATATTAACTGATGCTCGGGTGCTGTTATACTGTAGTGGATTGTAACTGCTGCGCTGTGCCTAGATGCCTATACTAGTACTGAATTTATATGAAGCTTTCACAATAAATGAATGCTGGATAATCCTGTTTATTTTATCTTTGTTAAGATTTTGGCGCTGATTTCCTTCAAATTCGGCAGTTGTCTAACGGCAGTATTAGCTGATGTTGTGACTAATTCTCATAATGCTTAATATAAGACCAACCTAGTTTAAGAACTAATAGTTTGAGGCTTCTCCACAATCCTCTTTTCGGTTAGTGATAGCAGATATGCATGTTCATGGTTCTTGGCATTAGACCTGTGTCAGCGGTTCTAGCAGTAGCCATTGTAATGGTCATGAACTTGCGACCAAGGATGAAGTCATGACTTAAGCTTGAAGTCATAATGAGATGGTCAATGTAGAGTGGGTGTGCATCTATGATGATAAAACTTACAATTATGCCTTTCTTTTGGATGAATTGGAATTTGTTGCATTTGATTTGCTCACTGAATGGTATTAGGTCTTTAGCTGTGCAAACATGGGTAACTTTGCGTGAGTTCAGATGTTTGTGCTGGAAATGCATTATCTTGTCCTATTATTGTACGTCTAGAGTTCAAAAATTTTATGTTCATAAGGATAGTTTTTTTTTAAAAAAAATCATCAGTTCATGCGGACTTTTTCATAATGGGGGTAGGCCAACCTGCTGACCTTTTTATGTGGCTTATTAAAGTTAGGTTATTAAAAAATTAATGCTGCTCAGTGAATGAATAATCATTATTAATGGCAGTGTATCTACGTAAATTGTATGTTGAGTAACGTTTCCTCATAAAGATGCTGCTTTTGTAATTAATAGATGCTAGTTAACTTTTTGATCCTACTTGTCATGTTGCAGTTTAAGAATGTATAATTCCCTTGTGGAGAGATGCTTCACGGACTGTGTTGACACGTTCCGGCGGAAGACCCTGGACAAGCAAGAGGAGTCGTGTGTCCGCCGTTGTGCTGAAAAGTTCCTGAAGCACTCCATGAGGGTTGGCATGAGATTTGCTGAGCTCAACCAGGGCGTTGCCACACCTGACTAATTGAATTGGTTTTTATGCCCCGACAAGTTTCACCTTGGGGATACTTCTCTGTGTCAATTTGTAACTCTTGAAAGATTTGAGCACTTAAACTGTCTACTGGTGTCAAATTGAATAAACTTGTTACTTATTATCTTCAAGGTTAATCTTGAAGAAGATTAATCTCCCTACCATTCTTCATTCCATATCCATTGATGGCTTGAGAAGATTAATCTTGTTTCTGAGACAGTTCGTATTATTGTTGATATACTAATATACATCGTAGCATTGAAGAGGCACATTTCTTGCTGTCGGTATCTGCTTTGGACCATACTTCGTGAAGTACCTGACTGCAGTAGTAACAGAATGGTGGACTTTTGCCAAAAAAAAAAAAAAAACACAGAATGGTGGACACCATCGACGGCATGGATGGCTACCCACCGTCTTTCCGGTGGAGGTTTGCAAATGTTTGAGTATCGTCACATCACATAGCTTTCATCCCTACTCTTTTATTGTCTCGTCATAGTACTACTACAAAAGAAACTATTCCGACCCTTTCCGACAATTTTCATCCCTACTCTGAGGGAGATGTGCGCGGCGAGCTGTCCGGCCTCGCGAATTCTTTTCTTTTTTGTAAAAACGGATTTGCCTGGCAGGCTCTGCAGTCATCATTGGAAATCAGATTTTTACTGATAAACTGTTAGGAGTATACAATGTGTCCACTACTATGGTATATCTTAGAGTAAATTGCATCACAGGTATCACAATTTATATGGTGGGTGCAACTTGGTCATACATATTTTAAGTTGTGTAAATTCGTCACTAATCATGTTTTTGGAGTGCAGTCGGGTCATCAATTCGTCACCTCGAACAATCTAGCACACGTGATGCCTTGTGGCCCTACTAATTTTACAAAAAGATTCATGGATGTTATTTTTTTTATAAAAATGGCTCTCATGTAATCATGCTTGCATCAGGTTAAGTTACGGTCTGAATCCTGGTCGCTAAAGTATGAATGGCGCTGACAAAACCCAGAAGACATGTTCGATAAAACTCTTATGCAGGGTGAAAGAGAAATGACTAATCTGTGCTTTATTTTTTACTACTAAACTATCACCGAACTATCTTTAACTAACTCAGAATACTACTAATCTTTGACTAATGGAACCCGTACATACTACATAGCCTAATTAATTGTTTAATAAGAAAAAAGGCAGCATAAAATGGGTCTTTTTGCAAAAGTGATGATACCATTCACGTCAACTCAACGCCACACGATGCCTTGCTGTCAGCCTAGTCAGCACACGTGTGCTAGATTTTCCGAGGTAACATATTGATGATCCGATTGCACCCCAAAACATGATTAGTGACGAATTCGCACAACTTACAATATGTGTGACTAAGTTGCACCCACCAAACAAGTTGTGGTACCTGTGATGCAATTTACTCTATATTTTAGCTCGTCATTACAGGAAATGATTTTTGTAGTAGTGAGAAGGAAGAGAGATACACTACTAGAATAACACACTGTAGTGATGGACACAATTTTGATGTCACCGGCGGACATTTTAAAAAAATCGTCGCTATTTTGAGTCGAATGACAAGGTTCGCTACTATGCGTACAAATAGTGACGGGTGCCATAGGTCCGCTACTATATTATGGTTCAGGTCACTACGCATATAAAATGACTCCAAACCCTAACCCTCACCCACCCCAACCACCCTCCCTCACCCACACTTGAAAGTCGCCTAGAGGGGGGAGGCGGTGAATAGGCGATCCTAAATTTTTTGCGAAATAAGACTAAGACGAAAACGTCAAATACCGGAACTTCCGGTAGGGTACCGGAACTTCCGGTGCAGGGTATAAATTGCGGAATGAAACCCTACACAATTCTAGTGTTTGGAAGAAGGAAAGCACAACCCTATGCAATTCTAGGAATTTAAGAACTCAAAGGGAAACTAACAAGCAACCTAGTGAAGTAAACAACAAAGCGCTTAAGTAAAAGAGGGAGCACACAAGGCACGGGATTTTTCACCGAAGTTCAAGCCCATCAAGGACTCTACATCTCCGTTGGGAAAGTCCACCAAGGACCGGGTTTCTTTCAACCCTATTCTCTCTCAAGTCACTACCAAGGTTGAGCTTGAGTTTTCCACTATCAAAGTCCCTTTCGGGACCGGTAATACAAACTTCTCGGGCGTCACCACACAAGTTGGGAGCTCAAGAGCACGCCTAGCCATCTAGGAGCTCAAAGCTCCAAGAGTAACAAATCCAAATTACAAGCTTGACGGGAGTCAAGATGCTCAAGAATGGAATCAAGTCTCTCAAACTCTTGCTTAAAGTCTCTCACTCGAATCCTAGCTCAAGGATGGAAATTTTGCTTTTGGAGAGGATTTTGAGTGAGTGGAGTGTGGCTCAAGTGTGTGTGTGTTCGGAATGTGCAAGAGAGAATGAGTGAGGGGTGGAGTGTGGATTATATACCACAGCTCCAAAAAGAGCCGTTGGCCGGTTTGAACACTCCGCACCGGAACTTTCGATGGCATATCGGAACTTCCGGTATGGGCGGATTAGGGTTAGATCTGGATTTTTCGGCCCGCACCGGAACTTCCGGTACGTAGGGTTAGGGTTTGAAAACGGGGCCGCATCGGAGCTTCCGGTGTCCTATCGGAACTTCCGAGTATGGTTTCCAGAGAGCTCAAACTCTCCGCAAGGCCTACCGGAACTTCCGTAGCAAGGACCGGAACTTCCGGTATGGCTTTCCGGAGAGCTCAAACTCTCCGTTAGCCTACCGGAGCTTCCGGTACCAGGGACCGGAACTTTCGGTGTGGCTTTCTAGAGAGCTTAAACTCTCTGTTAGCCTACCGGAACTTCCGGTACTAGCCACCGGAACTTCCGATGGGTCCCGAAAGAATAGGCTTGGGATGGTTTTTCTTGAATTTTGTGAGCATGTTCATTCTTTGCCAAGGTTGTGATTTGCATCCCTCTTTATAGTACGGCATCCCTATGACTCAAAGCAAAGATAAAATGCGAAGCTCAAGCTTTGAGATAGGTCTTTTCCAAAATCTTGTTTTATTGCATTTCTCATTTCTTTTCTTCTTTTTGATCAAACTTGCTACACTTTCATGTTCTTTGGATGTTCACTACACACATTCTCATGAAAACATTAGTCCAAATTTAATTGTATTGATATCAATCATCTAAAATAAAATGAGGGGCGTAGATGCACTTTCAACACCCTAGCCTCTCTCTCTCTCTCTCTCTCTCTCTCTCTCTCTCTCTCTCTCCGACCGGTCCACCAAACACCGACCCCCTCCCACAGCACCCTCCCCAGGTGGCACCGCCCTCCCGCCTGCCCCGCCCTCCCCATCGACGCCACCCCTCCTGCTAGCTCCGCCCCTCCCACGGCCCCGCCCTCCCGCCGGGCCCTCCTCCCCGCCATGGTGGCACGGCGGCACTCGGACGACGGCTCCTCCGTCGCCCCGCCCTCCCTCCGGCCTCTCCTCCTCCCCACCGTGGTGGCGCGGTGGCCCCTCCGCAGCTCCACCCTCCTCCCCGCCGTGGCGGCGTGGCGGTCCCCGAAATGCGCCCCTCCGTGGGCCCCTCCCCACCGGTGCCCCTCCGCGCCGCCGCCCTCTCCGTCGAGCCCTCCTCCCAGCTACGGCCGTGCGGCGGCCCTCGGATGGCTCCCTACTGCCCCCCCCCCCTCACCGCCGGCTCCCTCACCCCTGGATCCGGTGCGTAGGCGACCGGATATGGCCGGTGGCGTGTGGATCCGACCATCGGTGCACGGATCTGGCGAGGATTCTTTTTTTTTAATTTTCTTTTGTTAGAAATATAGTAGCGGCCTTTTGGTCTGGTAATGGACGATCTTTTGTCCGCTACTACTTAGTCGCGATTTTATTTTCACTACTATCATCTCTCGTTCGTAGTGAGAGTGGCTTAGGGACGGAAATTGATTCCATCACTATGATCACTTTTAGCCTGCCAGTATAGAGCTCAATTGTAGTAGTGATAGAGAGCAATCTCGGGACATAACAAGTTATGCCACACACTCTTCACGCACCTTCATCGGCTCACTCACCCGTCACCACCGCCCGCTCGCTCTACGCGGCCAGTCCGTTCCAGTGTGAGTCGACCACACCTGTGACACGCGTGTGAGTTTGACGTGCCTGACTGCAAGCATCTCGCCTTCACGTAGACAGCTCGCGGCCGGTCACCAACTCTGATCCGAACGCCAATGTGTGAGGTCTCTGCCTCTCTCACCATGAGCAGGTCTGGAGAGCGACGGGCCATATGCGTCATGCATACTTGTCTTTTGCGTGAATTAGCACTGGATGCTGTAGATCTCTTTGCTTTTACCGTGCCCCTCATTTGCATGTGCAAACGCATGCATCGTGGGGCGAGTAGTAATTTCTAAGCAGCATTTTCCTTCTCGGAGAAATACCGAATGTAACAATTGACAACTCTTTCGCTGTATTTTTTAAAATGGAATAGTATGGGACATTTTCTCTTCAGCTTTTTTTTTATGTAACTGGTTAGTGTTACTTAACAGAAATTGCCGGTAATTATACAACAAAAATATGTCAATTGTTATCTTCGGCATCCCCATTTCTATGGCTACCACAGGTCATATACCTTACACGCAATTTTTCACTTTCTAGCTTGCAGCTGCCCTGTCCACCGACCATGCCGCCGAATCCCTAATTTTACCCAGACATCTTGATTCTTGACCACAAAACCCTGCCACAACCCTCCCGAGCTAACCAGCAGTCATTAGACTGCAGCAGTCGACGGTAGCCACACTGGTTCACCGCCCCCATCCTTGTGTTCGCGATCACCGTGCAAGAACTTCAACAGGTATTATTAACTGACGCGAACTTGAGGTGCTTGCGTGCAGGCTTCCACCACTTTTTGCTTATAAATGCAATTATTGCTGTACTATAATCTGTTTACAAACTGGAAACTCGGGGATTACAGTTTCATCTATGATTCATGTCTTGTTTGTTTGTGTTATCTCGTAACAACTCATGACAAATAATGTCAATCATACTAAAAGACTTTTGTCCCTGATGAACCGCATGACTGATTTCCGTTGCTAGTACGGTATCAAGGGTTCATATGTTTAATTTCATTGGTTGAGTGTTGTATCTAACAAGGTTATTATCTGGAAACATATTTAATTTATGAATCATTTCATTGTGGTTATAGTAGTGATGAATACAATTTTAAACTCCAAATTCCAACAAGATATGCCACCTTTGAATAATACAACATCAATTATTATAGGTTCGGAGCACTTGCAAAACACATAACAATAATCTTATCTTCCATTAGCAAACTTCCATATTTCCTTTTCTAAAATAAAAAAAATAAGCCCGATACATTAAGCAAGCAACTCTTGCCTATGCAAGAAGGTTTTTCGTGGACGCACCTGAGTGCGCTTTTCTTTAAGAGGAAAGAGCAGTACACCAGAACAAACGGCGTGGTCATGGAGGAGAGTCCTGAGCCACGCGGCAATACAAAGAGGAACACATGCAGACACCCAGCCGAGACACAACACATACACCAACTCAAAACAAACGCGCGAGCTCCTTGTAGCTGGCCACGATCCAACTAAGTCCCTCATCCTGGATCAAGTTCTTGAGCTGAGCCGGAGGCATGGTTTTTGCTTGGAATACTCTGCGGTTCCTTTCCTTCCAGATTTCCCAAGAGCATAGAATGACCAAAGTGTCGAAGCCCTTTCTAAGCTCTTTGAGAAGCCTCTTTCGACTGGACAACCACCAGTTGACGAGCTCAGCCTCCGAGGAAGGCAGTAGAGCGTGATGACCTGTGATGAGCAGAATTTTGAACCAAACCTCACGACTGAAAGCGCAGCCAATCAGTAAGTGGTCAATTGATTCTACCATCTGAAGGCAAAGGGCACACGGTCCATGATTTTGTAGATTATGCCTCTGCAACCTTTCCGAAGTCCAACAGCGACGGAGCAAGACCGTCCAGAAAAAGAACTTGCATTTGCCTGGGGCTCTTGTCCTGCTGAGTTCCTTAGCTCCAAGGATAGCCTGCTGGCCAACCAAAAAAGCCAGGTAGGCTGATGATGTTGTGTACTGTTGTCGGGGAGAAAGATCAACGTCGCCACGTGGCAATGACCGGGCCCACTTAACAAGGGATTAGCAAAACCACGTCAGCAGAAGAAGCTGGCCCATACTCGTACAATCCAGCCGGAAGACAGGTCAGCAGATAACGAGCTCGACCTCGCCGGCCTTACTCGAGGGGGTCCGTCTCGCACGACCTTGGCCGCCTTACTCGAAGGGTTCCGTCCCGCATGACCTTGCCCGCTCGACATCCCTGCTCGAGCTCCGTGCTCGACCTTCGGGCGCGACCTCGCAACTCGACCACCAACCGCATTAACTCCCAACCACCCCGGCACCCACGTGGGCGTTACTCGGAAATCATTGGCGGGGGTCCGAACCCCATCCCTTCTGCCACCACCTGCTCCCGTCGGGCCACGCCGACGGGACGTGCCGTCCCCGTGCCGTCCCCGTTGCCTCGACCGAGTTGGCGTGGACCGAAGTCTCCAGGGGAGGCCATCATCCACCGACGTACGGCTGTACGACCCTCCGTCACACCCGTCGAATCGGTGTAACTCGAGGTCGAGCTCGAGTTACGCCCCGCCTCGCACGACCTTCGCCTAGAAGCTCGAGGTCCGAACAAGTTGCCTCCCGACCTAGACCTTGACCAGGCCATCATTGCACCCGACAGAGAAGGACGGGTATGGCCTGTCTAATCCAACCACTCTGCAACGACGCCGCCCGTGGCTCCGCCGAATGCGGAACACTCCATCCCGATGAAGCCAGCTACGGGAGTGACGCGACCGCCCAGTCAACCCACTCAAGTACGTGCGGGGAAGAAGACCGACGGGACGGCACGGGCACTCGACCGACTCCGCGACCGTCCATCCCCTTCCCTCTCTCCCGTAACTTGAGCTCCACCCCCGTAACTATAAAGGGGTCCGAGTCTCTCTCACACGCACACGAACACATCGAATGCACATCTAGCGCACACACCCGACACGCTCATTTGGCACGGGACTTGGAGCACGGTCCTCTCCCACCACTTCTGTACTTCATTTTTCACTTGACGCAAGGAACACGACGCCACGACACCACCCCCGCTGAACGTAGGGAGCTTTCCCAAACCAGCCTAAACCTTTCGTGTCTTCCCTTATGTACCATCCGGCCTAAAACGCGCAGCACCCGAGACAAATTCTATAGCCGGTGGTTCGAACACCGACGGTTGGTGCGCCGGTAGGGGACTGTTGCACGTTTTCGCTAGTTTCTCTTTTCTTCCATTGCACGGATGGCTTACGCCGAGCTTTCATTTTGGGCCCCCGGCACTACGGTGCGCTTTGGGAGCCTTGGTTTTCTCGCCACTTTTGAGTGGACGCTGGTGCGCGACGAGCCACCGGTACCACGGGCCCCTGTGGCCACGCTTGTCACGGCGAACGTGACATGACCGAGCGCTCTCTTGGGGTCGGTCGACCCCGCAGGGAGAGAGTTCGTCGGGATGGTGATTCATCCCTCTCGAGTCCTTCTTCGACCTCCTCGACGCGGGGGAGGACGAAGATTCCGATCGGGGCAGCTGTGATGAGGCTTACAGCCTCACCCGCGAGTGTAACATGGTGCATGCTGCAGGAGCGGGCGCGCAAAGCGCTCGGAGGACCGGCCGCGCCCGAGCCCGGCGCTCCTGGAACTCCGGCAGCCCAACGTGCACACACCGCACCTCCGGGCGGTGACGACTTGCGAGCTCTCCTCCGGTGCCGACGGCTGGAACCGGAGGAAGCTCGCCGCGGCCTCGAGGAGGAGACGGCAGCGGTAGAGCGGGAGCTAGAGCAGAAGCGCCAGCACGTGGAGTGCAACGCGCGGCGAGAGCTCGTCACATTCATATGCAAACCGCCAACGACGACGATGGCGAAGCCCAGCACTTTCCTCGTGTCGGGCAAAACGTTGCTGCGGCAGCAACGTTACTAAAAACCCTCCCCGTACAGCCGACTCCCGAGGCACAACGGGTGCAGAGGGAGATGGCGCGCTCCTCGCTAAGGCGGCGGAGCAGCACGCGGAGAGCTCGCAGCGACGTGCCGCGGCTGTCGAACCAACGTGCCAGCGCCGGCCGTCACGACTCCCAAGCGGGAGGCTCGGTACACGCTTTCATGCGACAGCCCGCGCAGCCGGGCCAGCCCGAGGCCGGGCAGTCGGTGCACTCTCGCATCGGCACCGCTCGCGACGCGCGCTCGATCCCGGACGCACGCCGGCGCGCTCAAGACGACGCGGGCCCACATCCCGTTCGCCACCCTCACCGTGGAGGACAGGGTGACGTCGAGCATGACCGGAGCCGGAGCCCCGACCCCCGGGCCCCGGGGTGTTCGGCTCCGCTATCGTGGGAGCGACTTTCCCTCCGCGCTTCCGCCCTCCAACGACGGTTGCCAAGTACGCGGGGAGTTGAACCCCTCCCTCTCGGCTGGAGGAATATCGCCTTGCCCGCCGGGCGAGCAACGCGAATGATGACCTCGCCATCATTCGGAATTTGCCGCTGTATCTCGCCGACTCGGTGAGAACCCGGCTTGAGCACTTGCCCGCGAACCGGATACGTTCGTGGGCCGACCTGCGGGAGATTTTCGTAGGTAACTTCCAGGCCACATGCGCCCGTCCGAGCAACCCCCGGGAGTTGAAGAACTGTCGGCAAAAGCCGAACGAGCCGCTCCGGGACTACATTCTCGCGTTTCACCCGGCGCTGCAACGAGTTACCCCACGTCGTCGACGCGGACGTCATAGAGGCCTTCCTCTCCGGAACAAACCGCGAGACTCTAGTCCACGAGCTGGGCGAAGCTGCCCGCGAACGGCTCGGGAGCTCCTCGACATTGCCACGAGTCATGCTTCCGGCGAGGAGGCGGTCGGTGCCCTCCTTCACCGCGATACCCCCGAGAAGGGGAAGGGCAAGCGGGCCGACGGCAACGTCGGCGGAGGCCCCTCCGGCTCCAAGCCCAACAAGAAAAACAAGTCGCGGTCGAGCAACGGCCCCCTGGTGGCCGCGAATGAGAAGAAGGGCGGAAGCAGCCCAACAAAGACCCTCCGAACCACTTCGAGAAGAAGTGGAACGGGCCGTGCCCCAACCATGAGTTCCCCGTCAAGCAGCTGATGAAGGACCGCTCGCCGATGAAGAAGTTCATCACGCAGCGAGGGCGAAAGGGCGCCCCCAACAGGATCGGGAGGAGAACGCCGGAGTCGAGGGCGACGCCGGCGAGGAGGATGGTGAAGGCTTCCCTCGGCGGAGGGTTGCCTCGATGATCTTCGCGAGCTCCGACGCTCACCCCGAAACCAACGGGCAAGTCGAGCGGGCCAATGGCATGATCCTACAAGAGCTCAAGCCCCACATTTACGATCGCTTGAAGCGCTTCGACGGTCGATGGGCGGTAGAACTACCAGCCGTTCTCCGGAGTCTTCGAACGACTCCAAGTCGAGCAACCGGCTACACGCCATTTTTCATGGTCTATGGCTTGGAAGCGATTCTTTCGACCGACCTCGACTATGGTGCTCCTAGGGTCCGTGCTTTCGACGAGCAAGGAAACAAAACGGCGCTCGAGGATGTCGCCGATCAGCTCGATGAAGCACGTGACGCCGCGCTCCCGCACTCCGCCAAGTATCAACAGGCGCTTCGACGATACCACGATCGCAACGTCAAGAGTCGAGGCTTCAACGTCGGGGACATGGTGTTATGCGAGTGCAAAGCAACAAGGACCGCCACAAACCCTCCCCTCCTTGGGAAGGACCCTACATCGTCGCACGCGTCATCGGGCCCGGCTCCTACAAGCTCGGGACGGTGGAAGGTCGAGAGTTGACCAATGCCCGGAACATCACGCAGCTTACGTAAGTTCTACCCTTGAACTCGCATTTGTGCCTTTACTCTTTAACGATCGCCCGCTAAGTACGGTGACCCTCGACTTCGCTGCGAGGTCGAGCCTCACTCGGGGGCTGGAAGGCGGGCGATACCTACGATTTTTCAAAACAAAAATCGCTGCACTTAGCTCTTTTTCGCGAACAAAATTTGCTAAGTTTTACTTGACCTTGGATTCGAATCTCGCTAACAAACAAAGTAAGTCGCGGGCAAACGGACTCACAGTCTAAATTGGTCGGAAGGTCGAAGCTCGACTGCCCCAGACGGTCCTAGCGGACGCTCACCAAAACGACTAAGTCCAACGAGGCTCGGAGGCTCTAACTTTGCGAGCCAACAAGACAAATGAAAAGGCCAAGACAGATTTAAGTCGAACTTAAAATCATTTGACAAAGAGCAGACCTCGAAGGGTCGAGCGCAGAACGAGTTAAAAACTTAATGTTATTTACATATGAGGGAACAACGCCCCATTGTTCATAACAAAATAAAAACAAAAACTAATCCCCTAGTTCATCTACATCTTGGGGAGGGGCTCCTCCCGGAGCTTTACAGCGAGGGAATCGACGTGCGCGCGGGTCTCGGCCATCGGCGACTCCAACTCGGCGCCGACGAAGCCAGGAACAAGCCCCTTATCGACGGCCCCGAAGTCAAGGTCTTCGTGGTGGGACGCCAGCACCGTGAAGGTCGCGCGCACGGCGGAGCGCCTTGCTCCTCGAACCACCGCGCCGATCTGCTCCGGCAAGGCAGCCTCGACATTTCGCTCTAATTCGACGTCGGCGGACGCGCAGCCCAGGGCGCCATCGAGCTCCCTCTCGCGACGCCTCCGCCACGACCATCCTTTGCTCCATCCCTACACCGTCAAGAGAATTCAACATTAGAGACTCGAGCTTGAGAAGTCAAGAAAATGACAAGGGATTTTCGGAGGTCGAAAGGGAAAGGCTTCAAGTTCTTACCCTCCTTCTCGGCCCACCGTTCCTGGAGCTCCCCGAGGTAGCCGGACGCGGTCCGGTGGGAAACCTCCACCGCGGCCTTAGCCTCCTCGCTCCGCCCGGAGCGCCTCCTTGACCTTCTCCACCGCCGAGGCGGCTTCTTCGGCCGTGGCCGGGGATGCCGGGGCCGCCTCCCATGCGCGAGGCGCCTCCGTCGCCTCGCGCTCCGCCGCCTCCTTCGCTGCCCGTAGCCCTTCCTCCCGCGCAAGCGCTCCCTCCAAGCCGGTGCGGGCTTGGCCGTTTGCCTTCAACAGCTCGCCCGTCTCCGACTCGAGTCGGGACAGGAACTCTCGCACCACCGGCGTGAGACCGGCCACGAAATCCGAAAGCTTCCGGTCCGGAAGCAACTCCGGAGCACGGCCGGACTCCGCCGGCGCCCGTCCCGTCCCCGTTGCCGCCGTAGCCGCCACCTCGACGTCGGCACTCCTCGCCTTCTTGGCTCGCGCCGCCGAGGAGGTCAACGACTTGCGAAGAGTCGTGGCCGGAGCCCTCCTCCTCGGCGGCATCGTGCGCTCGAGCGCGGGCCCGCCATCACCGGGCTCGTGCTCGCGAACACGTTTCTCGGCAGCCACCGCCGGGTCGACCACCTCCCGCGCTTCCTCCTCGACGGGTTCCGCAGGGACCTCAAGGTCGAGTGAGGACCCCGCGGCGCCTCCTCCGCCGGGCGCAGTAGGTTCAAAAACATCGACACGTGCGTCCGCGTGTCGCGAGGCCGGCTCACGGGCTCCAGCAGGTATAAGGACAACGACATGCGCATCCGCATGCCGATCTTCCGCGTCGCTCCTCACCGGTTCGGCGCAGTCCCGCCGAACTCTTGGGCTCGCGGCGCCCGAGCTCCGGAACCTTGCGCGGGCACCACGTCCACGGAGGTGGCGGAGGGAAGACGTCCCGGTTCTACGCCATCCGTCATGCTGTCTCCGGGCGCCACCGGCATGCGGTTGAGGTCCGTCCCGCCTTCGACTAACTCGACGATCATCTCCGCCGCCTCCCTTGCATCGGCAGCGGGATCCCCCGTGACATCCACCACCTCCGACCCAAACAAGGGGTCCATGTTGGTCCCCACCCTCTCCACGGGAGACGCCTCAACAGTCCGAGAGCTCGACTCGCCCCCGAAGGTCGCGAGCTCATTCGAGGGACCAGCCACGAAGGTCGAGGACGAGGGGGCGGAGGTCTCGAGGGCCGATGTGACGGCTCGGCGGGAGCGGACATACGGGGTCTCCCCGTCGGTCTCAAACTCGCCGGCTCCGCCGTCATCCTCGGAGTTCGTGGGGATGGGGGTCGAGGCGGTGGAGGCGAGTGTCGGGATTTAACCCCGCCACCCCGTACGCCTCCCTCTTTCTCCGGCGCTCGACGTCTCACGCCACCTTCTCTCGCCTTGAGTCGCGCGGCCAAATCCTTGGCCGCCTTCCTCTCGGCTTGCTCCTCCGCGGCTCGAAGGCGGTTGGCCGCCCTCCGATCCGCTCCCTCGGGAAGCCGCAGCTTGGGACGCCCGGTGAGCGAGATCCGGGCGGACTGCGGACAGAGGAACGAGTTAGCAAACGGTCGCAAGAAACTCGAGTAAGCAACGAAACGCCGAAGGTCGAGATGACTCACCACGTCGAGTGCACCGCGGGTGCGGCTTCATCTTAGGGGCCCCCGGACGGGCCAAGCACGCGCGGCGGTCCCCAACGCGCTCCCGACGAGCAGCGCGACGGTGTGGTCGTCGAGCTGCTGCACCGCCATCACCGTGTCCGGGACGACGCGGTCATTGCTCGACACTTAGTGCATCGGCATCGAGCGTCGCATCGGCCGGCGCGAACCTCCGCTTGTGGTAGGAGCCTACCACCACCGTCGCGTCGACGTCGAACCGGGTCGGTGCCGGATCGCCTCCATCATCATGTCGATTTGAGACCTGCTAGTGCGAGGGCAGCCCTACCTCCATTCTTCCGAGCCTCCTCGAAAACCCGGCCCTTGAAGGCCGGGAATGGATGCGCCGGATCCCGGCGCAGATAGAACCACTTCGGGTGCCACCCCTGGTTTGACGTGGGGGTGGTCACCGGAATGTAGTCCCTCCCCCGGTCCTTCTTCATAACAATCCCCGCGCAACCGACGTGCGCGGGAACTTCCTCGCCCATGGAATTCCGCCTCCGGTAGAGGTTGATGCGAAAATAATACCTCCATAGGTCGAGGTTGGGCACCGTGCCCGGGAAACCCTCGCGAGAGAGCCACAAAGGTGCTCGGTCGCTAGATCCCGTTGGGGCTCGGGTGGTGAAGCTCCAATTGGTTCCGGAACATCATCGAGCGCAGGAAATCATTCCCCGGCGTCCCCGGGACGCGCTCATGGAAGTGCAGGAAGGAGACGATGTAACCCGGGGGTGGCTGCGGGCGCGACTCGCTCGCCGGGAAGCCTCCACCACCTCTCGGTGCCGCGGATCTAGGTCGACATGGCGGAAGCGGGAGCGGGAAGGCTCGGGGGCTGCGCAGGAAGGAAAACGAAAGCTAGGGCTCGGAGACGCAGAAGCTAGGGCTTGGAAGGATGGAGGCAAAGAGAGCGACGACGCGTGGGGGCAAAAGGCCACGGCGGGGAACGACTTAAATAGGCTGCTGCGCCAAGCGGCCGCGACCCCTCGGCTCCACTACGGGCCCCACGATCGCCACCCCTTCGGTAAAATTTCTTAACTCTTCCTCCCCGATTTTCTCGCCACTATCCCCGGGTCCGCCGTTCCACCGCCCGTACTAACCGCGCGGGCCCCGCCACTACCGAGGGAAAATCGAATCCACACCGCACGGGCCCACCACTACACGCCGGCAATGGATGAGAACCCGCCTCGATCTCCGAACCATGGAAGCCGACACGGTAAAAACTCCCACGCTCCCGTCGGTCCTCCCCGTCATTTCAGATTCTCTCACATGCGGACAGAGGTGAGGAAAGGCACACACCCCGAGGAGGCCCCTCGACCTCCTACCAACTCGCTCCAAGGTCAAGCGCTCGACCTCGGAGCTCGACCAAATCGAGGCTCGACCTCAAAGGTAAGCGGGGATAAGGGATCGAAAACCGTCTCGACGGCCCCACCCAGCCGAGGTTCCAAGGCTGGCCGGATCGAAAGGGTTCGACAGTCACCTCGAGCATTCCGGACCGAGCCGGGGAGTGACTTCGATGGGTCCACGTAGCAACCACGACCCTCGCGCGCGAGCGCAACGGGCATCGACCGGACACGTTCGAATCCGTGTCGACCTCGACTAAGGGGAGTCTCACCGTAGAGAGGCATCGAGCCCGTGAAACCTAGCGAATGGTTTCGGGTCCCAATCGAGGGCGACCGCACGGATTCATGAAGTTGTCCCCCGGCGGGTCGGACGGAATCCCTCGACGGGAAACCGTAACTTCACTCGAACTTTTCCCGTTACTAAGCTCATGGAGCCCCGCGTGTCGGCCTTTCTAGACAAATTGCGGACCTGCTCTACCCTCCGTCGTACGAACACGACGCGGACGGGGAAAACGACTAAGACGAACCACCTCACGACCGGCCGTCCGCATCGCGCGGGGCTCGGGGCTGGCATCGCAAACGCGAGGTCCGACGGCGGGACCATACTTTGTTCGCAATTCAGCCAAAGCATAAGTCTTTGACTTATCCTCCGGCTCGGGAGCTATCGTCCACCGGACGCGCTCGCGCGCATCCGGCGGATAAATAACTCTCACAAAAACTACGCGAATGCAACTCCCCGCCTCTTCGAGGGATCCCCCGGCGAGTCCGTTACTCACCCGGGGCTCGGGGCTACCGTCGGGGAGAAAGATCAACGTCGCCACGTGGCAACGACCGGGCCCACTTAACAAGGGATTAGCAAAACCACGTCGGCAGAAGAAGCCGGCCCATACCCGTACAATCCAGCCGGAAGACAGGTCGGCAGATAACAAGCTCGACCTCGCCGGCCTTACTCGAGGGGGTCCGCCTCGCACGACCTTAGCCGCATTACTCGAAGGGTTTTGTCCCGCACGACCTTGCCCGCTCGACCTCCCTGCTCGAGCTCCGCGCTCGACCTTCGGGCGTGACCTCGCAACTCGACCACCAACCACATTAACTCCCAACCACCCCGACGCCCACGTGGGCGTTACTCGGAAATCATTGGCGGGGGTCCGAACCCCATCCCTCCCGCCACCACCTGCTCCCGTCGGGCCACGCCGACGGGACGTGCCATCCCCGTAGCCCGACCGAGTTGGCGTGGGCCGAAGTTTCCGGGGAGGCCATCATCCACCGACGTACGGCCGTACGACCCTCCGTCACACCCGTCGAACAGGTGTAACTCGAGGTCGAGCTCGAGTTACGCCCGCCTCGCACGACCTTCGCCTAGAAGCTCGAGGTCCGAACAAGCTGCCTCCCGACCTCGACCTTGACCAGGCCATCATTGCACCCGACGAGAGAAGGACGGGTATGGCCTCGTCTAATCCAACCACTCGCAAAGACGCCGCCCGTGGCTTCGCCGAATGCGGAACACTCCATCCCGATGAAGCCAGCTACAGGAGCGACGCGACCGCCCGATCAACCCACTCAAGTACGCGGGGAAGAAGACCGATGGGACGGCACGGGCACTCGACCGACTCCGCGACCGTCCATCCCCTTCCCTCTCTCCCGTAACTTGAGCTCCACCCCCGTAACTATAAAGGGGTCCGAGTCTCTCTCACATGCACACGAACACATCGAATGCACATCTAGCGCACACACCCGACACGCTCATTTGGCACGGGACTTGGAGCACGCTCCTCTCCCACCACTTCGTACTTCGTTTTTCACTTGACGCAAGGAACACGACGCCGTGACACCACCCCCGCCGGACGTAGGGAGCTTTCCCGAACCAGCCTAAACCTTTCGCGTCTTCCCTTGTGTACCATCCGGCCTAAAACGCGCAGCACCCGGGACAAATTCTATAGCCGGTGGTTCGAACACCGACAACCGTCCTGAGGCGGACCAGCGCCAAATGAAGGTGTCGCTCCGAGCCGATGTTGTGGTGAAGTCGGTCATGATATCAACGAGCTTGATGAAGTCGCGGAGCAAGGCCGCAGTTCGTGCTCCCGTGATGTCATGAATCCATTGTTCATTAGCCATCGCTTCACGGGCAGATCTCCTGTTTCTAGTTGACGGCTTGACCGCATTGTAAACCGAAGGAACTAGCTGTTGTAGACGCTTCCCAACAATCCACCTGTCCCGCCGAATAAGGTGTTGCAACCATCACCAATTTGAACCACCACCGAGATGTCGAACAGCGCTTGAACCAAACGCTCAACAGAGCACGGAAGAGATGTCCATGTGCGTGAGGGGTCTGTTCGGCGCAGCCACTCCCAACACATTCTCGAGAGCGTGGCCCAATGTGGCAAGATTAAGAACACCTAAGCCTCCAAGATCAGTCGGACAACAAACCTTTTCCCAAGCCACGGTGCACTTCCCAGCTGACACTTCTCCACTCCCGGTCCGGATGAAGCCTTTACGAAATTTATCAATGGCCCTAATTGCCCAAGATGGGAGCCCCATGGCAATGGAGAGATAGGTCGAGATTGCTGTCAAAGCAACTTTGGTAAGGATTACCCTCGCTCGACTTTCTTAGCAGTCTTGCTTTCCAAGTCGGTAGGTGGTTACCCAAATTGTCGATTAGAGGTCGGAGATCGGATTTATTCAGCTTGTGAATGGAGAGGGGAAGCCTAAGGTATTTGCATGGAAAGCTACCAAGTTGGCAAGGGAACAGATTCTGAACCGGTGCAGATCGGTGTCATCACATCGAATTGGTGAGAATTGACACTTGTTGACATTAGTGGACGGACCGGAGCCCGCAACAAAGCACTCAAGAATAGCGCGCAGCGCCATGAGGTCCTATTCCCGTGGTTTTAAGAAAACCACCAAGTCATCCGCGTATAGGAAGGCTCGACATCCGAAAGACTGCAGGCCGAAGTCTTGAAAAAGAGAAAGGTCACTAGCACGTTGAAGTGCGGCATTGAGCGCTTCCATTACCAAGACAAAGAGCATAGGTGAGAGCGGATCACCTTGACGGAGACCACGCGCGTGACAAATTTGTCGGCCCGCTTTGCCATTGAGCAAGATCTTAGTGCTCGCGATGGACATGAGGATTGAGATCCAGCTTTATCCATCGTCTTGAGAACCCCAAATACCTAAGAAGGTCAAAGAGGAACACCGAGTTGACGAGTGTCAAAAGCGCGAGCAATGTCAACCTTCATCAAGATCGCCTTTTACGCCTTACGTGGAGTAACTTGGCCGAAGATTGTACAGCTCGAAAGTTATCATGAATCCGACGACCCTTGATGAAAGCACTTTGATTCGGTCTCACCAGGTTAGGGAGGTGCGGAGCCGGGCTTAGAGAAAGAGTTTTGGCGAGGATCTTCCTGAAGCCGTGGATTAAACCGATCGTGCGGTAGTCCTTGATCTCCTGAGCTTCCTGCTTTTTGCGAAGCAAGAACATGAGTGCGTCATTTACAAGGTAGAAGCTCCTGCTGTCTAGCGACTAGGTCGAGTTGAAGGCCCGAACAACATCGCTCTTGATTATTGACCATGTCGACTTATAAAATGTACCACCGAATCCGTCAAGTCCCGGGGATTTTTCGTATGGCATAGCTCCGATAGTGTTCTAGATTTCATCTTTAGAGAAGCAATAGTCGATGCCGGTGAGGTTGATGAGGACATCCCTCCATTGTCGGATATTGAGCGAGGCCATCCGCTTCACAACTACACTTACGAGAAGCCAATGACCCGGGCCAAAGCCAAACAAATACAACATGAGGTGAATCTTTTCCTTAATGATTGTGAACTTGAATTTCATAAGAATCATGTACTGCCTAATGGAAGTACATTACTTGTTCTCAGGTTTGAATCACAAGACAAAGGCACAGAGTTGAGCACTTGAAGGCAAAGAGACCCAATGGAGCAAATTCAAGTTGATGTGTTAATGCACAGATTTTGACTACCATCTTCGCGGCGAATTCTGTACCATCCTGATTGGACCAACCCCAAGTATTATAGATGGATAGAAAGCTCTTGAAGTCTACTTTCATATGCAATAAACGGTGCATCCATTCGACTCGTGAGTAGAGAGTTATGCTCATTTTAGTGGAGACTGCTACAGACCCTTTGTATCGCGTTGTGTTCCTTTTTGCCAGTTTGGGCTTGTCCGATCTGAACAAAAAGGAACAAACTCGTAGCAGACTTAGCATTTTCGTGTCGGGCCTGTTTGGAAAGGCCCAAACCCAGCTAGGAGGGGTGTTCCTAGTATAAATAGCACTTGTACACCTGCTGGAAACCCTAACCACGAATTGAACTCAAAAAAATAGAGAAGCCAAGTGCTCTTATCCTTAGGGTTGTGCCTTTGTTGCCCCCTTGAGGATTGGGAGTTTTCTCTACCATTTGTTCTTGTGTTTCCTTGTGATTTGCAAGAGCTTTGCCTCACCTTTGCGTTGTTCAGGTAGGCATCGACCAAAGCGTGTGGTTGGGCGAAATCTTTTGTCACAGGTGGCTGTTCTAGCAGCTGTTGGTGCCATCGGTTCCTCAGGTTGCACGGGTCAAGTTATCCCTCGATCCTACGACGAGAAGATCGGGCAAGCCCCCGCATCATCTTGGTATTCAGAGCTACGGTTTCCTCCGTAGGATCTTTACCCCTGTTATCCCTAGTTTCCTCTTTGTTTTCCCCTTTGTTTGCTGTCTTAAACTGAAAATCCCAAAAATTTCTACATCCCACAACCCGATCTGAAATTTCAGTGAGTTTTGTTAAGTTCTAGTCCAATAGATCGAGTTTGGTTGCTGAATCTTTGTGTTCCCCTTCGTATTCCGCCTCTGATTTGTTTTCCCCATTTGTTCCCCATCAAGATTTGTGTTTTTCCCTTCGTTTTTGTGTTCTTGGTCGAGTCCATTTTCAGCCCGAAACTTTTTCGCGGCCAGATCTGAAATTTGGACACCACACACCAAAACATGCATAACTTTTGCATATGAAATCCGTTTTTGGTGTGCTTTAACTCGTTGGAAAGCTGGTTTCAAGGCCTATCAGAATATTAGGTGCTTGCGTTGTGAATCTTGCAATCTGTTACTGATTTATGCACGAAAAGCTTCAGTTACCACTGCTCTTGAAATTTCAGATTGCTGAAATTGAACTTTACTTTGAGTGGCATTCAGTAAAATTCAGTAGTTGTGACATCCCCCGGGACACCCAGGAATCGGAACAGAGGGACACTCGACGAAGCGAGTTACAACAGTGTATCATCTCATACAAGCCAAAATATATACATCATGGTATAATACAACCAGGTTTTCGAAATACAAACATTGGTGCAGCGGCAATATAAATCTTATTGAAGTTTAACAACCTACGAGTATTGCAGCGGAAACTTGTACTTTGAACACCAAAACACTATTAAACGATCAACGTGATGCACTCGAGCCCTTCGTACATCACGGTCCTTCCTCTTCACGACGTCGGGATCCGTTCCCATTGGTGGGAACCACACTTGGGACACTCCACTTCCGGGAACTACCGTACAAGTCGTGATAGCACGACTTATTCCCTGAAAGGTAACGAACAAACCTTGAGTATTCTAATACTCAGCAAGACCGACCCGTCAACATGGCACGCTAAGGCCGACGCCTAGTATGCAAAGGCTTTCCGGTCGTGGGATTTACTCCTTTGCGAAAACAGCTTTAAAGGTTGGATCCTTACTTTCAAAGTTTTAGCTCAGCATTAAGTTTATTAACCTCTAGGTTTGCAGTCTATCACTATTGCAATCAAGTTTGCAGGAAAAGATAAATTCCAAACAACAATCCTTTCATTCATCTTCCTTCATCTTCCAGTTGATTAACTACGATGTGACACGGTGAACAAGCGGTACTCATTACTGCGAGGGACAGCGATTCGAATCGATTTCACCAGCTGGGAAAACCCCTTTACACGGCGTATACGCATCCCAATGGTCGCATACGACAACCTTTCACGCTAATTCCCGGCAGTGGCCGGGTTAGTCTCCCATCCGCCCGAGAACCCGGGGACCCCACGCGATACCCGTCCTCGACGTTATCCGTGAGCGACCACCCATTCCTCTCCCGTTGAGACATGAGGCCTCACCTCATTCTCCAGCCAATTAGGGGATGGGCTACGTCCAACCGCCGTGGCAATTAGGTTACATCGGCTTCCCGGCCCCATAAACACCAGTATGTAAATCGGTACGTTCAAATACTTGCTCAGCAGGGCCAACAACGGTACGGTCCTTGACCGACACGAGACGGGGCTACCACCTTGCAAGACCTCGTCTTTGCCCTTTCTCCTACGAGGCCGTCCGGTCTCCATTTCATTTTCATCTTCCTCTTTAACTTCAACTTGAACGATAACAAACAACTTAAAGCCTCCATGCTTTAAGATCGGACCGTACTCAGCTCGCGAGTGTGCTCAAGCACCACTCGACTTCTACCGTAGCCCCGTGAATTAAGCGTAGCAGCTATCGGGACACAACACTAACATGGATAAACAGGTAACATAGGAATTCTACTCATGCATCTAGGGTGTCAAGCAATTCCCGAAACCTAATGCACAATCACGACACAATTATTGTGATAAAAGAAAAGACTTTAAAAACATAGGTGGAATGCACCGGGCTTGCCTTGATTCGAGTCGGGATTAGCTTCCTCGATGTGCTTGGTCGACTTCGAAGCTTCCGTCTCCTTTCTCGACCTCGGACGGAACCTCGATCACGCCGGGACCTAGGTCGACCAACAATACGTCGCGCATCACAACCATGCATGCATGAATGAAGATGATATGATCATGCAAAGGTTTTGTTAATTTTGTTCATCAATTAATAATTATTGATTAATTAGGTTCAGTAATTAACAATTACCAATTAATGATTTATTATGTTTAGTAATTAATAATTAATCTTGGTTATTAATTAACAAGTACTCATGTTCATTAATTAACAGTTAATCATGTTCGTTAATTATCGCTTAATCATGGTCATTAATTAATAATTAAACATTAATCATGTTCATTACTTAATAATTAATCAGGTTCATTCATTAATAATTAATCATGTTTTTAAACAACAATAATAAGTACTTAACGACATGGGATAACACTTAAGCTATTAATTTAGAAACACATGAAATGACGGCGTTTATGTTGAATTTTGGAAAACAGGTTTCACAAACACTTTCGTCTACAGTATCTCTAATTTTTAAAGACATTTATTTTTCAAAAAAACAAATTATAATTAGCATAAGATAATAGGTCACATTAACTAAAGAAAGGTACTTAATTAAACTATGAAATTATAATTTCTCAAAATAGGTATTTGAATTCATAAATAAATAGAGAATAATTTTACGAATCTAATGAACTTTGTTTGACATTTTGTTGATTTTTCCTGAATTTTCTACGAATATTTGAAGTTTGGATTGAATCTGGAAATAATGAAATTCGTAAATAGGAATATAAGCCATTGGGCCGAAAGTGGCCGAGGCCCAGCAGACCTTGTGCTCGGCCCGGCACCGCGCCAGGGCACCGCGGCCATGGTCGCGGCGGCCGAGCGCGGCGGCGCTCTGCCGGAGGGATGCGGGAGTAGGTAAGGAGGGTGGAGATTGGTCCCGGAAGACTCCACGTGACATGGCAAGCAAAGGGGTGGGGTCCGGGCGGTAGTGGTGGCCGGAAATCTCACCGGCGGCGAGGTGCGACTCGAGCAAGGCTTCGGCGGTGACCGGGGCTTGTCGTGGTGGATAAAATTTGGGGAAACAAGCGCCCGGAGCAACCACCGAGGATGGGCAAGCGCGGCACACGGTTGTCGACCCCGGAGATGGCCGGAACGTGAAGCTCGACGGTGAGGCGCGGATGTGGCGGCGGCCGGACCGGACGAAACACAACAATTCCGGTGTCTCGGTGAAGGGAACTCAATGCTAAGCTACCAAAGGGAGAGAGGGTGCTATGGCGCACGTCCGGGAAGAGACAAAGGGGGAAACGGCTCACCCGGGATGGAGAATTTTGACGAACGGCCATGACCGCCGGTGATGACCTCTCGAGGAAGAAAACGCCTCGCTCTCGGGCTCTAGTGTGGGAAATCTTGATTAGACGCCATGGCCGGCTTCGGAAGAGGAGAGCGCAGCGATTTGGAGTGGGGCTCGTCGGGGACGGCTTGAGGCGGCCGGGCGGCGAGAGAACCGCAGGGGCGGCAGTGGACCGGGCTCGAGGCGCGAGTGAAAGAAAAGAGAGGAGAAGAAGCAGTCGGCTTGGTCTCTTATCCTCAACGGCGCGGACGTGAGGTGGCGATGGGGGTAGCTGCGTGGCGCGGGAGAGGGAGGGCACGCGGCCGTGCCGGCCAGCGCGGCGTGGAGGAAGGCGGTGCGGGTGGGAGGCGGTTCGAACAGAGAAGAAAGAGAATGACCGGTGGGCTCCGGCTACTTTGCAAAAACACCCTCCCGGTTTTGACTAATTAAAAAGCATACTTCCGGCACTCAAAAAAATTCTGCAAAAATTCAGGGAGGTATTTGAAATTATTTTGAACATTTTTCTTATTAAGTCCAGGTTGCGATTCCAAACTGTTTTTGAATTAAAATTCCCGGATAAATTAACAAAAGAAGCTTTGTTTATTTCTTGCAAATATTTTTGCAAAGCAAAATAATTCCAGGGGATTTTCATAAATCTTTATTTTTGATATTTGAACAGTAGAAAATGTTAAACATAAATTTTCTTTTCATTTTATTTCTTTTATTCTTTAGCAAAATTGGATATTTTATGTGTATTTCTTCTTACCAAAAGTAAATAGGTTCACGAGATGCACATGATGACATGCTCATGAATGCCATGAAATGCATTTTATTTCTGCCAGCTTGTTACAGCCCTCCCCCTTACAGAAATCTCGTCCCGAGATTCACGATTGAAGCGACTGGACGACAGTACCAAAGAACTCGGGGTAGTTGGATCGGAGAAACACTTCTTGTTCCCAAGTAGCTTCAGCTTCGGAGTGATTACTCCACCGAATCTTGTAGAACTTGATGGTCCGATATCGAGTCACTCGATCTTTGGTGTCGAGGACTTTGACCGGACGTTCGTCATACGTCAAGTCTGGTTGTAACTGTTCCACCTCAGCTGTCGGTATATCCACTGGTGGTTTCAAACACTTCTTCGGTTGAGATACGTGGAATATGTTATGTATGCCCGATAAGTGTGCTTGGCAAATTCAAACGATATGCTACGGCTCCACATCTTTCCAGGATTGGAAAAGGTCCGATGTATCGTGGTGCTAACTTGCCCTTGATTCCAAACCTTTGAACACCTTTGGTGGGAGATACTCGAAGATAAACTCGATCTCCAACCTTGAATACCAACTCACGACGTCTTTTATCGGCATAACCGATCCGTCGAGATTTAGCTCTCTTGAGGTTCTGTTGGATGAGACGTACTTGTTCTTCTACATCTTTTACTAGGTCTGGTCCGAAGATCACTCTTTCTCCGCTCTCGGACCAATTCGGAGGGTGCGACAGCTACGTCCATATAGAGCTTGGAACGGTGACATTCCGGCACTCTCTTGATAGCTGTTATTGTATGAGAACTCTGCTAGCGGTAAACATTTCTCCCAATCTTTACCGTATGTCAAAACACACGCTCGGAGCATATCCTCGAGATATTGATTGATTCTTTCTGTTTGTCCATCCGTTTGGGGATGATAAGCCGAGCTTCGAATTAACTTCGTTCCTAAGGACTCATGCAAGCTGTTCCCAAAATCTAGAAACAAATTGAGCTCCTCGATCCGAGATGATGGTCTTGGGTACTCCATGCAAACATAGGATGCGTGAAATATATAGATCTGCATATTGCTTGGCCTTATAGTTGGTATGTACCGGTATAAAGTGAGCTGACTTGGTCAATCTGTCAACTATGACCCGGATAGAGTCGTGCTTCCGTGGAGTCATCGGTAATCCAACAATAAAGTCCATGCTGATATCTTCCCATTTCCATTCGGGTATGCTCGAGAGGTTGAAGTGGACCTGCTTGCTTCAAATGCTCTGCTTTGACACGTCGACAGGTATCACATTCATTGACATACCTTGCTATCTCGCGTTTCATTCTTGTCCACCAAAATCTTTTCTTCAAGTCTTGATACATCTTGTTGGTTCCAGGATGAATAGAATACTTGGACGTATGGGCTTCATCCATTATCTTCTTGCGAAGTTCCAAGTTCTTAGGCACTACTAGCCTATTCTTGAACCGAGATAACACCTTCGTCATCTATTTGGAAACACTTGACTTCACCCTTCCGGAGTCGTCTTCGATGTGTTCCATACCAGCATCCTTCTATTGAGCTGCTACCACTTCTTCACGAATGGTAGGAATAAGAGCCAAATTGGTCAAGGCTCCATACGGAATGATCCGAAGGTTCGGCTCTTCACTTCCTTGGGGAGATACTTGAATCAAGAGTTGAGCCACGAGATTATTGCAATGAACCTTGCGACTTAAAGCATCGGCTACCACGTTTGCCTTGCCCGGGTGATAGTGAATCTCCAACTCATAATCTTTGATTAACTCTAACCACCTTCGTTGACGCATATTTAGATCTGCTTGGGTAAAGATGTACTTGAGACTCTTGTGGTCCGTGTAGAGATGTACTAAATTTCCCAAGAGATAATGTCTCCGACTTTTCAATGCTAGAACGACTGCTGCTAACTCCGGATCATGTGTGGGATAGTGTTCCTCATGACGCCTCAGTTGTCGAGAAGCATAGGCAATTACTCGGCCTTCCTGCATTAGAACACATCCGAGTCCTGTTCTCGATGCATCACAAGTACACATCAAAAGGCTTCGTCGGATCTGGCTGAGCGAGTACTGGGGCTGTTGTCGAGCAATTTACTTAATGTCCGAAAAGCTTCTTCACATTCTTTGCTCCATACATACTTCTTATCTTTTTGCAACAGCTTGGTCATCGGCTTGGCAATCTTCGAGAAGTTGGGAATAAACCTTCCGTAGTAACCAGCCAGTCCTAAGAAACTTCGATTTGCGAAACCGACTTCGGCGGCTGCCAATCCAATACTTCCTTAACCTTGCCAGGATCAATCGCCACTCCTTCGGCTGATATCACATGCCCTAGGAATGGTACTTCCTTCGACCAAAACTCACACTTGCTAAACTTGGCGTATAGCTGATGATCCCTTAGCCGTTGCAATACAACTCTTAGGTGATTGGCATGTTCCTCTTCGACTTAGAATAGATCAAGATGTCGTCAATAAATACCACGACAAACTTATCCAGTTCTGGCATGAATACGGAATTCATGAGGTACATGAAGTGTGCTTGGTGCATTAGTCAATCGAAATGACATCACCAGGTACTCGTATAGTCCGTACCTTGTGGAGAATGCGGTCTTTGGTATGTCTTCGGTTCTTATCTTAATCTGGTGATATCCGGAACGAAGATCTATCTTAGAGAAGACTTTGGCTCCCATCGGTTGATCAAATAAGACATCGATCCTCGGAAGAGGGTACTTGTTCTTGATGGTAACGGCATTCAAAGGCCTATAATCCACACATAGCCTTAATGTCTTGTCTTTCTTTTTCACGAACAAGGCTGGGCATCCCCAGTGGTGACGAACTTGGACGAATATATCCCTTGTCCAATAATTCCTTTAATTGCACTTTCAATTCTGCCAGCTCATTTGGCGGCATCCGATACGGCCTTCTTGAGATTGGTGCTGTTCCAGGTCGTAGCTCTATCTTAAACTCTACCGCTCGATCCGGCGGTAAACCTGGTAAGTCTTCCGGAAAAACATCGGGGTACTCACAGACTATAGGAATGTCTTCCAAACTTTTACCGGTAGTCTTATAAATCATTGGAGGAATAGTTTCGGAAGAAGTCAACCGAAAACAATCTCGTCCGTGAAGAGGAGAGTTCAGGTGAACTGCAAAAGCATCAATATCCAATACTTGCCTTATGATACTTCATCCATCTCATTCCAAGAATCGCATCCAATCCTTGCCCATTTAAGATTATAAAGGGGTGGGATAATCCTTACGACCCAATTTCAATTGTAGCTCCGTAGTACTTTGATCTGCAAGTATATTACCTCCAGGCGATGATATGAGATGTGGGTAAGTCATCTTGCATGATGGTAGATTATACCTTTGGACATATCCTTTATCGATGAAGTTGTGGGTTGCTCCCGAGTCAAATAAAATAATGGCATCATGATGGTTGATAGTGAACAACCCAGCCATGACTTGTGACCCTTTCGGAATCTCTTCGGTTGTGGTGAAGTTGACACGACCAGTCTTCATCTGACCATATTTTAGTGCATTCTTCCGTCGACCAACTGCTTTCTTTTGAGGGCGTATTGACAAGTTTTGCTTTGTTGGTGCGACACAATCTTGAGCCAATTGTCCATGACAACCATCGTTATAGCAGGGATGGTCAACGGATCGTGGAGTTTGGGATAAGGAGCGTATACTTGATAGGTCCGATTGTTGAACCGCTGAACTGGACAACATCCGTTGTTGATACTGAGGTGGCCGGTAAGAAATGGGACTCGATGGCTGAGGCTCGAACCTCCGATCTGCTGCAGAAATGTGGACTAGACGATACTTGGAGGGCACTTTACTTCCTTGTTCATTGGCTGCTCTCTTCTTAGCCTTCTCTTCTTGATGAACACGAATAGCATCCTCCATGAGTATAGCATCACTTACTAACTCATTGAAACTAACTCCTCGGTCCAAAACAAGCCGGGATTGTAACTTGGTAGTAAGTCCTTGCTTGAAGCATTCCTTCTTCTTGGCGTCGGTGTCCACATTACGAGAAGCATATTGAGCCAGACGGTTGAACAACTTTGAATAGGAGTGTACGGTCATATCACCTTGCTTCGAGCGCTAGAAACTCCTTGCGCTTTTGGTTCGGGATACCTTCCGAAATATGATGTTCACGAAAAGCCTTTGTGAATTCTTGCCATAGTACTTGGTAACCTTCGGGAATCATGGCCTTGTAATTAGCCCACCATGCTCCAGCAAATCCTTCTAGTTGCTCGAGCGGCAAAGATAGTCTTCCGATATTCCGTACATGGTAGGAGCTCCGGCTTAGACTCGATAGTACGTAGCCAATGATCCGCTTCCGGAGGATCTCCCTCATCCGAAAACTTGGGTGGACCAATAGCTAGGAAATCCGAATATGTAACATGAACTGGTGGAGCATACTGATCTTGACCACCGGCCTGTTGGGCCGTATTCCGAACAAGCTGTTGAAGAAGTTCCCGTTGCTCTTCACGAGACTCCAATATAGTGGCAATAGCTTGTGCCGGGGTAGGTGGAGTTGATGCTGACTCTCGAACATCTTGTTGGGAGCTTTCGGGATAGTTTCCTCTTCCGGTTTGTGCCATTCTGTTAGAAAGCTTGGTATTAGTGTCACCGATCCAAAATTAGAATATAAGGATACCAACGGTAGAACACGTTAAAGTTTCAAAGCACAAGCAGTGTATATAGAAGAGGTGCACTATCTCTCATTCCAACCCCAGATTCACTTGTGGTACACATTTGTACGAGCCTCTTTAATCTATCCTTTTAAATCCATAGCTCTCATAGGGCTCCTTGACAACTACACCTGATCATCCTTCTCTCCGATCGCCTTTAATCATTTGTAGATGAAGATCTTGAAATTACTCATTCCATTGCCTCGGTGGAAGAGTTCTATCTGCATAAACTCTTTCTGGAACCGTCCATAGGAAACTATCTCTACACTATGATACTATCTTGGTCTAATTCCCAAAACCTCATTTTATAGCACTCAATATGACATGATGCATGCTCGGTAGACTAACTAGAGGTACTATAGTATATAAAACTACAACGAATAGTTAGCACTTTCCCAAAACCCAAACGTCGAACAGTTAGTACAAAGTCTAACTATTCTACATCCTTATAGGGCTCCGTACTCTCTCGTGTTCTAAACGCGCTAAACGTGTTAAGTTTTGAAAACAAGCTTGTAATGATGAACTGTTGCCTCCGAACCGCTCCGATACCAGCTGTGACATCCCTCCGGGACACCCGGGAATCGGAACAGAGGGACACTCGACGAAGCGAGTTACAACGAGTGTATCATCTCATACAAGCCAAAATATATACATCATGGTATAATACAACCAGGTTTTCGAAATACAAACATTGGTGCAGCGGAAATATAAATCTTATTGAAGTTTAACAACCTACGAGTGTTGCAGCGGAAACTTGTACTTTGAACACCAAAACACTATTAAACGATCAACGTGATGCACCGAGCCCTTCGTACATCACGGTCCTTCCTCTTCACGACGTCGGGATCCGTTCCCATTGGTGGGAACCACACTTGGGACACTCCACTTCCAGGAACTACCGTACAAGTCGTGATAGCACGACTTATTCCACGAAAGGTAACGAACAAACCTTGAGTATTCTAATACTCAGCAAGACTGACCCGTCAACATGGCACGCTAAGGCCGACGCCTAGTATGCAAAGGCTTTACGGTTGTGGGGTTTACTCCTTTGCGAAAACAGCTTTAAAGGTTGGATCCTTACTTTCAAAGTTTTAGCTCAGCATTAACTTTATTAACCTCTAGGTTTGCAGTCTATCACTATTGCAATCAAGTTTGCAGGAAAAGATAAATTCCAAACAACAATCCTTTCATTCCTCTTCCTTCATCTTCCAGTTGATTAACTACGATGTGACACGGTGAACAAGCGGTACTCATTACTGCGAGGGACAGCGATTCGAATCGATTTCACCAGCTGGGAAAACCCGTTTACACGGCGTATACGCACCCCAATGGTCGCATACGACAACCTTTCACGCTAATTCCTGGCGGTGGCCGGGTTAGTCTCCCATCCGCCCGAGAACCCGGGGACCCCACGCGATACCCGTCCTCGACGTTATCCGTGAGCGACCACCCATTCCTCTCCCGTTGAGACATGAGGCCTCACCTCATTCTCCGGCTAATTAGGGGATGGGCTACGTCCAACCGCTGTGGCAATTAGGTTACATCGGCTTCCCGGCCCCATAAACACCGGTATGTAAATCGGTACGTTCAAATACTTGCTCAGCGGAGGCCAACAACGGTACGGTCCTTGACCGACACGGACGGGGCTACCACCTTGCAAGACCTCGTCTTTGCCCTTTCTCCTACGGGGCCCGTCCGGTCTCCATTTCATTTTCATCTTCCTCTTTAACTTCAACTTGAACGATAGCAAACAACTTAAAGCCTCCATGCTTTAAGATCGGACCGTACTCAGCTCGCGAGTGTGCTCAGGCACCACTCGACTTCTACCGTAGCCCTGTGAATTAAGCGTAGCAGCTATCGGGACACAACACTAACATGGATAAACAGGTAACATAGGAATTCTACTCATGCATCTAGGGTGTCAAGCAATTCCTGAAACCTAATGCACAATCACGACACAATTATCGTGATAAAAGAAAAGACTTTAAAAACATAGGTGGAATGCACCGGGGCTTGCCTTGATTCGAGTCGGGATTAGCTTCCTCGATGTGCTGGTCGACTTCGAAGCTTCCGTCTCCTTTCTCGACCTCGGACGGAACCTCGATCACGCCGGGACCTAGGTCGACCAACAATACGTCGCGCATCACAACCATGCATGCATGAATGAAGATGATATGATCATGCAAAGGTTTTGTTAATTTTGTTCATCAACTAATAATTATTGATTAATTAGGTTCAGTAATTAACAATTACCAATTAATGATTTATTATGTTTAGTAATTAATAATTAATCTTGGTTATTAATTAACAAGTACTCATGTTCATTAATTAACAGTTAATCATGTTCGTTAATTATTGCTTAATCATGGTCATTAATTAATAATTAAACATTAATCATGTTCATTACTTAATAATTAATCAGGTTCATTCATTAATAATTAATCATGTTTTTAAACAACAATAATAAGTACTTAACGACATGGGATAACACTTAAGCTATTAATTTAGAAACACATGAAATGACGGCGTTTATGTTGAATTTTGGAAAACAGGTTTCACAAACACTTTCGTCTGCAGTATCTCTAATTTTTAAAGAAATTTATTTTTCAAAAAAACAAATTATAATTAGCATAAGATAATAGGTCACATTAACTAAAGAAAGGTACTTAATTAAACTATGAAATTATAATTTCTCAAAATAGGTATTTGAATTCATAAATAAATAGAGAATAATTTTACGAATCTAATGAACTTTGTTTGACATTTTTTTGATTTTTCCTGAATTTTCTACGAATATTTGAAGTTTGGATTGAATCTGGAAATAATGAAATTCGTAAATAGGAATATAAGCCATTGGGCCGAAAGTGGCCAGGCCCAGCAGCATCTGTGCCGGCCCAGCGGCCCAGGGCCGCGCGCGGCCCGGACCGCGCCAGGGCACCGCGGCCATGGTCGCGGCGGCCGAGCGCGCGGCGCTCTGCCGGAGGGATGCGGGAGTAGGTGAGGAGGGTGGAGATTGGTCCCGGAAGACTCCACGCGACATGGCAAGCAAAGGGGTGGGGTCCGGGCGGTAGTGGTGGCCGGAAATCTCACCGGCGGCGAGGTGCGACTCGAGCAAGGCTTCGGCGGTGACCGGGGCTTGCTCGTGGTGGATAAAATTTGGGGAAACAAGCGCCCGGAGCAACCACCGAGGATGGGCAAGCGCGGCACACGGTTGCCGACCCCGGAGATGGCCGGAACGTGAAGTTCGACGGTGAGACGCGGATGTGGCGGCGGCGGACTGGACGAAACACAACAATTCCGGTGTCTCGGTGAAGGGAACTCAATGCTAAGCTACCAAAGGGAGAGAGGGTGCTATGGCGCACGTCCGGGAAGAGACAAAGGGGGAAACGGCTCACCCGGGATGGAGAATTTTGACGAACGGCCATGACCGCCGGTGATGACCTCTCGAGGAAGAAAACGCCTCGCTCTCGGGCTCTAGTGTGGGAAATCTTGATTAGACGCCATGGCCAGCTTCGGAAGAGGAGAGCGCAGCGATTTGGAGTGGGGCTCGTCGGGGGACGGCTTGAGGCGGCCGGGCGGCGAGAGAACCGCAGGGGCGGCGAGTGACCGGGCTCGAGCGCGAGTGAAAGAAAAGAGAGGAGAAGAAGCAGTCGGCTTGGTCTCTTATCCTCAACGGCGCGGACGTGAGGTGGCGATGGAGGTAGCTGCGTGGCGCGGGAGAGGGAGGGCACGCGGCCGTGCCGGCCAGCGCGGCGTGGAGGAAGGCGGTGCGGGTGGGAGGCGGTTCGAACAGAGAAGAAAGAGAATGACCGGTGGGCTCCGGCTACTTTGCAAAAACACCCTCGCGGTTTTGACTAATTAAAAAGCATACTTCCGGCACTCGAAAAAATTCTGCGAAAATTCAGGGAGGTATTTGAAATTATTTTGAACATTTTTCTTATTAAGTCCAGGTTGCGATTCCAAACTGTTTTTGAATTAAAATTCCCAGATAAATTAACAAAAGAAGCTTTGTTTATTTCTTGCAAATATTTTTGCAAAGCAAAATAATTCCAGGGGATTTTCATAAATCTTTATTTTTGATATTTGAACAGTAGAAAATGTTAAACATAAATTTTCTTTTCATTTTATTTCTTTTATTCTTTAGCAAAATTGGATATTTTATGTGTATTTCTTCTTACCAAAAGTAAATAGGTTCACGGATGCACATGATGACATGCTCATGAATGCCATGAAATGCATTTTATTTCTGCGAGTTGTTACAGTAGTGAAGCATCATACTATTCTTTGTGAAAACTTTGAACCTATTGAGACTAGTTGTAGGTTATTGCTTGGGCTTTGCATGTTGATGAAACTGAAAGTTACTTCGAATATATATATTGCATTGTAAAATTCTCTCGGTGTGCTGATTTCAGTAGCAAAAAGAACAAAAAAAGAGAAAAGAGAACAAGAAACAGAGAAAAAAAAAGAGGATCAAGTGCTGAGATCACCATATTGAGTGTACTTCTGTATTGTTCAGTTTCATAAAGTCATCATTTGTGCAAATCTTGTAGCCCCATCTTTTATGTAAGCAATCAGCTAGCGTCTCTCCATAACTTGTGTAGCATTTGAGCTTTGTTTTTGATTGAAATTTTCAGTTAGCTCTTTTCCTTGGCTGCAACAAGTTCCCCCATCTTGTGTGTGAGTTGCTAAACACATTTTCTATATACATTGTCTTGCATTTCAGCAACCTGACTTTGTTATCTTGGTTGGATTTTTACTTAACTTTACAATAGCTTGAAGTTTCAGATTGCATACCACATATATAACCTTCCAAGCTCCATATATAAGCCTATGTTTATGATGCATTGTGACTTTGATTTCGCTTGATCTATCACCTTTGTCGTGCCTACTACCACCAAGGTTTGTGCAGCTCACAAATTTCAGCAAGGACGCATAAGAACAAACGTGGTAAGAGAAGGTGAGATTGAGTGATTTCCACAACATACACAATTTGGATTTGTCTTGTGTTTTCTACTAATCATGGCAGGAGAAAGTGGAGAGCAACAACCAACTTATGTTACACAAGATCAACTGAAGAAGTTAGTGGAAGACTTCAATAAACAGCTAAATGACAACATGACCAACATCCAAGCCACAATGGTTGCTGAAGTGGTGAAGGCTATGAAAGAAGGTGGCGCCACGGGTGTACATGATGAAGAGCTGAATGAGACCGATGAGGAGTTGGCCGTTCGGCTACAGCGGCAAGAGCAAGCAAATCTGAACACCCATGTGCATGGTCGTGGTGGTGGTGCCTTTGGCCGAGGAGGAGGCCGTGGGTGTGGACGTGGTGCTGCACCTGAAACTGACCCATAAGATACATTTAGGTTGCACCGCAATGATAATGATCAGCGCAATGAAGAGAAGTTTGGGAAGCTAAAATTCAGCATGCCCAAATTTGAAGGCACATCTGATCCTGATGCATATCTCACATGGGAGTTGAAGGTTGATAAAATCTTCCGTGTGCATAATTATTCAGAGGAGAAGAAAGTGCATATGGCTGCACTTGACTTTGATGGATATGCTCTCATTTGGTGGGAACAAATTCAGAACCAAAGAGAGGAGAATAGTGAATTACCAGTGGCAACATGGGCTGAGATGAAAAGGGAAATGCGAGCACATTTTGTTCCAAAACGCTATAAACGTGATCTCTTTGACAAGCTGCAGAATTTAAAGCAAGGAAGCAAGTCCGTGGAAGAGTACTACAAAGAGATGGAGCAAGCCATGATTACGGCTCGTGTGCATGAAGATGAAGAGCAGTCCATGGCACGTTTTCTCTCTAGCCTTAACAAGCCAATCAAACGTGTGGTGGAATTTCAGACCTACAACACTGTTGTGGACCTAGTGCATATTGCACAAAAGGCTGAAAGACAATTGCAAGAAGATGCTAGACCAAGCAAACCATCCACATTCAGCTCAAGAGCCTCATCAAGTGCTCCAAAAACAGCAAGGTTTGATTTGGGACGAGGTATATTTTCACCGGTTCAAATTCTAACTCCAATGCTCGTTCTGCTACTGCTGAAAAATCTGCTGCATCACCCCATGCTGGAAAATCTGCTCACTCAACACCATCAAAGTCCGATGTTGCAGTGGGTTTCACCTCTAGGAGTAGTGGAATTCAATGTTTTAAGTGCTTGGGCAGAGGTCATGTGATCAAGGACTGTCCAAACAATCGAGTTGTGATTGTTACTGAAGGTGGAGAATATGATTCAGCTAGTGAAGATGAGTGTGAACTCCCAGCTGAAAATGACAAGTGTGATGATACTCAAGAAACAAGCCATCATGACTATGAGGACTGTCCTTTTGAGGCCGGTAACACAATTGTTGTCACCAAAGCATTGAGTGTTCAGATCAAAGATGAAGAACAAGCGCAGAAATATAACTTATTCCAAACTCAAGCTAAGGTGGACAACAAGCTGGTCAAGTTGATCATTGATGGTGGCAGCTGCCACAACCTTGCTAGCAAAGAAATGTGTGACAAATTGGGGCTGACCACGATCAAACACCCTCACCCATATCATGTCCAATGGTTCAACGAAAGTGGAGATGTCAAGGTGCAATATATGGTGAGAGTCACTTTCAGCATACATGATTACACCGACACCGTTGAATGTGATGTTGTGCCCATGACTGTTAGTCACTTGCTGTTGGGAAAGCCATGGCAATTTGATAGGCGAGCTTTACATGATAGATATGATAACACCTATGCCTTCAAATGGCAAGGTAAAGGTGTTAAGCTACTGCCCATGACACCCACTCAAATTATAGCAGCAAACATGCAAAAGAAACTGAGTGAGAATGAGAGAGAAAAGAAAAACACTAGTGCTGTCCAAAAATCAGTGAGTGAGCGCCATAAGCACAACATGAGTGGTAAAAGAGAGGGTGAGAGAAAAAGAATGGTTATGGTAGCCACAAAATCTGAAGTGAAGGAAATGAGAGACAATCCCCATATGATGTATTTTGTGCTGCTGTACAAAGATGCAATTCTTTCCACTAATGATGTGACCTGTCTTCCTAGTGTTGTTGCTAATGTGTTGCAGGACTTTAGTGATGTTTTTCCCGAGGAGGTGCCTGCTGGTCTACCTCCACTACGCGGTATTGAGCATCAAATCGACCTCATCCCTGGTGCCTCGCTGCCAAACCGGCCACCATACCGCACCAACCCGGAAGAGACAAAGGAGATTCAACGACAAGTGCAAGAACTACTTGACAAAGGGTATGTGCGTGAAAGTCTTAGCCCTTGTGCTGTCCCTGTTATTCTTGTTCCTAAGAAAGATGGTACATGGAGAATGTGTGTTGATTGTAGGGCTATTAACAATATCACTATTCGATATCGTCATCCTATTCCTAGGCTTGATGACATGCTTGATGAACTTAGTGGTGCTGTTATATTCTCTAAAATTGACCTACATAGTGCGTACCATCAGATTAGGATGAAGGAAGGAGATGAATGGAAAACAGCTTTCAAAACAAAATTTGGCTTTTATGAGTGGTTAGTAATGCCTTTTGGTTCGACTAACGCACCCAGCACTTTTATGCGCTTAATGAATCATGTTTTGAGGGCTTTCATTGGAAAATTTGTTGTGGTTTATTTTGATGATATCTTGATATACAGCCGTACCATGAAAGAACATGTTGAGCATATAAAAATGGTTTTGGAGGTGCTTAGAACTGTAAGGTTGTATGCTAACATGGAAAAGTGCACCTTTTGCACCGACAAAGTTGTGTTTTTGGGCTTTGTTGTTTCAGGACAGGGAGTAGAAGTGGATGAATCAAAAGTTGAGGCTATCAAGAATTGACCCACCCCTATCAATGTGAGCCAAGTGAGAAGCTTTCATGGCCTTGCTGGTTTCTACCGGTGCTTTATGAAGAATTTCAGCACCATTGCAGCCCCGTTAAATGAGCTAACAAAGAAGGGTGTTGAATTTGTGTGGGGTAAGTCACAAGAAGCTGCTTTTCAAGAGCTAAAGAATTGTTTGACTTCAGCCCCATCGCTTGCTTTACCTGATTTTCAGAAATCATTTGAGATAGAATGTGATGCTAGTGAGATAGGCATAGGAGGTGTTTTGATGCAAGATGGCAAGCCCATAGCTTATTTTAGTGAGAAACTTGGTGGTGCTCAACTGAATTATCCTGTTTATGATAAAGAATTGTATGCTCTAGTTCGTGTGCTTGAAACTTGGCAACATTACCTATGGCCTAAAGAATTTATCATTCATTCTGATCATGAGGCTTTAAAATACTTGAAAGGTCAAGCAAAACTGAACCGTAGGCATGCAAAGTGGGTTGAGTTCATTGAGTCTTTTCCCTATATTGTCAAGTACAAGAAAGGGAAGGAAAATGTTGTTGCTGATGCTTTATCTAGAAAAAGTGTTTTGCTTAATCAATTGCAGGTCAAGGTTCCAGGATTAGAAAATATAAAGGAGCTATATGCCACTGACCTTGTTTTTGCAGAACCATACTTGAAGTGTCAAGAAGGGAAAGGATGGGACAAGTACCATTTGCATGATGGGTTCTTGTTCCGAGCTAACAAATTGTGTGTTCCAGATTCGTCCATTCGTTTACTCTTATTGCAGGAATCACACATGGGAGGATTGCTGGGTCACTTTGGTAGAGAAAAGATTTACATGATGCTGAGTGATCACTTCTACTGGCCTAAGATGAGGCATGATGTGGAGAGGATGGTGCAGCGGTGCGTCACTTGCCATAAGGCCAAATCAAAACTGAACCCCCACGGTTTGTATACTCCACTCCCCACTCCAAATGCACCTTGGGAAGACATAAGCATGGATTTTGTTTTAGGCTTACCGAGGACTAAGAAGGGGAGGGATTCAGTTTTTGTTGTAGTGGATAGGTTCTCAAAAATGGCACATTTTATTCCCTGTCATAAGAGGGACGATGCGTCGCATGTAGCTGACTTGTTTTTCAGGGAAATTGTGAGACTACATGGCGTGCCTAGAACCATTGTTTTAGATCGTGATGTGAAATTCATGAGCTATTTTTGGAAGACTTTGTGGGTCAAACTTGGGACAAAGTTGTTGTTCTCAACAACTTGTCACCCACAAACCGATGGACAGACGGAGGTGGTGAACCGCACATTGTCCATGCTGCTACGGACAATGATCAAGAAGAATCTCAAGGAGTGGGAGGACTGCTTGCCCCATGTTGAGTTTGCATACAATAGGGCAGTCCACTCGACAACACAAATGTGCCCATTTGAAGTTGTGTATGGTTTCAAACCAATAACACCACTTGACTTGCTGCCACTTCCACTTCAAGAGCGTGCAAATATAGAGGCCTCCAAGAGGGCTGATTATGTGAAGCAAATCCACAAGAAGACCAAGCAAGAGATCGAGAAGAAGTCAAGATACTATGCTGCAAAGGCAAACAAGAATCGCAAGAAGATGATCTTTGAGCCTGGTGATTATGTTTGGGTCCATCTTCGGAAAGACAGATTTCCGGAGAAACGCAAGTCCAAGTTGCTGCCTCGAGGTGATGGCCCATTCAAGGTTCTTGATAGAATAAATGACAATGCATACAAGATTGAGCTTCCGGGAGATGAATATGCAGCGAGCAACACCTTCAATGTTGCTGACTTGTCTCCGTACCACGGTCATGAGCAATCGAGTCGAGGTCGACTCTTTTTGAAGAAGGGGAGGATGATGAGGACATCCCTCCATTGTCGGATATTAAGCTACGATGTCCCGAAGCTCCTGAAGAAATGCAACCTTGTTCGAATCTCCTTGTGGCCCATAAACCGTGGTCAGCTAGTAACAGAAACCATCGGCCGTCATGGTGACCCGAAGAGTGAGAGAGTTATTGTGACGAAGAAAGTGAGACCCCACCTAGCGATCAAGCCGCCAAGCCACAAGAATGCCGCCACAGGTGCGGACGGCTGGAAGATAGCAGTAGCCAAAATTAGTTCCAAGCATGTCATAGACAAGGCGGTCGTCGATAACATCAAGCTTGGTCTCTAGTAAACACAAAAGTGAAATACGTTCCTGATCAACAACCATGCGCGCAGCGTCGCGGCGCGTCCAAGAGTTCAACCCCGTATATTCCAAATCAAGCTGTTTTCCTATCCATTGATGGGATGGGATGACCTAACGGGAGTGTGCGCATCACTCTTCCTCCTCCGCCGCCTCGCACGACGCCGGTGGCTCACCATGGAATAGGGTCCTAATTGTCGCGCGATGCGCCGATGAAAGTGGACCATGGAAGACCTCGGTGTACTCAACGTAGGCGTTGGCGTCGGGAGATCTCTGTTCGGAGGTTATCCTTAGCTCATGCATAAGCACGTTTTGTGCTTGCGTAACTAGGTTTGAGACCCTCGCTCGGCCTAATGCCGCAACCCGCTATCTGCGCTCGGGGAGCTCCGAAGAGCCCGGGCCTGCCATGGGGGTTTTTGGGGCAACGACGTGGTGGTGGTGTGGGCAGCACAGGTGGCGAGCAAGGTGCTGAAATGGTTGAGATAAACCGTTGCACATTGTCTTGATCCGGTGGAGCTGTTACCGACTGCGACGGGGTGAGGTTTAGTGGAGAAATCGATAGCGACTCTCTGGTTGTGGTAACGTTCGCCAAGTCCTCCCGGGAATGTTGCGGTTGCAGAGTAATGGTGTCCCCGGAGTGGACTGGCTCAATGTTGGGCCTCACTAAGTTCGGCCCGGCTGCGGGATATGTGTGAGCTACCCAAAACCAAGCCTGGGGAGGCTCGAGCTGGGCTTAGGGATGGCAATGGGGCGGGTTCGGGACAGGTAGAGGATATCCATGCCCACCCCGCCAAATCTGTCGGGTAAAAATCCCCACCCGTCCCCGTCCCCATGGGTGAAAATCAATCCAACATCCCCGTCCCCGTCGGGTATCCGGGCGGGTATCGGGTACCCACCGGGTAAAATATTATAAACACAGTTTGACAGCATATTTGCATTACCAAAGTGCTATCCAAGCATTTCACACATGCGGTCATCCAGAATAACATAGTGCCATACATAATTAACAGTAACACACACATGCATGTCAAAAGGTCCATAGTGCATCCAGAAACCAGTTAACAAAGTCTCACTCTCACGGAACAAACTAATATATCATAGCGCATCCGAGAGACTAGAATTAACATTAACAGATCATAGTGCATCCATAATTAACACTAACACTCACATAGTCTCACACTCACATACTCACATAGTCTAATACAACCAGATTACACAAATTGAGCCTCACAGATAAATTAAGTCTCACACACATGACAACATCTCATATTCTCATAGTTGATGTTGAAAGTAAAAATAAAATGAGTCTCACAAATAAATTAAGCCCCGCGGCACTGGCACCGGCGCCGCGGCGTGCGCGAACTTCACGGGACGGGAGTGGCGACGTGCGGCGACCGAGGAGGCAAGGAAGCGTCGAAGCGAGGTCGCGAGCCGCGAGGACGCGTGGTCACGTGCTGGCGTGCGACGACGCGGCGTGCGGACTGCAGCGTGTGCGAATCGCACGGGACGGGAGTGGCGGCGTGCGGCCGATGCGGGTGCGGGACGGGAGTGGCGGCGTGCGCGAACCGCCTGGACGCTTGATCGCGGGTGGCTCGTGGTGGCTCTCGGTCCGGGGACCGGGGGTCCGGGGCTGGGGTGCGTAGGGGATAAGGTAGGGTTAGGGTTTAGATTTACGTGGACTGGGTTGCAAACAATATGGGCTGGGATGTACTACTCCCTTACTAAATTGTTGTCGCCGTTGACTTTTTTTAAGTTTGACCATTTGTCTTATTCAAATAAAGTTTAACAAATGTCATATATTTTGTTGGAATATGTTTTATCACTAAAGAAACTTGAAATGTATCATATTACTTTTTGTATTTGAAGATTTTTTTGAATAAGACGAATGGTCAAAAGCCACGAAAAAGTCAATGGCGACAATAATTTAGTAAAGGAGGGAGTACTTCAATTTTTGGGTCGAGTTCTCCATGGGTAAAAATCAATCCCTACCCCGTGCCCGACTAGTGTCGTGGCGGGTACGGGCGCCACCCACGGGTGAAAAATGGCCCCCATCCCCGTTCCCATCGGGTCATGTACCCGGCCCCCGAATTGCCATCCCTAGCTGGGCTAGGGTGCCCGTGCCGGTCCCTCCGTTCTAGTCCTGCCGGGTAACAGTTGGGCTCAGCTCCGATTCGAAATCGACACGGGATAAAGGCGGAACGCGGGCAGGTGAGGGTTGCACCGGAACAGTAAATGCCAGGATTGCATGGTCCTGTGGCGGCCGCCCAACGACTAGTAACAACACAAGCAAGTATTGGTCATCAACCCCCTGTCACCCTGCAAATAAAACAACCCTGCTACTTAAAACCAGTAACCTCACCAATCAAAACTCCTATGTAGCTGACTGCTCACTCACTGCCCTGCTTCTCCTTCCCCCCACCGCCCACGTACCAGCTCCAGCACTCTCCACTTCCAAGAAACAAACCCGCCATGGCTGGCTCGCCTTGCAAACACCACAGCTCTGCGGCGATCACCTCCCGCCGTCGCTGCCGCATCTGCGCCTTCGTCTCGATCGGCGCACTCCTCGCCGTCACCGTGGCCGTCGTCGTAATGGCCGTGACAAAGCTCAACCCGCGCGCCACGTCAGCCACGCTCGAGGGCCTCCGACTGGTCTCGCTCTCCCTCTCTCCTAGTGGGCCCTCCCTTAACGCCACGTTCGACGCCGACCTCGCCGTTCGCAACCCGAGCACCCTGGCCGCGTTCGCGCACGACGCCGGCGGCCGCGCCGAGGTCTACTACCGCGGCGCGCTCGCCGCCGACGTCGACCTGCCCGCTGGCCGGGTCGCGGCCGGCGGCGCCGAGGTCCTCACCGTGCGGTTCACGGTCCTCGCCGATCGTCTTGCCGCGCGCGCGCCGGAGCTGTACGGAGACCTGGTCGCCGGAAACGGGGGCGTGCGGCTCGCCGTGCGGACGGTGGTGCCCGGCAGGGTCACGGTGCTCGGCATGCTGAGGCGCCGCGTGGTGGTGACCACGGTGTGCGACGTCGTGGTCAGGGTGCGTTCGTCGGGCGCAGCGGAGACGTCGTCGTGCCGGTACGGGACCAAGCTTTACTAGCTCATGTCAGTGTGACAGCGGGCAAGATTATTGCTTTTGGAAACTTGCAGTGGTGGTGCAGATACCATAATGTGGTAGGGAGAGATCAAATGTTTGACTGGTAGATGGATTGATGTGTTTGGACTGTTAGGTTGATGAGTGGTTAGTGGTTACTGTAAAATGTACGGTCGCTACAAAGATAGCTATGTGCCTATATACGAATAAATAATCCGCGAAAATCCACTGAAGTTCGAATTGATATGCATGTATGTGTTCTACTGTTCAGATTCATGTATATCTGTAGGACGCATACACATTTTGGCATAACTAAACTGATGACCAACATAACAATGGCATGAAACTGATCACAGGCTACACATGCAAAATCAGACAACAAACTTGAAGGACCAAGCGAATTGACCCACAAATAGAACTGCCCAATAGTACCATTATGCGGTAACAGCATATTTCAGTGAAAAATAATTATAAATTGACCTTTTATGGGTATCAGTGACAAAACAAAACAGAATGGATAGACCGACATGTAGAAGACTACTCTCTGTATCCATCGATAATGTTCTATGGTAGGACTTGAAAATTCAAGTTTCCAATGTTGAGGAAATAAGGACCAAATACCATATCTAAGGCTTACTAACCAGATAACATGGGATACCAAAGGACACTATCTGTACCGTGCTGCATTCCACTGAAGATTTGAGGACGTAAGAGACCTCGAACAGTCAGTTCAATGCTGTTTATTGTCAGACAACATTGGGATCTTTGAGAGAAGCTTCGCGTCGAGTACTGCATATTGCTTCTTGATCTCAATCAGAGCCTTCTCACCAACGACATCGACTTGATCTTCGTATTTCTCGTATAGCATGGGCAGAGTGTATGCCATCAGGAAAACTGTAAAGAAGTATAAAATGTCATGAATGATATAGGCAATAGAAGTATAACTGATGATCTGGCATGAGTAAGATAGAACCAGTTTATAATGTGGGCTTTCACACATATTATCATGAGGTACTGAGGTGTGCAAACAACCTATGGCTATTATCAGAATGTATATATTAGTAGGCATGTGCCTCTGTTTTACTATTAAATATTTCCATTTGTTGCCCCTTCATATTTCTTTGGTTGAATTAATATTATAAATGAAAACACAAGTATAATCGCACATTATTTCTGCAACCTGTTGCACGTACGAATTTATATTCTAATATTGATAATGTATTAATACAAAGAAGGTAGATGAGAATATTACTAGTGTAAGACAGAGTCAAGAAGCTGAAGCAACTCCCAAGAATAGAAATAAACCATAGGACTGCAATTGACTGCAAGAAAAGTGATCAATGAGAAAAATGAAAAAGAATAACATAATATCAACGGAAGAAAACTAGGAGAGAAAAAAATATGCAAAATTTCAGGTTACCGTGAGGTATGTCTTGAGGTCTTTTCCAGAAGCAATATTGCGCAATGTAAAGAAAGCCTCGTTGATTTCTTTCCTAGCCATGTGAGCAAACTTCAAGCACTGGACTTCAGATAAAATGAGCTCCGGGAACTTGGGAGGAGACCTGAAATTCAAATCAGTCACGAAGTTTGTTTGTACAATCAGTTGACAAATGGATGGATTGTTGTTACTACATTATTGTTTCAACTTGTTGAATGGAAATCAAGGTTCTTTTACATATATATTTTTACATTTTTTTTTATGTTCTTTTAATATATATAGAGGTTCCCAACATAATCAGTGCCCATTTTTTACAGATAGAGAAAGCAAAGTGGAGCGTTGGCAAGGTTACAGATTGATTTTAACTGCCAAACGCATGGGAATTTATATATACAGAAGGAGGGACCTGTTGATAAAGGATGCAGCATTGGCCCAGACGAAGCAGACTGTGAGGAAGACGATGAGCGAGTGACAGAGGAAGGTGAGCAGGTGGTAGCCGATACCCTCAAATAACAACCAGATCACGGTGATGCCTGCCAGGATGCTTCCGGATGTCTGTTTGTTCCTCCAAAGCACAAGATCAGCAGCTGCAAACAGACGAAAAGATTAGATGGGTGAATTCCTTTCCGTAATATATAGTACTAATTTCTAGTCGTTTTTTTTTCGGTTTCAGGAGTGTTAAACCTTTTGAGACGACTGCACACATGATGGCTTTTTACGCATTTCTAACAGGAAATCATCCATATAAATACCTTTGCCGCCACCAAGGACGTGATGGAGCGGATGCTGCCTCCCAAAGAGCTTCTTCTTCTTCTTGGATTTCTTTGGCTTCTTATCATCATCAGAGTCTGATGAAGACGAGGACGATGAGTGCTTGTACTCATTGATCTTGTCGCTTATCTTCTCTAGTATGGATCCATGCTCCTCGTTTTCGGACATCATCCCCTCTCCTAACTTTTCACAGATATACAGAAATGAAAACAGTTATACATGATGCAAACAAAACAAAAACATCCCCGAACACCCAACTGAGGCCTGATTCCGGGCAACGTTGCGACAGTGAATTTAACAAACGAGAAACTAAAAGGGAACGGGAGAGGCGGGTCCAGAACACAGATCAAAATCCATGGACAAAGAGAACATAGATCAAAGATGCTTACAGCGAATAGATGATTTATTTATCGGTCGATATCCCCCTGTCCGGTTCTTGCCGGATCTTTATGTTCGTTTTGGACTTCTTAGGTCTCCACGCGCGCTGATCATTCCTTGTTCTTGTTCGTCGGGTGGAGTTCTTCTTTGGGTGGAAACCGAAATGGAAGGGGTGGCGTCGCAGATATAACGGTTGGGAGGCAAAGGCGGGGGTGCCCAGAAATAGTAACAGATCCTTCACATATTTTTTTCTGTTTTGCGAGAACCGATCCCTCATTTTGATAACGTGTGAATGCATGCTGATTTTGGTGTCCCTCTAAACCGACTATATCATTCATGGCTCGTTTATGAAGTTCGATTTTTAATCCTTTTTATGTACTTGATATCACGTAATAAAAATGTAATTCAAAATTGATAAATATTATGTAACTAATAGAATAGAAATATTAAGAAAGAATAAATTACATGTTGCGCCCTGAATAAGTCACCTTTAGTTGAGATTTACCCTTAAACCACATTTTGTTGCAGAATCCCACACCCACATACTATGGCCGAGCAACAACAATGGAGCGAAAAACCAGTTGTAACTGGTCTTTATAGCATTGATGGCAAAAGGTACCCATATACATATAACCCACCCATATGAATAAATAATTTATTCTTTGATGCTTCTATCCTTCTCTTTCTTGGAAAAATGACTGGAATTGCATGATTTAGTCATTAGTGGGTCCACCATATATTTTACTAGGGTGGACAATAGCATTGTAAGAATTTAACACAACTATTGCTACATGTTGTCGGACTCAGCTATAAAGACTACTTGGTCTTTATACAATGTGGTTGCCCTAAGGATGTTAGTGGGCTTGCCCTCATCTAATATAAATTTTGCGGGTAACCTACGAAAATCTACGAAATTTGTATCAAATCTGAGTTTGCGGGTAGGGCTACTTGAATCCCAATGTATCTCCGGCTAAATCTAGCCCATCGTCGCACATCAATCCTCCTTCACTATGTAAAAACAGGCTTTTAGTGACACTTCCAGAGAGACATTAGTGACGTTTTTTTATGCGTCACTAAATTTGTCACTAATGAAAAGTTAATAGTGACACATTTTTTACTCGTCACTAATTATGCTCAAGTTAGTGACACGCGATAACAGGATGCGTCACCAATCTACAATGTAAATAGTGACGCTTTTTGTTAGGACGCGTCACTAATCTGTGACATAAATAGTGACGTTTTTTTGTAAAAACGCATCACCAATTACTAGTTTCGAGGTCATTGGTGATACCTCAAATGGTTTGGTTTCAGACTATAATGTACAGGAACACACACCATAGGCAGCAATAACAATCATAGCTTATGACAATTACACAAATAAAGTTAACTCACATCACACGCATGAATATGATTCATTGCATAAAAATCATAGGCAAAACATAAATTCAATGCATCTAGTTGCATTTTACACAAATTCACTCCAATAGCACTTCTCCTAGAACACAAATCTAGTGGCTCTTAACTACCTACACACACCACAGTAGACATTGATACTAATGCAACTAACGCTTGGAATCCCTGAGCTTTTATAGTGGTATTCTTATTGTCGATCACCTGTGACATCAAGAAGGAAGCGCGCTTTTCTCGAATGTCGTCCAACACTTCTTCTCCCAGTGGATTCAGCATCACTTCAAAGTCCTGTGAATTTTTGAGAAAATAAGTGAGCGCTATATTGGAGTTGAGGTAGTATGCAGAAACACGGAAGTATGTACAAATATTCCAGACAGCATAGTACCAACGCATGAAACAGCATGAGTAGGGGCCTTCCCTGTTATGCTTCCTAGTCCCATGAGATGTTATTTATTTAGAGTCTGCCACTACACTTTGACAAACTATTCCCAGAAAAAAGGAACCTGAACCCTCCCTACAACATCTCAGGCAATAATCCAATTTGTAGTGTACAAATTTGAACATAGACAGGAAGTTCATAAGTACATCACCAAATAATAATAACCACATGGGACTAGGAAGCATAGCTGCTTACTACAGACTTCAGGAAGAGAAGATGAGGAAACCCCACCATGCCTAATTGCTACGGGTGCCATTATGCTTATGCTGCACGAATCATAAACAATAGATACAAAACTAGGTAAGACAGTGGATGTACAAAATATTAACTACTGGATGATAAACCACTAGAAGAAATACCGATAAATCTCTACTGTTATTTATACTATCAACTGTTCTCTGAAACTAGGGTTAACATCTGCAAACAGGTATATACTTGCAGGCTTATAAGATTCTTCTACTACTATGGTGTTTGGAATGACCCATTACCTTGTAAGACCACAAACTAAGCAGTTACATAAATAAAAATTTGTAAATAAGAAGTATTGTGCCATGAGGCCTAATGCCTCTAACAGGTGAGGCCTGGGCAAATGTTTGCAACAAAATCAAACAATAAACATGTGACTTTACTGCATCTAGCATGACCTGAAGAGTCACAAGTCTCTGATTTTCACAGCAAAATGAGCAGAAATGCCACACGTGGAGGGAAACAGTAGCCCTCACTACCAAAACAGAAATGCTGTAGTCCACCTGGGATCAATCGAACAAGTCCACATCCACAAAGAAGAACAGCACAACACAAGAAAGGATGTGTCCCAATACACATCAGTCCAGAGCACTTCTACACAAAATCATGGCCAAGATCAGATAGGAGCAAAGCAAGCAAGCAATTGCACACCACAAGCATATTTTAGTTTTCTATGGTAATTTCTCAATGAATTTATCAGTTAGTCATCTGCTATGGTAGCAATGCAAACACACGACCATGTAATTTTTCATGTTGTAGTTATTACAGATCACAGGAGTAAAGAATTTGATCAGTAGTAAGACGAACAAGTAAATAACCTGAATCCTTTTCCTATGGTTAGTCACCTCAACAAATTCATTAAGGCAGCTGGTATATGTTTCACTCTATAGGCTGCAATAAACCAATAAATAGAGTACAGTCTTAGGCAAAGAAGCTACCTTGATCACAGTTGCTTGCTGCAGAGCTGTGCTGCTGCCTGTCGCTCGGCATTGGCCATCTGGTAGAGCATCTTCAGTCCTGCTGCACACACAGATTTAGAAATGGCTGGGAATAATAACTCAGAGAACCATTCTATTTGGTACTCAGAAATAGTTTCAGAGATTTGACCTCAGGCAAAAGAACATCCAACTTTCCACTCTTTTTCATTTTCTTTTGCATATCTACATGGCAATGAAACAAATGAACTAAAACATTTTAAGGCCTATTTAAAAAAATATGGATATACAGCTAAAAAAAGGGGCATTCGTGGTAATGCCGGATGCAATAGCATAACATACTGGATATTGTTGAGTGCATCCAGATCAAGTGAATACAGTTCATCCACCTGTTAAAGGAAATACACGGAAGAGCATATCGTAATATGCTAGTTTTTGAATTGCAGCAAAATTATCTCAAGTATCCCTTGACTGTATTTATAACCAGTCATTCGGTAATAGATCATTAGCAAACTGTTTTCGATTAGAAATACCATGTCAGTTCAAAACAAGAAAATAAATCAGAGTTTGATGGTGTGCTGCTGTCTACACTAAAGAATGGAAACCATGATTATGAGTCGTTTATTACAGCAACTATATAGGAAGGATAGAGTTATGATAACACTTCAGCATAGAAACAATGGTATTGTTACGAACCCTAGCTCTGAATTGAACTGAATTAAAGGCTGTGACAATCAGGATATGCCACCGAAGTTGCAGTCATATCATCATCCATGATTCAGGGGATTGAAGCATATATGTGCAGAGAAGGTTTACTGGTGATTCTCTATCCCGGTTCCATTTCAAAATTCAGTGTATTAGCAAACATTATTCATCAAATGCTGAGAGCGAAGATGGAATTAGTGCACGGAATAAATCATATTAACTAGTAAAGTTGAATTGTTACAAACTAAGTGATTTTTGCCAAGCAATAAAATAGATGTCGTCCTTTACACAGACATTGTGGTGAACACATGGTGTGCATGGAAAAACAAAACAAAAGCAGCTCATGCTGGGATCGATGGTGATGATGATGCAACAACACCAACCCAAATAGGGAAACAAGACAGAGAGAGGCGACAGGAGTACCTGACCAATGTGTGAGTGAGAAGGGAGAGGAGGAGGCTGACCTGAGCAATTCCCATGGCTAGCAGTAGAGATTTGCATGTCGCAGTCGCAAGCACCTGCACGTTGTTAGGTTGTGCGTGGTGCTTGAAGTCCACTCACGCCGGTGGCTCAACCCGCCGCTATCGCAGAGGGGCAGGCGAGCGAGGATGGAGTGGATGGTGGACAAGTGTGGCCTTAGCCGGAGCTAGCGGGGTGGTGAGCGCGATCGCCATGGAGCTGGGGCCCCTGAGATGGAGGGGCGGTTGGATCCGACGCGAGATGCGTGTGGAGAAGGAGAAGAATGGTTGAGCTTGGTCACCACACATAGATCCGCCAAGCTTGCATCCGCAACGAGGACGAGGGAGCCACATCCATGCCTGTTGTCACGCCGCGCCGAGGGAGCCTCCGCAAGGCCTTGAGATCTGCTGCATCCACCGCCGCCACCTACCGAAATCGAGGAGGGAGAGTCTCGGCCGAAGAGCCTAGCGGCTCGAATGGAATCGGACTTGAAAGTCGCCTAGAGGGGGGGGTGAATAGGCGAACCTAAAAATTCTGCGAAATAACACTAAGACGAAAATGTCAAATACCGGAACTTCCGGTGCGAGGGTGATAAATGCGGAATTAAACCCTACACAATTCTAGTGATTGCAACAAGGAAAAACACAACCCTATGCAATTCTAGAAAATTAACGGCACAACGGAAAACTAACAAGTAACCTAGCAAAGTAAACAACAACGCGCTTAAGTAAAAGAGGGAGCACAAGTCACCGAAGTTCAAGCCCACCAAGGACTCTACGTCTCCGTTGAGAAAGTCCACCAAGGACCGGGTTTCTCTCAACCCTATTTCTCCCTCAAGTCACCACCAAGGTTGAGCTTGAGTTTTCCACTATCAAGGTCCCTTCCGGAACGGGCAATACAAACTTCTCGGGCGTCACCATACAAGTTGGGAGCTCACGAGCATGCCTAGCCGTCTAGGAGCTCAAAGCTCCAAGAGTAAGAAATCCAAATCACAAGCTTGACGGGAGTGAAGATTCTCAAGAATGGAATCAAGTCTCTCAAACACTTGCTCAAAGTCTCTCACTCAAATCCTAGCTCAAGGATGAAATTTTTGCTTTTGGAGTAAGTGGAGTGAAGCTCAAGTGTGTTTTGGTTCGGAATCTGCAAGAGTGTGAGTGTGGGCTGGAGTGTGGCTTATATACCACAGCTCCAAAAAGAGCCGTTGGCCTGTCTAAAACCCCGCACCGGAACTTCCGATAGCATATCGGAACTTCCGGTATGGTTCGAATTAGGGTTAGATCTGGATTTTTGGCCCGCACCGGAACTTCCGGTGGAGTACCGAAACTTCCGGTACCTAGGTTTAGGGTTTGAAAACGGGACCGCACCGGAGCTTCCGGTGTCATATCGGAACTTCCGGTATGGCATTCCGAGAGAGCTTAGAGCTCTCTGTTAGCCTACCGGAACTTCCGGTACCGAGGACCGGAACTTCCGGTATGGCTTTTCCGGAGAGCTAAACTCTCTGTTAGCCTACCGGAACTTCCGGTACCAGGGACCGGAACTTCCGGTATGGCTTTTCCGGACAGACTAAACTCTCTGTTAGCCTACCGAAACTTCCGGTACCGTGGATCGGAACTTCCGGTATGGCTTTTTCGGAGAGCTAAACTCTCTGTTAGCCTACCGGAACTTCCAAGTACCGGGACCGGAACTTCCGATATGACTTTTCCAGAGAGCTAAACTCTCTGTTAGCCTACCGGAACTTCCGAGTACCGGGGACCGGAACTTCCGGTATGGCTTTTCCGGAGAGCTAAACTCTCTGTTAGCCTACCGAAACTTCCGGTACCAGGGACCGGAACTTCCGGTATGGCTTTTCCAGAGAGCTAAACTCTCTGTTAGCCTACCGGAACTTCCGATACCAGGGACCGGAACTTCCGGTATGGCTTTTCCGAGAGCTCGAGCTCTCTGTAAGCCTACCGGAACTTCCGGTACCACACCGGAGCTTCGATGGGTCCAGAAAGAATGGGTTTGGGAGGATTTTCTTATGTTTGTGAGCATCTCCATTCTTTGCCAAAGTTGTGATTTGCATCCCTCTTTATAGTACGGCATCCCTATGACTCAAAGCAAAGAATAAAAGAGAGGCACAAGCTTTGAGAAGGGGCTTTTCAAAATTCTTCTTTTATTGCATTTCACATTTCTTTTCTCCTTTTTGATTGTGCTTGCTACACTTTCATGTTCTTTGGATATTCACTACACACATTCTCATGAAAGCATTAGTCCAAATTTAATTGTATTGATATTAATCATCCAAAATAAAATGAGGGGCCTAGATGCACTTTCAATCTCCCCTTTTTGGTGATTGATGCCAATACAATCAAATTTCTAAAAAGATAGATTAAAAAACACAACTTGCAAAGATAAAAGACGAGCTCCCCTTAATATGTGCATGAAATTGAATTTCAAAAGTTGGTCTTTACAATACCAAATGCACATTAGAGATACAAATCATGAGGAGCTCCCCTTTATCTATGCATCCATAATATGAAACCACAAACAATGCAATATGACATTTTATCATCACACAAATGCATCTAAAAAGAGAGAACAACAATACACCAAGCATATCATAAAGCAAACCACATAGATAGATAAGTAAACCAAGTCTAAACTTGTTACAAGCATCTATTGTTCAACCCAACCAAACCACTTGTCCATCTCACATAGTTCATTACATTATAAAAACAGAGATAAAGATAAATAGAAATTTCTTCTCCCCCTTTGGCAACACATCACCAAAAAGAGAAAAGAAGCTGGAACGCCCAAGGAAAGATCACTCATCATCATCATCGTCGTCCTCGCCGTCCTCCTCATCGCTCTCCTCCTCATCCTCGGGCGTGCCACGCCCTTGCCTTTCTCATGAAGCGGAATCCGAGTGCTAGAGCGGGGAGCGGTGGTAGGATGGGACGTCCTCTGCACTATCATCTTCTCCACTCTCGGTGCCACCGCCCTCCACATCCTGAGCTGCTGCCTGTGCTGCTCGTGCCGCCACTCCTGCGGCCTGCCGATATGGAGCCCAAGGATCCTCCCACCGACGAGGTACAATCGGAGCAGAGTCCAAAGGAGGAGGAGGTGGCTGCTGCTGCTGCTGGGCAAGGTGAGTGAGGTAGCGGTGATGACCTTCATTGATGTGCCGCTGCTCCATCCTCATCTCATAGATATCATCACTGTTTGCCTTGCACATACGGAAGATAGACTTGAGGACCGAGCTGATGAATCCGGACTTGCTGCGAGTCCGGCGAGAAGAAGTAGCTGGAGCATCTCTAGCTGCCCGATCCGATGGTGGAGGAGGTGGTGCCTGTCTCATCGGGGATCCCCGAGGGGTGGGTAGAAGACGGAACCTCTTGGGACGAAGTCCGGGGTGGTCCCTATCATAAACAAAGTGCATCCCGATGTGACAGTCTCAATCATCTTCATAATAAAGGGGGCAAACGATAGACTTGCCTTGTGAGTGTATGAGTGGTTGATGATCGAAGTCCGAGATGTGCTCAAAAACACGGAACGACTCGGCTCCGGGACGTATGGCACATAGCAAAGTCTTGGAGGCTGCCGACAAAGAAGATGCATCCCCTATCTTAGGATCCAAAGTCCATCCGAACATGTTGTTCGGAACACGGTAGTAGGGGTGCGAGTCCGAAGTGTGTCCCAATGATCATCCCCTTGGGCTGATCATAGCGGCTGTCATACATAAACTCCAAAGCCGCGTCATCCGGAGGGTCAAACACATTCACATTGTTCTTCATAGCATCTGCATGACCAAATCCGAGAATCTGTGCAAACTCGGCATAGGTAACCTGAAACCGGTTTCCATCAAGTGTCCAATACATGATGGGGTCCTCCTGTGAGTCTTCATTGAACTCAAGCCAAAGGGTGGCATAGAACTGAACCACCGGTTCCGTGTTCCACCCATACTCAAGCCCCATGAGCTCCACCATGTCTCTCCTATCACACTCGGCCTTGATTTGAGTGAAGACCGGATCATTCCGACGAGCCATCCAATCCCACTTGATCCACTTCATCTCATGAGTCTTGTTCTTCGACTTGAGCACCTCCTTGTACCACTCGGCTTGGGTGTGGTCCCAAAACCTAATGTCCTCCACACCCCTTTCCTTTGCCTTGATCCACGGGCACTTGCTCCTATATTTTTGCACCTCATCTCTCGTAGAAGGGTACATTATAGCCTGCACTGCCACTCACAGCTGGTGACCGCAGCTCATACTTGTAGTGCTCCTGCAAGTTGCGGGCGATGGGGAGAAACCACTCATCCCCGCCCACATTTCCCGCCTCCTCCTCACTTTCTCCTTCCTCACTTGACAGCGGAGCGGGAGGAGGTCTCCTAGCTGTGCTCTTCCCTTTGCCTTTTCCAAGTCCTTTGCCCTTGCCGGGGCCAAGACCACGGGAGGAAGATTGGTGACCGGTTCCCGTGGCTTGCCTCTTGACAAGGCGCGGATTCGGCACATCAAAGTCCGAGTCCGAGTCATCATGACTTGGTGGTGCGGGACGCTTGGACACCGTCTCCTTCCTGCCACGAGTCATCTAACAAAGATAAAAACATGTGTAAGGAGCAACATACATAATGTGGATATCTAGAGATACTACAAGGATGCTAACAAGAAAGGTTCCTGTCGGAACTTCCGGTGCAGTGCCGGAACTTCCGTACCCTCGGTACCGGAACCTCCGACGGGTTCCTTAACTGTCGAGAAGATGACCCATACCGGAACTTCCGGTATCCTACCGGAACTTCCGGTAGAGGTCAACCCTAACCCTAGCGGTGCGAAAAATCACATCTAGCCAATAGATTTACTTCCTAGAAGCATGCTAGTGTTCTAGAACTGCTAGAGAACCATCTAAGCATCAAATATTCTTAGGAATTCAAGGATTCAACCCTAGATCTAGAAGTGAAGGCAATGAAGGAATACCTTCTCCCCTAGCTAGGAACTTGAAGAAGACCGGAGAGATGAACTTGGTGAAGACTTGCCGAAGAACGCCGCCCGAAGTTGAAGAGGTCTTCCGGTTGATGAAGATTCAAAGTGGAGAGGTTGAAGAAGGTGGAGCCTAATTTAAATGGGAGCCGTCCCTTTCAAGGGGACGGGCTCCCCTATTTATACTTGCCGCCCCGCACCGGAACTTCCGGTAGCCTACCGGAACTTCCGGTGCGGGCTCAAACCCTAGGTCAACGTCCCGCACCGGAACTTCCGGTAGCATACCGGAACTTCCGGTGTGGGCATGACACCCGAGGGTGAGCTCCCGATCGGAGCTTCCGGTGCGGGTACCGGAACTTCCGACCGGAAGGAAAAATCTCCTGTTCGACCTTCGGTCGGAACCTCCGTACCCTACCGGAACTTCCGAGTGGGAAAAACGCCGAGCTCCCGTCCCCATACCGGAACTTCCGGTACCCTACCTGAGCTTTCGGTAGGGAGGAAAACGAGAGAGGAAGGGTTGAAATTTTGGGGGAATTTTCAAAAATAATTTTGATGGACTAGTGGGATATCTTGACATCATGTGATCAGTATACAATCAACAATCAAAGCTATGATCACATTTTGACAAGATTTGACCTATAGGTCAAGAACTAAGAAAAAACTTTCAAAATAGCTTGGTTAATTTTTGAAAGCATGCATTTCAACTTAAGATCCAAAACGATTAAAACAACAAGGAAATGTGCACGCTTTTACACCACGTTACTAGAGTCAAGTATATTTAGCTCACTCCTTAGATAGCAAAACCGGCTTTCATCTAATGGCTTGGTGAAAATATCGGCCAATTGATTTTCGGTTTTCACATGGCTCACCTCAATATCCCCTTTGATAGAATGATCTCTCAAGAAATGATGGCGAATGTCCATATGCTTTGTGCGCGAATGCTCAACGGGGTTATATGCTAGCTTTATGGCACTCTCATTGTCACATAGGAGAGGAACATGGTCAACTTGTAACCATAGTCCCTTAGAGTTTGTCGCATCCATAATAGTTGTGCACAACAACTACCGGCCACAACATACTCCGCTTCGGCCGTGGAAAGGGTAACAGAATTTTGTTTCTTGGATGACCACGACACTTGGGACCTACCCAAAAATTGGCAAGTCCCGGAGGTACTCTTTCTATCCACTTTGTCCCCGGCATAATCCGCATCGGAATAGCCTATAAGGTTGAACTTTGAACCCTTGGGGTACCAAAGCCCTAGGTTGGGTGTGTGCACTAAATATCTCAAGATTCTTTTAACGGCCACCATGTGGCACTCCATAGGAGCGGCTTGGAAATATGCACACATACACACACTAAGCATGATATCGGGCCTAGATGTACAAAGATAAAGCAAAGAGCCGATCATAGAGCGAAAAACCTTTTGATCAACCGGCTTGTCCTTCTTGATGAGGTCGAGATGGCCGTTTGTTACCATGGGCGTCTTGGCGGGCTTTGCCTTGTCCATGTCAAACTTCTTCAATATGTCTTGAGTGTACTTGACTTGACATAGGAAGGTGCCCTCCTTGAGTTGCTTGACTTGAAATCCTAGAAAGAATGTCAACTCTCCCATCATAGACATCTCGAACCTATTTGTCATTATCTTGCTAAAATCATCACAAAACATTTGATTAGTAGAACCAAATATTATGTCATCGACATAAATTTGGCACACAAATATATCATGATCAAAACGCTTTGTGAAGAGGGTTGCATCCGCCTTGCTCATCTCAAAACCCTTTTTCAAAAGGAAATCCCTAAGGCATTCATACCATGCTCTTGGTGCTTGCTTAAGTCCATAGAGCGTCTTGTGGAGTTTGTACACGTGGTTAGGATACTTGGGGTCTTCAAAGCCCGGTGGTTGCTCCACGTACACTTCTTCCTTGATTGGCCCGTTTAGGAATGCACTCTTCATGTCCATTTGGTACAACTTGAAGTTGTGGTGAGTGGCAAAGACAAGTAGTATTCTTATTGATTCAAGCCTTGCCACGGGGGCATAGGTTTCATCAAAGTCCAATCCTTCTACTTGTGAATATCCTTTTGCCACCAATCTTGCTTTGTTCCTTGTTACAACACCATCTTCATTTTGTTTATTGCGGAACACCCACTTGGTGCCCACAACATTTTTGCCTCTTGGTCTTTCTTCCAATGTCCAAACTTCATTTCTTGTGAACTTGTTCAATTCCTCTTGCATGGCCATCACCCAATCCGAGTCCTCGAGTGCTTCTTCTACTCTAAATGGCTCTAAAGAAAAGACAAAAGAGTAATGTTCACAAAAATTGCAAACACGAGAACGAGTGATTACCCCTTTTTCTATGTCTCCAAGAATTTGTTCCACGGGGTGATCACGTTGCACACTTTGGTGCACTCTTGGGTGTGGTGGATGTGAGCTTGTTTGACCGCCATCTTGCTCAACCTCTTGATCATGCGTTGTAGTTTCATCATCTTGTGCTTGAGCATGATCTTCATTACCAACTTCTTCATCTTGATCAACTTGATCATGATTTGTGCATGGTTGGTCTTGACTTGAGGAAGGAGGTTGATCTTGATCATTTTGCGGTTCTCGCGGTCTCACATCACCAAGTGTCATTCTCTTGATTGCTTGCCTAGGAGCCTCAACATCTGCATTGTTAATAACAACTTGCTCCCCTTGAGCCGTTAGATTCATCAAACGTCACGTCCCGTGAAACTTCAACACAACCGGTGATTTTGTTAAAGACACGATAGGCGTGACAGTTTGAACCATATCCAAGCAAGAAACCTTCATCAACCTTAGGGGAGAACTTTGAAGTCTTGGGTTTCTTGTTGAGCATGAAGCATTTGCTCCCAAAGACTCGAAAATACGAGATGTTAGACTTTTTACCGGTTAGTAACTCATATGGTGTTTTTCTCAAGAGTCGATGGAGATACAACCGGTTGGAGGCATGGCATGCGGTGTTGATTGCTTCGACCCAAAAGCGATCGGAGGTCTTGTACTCATCAAGCATGGTTCTTGCCATCTCTATGAGAGTGCGGTTCTTTCTTTCGGCTACACCATTTTGTTGGGGGTGTAGGGTGCCGAAAACTCATGCTTGATACCTTCCTCATCAAGGTACTCTTCAACTTGAGTGTTCTTGAATTCGGTACCGTTGTCACTTCTTATTGCCTTGATCTTCACTTCAAATTCATTTTGTGCTCTTTTCAAGAAAGTCTTGAGTACATCCTTCACTTCACCTTTATCACACAAAAAGAATACCCACGTGAAGCGAGAATAATCATCAACAATAACAAGTCCATATTTGTTACCGCCAATGCGAATGTAGGCAATGGGACCGAAGAGGTCCATGTGTAGCATCTCCAACGGTCTTGTGGTTGTCACAATGTTCTTGGATGGATGGGGAGCTCCAACTTGTTTTCCGGCTTGACATGCACTGCAAATTTTGTTTTTCTCAAAGCAAACATCCGTTAGTCCAAGGATGTGACCGCCCTTTTGGAATTTGTGAAGATTTCTCATACCGACATGGGCTAGTCTTCTATGCCACAACCATCCCATGTCGGACTTTGCAACTAAGCATGTGTCAAGTTTTGCTTTATCCGCGGTGAAATCCACAACATAAAGCTTTCCTTTGAGCACACCCTCAAAAGCAATCGAGCCATCCCTTCTCCTTGAGACAATCACACCCTTGTCGTTGAACAAGCAATTGTAGCCCATTCCACAAAGTTGTGAGATAGACAACAAATTGAAGTCAACGTTATCCACAAGCATAACCTTCTAAAGAGAATGCGAGAAAGGTTAAAGGAATGTTACCATAACCCAACACATTTCCCTTTCCATTGTCTCCGAAGGTGATATACTCATTTCTTTCTTTGCTTGGCTCGAATGATTCGAACATTTTCTTGTCTCCGGTCATATGATTGGTGCATCCACTATCCACCACCCATGATGAGCAACCGGAGGAGTATTCCTACAAAACAATTTATGCTTTGTTTTTAGGTACCCAAATTTGCTTGGGTCCTCTCACATTAGTAACAAGTGCCTTGGGCACCCACACACAAGATTTGTGGGTCTTGTTGCGTGGCCCAACATATTTTGCATAGACACGACCATGCTTGTTCCTCATTAGCACATAGGTTGCATCGAAATCATTGAAGAGATCACAAGAGGGGTTAGGCACATTAGTACGCAAATCACAAATAAGAGAAGATTTGTTAGTGTTCTTGATTTGCTTCTCCGTCTTGACTTGCTTCTTTTGATATCCACACTCCTTGGTGAACTTGATGAATTCGGTGCCATTCTTGTTGATTCTTGCATTGTGCTTGTCACCTTGCTTATACCCAATGCCATCCTTCACATGTGGCCGCCTCACATTGGTGTATGCGCCCCTTGCATACTCGGTCTTGGCATCATCGATGGCCTTCACCTTCTTTTGTGCTTGTTGTTGAAGCTCTTGCACTTGTTTCTTCAAATCATCAATGGTCTTGATGTTTCTTGTACAAGCTTCAACATCAATCTTGTGGCACCTAGTGCACTTATTGCTAGATGGGGGGCAAGATGAAGATTGAGAGGAAATAGTGTTACACTTAATTTCCTCAAATTGCACTTTAAGCGAATTGTGATCCTTTTGCAAGTTATCACACTTCTCTTGAAGTGACACATTTGTGACTTTAAGTGTCTCACTATCTTCTTCAACCACTTTGAGAGACTTTACCTAGTCCTCATTCTTCTTCCTCTCAACTTCTAGGAGCTTCTCAAGTTCAAGCACCCTTTGCTTCTCTTGAACAAGCATTTCCTCTTATTTCTCAAGAAGCTCCTCTTGCCTCTCATTAGTCTCCTTTTCTTGCTCAATGATGTCCAACAAATCAAACATGTTAGGAATTTGAGAACTTTCATTAGCATTTACCTTAGAGCCCTTAGCCATCATGCATTTCTGCCCGGCGTCATCTTCATCATCGGTCAAGCTTCCAAACAAGGAGGAGTTGGTCGGTGTGAGCCCAATAGCAAGTGATGCAATGCCTCCCTTCTCTTCATCGGATTCCGACTCGGAGGAGGAAGATGATCCATCGGAGTTCCATTCTTGTCCAATGTGTGCTTCACCCCGACGGTACTTTCTATGCTTCTTGTACTTCTTGTCACCCTTCTTGTTTTGCTTGTTCTTGTAGTTCTCCAGGACACTCCGCCATGAAGTGACCCTTGTCTCCACAAATGTAGCACTTGTTTTTAGCTTTCCTCAATTTGCTCTTGTCTTGATCATTTTTTTTGATGCTTCTTTTCGACATGAGCTTGTTGAACCTTTTCACAAAGAGAGCCATTTCATCATCACTCTCCTCAACCACCTTCTTTTTCTTTTCTTGTTCGGCATTGAGAGCCAAATCATTTTTGCTTCCACTAGCTTTTTCTTTGTCCTTGAGTAATGCATTGATCCTATTCCCTTGGTCAATTTGTTGTTTTTGAGAGAGCACCTTTCCAATCACTTCATCGGTGGTGAAGTATCTAAAGCCATCTTTGTCTCTTATGTTTGACACTATGTTGGCATCCCATGATTGCAAGGCTTGTAGCAATCTTCTATTCACATCCAAATCCAACACTTTCTCTCCAAGTGCTCTTCTCTTGTTAACTATCCTCATCAATCTATCATGGGCTTCTCTAGGCCCTTCATCCGATCTCATGACAAAGTAGTTAAAATCTTCTCTAAGCCCTTCTAGCTTAGACTCCTTCACACTATCAATGCCCTCATGAACCAACTCAAGCTTCAACCAAATTTGATGGGCATCCTCCAATCCGGCTATCTTCTCATACTCGGCGGGACTAAGTGCGGACACAAGAGCACTAGCCGCCGTCACATTGCACCTCACATTGAACAAGTCTTGTGCGGTTGGCTTGCTTCTACATTCCCACAAGAATCCGTTTTGAGTCACACTTCTCACATTTTGATGCATTGAGTCCAAATGTAGTAGCATCTTTGTTTTCCAATGATCAAAGTATTGACCATCAAAATATGGTAGTCTTCCGGAGCCGGGTCCAATGTGCTCATCCCTTCCATCACTATAGGAGTATGGTGTTTTGTTGTAGCTTATTGGCAAAGCACTAGGCACATCTCCATCCTTGGCAATTCCTTTTCCACTTCCATTTCTTGTCTCATCCGGTGAGTTCTCATGACCTACTTCACCGGTTGGTTTAGGTGGTGCTTCACCACTACCACTAGCCATTGCATCTTTGCCATTTGTCATCTTTAATCTTCAAGCGGTGAGGCTTCAACGAAGATACCCGCTCGATACCAATTGAAAGTCGCCTAGAGTGGGGGGGGTGAATAGGCGAACCTAAAAATTCTGCGAAATAACACTAAGACGAAATGTCAAATACCGGAACTTTCGGTAGGTTACCGGAACTTCCGGTGCAGGGTGATAAATGTGGAATTAAACCCTACACAATTCTAGTGATTGCAACAAGGAAAAACACAACCCTATGCAATTCTAGGAATTTAACGGCACAACGGAAAACTAACAAGTAACCTAGCAAAGTAAACAACAACGCGCTTAAGTAAAAGAGGGAGCACAACGAGACATGGATTTTTCACCGAAGTTCAAGCCCACCAAGGACTCTACGTCTCCGTTGAGAAAGTCCACCAAGGACCGGGTTTCTCTCAACCCTATTTCTCCCTCAAGTCACCACCAAGGTTGAGCTTGAGTTTTTCACTATCAAGGTCCCTTCGGGACGGGCAATACAAACTTCTCGGGCGTCACCACACAAGTTGGGAGCTCACGAGCACGCCTAGCCGTCTAGGAGCTCAAAGCTCCAAGAGTAACAAATCCAAATCACAAGCTTGACGGGAGTGAAGATGCTCAAGAATGGAATCAAGTCTCTCAAACACTTGCTCAAAGTCTCTCACTCAAATCCTAGATCAAGGATGAAATTTTTGCTTTTGGAGAGGATTTGGAGTAAGTGGAGTGAAGCTCAAGTGTGTTTTGGTTCGGAATGTGCAAGAGTGTGAGTGTGGGGTGGAGTGTGGCTTATATACCACAGCTCCAAAAAGAGCCGTTGGCCTGTCCGAAACCCCGCACGGAACATCCGATAGCATATCGAAACTTCCGGTATGGTTCGAATTAGGGTTAGATCTGGATTTTTGGCCCGCACCGGAACTTCCGGTGGAGTACCGAAACTTCCGGGACCTAGGTTTAGGGTTTGAAAACGGGACCGCACCGGAGCTTCCGGTGTCATATCGGAACTTACGGTATGGCATTCCGGAGAGCTTAGAGCTCTCTGTTAGCCTACCGGAACTTCCGGTACCGAGGACCGGAACTTCCGGTATGGCTTTTCCGGAGAGCTAAACTCTCTGTTAGCCTACCGGAACTTCCGGTATGGCTTTTCCGAGAGCTACACTCTCTGTTAGCCTACCGAAACTTCCGGTACCAGGGATCGGAACTTCCGGTATGGCTTTTCCGAGAGCTAAACTCTCTGTTAGCCTACCGGAACTTCCGAGTACCAGAGACCGGAACTTCCGGTATGGCTTTTCCGGAGAGCTCGACTCTCTGTAAGCCTACCGGAACTTCCGGTACCACACCGGAGCTTTCGATGGGTCCAGAAAGAATGGGTTTGGGAGGATTTTCTTGTGTTTGTGAGCATCTCCATTCTTTGCCAAAGTTGTGATTTGCATCCCTCTTTATAGTACGGCATCCCTATGACTCAAAGCAAAGAATAAAAGAGAGGCACAAGCTTTGAGAAGGGGCTTTTCAAAATTCTTCTTTTATTGCATTTCACATTTCATTTCTCCTTTTTGATTGTGCTTGCTACACTTTCATGTTCTTTGGATATTCACTACACACATTCTCATGAAAGCATTAGTCCAAATTTAATTGTATTGATATCAATCATCCAAAATAAAATGAGGGGCCTAGATGCACTTTTAGGACTCTAGCTCAGCTGCGGGTGGAGGCTACGGCAGATTCGAGTCGGTCAAGCGTGGTATATAATTTTTTCGGGTCCGTGAGCTACATGTTGGTGTCGCGTTTCATTTGGCCGCGTCACCATTTTTTTGCCACGCGTCTTGTCGAAATGTGTCACCATTTTGCGGTTATTGGTGACGCGTATTTACTAATCAATGAGATTGGTGACGCGTCCTATTAAAACTCGTCACCCATACGTTAACGGTGACACGTGTCAAGAGCCGCGTCACTAATGAAGGTGTCGGATTTGTGTGCTTTTTACATAGTACTTGTTCAATTCTTTGACTTGGATCTCATACAAGCCAAACCGAACAAGAGTTTGAATAGAAAACAAGGACTCACGACGTTGATGATCCTCCTTTTTGCCACCAAAATAACCGGTGAGGCGAAGCCTATATTGTACGAGGTACCGCTAAATTGGTCCATGCATGTCGACGGAGATGGGTAGAATATGGGCACCGCGCGTGTGTAGAAGGTGACTTTTAGCCTGCCAGACATTTGGGTGGGTAGAATATTGCAACGAGACGACTCTTGGGATGAAATATCAAATTAGGGGTTATTAGTTGTTACTTGAGCCGGTTTATAATTTGGCCATTGAAATATCATACAAATATGTGCATGGATAAAGTTTATGAGAATTATTTTTAAATTTGCATTTTTGTTGTGCTCTTAAAACTAGTTGTTCCCAGTGTAAACAGAATATAGTGAAACTTAAACTACAACACAATTTCTTTCGACGACATAGACATACCGGCAAAACCCGGAAATGAAACCCAAGAGGCAAGAGGCAAACAAATGAAAGGCAACCTTATTAGCTATGTACAAAAAAATTGGGAGCATGCATGTTGTTGACGTCAAAAGTCGCCAACACACCGTTGTCCGGAGAGTCCACCGAAACCCCGGCGATGCGAGGGCCCTATGCTCCCAACGGACCGGCTCGGCTCGCCGATTCTCGTGTGCGCTGGTGCGTGCCGGATGGTTTTCCTGCAAACCAACAAAGACAATAAAAAGTGTAAAATTCCGGGTCATCGGCCCGAGATAGGCCGATGTGCGGCCGTGGCCGATTCCGGCGTAAGATAGACAAAATCGGCCATTGATCGGGAGCAGCACGGCCCATCCATTTTATGTATTAAATGCCAGGCAAGCGAACTGTGATACAAACGATACGAAATCGGCCGATGCTATAACATGCGATCGGTGGCTAGCGACCGATTTCGTCGGTGAGCAATCAAATCATTGAGACCTTGCAGGGATGCATTATCGAATAAAATATAAACAAGGTAATTATTAATGGGATGTAATTAATTTGATAGCAAAAGGATGGTTCAATCATCAATCGGAAGCGATAAATCGGCCGATCGGGCATCCGGCCGATTCGCCATGGATTATAACGATGAGTTATTAGATCTATCTAGATGGATAATGATGATCAACGAAATCATACTAATAACTCGAGGTTCAAAGGCAGCTTTAACAGATTTGGTTGCTAATTGAACATGAAACAGCTAATGAATGTGATAAACAATCGGCTAAACACTCCGAAAGAACGATAAGATAAATACAACCACACGGATCCCGAATCGACCGGTCGCTCCAACGGGACAAGTCAAGCGATGGCACGCAGCTGGACCAGGTCTAACGGCCGCGCACGCTCGGCCGATCCAGGACAAGCGCAATCATAAACGCCTTAACTATGAAAGTAAATCTACACCCTAGCCAATCGGCTGCATGCGCCTAGGACAAGTCAACTATCGCAAAGGCAAACACGGGACACGTCAAGCGAATCTGCACGATCGAATCGGCCAAGATGTAAAAGAATTCTCATAGCGGCTACTGCGACTCGGACGACCGGATCCGAGCCAATCGGCGTTGCGAGCAAAGGCTGGGACGGGGAGGCGGGACAAGTCAAACTACCTCCACCACGAGCCCGGACCGGGTCGACTTGACTCATCCGGCCGATACTCACTACGACGATCAAGAACGGATCCGGTCGCCGGATAACTAGCAATTAAGCCATCTAATTACGAACAATGCGCGAGAACTAGACGACATAATTACCTTATCAAGCCAACGTGTTGTCGGCCAGGAGCCCGAAGATCCCGCGCGAAAACGGTAAAGACTTGACGAGAAAATTAGGGTTTGGCGATGCGCCGAAAGTTGTATTGGATGTGAATCCGAGTTTACGGGTTACACCGAGTACATATTTATATCCGGCACAAAGAATCCTACTCGGATCCTCTTCGGGCCGATTTCCTAACCGACTAGGATCTTTTTCCAAAATTAAACTATTATTTCTAATTTTACAACGTGGGCCGGGCCCATCAATATCATGCTCTTCGGTTAGCATCCGTGCACGATTCCCGGGAGGGACGCGCCTCTTTACTCGTCCATGCGGCCGTCGGCCTTCGGCCCACCGGCCCTCCTTTGACCTATAGTCGGCGACAATGGGTTCCTTGGTCAAAAACCGGCGTCAACACATGTCCCCCGGTGCTGGGGTATGCTATGCATGCGTCGGACTGATACTATTCTCTTTTATCGCGCCGGTTTTCTTGCCCGTCACTCCTCCATAAAACCCGGGGCCACCCCGGTCATTTCCCATCTGCTTCCTCTCCTTGGCCTTCATCTTCCTCTGTTCCAGCGACCTTTTCCTCCTCGAGCCTTTTCAACTTCTCATCGCGCCGTCGCCGTCTTTCTTCTCCGGCGACCATGAACCCTGTTGTTGCTTGCTGCTGCGACCGCCGCCGCCGGCCGCTTCGTCGCCACCACCAACGCCGTTCCGGAGGTAATGTACATTCGGGCATCCTTCTTTTCTACCTTTGCAATTTTTCTTCGCGTTCTTGTTCTTGTTCATTTTCACAATTTATCTTCTTCCCGTTCCGCTTCTCATTTTAGCCCTATTTCTTGTTTTTAGGAGATCCGGAACCAAGTCGTTATCATCAACATCCGACTCATTTCTTCTTGGGTCCTATGGGCGATCCCGACCCCACGGATCTCATCCGTGCCGAAACGGATCGGGTTCCGTTTCGGCAACGATCCCGCTATCGGCCGAATGGGCCAACGGCTTCCGGTCATGGCCGACCCCGTCGCGAGGATGGCGTGATTGGTATAAACGGGTGTCGGCCGTCTATTTGCAAGGTTGGGCCAACATCGGCATCGCCCATGCCATCAAGCTGTCTCTAGCCGATCACCGAGAAGAATGAACCGTTGCTGGCGGCTGCTTGCTACTTACGGTCGGACGCACTGAGCTGCTTCATGTTCGGCCACGGCCGGCTACCATGACCTTATTGGATACGATCATGTTGGCCGATCCGAACATCACGGCGGAGGCCACTCCGGACGCTGTCCGCATTAAGTCCTCCCACCGGATCAACCCTAAAGACACCAGGGGCTGGAAGGGCTATATTCGGACTTACAACAAGGGGCACGGCACGGTCGATCGTCGCGAACATGTCGCCTTCCTCAACATGTGGCTCGACCATTTCTTCTTTTGTGGGGTCGGCGTGAGCCCCACAAACAATTTTCTGCCGATGGCCGATGTCTCGGCCGACGGCCATGCCCTTCCCATGGGCAAGTATCTTACGGGGTCGGCGTACCTCCTTCTTCACCGGGTTTCGGTGGAGCTGCGCGCCGGCCGGTCGATCAAAAACCTAGGTGGCCCTTGGTGGTTCATTCAAATGTGGTTGACCCTCCACACCACCAAGGCCATCAATACGGATCTCGGCGTGCTCCGCTTCCCCGGCGACTACGCCGGAATCGGCCGTGCCTAGATTCGGCCGGTGCATCTCTTTCGGGGAGGCGTTGTCCATGGCACCGGGAGCGGCCATGTCGGACAAGAACACTGGCGTATTGGTTCGCCGCCTTCTACAAGGGCCTCAACGATGAAAGTACGGACTGGTACCCGTACATTGATTTCTTCGAGAGGAGTACGACACCCCTTTTTGATCGACCCAACTTTCCCGACGGCCGACGGGGAAGCAATCAAAATCTTCACCACCTGCCTCCGCCCACGTCTCTCTGCCGACGGGACTCATCGGCGGGAGCAAGGCCTTACTGCTCCTATGAGTTCTACCACCCGTCGATATCGGCCCGTCAACTCGGCTTCGGCCGGTTGCCCCCGACCTCTTCTATGTGGGGCGAGATAAAGGCGCGGGCTGCCGTCGACAATGCCATTCGGTGGAGCGGCTCATCGGCCGTACCGCCGATATCGTCACCGGTGACTTGGCCGGATTTTCCCGGCGCCCGGAGTACCCGCCTTTTTGACCGTTGGTGGGGTGAGTGGAACCGGCACCTTCGCAGCCGGAACACCGCTTCCTTCTTCTCCGGCCTAGTCCTGGAAGAGCCTTTCGCCGAGGTACGTGTAGCTGATTTATTTTTGTAAGGCCGATTTTGTAAATGAAATCGGCCACTCCAAATGCTCATCCTTGTATCTTCTCTTTCGGTCGGACTCGGAGGAGCCGCCGACCCAAAGCATCGATGGCCGGCCGATTGCATATTTATTGCCGAGCCCAATCGTTCCAAATATCGGCTTCACCGACCGCACTCCCGCTCAAGCATTTGCGGCGATGAGTCGAGGGCGCCAGCTGTCCGCAAGGCCAAAACCAAAACGGCCGCCCCTCAAAGAGGAAGGCTAATGTGCCAGCTGCGGGGTCGACTCGGGCCCCGAAGCGATACCGCTCGCTGCTAAAGCGGCACTGTGCGCTCGTCGACCCGGATTACTATAGCGAACCGTCTCCGTTGCGTCGAGGTTGTTATTGCATGATCGCCGATTCCTTTTTACTTAACACGCCATCTAATTATGAGTTTTTAGCGGGAATCGGCGGTCCCTTCTCCTCGGGCTCGGACGCCAGCGCACGATAGGCCGATCCGCCTGCCGACTCCTCCACGGGCCAAGACGCCGACGCTCGAAAGGCCGACTCAAACAGCTCCGGAGCTGCGGTCGTACCAAGCCGGGCCGATCCAAATCCTACGGAGAGCCCAACTCACTCGGATCGGCCTGCGTCTCCCGAGGCCGCCGCCGAAGCCGAACAAGGCGGCCATGTGTCGCCCACGGCTCCTCCCAAAGGCACCGCTGCCGACGAAGAATCGGGCGGCCGGGAGCCGCCCGCGGCTTCTCCCGAAGGTAATGCTTGCCGATGAGCCGGCCGACGAGGCGTCGCCGATGCCGCCTCCGAGGATGTCGCCGGTGAAGGTGGATCGGCCGGCCGAGAGCTGCTTGGAACACACGAACCTGTGGGTTCAATGGCACGGCCGATGGACGTCCGGCCACTTCGCGTCGGCGCTTCGCGAGTCTGTTTTTACTACTTCCTCCTTGATTCGCCGCTGATCATTAGTTTTATCTTACTCTTCTTGGTATTTCGGGCGCTCGGCTTCCCTCGTCTGCGCCGATTTCGGTATCTTCCGCTGGTCTTATCACCATGACCGAAATCGCGTGCCGGCTTGAAGTGTCATCGGTTGAAGGCTTGGTGGCCGACGCCCACTCTATCCGGGAGCGGTACTTGGAAATCCGGGCTGAGCTCCCGGATGATGTGCGCGATGCTCGCACCGCGTAGCATACATGGAGTGCGGCAAATGGATTTCATCCGTGCCCGACGGCGTCTAGCTCGCCACGCGGAGCAACGACAAGCTGCACTACTCGCTGAGAACTCCATCAAGCGTTCGAGGAGGAGGCCCGCAAGACCCTGGAGATGCAAGAGCAACTCTCAAATCGGCGAGGGCGAGCGCAAGCAATCAATCGGGAGATTGCCGATTTGAGAGCAGCGGCGGCTCTCAAGGAGAAGGATGCGGCGGCTTTAGAAGCCATCATTGCACGATTGGCGGTTGATGTGGCGGCCCAACAAAAGACGACGGACGAGGCAATCCAAGCGGCCGATAAGATGGTTGCCGCGGCGCATGCCGATGTCGGCCCCATCGAAGATGACCTGTCGGTCATGGCCAAACTCGACTCCATGCTTGGCCCGCGCCTTATACGCCATCCAAGACCTTACGTCCCGCGCCGAGGCCGTCGACTACGCTTAGATGTAATAGGACTTAAACAATCTTTTGTTGTAAATATTTTTTGTACTAAGGGCGATATACGGTAATATCGGCCATCCGAAGACGATGCTTAAAACACCGGTTGTAACTCATTTGTCCATTACTTCCTGCGTTTTACTTTCATATTTTTTTGGCTAAGGGCGATACTCTCGGTATCGGCCGTCTCAAGCGATGTACATCGACATCGGCTGTAGTCTCTTTTAGGCCGAACACTATGAGTTAATCCAAATACTAGGATAATACTTGCTTCAAATACTTCCCATTAAGTGCTCGGCCGAATTCTTCCCCTGCTAACTCTTTCAAAATATATGCATTACCGGTGCCGATCGGCTAATCAAATAAGGTCCTTCCCAATTAGACGACCATTTACCAAACCGATTATCCCTCACGCCAATCGGCATCCTAAGCTTCCGGACCAAATCGCCCCTTTTAAAGCTGTTTCTGCACAACCTTCTTATCATAATGGCGGGCGACCCTCGCCTTATTCTGCTCTATCTTTTCCAATGCATCCGGCCGATTTTGTACCACGTCCTCTAATTCATCCATCATCAATCCGTGGTGCTGATCGGCCGATAGCTTTTGTTGCAATTCAACCCTTACGGAGCCGATAGCTGTCTCCCATGGCGATACGGCTTCGTGCCCATACACAAGCTGATACGGCGCGACTTGCATGGCCCCATGCCGTGACATACGATAAACCCACAAAGCGTCCATCAACTTCATGTGCCACTTACGAGGATGCTCTTGTATTTTTCGCTTGATCAACTTGATCAGACTCTTATTCGCCGCTTCGACTTGGCCATTAGCTTGGGCATAATATGGCGACGAATTAATCAATTTAATCCCCATCTCTTCAGCAAAAAATTGAAATTCGTCCGACGTGAATACTGATCCTTGATCTGTCGTGATTGTTTCCGGAATCCCAAATCTATGAATGATATGCTCCTTAACAAACGTTATCACGTCGGCCGTCGAAACTTTGCGATAGGGTGCCGCTTCAACCCACTTTGTGAAATAATCTGTAGCTACCAATATGTATTGATGTCCTTTGCTTGATGCTGGATTTATCCGGCCGATCATATCCATGGCCCGACCTACGAACGGCCAAGGTTTAATCAACTGGATTCATGGCCGACGCGAGTGCCCTACTGTATAGGCCCGAATTTACTGGCAATCTTGGCAACTTTTATAATATTTGAAACAATCGGTCAACATTGTCGGCCGGTAATAACCAGCTCGCCTTAGCAGCCATTTCATTTTATGGGCCGATTGATGCGTTCCGCAAATCCCATCATGTACTTCGCTCATTACCACTTTGGCTTCGGTGTCATTAATACATTTGAGAAGCACCCCATCAATTGTCTTGAAAAATAATTGATCATCCAACAGAACATATTTCAAGGCTTTATATCTTATCTTCTTATCCGTAGGTTGGGATGGATTGCTTAAAAAATTTCGAATTTCCGTGCGCCAATCGGCCTCTTCAATATCGGCTATTTCCAAGCTGTTTTCGGCGAACCGATATCCGGATGCTAGTTGAGCCAAGTTATTTGCTTCGAAGTTCTGCTCTCTTGGTACATGACCGATTTTAACACACTTGAATCTTTTCATTAACTTCGGCACTTTCTATGATATTGCAACAATATTTCATCTTTACACTCATACTCATCGGCCGGTGACTCACGACCAACAAGGAATCGCCGAAAATTTCCACAAAATCAGCCCCGGCATCGATGAGTAGTTCCGAGTCCTTTTAATACTTGCCTCATATTCGACTTGGTTGTTGGTGTGCGCCTCTACTGTAATAGAATATCCACGTATTGCCCCCGAGGCGACACAACAACCAAGCCGATTCCACTTCCTTGCTTGCAAATTGACCCATCGAAGAACACCGTCCATGGCACTGGTTCAACGTATTTGGCCGAGTGTTCACCGTGTTGCACTATTAAATCGGCCAATACTTGTGCTTTTACTGCTTTGGCCGATTCATAGCCTAGATCAAACTCCGCAATAGCCAACATCCATTTGCCCAACCGGCCTTTGGGGACCGGGGCCGATAGCATATATTTTACGACATCGGCACTGGCAAATCACGAGTACACTCCTCGGCTAACGAGATAATGCCTTAGTTTTGTGCATGAAAAATACAAACAGAGACATAACCTTTCCACCTCCGGATACCGTGTTTCTGCATCAATTAATTTGCGGGTGAGATAAAATATGACCCGCTCTTTTCCCTCCTGTTCTTGAGTCAATGCGAGCCAATGCACCTATCATCGGCCGATAAATATAACTTAAAGGGTGTGCACGACTTTGGCGGAACCATCATCGGTGGGGACACCAAATATTTCTTGATATCTTCTAAAGCCCTTTGATGGATCGGCTCCCACCGAAATTCTTGATCGGCCTTGAGTTTTAATAATGGCGTAAATACGTCAAGCCGACCGGACAAATTTGAGATAAATCGTCTCGATAAAATTAATCTTGCCGATTAGGGATTGGAGCTTTGTCTTGTTCGTCGGCGGTTCCAGCTTTACGATAGAATCAATACTCTTGGGGCCGATTTCAATTCCCTTTTCATGCACAATAAACCCCAGAAATTGTCCAGTTGAGACACCAAAAGCACACTTGAGAGGGTTCATCTTCGAGTCCGTATTGTCTTGTCCTCTTCAACACTTCTACGAGATCAGCCGCATGACTTTCGGCCGATTTTGATTTCACCATTACATCATCAATATAAATTTCTACCAATCGGCCGATCAAATCGTGATATATAAAATTCATGGCTCTACGATATATGGCACCAGCATTTTTTAGGCCGAAGGTCATGACAACCCACTCATATAGTCCCAACGCTTCGGGGCATACGAGCAGCTGTCTTCGATATATCTTCTTCGGCCATAAAAATCTGATTGTACCCAGCATTTCCATCCATAAAGCTCAAAATTTTGTTGCCGGCGGCTGCATCAACTAACAAATCGGCGTTTGGCATTGGGTACTCATCTTTCGGAGTCGCTTTATTCAAATTCCTGAAGTCAATGCGGACCCGCATCTTTCCATTTTCTTTTCCACCGGCACGATCTTGGAAACCCACTCGGCATATCGGCATGGCCTAATAAAGCCGGCTTCATATAATCCGATAATCTCTTCTTTGACGGCTTCATAATACCTAGGGTCAATTTTCCGAGCCCCACGCTTATACGGCCGATATCCGGGTTTGGTGGGCAGCCGATGTTCAACGATCGATCGGGCGAGTCCGGGCATCTCGCTATAATCCCAAGCAAAACAATCTTTATATTCTTTCAATAAGGCCACTAATTCATCTCTTACTTCTTTACACAATTTCTTGCTAATATATGTCGGCCGAGGCTTGTCTCCATCCCCTATATCTACTTCTTCTAACTCGTCGGCCGACACAAAACCGTGGCCTAATTTCCCGTCTTACGGTTCGTTAATCGGCCGATTCATCATATCCCGGTGCGCGTGTCGATCGGCCGATTGTCCGTCAATTCTCTGTGGGGCCCATCGGAGCGGCCGGGAGTCACGTACCCCCGGTCACAATAACTCCGTCGTCGGTGATGTTTACGGCTTCCGCATCCCAATATGTGCCCGAGAAACAAGGCGAGGCTCTCCAGAGCCGGCAAACTCGAAATCGGCGGTCGTGATGGTTACTGAACTTATCGGCCGCACGATTTCGACCTTGTTGCCGACCCATTGAATCAAGCACTGGTGCATGGTTGATGAGATGCAACGGTTGGCATGAATCCAATCTCTCCCCAACAAAGTTGTGTATGCACCTTTCCCGTCGATGATGAAAAATGTGGCGGGTATGGTTTTGCTGCCCACGGTGATCTCCATTATTGCGGCCCCACGCACATCTTGGCTTCTCCCGCTATAATCCTTGAGCGTCGGATTAGCCCTCATCATTTCTTACGGCGTCTTCCCGAGCTTGCGGTATGTAGTAATCGGCATGATATTGACCGCTGCTCCTCCAGTCGACCAACATTTTCCTCATCGGCGACCCATTGATGTAGCCGCTAATGTATAATGCCTTGAGATGCAAATGATCGGAGTTGAGCGGCTTATCAAATACTGCTGATTCCGGCGTCCACGAGAATCTCTGAAGTTTCCCCAAGCTGGTTCTTCCTCGGCCGAATTTTCATCGGCCGATTCGTCCTCTACGGCCGATCCGACAATCCTGGACATCGGGGATATCATATTTACTGCGGCTTCGGCCGGACCACTGAGGCTGCACTTTGGGCCTCCACTCCCTTTTGGGCTTGGACTCATCATCTTGGTCATCTCTGTATCTTGTCCACCCTTAATTTCTCGACATCGCATTCTTTGGAGCCTCCTCTTACGGGTTTTGTTGAGCAAACCAGCAGGGCACCACTTGTTCTTCGTTCTTGGTTTGATCGCCTTTCGAATCTTCACGATATTGCCGATCAAACTCTTCTTCATCGTTGATTGGCCCCAACCGATCGTGAACGGAGGTTCTCTTTGGCACTTGCATATCTCCGTTCATCATAAGCTGTGATCATGGCCGATTGCTCTTACGGGGGCCGATTGTCGTGATTCGTAGTTGCGACTAATCGGCCGTCCCTGGGAACTTGATGACCCGCCATCACGATACTCTTTACGGCCAATGCACTGCGGGCGGTTCTCGATAGATGGAAGCTTCATGTTTTGGTCCCAGCGATGCTTGAAAGAAAGGACAAGCCCGGTGTGGGTCAAAATCTTCTCGGCCGATCACGTCTTGTCCGTGCTTGCTGACTTTGGGCGATAGATTCCTGTTCTCGTGCCACACGAGCTCTTTCTTCCCTCTCTCTCTTCTTCTCATATCGGCGTATGAAACCAGCCGATCCACCGCCGATGGTGTTGATGTACATCGTATTAGCCGGGAAAGGGTGCCCATCAACTTTCATTTTCTTCTTTACATCGGCCGCTCGCAATACCCCATTGTCCAGCTGCCCTCTGGATTTCATCTCTCATGGCATAACAATCAACGGTGTTATGATGCGAATTTCCATGCCACTTGCACCATTTATCCATTTTCTTCAATTCTTACGGCGAAGGAATTTTGTGATGAGGGAAAAGCTGGATCTTCTTTTCCCGCGACGGTGATCAAATATCTCGTCGGCCTTAGATAAATCAAAATCATATTTTTTCTCCTTAGATTTGACATGCGGAGAAAATATCGGCCGTCTGTTACTAGTCCACTCAAGCTGCATTAATTTCCTCTTCATCCTCATTGTCGAAATCGGCATAAGGCATACGATACCGCCGATTCCTGGTGAGCTGGAGATTCTCTTCTGGCCGAGCGCCCTACGGGTCGAGTTGTGCCGGCCCATCAAACTCATGTGGGGTAAACTTTTCTTTGATGTTAGAGAATAGCCCCGCATAAGCGATTTCGGCTAGCTGTTGCTCTTTCGAGTTCGGATTGTAGCATCGTCCCCTCGAGTCTCGAACCTACGTATATAATCGGCCATCGATTCCCCGGTTTTCGTTTCACCGCCATTAAATCGGACAAACTAAGCTCGGTAATGCCCGTGAAGAAGTACGAGTGAAACCTTTTCTCCGAGATCGGCCCAATTCCGAATAGAACCGGGCGATAGCGAAGCAAACCATGAAAAGGCCGATCCGGACAATGACGGTGGGAATAGTCTAACCCGCAAAGCCTCTTGAGTAGACGCCTCACCAAGGCTGTGCGTCATATCGGCTGATGTGCTCCATAGTTGATGTATTATCTTGCCCAGAAAACTTGGAGAACTCGGGAATTTTATACTTATTGGGTAAAGCCACGGAATCCATCCGGTCGGGGTAAGGTCGCCGATACGAGTGCACTTTTCTCCTTAGGCTTCAAATCGAGCCGATCTTTCATCATATCGGCGATCTTAGCCATGAGGCCACTCATATCATTGGGTTCAGCGATTGCTTGATCCGGTTCCCGTCATATAAGCTGTGTTGGGCTGCCCCCGATCGGGTGTACCGGCGGCCGTTTCCGAAATCCCGGTGCCGGCGGCGGGAACGATGTACGCGGAGCGATTCCATAATTCATGGCCGATTGGATCGGCCGTCCGATCATGAATCCTTGTCCCCCGGCCGATGCGATCGGCTGCGGAATACCGAGATATCGGCCGTACTATAGTGGGTGAGTTCTCAATTCTACTTGGGCCGGTATTTGGTACGTAGAAGAAATTGGGCTCTTTGTGCCATCTGCGGGGCCGTTGCCACATTGGTTGCTGCCCACGACTCGGAAGTCGGCGGTTGTACATCTTGTTTATCGCCCTTTTCCGTCGCCGACTTCTTGGGGTCACTTGTCATCCTCTTTGCACTGGCTGGGTTGTCTTGGTACTTGCGTTTGCATCGTCCTTGCCAGGCCATAGGTAAGGTGGCATGCCGTATAGGGGCTGAAACCTGCTGGCGGTGTGGTATTACGGAGGCCGATTCCCTGAATCGGCCGTACGAGAGCGCCAAAAGGCTGAGTGTATGCAGGTCCGGCATATCCTTCGATGAACAATCTACCATCAAGCTGTGTCCTTGATCAAATTCCCGATGGTGTTGGTCAACACGCACGATTGATTGATTAGGGCACGATGAACGGACGAGTTGACCATATCATCGAGTTGGTTGGCATCCGGCGATCTACGGGCTTTGATTTGGTCTAGTTCTTCCGGATGCGAGAATCTGAGGGATGTCTCCTTTTGTGGCCACTCTGCCACGTGTCACTTTCGGGGCTTGAAAGTACTTTTTCATTGCTTCGGCCGGGTATTCCTGGTACTGCGGCTTTTGTTACGTCGTCATCTTTCCCCAGGCCGAAACCTCGTTGTCATCGAAACTTCTCCATGTCCTTTGCCATCCGTCCTAAGAGGAAGCTGGAACAAAAATCGGCCGATTTTCAGCATCAACCATTGGTGTTCCGTCCTCCCCGACAGCCTGCATGTACGACATCTTGATCTTGGTTGCTTCTGTCCCACCGGCGTGCCAAAAAGTGTGTTGACGTCAAAAGTCGCCAACACACCGTTGTCCGGAGAGTCCACCGAAACCCCGGCTGACGCGAGGGCCCTGTGCTCCCAACGGACCGGCTCGGCTCGCCGATTCTCGTGTGCGTCGGTGCGTGCCGGATGGTTTTCCTGCAAACCAACAAAGACAATAAAAAGTGTAAAATTCCGGGTCATCGGCCCGGATAGGCCGATGTGCGGCCGTGGCCGATTCCGGCGTAAGATAGACAAAATCGGCCATTGACTAGGGAGCAGCACGGCCCATCCATTTTATGTATTAAATGCCAGGCAAGCGAGCGTGATACAAACGATACGAAATCGGCCGATGCTATAACATGCGATCGGTGGCTAGCAGCCGATTTCGTCGGTGAGCAATCAAATCATTGAGACCTTGCGGGGATGCATTATCGAATAAAATATAAACAAGGTAATTATTAATGGGATGTAATTAATTTGATAGCAAAAGGATGGTTCAATCATCAATCGGAAGCGATAAATCGGCCGATCGGGCATCGGCCGATTCTGCCATGGATTATAACGGTGAGTTATTAGATCTATCTAGATGGATAATGATGATCAACGAAATCATACTAATAACTCGGGTTCAAAGGCAGCTTTAACAGATTTGGTTGCTAATTGAACATGAAACAGCTAATGAACGTGATAAACAATCGGCTAAACACTCCGAAAGAACGAGTAAGACAAATACAACCACACGGATCCCGAATCGACCGGTCGCTCCAACGGGACAAGTCAAGCGATGGCACGCAGCTGGACCAGGTCTAACGGCCGCGCACGCCGGCCGATCCGGGACAAGCACAATCATAAACGCCTTAACTATGAAAGTAAATCTACACCCTAGCCAATCGGCTACATGCGCCTAGGACAAGTCAACTATCGCAAAGGCAAACACGGGACACGTCAAGCTGAATCTGCACGATCGAATCGGCCAAGATGTAAAAGAATTCTCATAGCGGCTACTGCGACTCGGACGACCGGATCCGAGCCAATCGGCGTTGCGAGCAAAGGCTGGGACGGGGAGGCGGGACAAGTCAAACTACCTCCACCACGAGCCCGGACCGGGTCGACTTGACTCATCCGGCCGATACTCACTACGACGATCAAGAACGGATCCGGTCACCGGATAACTAGCAATTAAGCCATCTAATTACGAACAATGCGCCGAGAACTAGACGACATAATTACCTTATCAAGCCAACGTGTTGTCGGCCAGGAGCCCCGAAGATCCCCGCGAAAACGGTAAAGACTTGACGAGAAAATTAGGGTTTGGCGATGCGCCGAAAGTTGTATTGGATGTGAATCCGAGTTTACGAGTTACACCGAGTACATATTTATATCCGGCACAAAGAATCCTACTCGGATCCTCTTCGGGCCGATTTCCTAACCGACTAGGATCTTTTTCCAAAATTAAACTATTATTTCTAATTTTACAACGTGGGCCGGGCCCATCAATATCATGCTCTTACGTTAGCATCCGTGCACGATTCCGGGAGGGACGCGCCTCTTTACTCGTCCATGCGGCCGTCGGCCTTCGGCCCACAGGCCCTCCTTTGACCTATAGTCGTCGACAATGGGTTCCTTGGTCAAAAACCGGCGTCAACACATGTAGTGCGAATGTGAGGTTGAGTGGTTGTGATGCGGGGGCTTGCCCGATCTTCTCGTCATAGGATCGAGGGATAACCGGACCCGTGCAACCTCGACGAACCGATGGCACCAACAGCTGCTAGAACAGCCACTGCGACAAAAGATTTCGCTCAACCACACGCTTTGGTCGATGCCTACCGAACCACGCAAAGGTGAGGCAAAGCTCTTGCAAATCACAAGGAACCACAAGAATAAATGGTAGAGAAAACTACCAATCCTCAAGTTAGCAACAATGGCACAACCCTAAGGATAAGAGCACTTGGCTTCTCTATTTTTCTGAGTTCAATTCGTGGTTAGGGTTTCCAACAGGTGTACAAGTGCTATTTATACTAGGAACACCCCTCCTAGCTGGGTTTGGGCCTTTCCAAACAGGCGCGACACGAAAATGCTAAGTCTGCTGCGAGTTTGTTCCTTTTTGTTCGGATCGGACAAGCCCAAACTGGCAAAAAGGAACACAACGCGATACAAAGGATCTGTAGCAGTCTCCACTAAAATGAGCATAACTCTCTACTCACGAGTCCAATGGATGCACCGTTTGTTGCATATGAAAGTAGACTTCAAGAGCTTTCTGTCCATCTATAATACTTGGGGTTGCTCCAATCAGGATGGTACAGAATTCGCCACGAAGATGGAAGTCAAAATCTGTGCATTAACACATCAACTTGAATTTGCTCCACTGGGTCTCTTTGCCTTCAAGTGCTCAACCCGTGCCTTTGTCTTGTGATTCAAACCTGAGAACAAGTAATGTACTTCCATTAGGCAATACATGATTCTTATGAAATTCAAATTCACAATCATTAAGGAAAAGATACACCTCATGTTGTATTTGTTTGGCTTTGGCCCGGGTCATTGGCTTCCGTAAGTGTAGTTGTGAAGCTGACGGTCTTGCTCAATATCCGACAATGGAGGGATGTCCTCATCATCCTCCCCTTCTTCAAAAAGAATCGACCTCGACTCTAATTGCTCATGACCGTGGTACGGAGACAAGTCAGCAACATTGAAGGTGTTGCTCGCTGCATATTCATCTCCCGGAAGCTCAATCTTGTATGCATTGTCATTTATTCTATCAAGAACCTTGAATGGGCCATCACCTCGAGGCAGCAACTTGGACTTGCGTTTCTCCGGAAATCTGTCTTTCCAAAGATGGACCCAAACATAATCACCAGGCTCAAAGATCATCTTTTTGCGATTCTTGTTTGCCTTTGCAGCATAGTATCTTGACTTCTTCTCGATCTCTTGCTTGGTCTTCTTGTGGATTTGCTTCACATAATCAGCCCTCTTAGAGGCCTCCATATTTGCACGCTCTTGAAGTGGAAGTGGCAGCAAGTCAAGTGGTGTTATTGGTTTGAAACCATACACAACTTCAAATGGGCACATTTGTGTTGTCGAGTGGACTGCCCTATTGTATGCAAACTCAATATGGGGCAAGCAGTCCTCCCACTCCTTGAGATTCTTCTTGATCATTGTCCGTAGCAGCATGGACAATGTGCGGTTCACCACCTCCGTCTGTCCATCGGTTTGTGGGTGACAAGTTGTTGAGAACAACAACATTGTCCCAAGTTTGGCCCACAAAGTCTTCCAAAAATAGCTCATGAATTTCACATCACGATCCGAAACAATGGTTCTAGGCACACCATGTAATCTCACAATTTTCCTGAAAAACAAGTCAGCGACATGCGACGCATCGTCGCTCTTATGACAGGGAATAAAATGTGCCATTTTTGAGAACCTATCCACTACAACAAAAACTGAATCCCTCCCCTTCTTAGTCCTAGTTAAGCCTAAAACAAAATCCATGCTTATGTCTTCCCAAGGTGCATTTGGAGTGGGGAGTGGAGTATACAAACCGTGGGGGTTCAGTTTTGATTTGGCCTTATGGCAAGTGACGCACCGCTGCACCATCCTCTCCACATCATGCCTCATCTTAGGCCAGTAGAAGTGATCACTCAACATCATGTAAGTCTTTTCTCTACCAAAGTGACCCATCAATCCTCCTATGTGTGATTCCTGCAATAAGAGCAAACGAATGGACGAATCTGGAACACACAATTTGTTCGCTCGGAACAAGAACCCATCATGCAAATGGTACTTGTCCCATCCTTTCCCTTCTTGACACTTCAAGTATGGTTCTGCAAAAACAAGGTCAGTGGCATATAGCTCCTTTATATTTTCTAATCCTGGAACCTTGACCTGCAATTGATTAAGCAAAACACTTTTTCTAGATAAAGCATCAGCAACAACATTTTCCTTTCCTTTCTTGTACTTGACAATATAGGAAAAAGACTCAATGAACTCAACCCACTTTGCATGCCTACGGTCCAGTTTTGCTTGACCTTTCAAGTATTTTAAAGCCTTATGATCAGCATGAATGATAAATTATTTAGGCCATAGGTAATGTTGCCAAGTTTCAAGCACACGAACTAGAGCATACAATTCTTTATCATAAACAGGATAATTCAGTTGAGCACCACCAAGTTTCTCACTAAAATAAGCTATGGGCTTGACATCTTGCATCAAGACACCTCCTATGCCTATCCCACTAGCATCACATTCTATCTCAAATGATTTCTGAAAATCAGGTAAAGCAAGCAATAAGGCTGAAGTCAAACAATTCTTTAGCTCTTGAAAAGCAGCTTCTTGTGACTTACCCCACACAAATTCAACACCCTTCTTTGTTAGCTCATTTAACGAGGCTGCAATGGTGCTAAAATTCTTCACAAAGCGCCGGTAGAAACCAGCAAGGCCATGAAAGCTTCTCACTTGGCTCACGTTGACAGGGGTGGGCCAATTCTTGATAGCCTCAACTTTTGATTCATCCACTTCTACTCCCTGTCCTGAAACAACAAAGCCCAAAAACACAACTTTGTCGATGCAAAAGGTGTACTTTTTCATGTTAGCATACAACCTTTCAGTTCTAAGCACCTCCAAAACCATTTTTATATGCTCAACATGTTCTTTCATGGTACGGCTGTATATCAAGATATCATCGAAATAAACCACAACAAATTTTCCAATAAAAACCCTCAAAACATGATTCATTAAGCGCATAAAAGTGCTGGGTGCGTTAGTCAAACCAAAAGGCATTACTAACCACTCATACAAGCCAAATTTTGTTTTGAAAGCTGTTTTCCATTCATCTCCTTCCTTCATCCTAATCTGATGGTACCCACTACGTAGGTCAATTTTAGAGAATATAACAGCACCACTAAGTTCATCAAGCATGTCATCAAGCCCAGGAATAGGATGACGATATCGAATAGTGATATTGTTAATAGCCCTACAATCAACACACATTCACCATGTACCATCTTTCTTAGGAACAAGAATAACAGAGACAACACAAGGGCTAAGACTTTCACGCACATACCCTTTGTCAAGTAGTTCTTACACTTGTCGTTGAATCTCCTTTGTCTCTTCCGGGTTGGTGCGGTATGGTGGCCGGTTTGGCAGCGAGGCACCAAGGATGAGGTCAATTTGATGCTCAATACCGCATAGTGGAGGTAGACCAGCAGGCACCTCCTCGGGAAAAACATCACTAAAGTCCTGCAACACATTAGCAACAACACTAGGAAGAGAGGTCACATCATTAGTGGAAAGAATTGCATCTTTGTACAGCAGCACAAAATGCATCATATGGGGATTGTCTCTCATTTCCTTCACTTAAGATTTTGTGGCTACCATAACCATTCTTTTTCTCTCACCCTCTCTTTTACCACTCATGTTGTGCTTATGGCGCTCACTCACTGATTTTTGGACAGCACTAGTGTTTTTCTTTTCTCTCTCATTCTCACTCAGTTTCTTTTTGCATGTTTGCTGCTATAATTTGAGTGGGTGTCATGGGCAGTAGCTTAACACCTTTACCTTGCCATTTGAAGGCATAGATGTTATCATATCCATCACGTAAAGCTCGCCTATCAAATTGCCATGGCCTTCCCAACAGCAAGTGACTAACAGTCATGGGCACAACATCACATTCAACGGTGTCGGTGTAATCATGTATGCTGAAAGTGACTCTCACCATATATTGCACCTTGACATCTCCACTTTCGTTGAACCATTGGACATGATATGGGTGAGGATGTTTGATCGTGGTCAGCCCCAATTTGTCACACATTTCTTTGCTAGCAAGGTTGTGGAAGCTGCCACCATCAATGATCAACTTGACCAGCTTGTTGTCCACCTTAGCTTGAGTTTGGAATAAGTTATATTTCTGCGCTTGTTCTTCATCTTTGATCTGAGCACTCAATGCTTTGGTGACAACAATTGTGTTACCGGCCTCAAAAGGACAGTCCTCATAGTCATCATGGCTTGTTTATTGAGCATCATCACACTTGTCATTTTCAGCTGGGAGTTCACACTCATCTTCACTAGCTGAATCATATTCTCCACCTTCAGTAACAATCACAACTCGATTGTTTGGACAGTCCTTGATCACATGACATCTGCCCAAGCACTTAAAACATTGAATTCCACTACTCCTAGAGGTGGAACCCGCTGCAACATCGGACTTTGATGGTGTTGAGTGAGCACATTTTCCAGCATGGGGTGATGCAGCAGATTTTTCAGCAGTAGCAGAACGAGCATTGGAGTTAGAATTTGAACCGGGTGAAAATATACCTCGTCCCAAATCAAACCTTGTTGTTTTTGGAGCACTTGATGAGACTCTTGAGCTGAATGTGGATGGTTTGCTTGGTCTAGCATCTTCTTGCAATTGTCTTTCAACCTTTTGTGCAATATGCACTAGATCCAGAATAGTGTTGTAGGTCTGAAATTCCACCACACGTTTGATTGGCTTGTTAAGGCCGGAGAGAAAACGTGCCATGGACTGCTCTTCATCTTCATGCACACGAGCCCTAATCATGGCTTGCTCCATCTCTTTGTAGTACTCTTCCATGGACTTGCTTCCTTGCTTTAAATTCTGCAGCTTGTCAAAGAGATCACGTTTATAGTGTTTTGTAACAAAACGTGCTCTCATTTCCCTTTTCATCTCAGCCCATGTTGCCACTGGTAATTCACCATTCTCCTCTCTTTGGTTCTGAATTTGTACCCACCAAATGAGAGCATATCCATCAAAGTCAAGTGCAGCCTTATGCACTTTCTTCTCCTCTGAATAATTATGCACACGAAAGATTTTATCAACCTTCAACTCCCATGTGAGATATGCATCAGGATCAGATGTGCCTTCAAATTTGGGCATGCTGAATTTTAGCTTCCCAAACTTCTCTTCATTGGGCTGATCGTTGTCATTGCAGTTTCGACGCTGAAAATTATCATTGTGGTGCAACCTAAATGTATCTTCTGGGTCAGTTTCAGGTGCAGATTGCTAGCTCAAATGCTACACAAGTTATAGAGAGACGCTAACTGATTGCTTACATAAAAGATGGGGCTACAAGATTTGCACAAATGATGACTTTATGAAACTGAACAATACAGAAGTACACTCAATGTGGTGATCTCAGCACTTGATCCTCTTTCTTTTTCTCTGTTTCTTGTTCTCTTTTCTCTTTTTTTTGTTCTTTTTGCTACTGAAATCAGCACACCAGAGAATTTTACAATGCAATATATATATTCGAAGTAACTTTCAGTTTCATCAACATGCAAAGCCCAAGCAATAACCTACAACTAGTCTCAATAGGTTCAAAGTTTTCACAAAGGATAGTATGATGGTTCCTTACTGAATTTTACTGAATGCCACTCAAAGTAAAGTTCAGTTTCAGCAATCTGAAATTTCAAGAGCAGTGGTAACTGAAACTTTTCGTGCATAAATCAGTAACAAATTGCAAGATTCACAACGCAAGCACCTAATATTCTGATAGGCCTTGAAACCAGCTTTCCAACGAGCTAAAGCACACCAAAAACGGATTTCATATGCAAAAGTTATGCATGTTTTGGTGTGTGGTGTCCAAATTTCAGATCTGGCCGCGAAAATGTTTCGGGCTGAAAATGGACTCGACCAAGAACACAAAAACGAAGAGGAAAACACAAATCTTAATGGGGAACAAATGGGGAAAACAAATCAGAGGCGGAATACGAAGGGGAACACAAAGATTCAGCAAACAAACTCGATCTATTGGACTAGAACTTAACAAAACTCACTGAAATTTCAGATCGAGTTGTGGGATGTAGAAATTTTTGGGATTTTTAATTTAGGACAGCAAACAAAGGGAAAACAAAGAGGAAACTAGGGATAACAGGGGTAAAGATCCTACGGAGGAAACCGTAGCTCTGAATACCAAGATGATGCGGGGGCTTGCCCGATCTTCTCGTCGTAGGATCGAGGGATAACTTGACCCGTGCAACCTAACGATTCGATGGCACCAACAGCTGCTAGAACAGCCACCGTGACAAAAGATTTCGCCCAACCACACGCTTTGGTCGATGCCTACCTGAACCACGCAAAGGTGAGGCAAAGCTCTTGCAAATCACAAGAATAAATGGTAGAGAAAACTCCCAATCCTCAAGGAGGCAACAATAGCATAACCCTAAGGATAAGAGCACTTGGCTTCTCTATTTTTCCGAGTTCAATTCGTGGTTAGGGTTTCCAGCAGGTGTACAAGTGCTATTTATACTAGGAACACCCCTCCTAGCTGGGTTTGGGCCTTTCCAAACAGGCCCGACACGAAAATGCTAAGTCTGCTGCGAGTTTGTTCCGTTTTGTTCGGATCGGACAAGCCCAAACCGGCAAAAAGGAACACAACGCGATACAAAGGGTCTGTAGCGGTCTCCACTAAAATGAGCATAACTCTCTACTCACGAGTCTAATGGATGCACCGTTTGTTGCATATGAAAGTAGACTTCAAGAGTTTTCTGTCCATCTATAATACTTGGGGTTGCTCCAATCAGGATGGTATAGAATTCGCCACGAAGATGGAAGTCAAAATCTGTGCATTAACACATCAACTTGAATTTGCTCCATTGGGTCTCTTTGCCTTCAAGTGCTCAACCGAGTGCCTTTGTCTTGTGATTCAAACCCGAGAACAAGTAATGTACTTCCATTAGGCAAGTACATGATTCTTATGAAATTCAAGTTCACAATCATTAAGGAAAAGATACACTTGTATTTGTTTGGCTTTGGCCGGGTCATTGGCTTCTCGTAAGTGTAGTTGTGAAGTTGACGGTCTTGCTCAATATCCGACAATGGAGGGATGTCCTCATCGAGGTTGTCTAGGCATCCACCACGCCGCCATTCATCATGTCCTTGAACTCGTCGAAGTCGACGCGACCGTCGCTATTCCGATCGGCAGAGGCGATCATGTCGCTCACGCGCGCCGGGTAGCCGGCCTCCGGCAGCCCCATCCGCGTGAGCACGGCTCCGCAGCTCCGCCGCCGAGATGTACCCATCGCCGTCCTCGTCGAACACGCGGAACGCCTCCCGCATCTCCTCGTCGTCTTCCTCCTTGCCGCCACCACCGCCGGCACCGTGGTCACCACCACCAATGGCGAGGTCGGCATCGAGGGTCTCTAAATCCCGGAACCTCGGCCCGACATGCCGGGAGCCACGTAGGACGCTACCACGACGTGGAGCGGGCCCGAGGGCCCCAAGTCTAGGCCCGGCCGCCCAGCCGTGCCCGACAGCTCGGAAGCCGTGATCACACCGTCGCCGTCGCGGTCGAACATGTCGAACACGCGGCGCGAGCGCAGCGCGTCCGGCCGCCATTGTCGTCGGCAGCTAACGCCGTCATCGTCCCGCTTCGTGATGATGATGAGACCGGTGGCGCGGATATGACGAGTTGCGGAGGGGACATCATGCATACCTGTTTCTTGGCTAGTGCTTCTTCTATGCACGGGATCTTTGTGTACGGAACGCGTAATGCCCGGGTGTGAAAAGTTGTGCGTGTTTGATGTGCTTGCTTATATAGATACTCCTATAGAGGAATGACGTGGTCCGGATTATAATAAGTTCTATTAAGTGAAGGGATGTGCAACTCGTAACAATTCTCATAAATAAATGCATTTTATGTCATCATGAGCATTGCATCAAATTGTTGCATTTTTGAAGATATCAAATTTTGTGTTAATAACAAACACATAAAATATCAAAATAGCTAAAGAATAAAGAAAATGCTTAAAAAGAAATAAAATAAGAAGAAAATTCATGTTTAACATTTTCTTTGGCTCAAATGTCATAAATAAAGATTTACAAAAATCTCCTCGAAAGTATTTTGCTTTGTGAAAATATTTACAAGAAATAAACAAAGTCTCTTTTATTAATGTAGCTATGAATTTTTTAATCCAAAAATGTTTTGGAATTTTAACCTGGACTTAATAGGAAAAATGCCTAAAATATTTTCAATGACGCCCCGAAAAATTTGGGAATTTTTGGACCTCGGGAAGATCACTTTTTAATTTCACGAAAGGAGAAGGGCCTTTTTGCAAAACCGTCGGACCGGGCCCAGCCGTCACTCTCTTCTTCTCTCTCCCTCTCTCACCGCGCTCTCGGCGCCGCTCGCGGAACCGCCTTCCGGCGGCGTCGCCACGCAGCAGCCACACAGCTGTTTGCGCAGCTGCCCGCTCGGCGCCCGCACCGCCTCCCAAGGCAAGCTAAGAGCCCTGCCGGCCCATTTCTTCTTCCCTCTTTTTCATTCCCCTTTCCAAACCTCACCACCACCGCCGCCCTCCGGAGCTACGCCACCAGGCCGCTCCGGTTCCTCTCCGTCCAAACCACCGCCACCGGGAGCTCCGCCAGGACTCCATGAAGCTTCTCCACCCGTGCAATTAGCTTGAGCACCGCCGCTCCATCGAGGCGAGGCCATCGTCTTTCTCGGACCGCCACCGTGTTCCTCCGCCGCGACCTCAAAATTCGCACCGTCCGGTGAGCTATTCCGTAACTTCTTTGTATCCACTCGTGCGCAACTCAATCCTTTACATCCTTGGACACTTCCGACCCACCTTGCTCCACAGGTCACCGCAAAATTTGCCGTCTTCCTCACGTCCGACCGCCGCCATCTCCGCCACTCACGGTGAGCTCTACTTTCGCCCTTGCTCATGCTTCTTGGGCAGCACGTCGAGCTTGCTTATGCTCCGTAGAAGCTCCCGGCGTAATTTTCCCCAATTTTTGTCCGAGTGGAGCGAGCTCGTGCCATGGCCGGAGCTTCGCCATGGTCGCCTCTCGCCGTTGTCTAGTCTCCGGTCAAGCTCATGTGCGCGCGTCCCCACCAGAAGGTTCGCCGCATCGAGTAGAGTCTCTAGGTCATCTTGCGGCGAGCTTTGGGCCGGCCGCGGCCAAGTCCAGCGGCCGCGCCACCATCTCTCGCGTGTGCCGCCACAGAGCGGATCGGGTGTGGCCCACCCCGTGGCCCAAGCTGTGTGGCCCGTAATTCAATTCAAATTTCAAAAATTCATAGAAAATTCTTTAAAAATCAGAAAAATGCCAAACCAAGTTTGTTAGACTCAGAAAAATAAGATCTATTTATTTGTGAAATAAAATATTTATTTTGAGTAAATTTATTTTATAAATAGTATTTAATCACTTTCTTTGTTTAAAGAAAAGCTATTATTTTATGTTAATAAAATGTTTAATGAAGAAAAATAATTTAATTAGATGAAGGAGATACTCGCAGACGAAATTAATCATGAAAATTATTTTCCAAAATTAAACTTAAACTTTATTATTTTTTGTGATCCCAATCTATTAGCCTTTTATCACATGTCCTTTAAAGTAATGATTTATTTATTGCTTAATAAACAAGAATAGTTATTAAGTATTAAATCTAAGTAATTAGTGAACTTAATTAATTAATTAAGGAACAGGACTAATTAATACTTAATGACCTTGATTAAACATTTGTTAATCAGCATAATTAATTGTTGTTTATTGCTTAATGAACATGCTTAGTCCTAATTTAATAATTAACCAAGATAATGAATCATTAATTATTAATTATTAATTATTGGACTTAATTAATGAAACCCTTGCATAATTTTATCATGATCATTCATGCATACATGATGGTGATTCGCAACGCATTGTTGGTCGACCTAGGTTCCGAGGTGATCGAGGTTCCACCGTAGGTCGAGTCGGGGACGGGAATCTCGAGGTCGACCCACGCGCCGAGGAAGCTAACTCCGAACCGTATCAAGGCAAGCCCGGTGCATCCTACCTATGTTTTTAAATATTTTACTTTATCACATAGTACAATTATGTTTGTGCATTAGGTGTTAGGGAATGATTGACACCCTAGTTGCATTATGGTAGGTTTTCGTTTGTTTATTCTATACTCGGTATAGGTAGCTCAATAGAGGCTAAGCTTAATTTCATAGTCGCAACGGTAGATGCTTAGGGAATCTTAAAGCATGGAGGCTTTAAGGGTTGTGTGATTACACCAGGATGATGAGAGTGCTAATGAAGTTGAGACCGGACGGGCCCCGTAGGAGAAAAGGCAAAGACGGAGTTAAGGTCTTGCAAGGTGGTAGCCCCGTCCGAGTCGGTCAAGGACCGTACCGTTGTCGGCTTAGTTGAACAAGTTTGAACGTACCGTACTACATGCTCGGTATCATGGGTCCAGCAAGTCGATGTACCCTATCGCCCCAGAGATGTAGCGCAGCCGGCTCTCTTTTGCCGGCTGTTAGTGAGAGAATAGTCTCACGGGAGAGAGATGGGTCGGCCACGAGGAAAGTCGTGGAGTCGCCATACTCCCGGGGAGTTGGAAATGGCTAGTCTTCTCGTTAGGTGTTAGCGGGAAAAGTTATCGTATACGACCGGTGCGGTGCGTATACGTCCTATAGTCGGGTTTTGCCAGCTGGTATAAAATCGATTCGAATCGTCGTCCTCGCAGTAATGAGTACCGCTTGTTTAGCTCGTCACATCGTAGTAAATTATATGGAAGATGAAGATGAGAGAGGAAAGGATTAAATGATCTTTTTTATCTTGTCTTGCAAACTTGATTGCAATAGTGATAGGTCTGCAAACATCAAGGTTAATGAACTTAATATGAGCTAAAATATTGAAAGTAAGGATCCAACCTTTAATGTCTGTTTTTCACAAAGGAGTAAACCCCACGACCAAAAAAAGCCTTGCATACTAGGCGTCGGCCTTAGCGTGCCATGTTGACTGGGTCGATCTTGCCGAGTATTAGAATACTCGGGGTTTGTTCGTTACCTTTCAGGGAACGAGTCGTTCTACCACGACTTGTATGGCAGCTTCCCGGAAGAGGAGCAATGTCCGGAGGGAGGTTTCCTTCGGTGGGAACGTATCCCCACGCCGCGAAGAGAGAGGACCGTGATGTACGAAGGGCTCGGTGCATCACGTTGATGGTTTTAAGTCTTTTGGGTTGTATATAGAACAAGCTTCCGCTGAATACTCGTAGGATATTAAACTTCAATAAGGTTATATTTCCGCTGCACGAATGTTTGTATTTCGAAAACCTGGTTGTATTATACCATGATGTATATATTCCGGCTTGTATGAGATGATGTTTCGTTGTAACTCGCTTCGTCGAGTGTCCCTCTCGTACCGATTCCCGGGTGTCCCGGAGGAGATGTCACGAAGCAACGCACGTCGTGTACGGCGCGAAAATTCTATCCTAACTAGCATTGTGCCCGTGCGTTGCTACGGGCGATTAAATTTTGTAAGATTGTAAAAGACAATCATCTTTCGTGTCAACCAACTAAGACCAAATATTGATATATTGACATTTGCGTGTTTGAAACTTTGAATATGCATTATAACAAAACACAAAATAGACTCTTAAAAAGATCATCGGCCACAAAAATAGACTAATATGAACTCACTCCGAGTATTAAAACAATAAAGCTCATTGAGTTCATTACCTCGGATCAAGCTTAAATAGTTTAATGATTTCATTGTCTCAAATAAAGCTCATTAACTTACAACAACAATAGTGGTTATTTTTTTCACCGGAAAACCAAGCGATTAATCGCAAACACCGAGCGGTTACCGGTTTTACTACAGTAACTCAGCTCGGTTTTTGCAATAAACCGATCGTCCATCGCTACTGAGCCGGACCGGTTACTCGGATTACCGTGGTAACCGGCCCGTTTTTATTGGTAAGTTAAACCATGGCAGGTGTATATTCTTTTCCAGTAATAACGAAAAAGAAATATAGAGAAGGCACACCTCGGTATAAGAATGCGAGAATAGGGGAATAGGCCTCCGAGGAATTATTTATTCGTACCTATGCAGCTCATGACTGATTTGTAATGCTTCGGATCTTGTAGTTTCAGCAAAGAAAGATGAACAAAGTAAGCTTCCTAACAGTTTTCTTCACGACTGTATTTTAACAGAAAAAAACATTTGACAGTTCAATAGAAATGCCTTTCTTGGTTCTCACTTTTGATAATAACCTGTACAAAGGGGTCAAGCATATCAGGTTGAGAACCGGATGAGAGTGGGACAAACCTCCTTTCTCACCAAATTGTAAGATTCTGATAATAACAATTGCACGATGAGAGTCGTTCTCACTTTTGATAATAACTTGATGAGGGACAATCGTTATGACAAATATAATGAATCACTGGAATGCACAAGAAAGGCATGCACAAATATAAAAAATGCATCAGCACTCAAATGCAAAAAAATAACATCCAGTAAATAGTACCTTACAGGGCCATCTGAAATCGATGGTCAAAACGCTGCTAGATGAATTATTTTGCATGTGGGGAAACCACCTCGATGACAGCCTACCAACCTGCCATGAATCGAAAGTATGATAGAGATCATTAGAGTTCCAATGCCACATGAATATAGATACAATTTGCTATATGAGATTAAATCGTTACAGGTTGATGATCATAAAGATCTGCTGCTCTATGGAGATCTGAGTATGTATGTGCATCCTGCAGAAAAACATGATTTAGATGGGAGAAAATAGATCTAACCATATGGTGCAAAATGTAGTATTCAAGGAGCTGTGCAGAATAAATACATAATCATAAATTTTTTGGTTCAAGAAAAAATGCACAGCAATAACACATGGCTCGCCAAATCGTTTTGCAAATGAACTCTTGAACTTGATCCAGTAAGCTCTGCAAAGAATATATATTAATTGAGTGTGAGTTTCTAGCCAATTTCACGGATAACTAAATTGATTATCACACTGATTCAGCTCATTAAGCTATGTTATTACCCATTCCCCATGCTTCAAAAGATTAATCCTGATGCAATCGGATCCGTAATCTACATAAACAGTGCACAAAAATTGTAATGGTACTGTTGAGAGAGGTAAAGGATCGGATCAAAACTAAAAATCCAAATTACTTAAAATGATAAAACATGGTGTTCTTTCCGGTTCACAATAGATGGCACTTTATCAATGGGTTCACAAATAACAATACAATTAATGACCTGGATCTCTCACAGAAGGATTAACAGTCAGGGAATGTAACATCTACAGAGTTCAAGTGCATAAAAAAAGAAGAATGAAAACAAAACTGAAGAAATCTATTGGTGTATCTATTATCAGATTGAACTTGCATATTTAAAAAGCAGGTGAGAAATCTCAGGGGTAAGTAGGGTTCAGAGTTTTAGAGCAATCTTTATGTAGTGCAGAATAAAAATGAAGGAGGGTGTTTCAGTTTCAACCGTACAAGGGGTTTGAGAAAAAAAAACAATGCAGAGCAACCCATTTTGTTTGAGGAAAAACAATGCAGAATAAACATTATGTGAAATGAATATATAAACGGCTTCACATAAAGCAAAGATGTAGCAGGTCTATGTGAAAAATGTAAGACAAACAACAGGTCTATGTGAAAAATTCTAACACAACCTATGTATTCATTAAGCATCTTAAGCTCGAAAGCCTTACCCTGCATTGAGGAATCAACCTGAAAACCTCTGGCAGACAATCAACATGAAAGATCCATCCTTGTAGGAGAAGAGTTCCCAATTTCAGACTGCTAGCTATCCACCCTTCTTCCTCTTCTTGAGGATATTTGAATGCAAACTAAGAGGCAAAAAATTAGCACTGAATGAAGGAACAAAAAAATTATTGTTGACCATTTCCATGGGGATTCTAGGACCATGAACCTGGAATTATCAGCCTCCTTTGACTCGGCATCCATTGGCATCAGCTTTTAAATCTTCATTTCTGTCTGTAGCAATAACAAAGCATGTGAAGTAATGAATTAGACATCAACTTCACCTTTCGTGTTGAAACTGGGTTTAACGTTGCATTCAATACTCACCTAGTGCTGGAACAGATTGATCATTGAAGTACTTCTCAGGAATAGGCCTCTTTTTTTGGGACTGATTGCAGATTGCTTGTGTTTTGTTGTGTTTGCTCGGCGTGCATACCGCACGCAATCCCCACCAGCAAATGCTGGGCTCTGGTGGGGGTGCCACGTCTGGGCAGCTGATGTTGTATATGGGAATCCAGAGCAAGTTTTTTTTCTCGAATACGCAAGAGAGCTGCGTATCATTGTATTAATAGAGGAGAATAAACGGTCCCTTACAACACTGCGCCACCTCGCTCCGGACCGAGCTGCAAGGGGCTGATTACAAGTTTGTTTTGTAACTTAGAAAAACACTAGAGAGACTGACCAGACCTACACCCACTCACTCCCAAAGTTCCTTGTCTGTTTGATAAAAGTAATGAATGTTAGAAAAACAGGTAAATTGTCCCAAAGTTGACCAAGTACGGTAAATATTACTTAATATTACCTGCACTCTTGGGCTCCAGTGAGATCCATGATGTCATGCGATCCTAAAACATGAGCAATAAACCTATACCAATGTATGTCGTCCCTTGCTGCACCTCCTTCAAATTGCAGCCATCTTCCTAACTAACTGCGGCCCTAACCACCTCCACAGAAAAGTAAAAAGTAGAATGTTGCCTGTCAGATCTAGCACACGAAAAATGACATCTCTCTGAATGAAACAACAGAAATTGAGAGTAGTGCAAATCCAATGTGACTTGGGTCAGATATGGAGGAGGCGCACAGGGATCTTACATCATCGAACTGGGGAGAAGGCTGCATCCCTCCATATTCCTTGATTCAGTCGCTCTCGAATCTGAACCGCCTATGCTGTCGGCAGACTCGTAGTTGTCGAGCACCCAGAAGGCAGGTGGTTGTCGCCGTCGAGCTGCTTGAAGCCGTGTCGCACTGTCGCTGCCATCGATGAGTCCAACATCGTCTCGGCCCCGCGACACGGATCGAGCTCATCCTCAGCGGGAGCTGACTCATCGCGGAGCAGATCCAAAAATGGGAAGGGGGAGAGGGAGCGGGTGCGGCGCCACGACGGCTGCTGCTCGGCCAGGCCGGTGCGGCGCCACGCCTGCACTGTGAAGACAACTGCTGGTACTGGTAATGCTCGACCTGACGACCATCCATCTCGTGAGAAAGATGGGAAGAGGAGGCAAAGGACCGTTGCGGCGGCGACGGACGCGGAGGCGAGCGCGCCATCTGTCTCGTGACCAAGATGGGAAGAGGAGGATGAACCGAGCGAGCGGAGGCGAAGGACCGTTGTGGCGGCCATTGACGCGGAGGCGAGCGCGCCCGCGTTAGGGTTTGGGAGCAGGAGGTGTCAAGGCGGACGGGTGTTGGTGGGACCCACTTGTTGGCGCCGTTCTTTTATACAATGCGACAATGCGGAGGGCGACGGGTTAAGGAACGACCGGTGACGACGGACCCGACCGGTGACGACCTCTGCGTAAATAATAGATTGGTATAGATTTGGGCAACTATTGCGTGATTATTTCAAGTTGACGTGGAATTCTATTCCTCATTTTGAACGGACCTGTGGGCTGTCGACACGTCTTCATCTCCAGCTGCAGCTCCAAGTTTTGAGACAAGTATTGGTTGATTTTTGTCTTGGATTATTTTCTGATTTTCGGAAGTTTTTGCGCTCTTTCACTCGTTCAAACTAACAGAGATTTATAGATGTTGGTTCATTGCTAGTAGACCACAACAAGGATGGAGTTTCACCGACTGTGCAAAAGATCATCACGTAGGAATCGAAGTATGGAATGTCCCCACAGCTATGTGAGTGACTTGTTTGTCCAATTCGCAGAAGTTTCCCACGAATGTTAGCGCAAGGCAAGTTATTCCGGCGTAGGTGAGAGATCAAAAGGATCAACATCATCGTGGATTATTTTCCAGGAGAGAAATAAACACAACACTGGACGATGTAATAGAACATATTCAGATTCTGAAAGGGCCATCACGCTTCAGTTGCACCTCCTAGCTAGAGATCCCGTTGTCATTGACTTGACTTCGCATAATATCACTTCCTTATACGGCCGTACGGGATACCACAAATTCGGAGGAGTTGAATTCATTTTATCTGTAAAATATTTGAACAGCCACTGAATTTTGTTTATTGATGCTAGCTGTTTATTTATACTATGAAATAACTTTTCAGTTTACCAGAGAACACAGAGAGGTTAGGTTGGTTTCCGGCGACCTGAAAAGTTAATTAAGCTTGCTAAGTCGCAATCCAGCTGACGTTTTGTTAACTTCAATTTATTACGCAACGTGGGCGCAACACGCTTCACCCGCGGAAGCGAAATTTATGAGTCGAGGAAATTAAAACTGAAATCGAAAGGGACACAAGTGATTTCGGAAACTTCCTTGCAGCTGCTCTTGTTGTAAGCATTCACTGACCGCACCTAGCAGTTCGATAGCTCTGCGCATATCTTCATTTTTTTTGAAAAATGATCTAGAATATGCTTGAAATATGAATTTGTTACTTTGTGCTTTTGAGCAACTGTTTGGCTTAAAGATTAATTCTCTTAAATCCTTGGATGTGAAATGGGTTCAATTCCTTAGATATGTAGGCATATCTATGCATCAACGAAATCTTAGAAATTCTCATTGGAAACATGTAGAGAAACATTTCCAAAAGAGACTTAACTGTTGGAAAGGTAAAATGCTTTCTGCTGCAGGTCGTTGGTGCTAATTAACTCTACTCTTAGTAAATATAGCTAACTTCATGCTCTCTATTTTTGAGGTAGCTACAGAGCTCTTAAAGAAACTAAACTTTTTATAGATCCGGACTCTTTGGTAGAGTGATGAGAACCAAAAAAAAGTATAGAATTACAAAATGGAGTATTCTTTGCACACCAAAAGATCTAGGAAGCTTAGGTATTCCTAATCCGGACATGGAAATATATGTCTTTTAAGTAAGTGGTTATTTAAACTTATCAATAAGGAGAAGATTTGGTACCGGCTCCGTAGGAACAAATACTTGAGAAATAAAACGGCTACACAAGTCGAACATATTCCTAGAGATTCTCACCTCTCGTTTGATCGCAGCTCATCCAATTATCACACTTCATACCATTTCATGGCTAGTAGCATGACCTGTTTTGAATGAGGGCTACCAAAGAAACCCTAAAGCTGCCATTCAAAGAATAGGTGTGACAGTGTTTCGTTATGGTGGGCCGCACCTATAGCCGGCGCCGCCAACAAGTGGCAGAGCTAGGTCTTTTAGCTAATGGGCCGTGACCCATTAAGTTGTTTAGTTAATGGACTTAGCCCATAGATTACTTGGAGGTCAAGTCAATTGTAACTTAGGAGTTAAGCAACCCTCCTATATAAAGAGAGGGCAATTATCAATAAAGATCAAGGAGGTTAAGGGTCAAATCCTAATCTCTCTCTTGCTCCCGCCACAACACCCTCTCTCCCTCTCTTCCACGCACGCGTCGCCCCCTGCGCGCACCCCTCTCCAAGCAGCAACCAAGCATTGCTGCCGTCCCTCTCCTCTCTTTAATTTGTGGTGTGTGACGGTTTCCTTGGAATGTCTTGAGCACAACACACGATCAGCTCTCACGATCGTCGGCATTTGCTATATCATTCATGTTATTACCCAGCTGGTCTTTCGCGTCCTTCGTGTTAGGTGTATATATAGCTATGTGTGAGTCCCCGGTGTATGAGGGGCCTTTGTGCATATTTCCATGTACATAGGCTTTACCCACTAGATAATGTATGATCCATTATTCCTAACATGGAATCGGAGCTAGGTTAGGGTTAGGGTTCTTTCTCCCTTCCTTCTCTCCTTTCCCACCACTCTCTGCCGGTGTCGCTACCTCACCACCGGCGAGCTCCGCCGTCGCCGGGTCGTGTGGCCCCTTTGGGTCTTCTCCGGACGCCGCCGACGGCTCGATCTTCCCGCGCGTGCCGGCAGGAACCCGATTCCACCGCCCGCGCGCCCGATTCGTCGCCCGAGTAGCTGCTCGATTCGTCGCCGATTCACCTCGCGCGCCATCGCGGGCCTCCTCGCCGCCGTCGTGGTGCTTCTTCGCAGCCCCCGCACGCCCTCGCGGTCCTCTTCACCAACGCCGCCGCAAGCCTCCTTGAAGCCCTCATCGCGCCTCTTCGCTCTATGTCGCAGCTTTTGCTCGCTGGGCTACGCGCTAGGCTGTGGTCGCTTTTGCTTGCTCGGCTATCTCGCTGGGCCGCACGCTTGGGCTACTCGTTGCTATCGTGGGCTGTCTGCGAGCCTGTTGCTCGTGGGCTGCTGCTGCGATCGCTATCGTGGGCTGCTACTCTTCGTCGACCGATCTACGACCTGAACCGCAAGCATGGCGTCATCATCGTCCTCCGGCGAGGTCGCCATCCTACGTTGCCCGGTGTTGTTCGACGACACCAACTTCCACGACCGGGCTCCTCGTCTATGTATCCACATGCGAGGGTTCCGTCTCTGGGAGTTTTTGACCGGTGACCTTTAGTGTCCACCACGCCCTACTCCTCCTGTCTTGCTCGTGTTTCCGGTGGAGCCTCCTTCTCTTCCAATGGATGCTACTTGTGCACGAAGGAGGAGTTTGACCGCTTGCTTGCTGTTCATGATTCCGAGGTGGTGAGGCTGCAGATCGCTTATGATGATCGTCCGGCATCCTATGAGTCTCGGTTCACAACTTACGAGGCTTGACTTGATGAGGATGCTCCTGTTGTTGCTATTCTTGTTGCGAGCATGGTCGATGATATATCTGCCGATGTTACGGGGTTACGGCTTGCTCATCGGATGTGGGCTTATCTCGGGGAGCACTATGAGCCTTCGGCCGGTCTACCTATCTTGTTGCTATCCAACGTGAGCACATGATCTCTCGGGATGATGGTATAGCGAAGGATCTCTACTCTCGGCTGTCGGCGGTTTGGCGTGAGCTTAACTCTCTTGGTCCTCAACTATCTCCCGATACCCGTGAGTCCCGCAAGGGTCGGCAGAAAGCTCTTGAGTTGAGATGCACCTATGACTTCTTGACCGGGCTTCGTTCGGAGTTTGAGCCTCTCCGTGCTCAGCCGCTTGCTCGCCACCCGTGTGTTTCTCTAACGGATGCTCTTGCCGATGTGCGCAATAAGGAGACTCGCCTTATTGACTCGGGCCTTCTACATTACTCTTCGACTCTAGCCGCTCGATCTTCGTCCACCGGTTCTACCACTCCTCCTATGTTGCCTACACCACCGGCAACTTCTTCCGACGAGTAGTGGGGGAGGGGGAGTGGTGGTCTTCACTGCAAGTGCTCGTGACGAGGATGGTCATATTGAGTTCTACTCCTACAAGAAGAAGAGGGATCGGAAGGATCCGAAGTCTCGAGCTCGCCGTCCTCCTCATACTAGTGGTGATTCTAGTTCGGAGGTTCTCGGAGGAGCTCTTTTGGAGCCGGCACTCGGGATGAGATTCTCGGGGCTCTCGGTCGTTTGCTTGCTTCTCGCTCTCTTGGAGCTGTTGGTTCCGTGACTCAGCCATCCGCACCGCCTGCTCCTACTACCTCGATCGCCGCTACGAGCACTTCCTCTCACACCACTCCGGTACTCGACCATGGATTCTTGATTCGGGGCTTCTTTTCACATGACTCCACAACATTCGTGTCTTTCTTCCATGGTTTCTTCATCTGTTTCTCATTTTGTTCACACCACCGATGGTTCTTCTCTTCCTGTTCTTGGGCATGAGACTCTTTTATCCGACTCTTTCTCTGTCCCCGATGTTTCCTGTGTTCCCAATTTGACCATGCAGCTTATGTCCGCCGGCCGCCTATCGATCATGATTGCCATGTTATTCTTGATCCCGACTTTTGCTATGTCCAGGACCGTCACACGGGTCAGCTGATTGGTACCGGCCCTCGACGCCGTGACTCTCGGCGCCTATGGGAGCTTGATTGGCTACATCTTTCTTCAGCTGCGTCGGCCGGTCGTCACGGTTCCGCTTTTGCTGCTTCTTCATCGGCCTCCTTTGCTCGGTGGCATCACCACTTGGGTCATATTTGTGGCTCTCGCCTTTTCACCAAGATTATAGAGGTCTTTTGGGGTCTATTTTAGGTCGGGAGTCTTTACATTAGTGTTAGGGATGTCGGTTGGGCAAGCAGATATTGTGACACTACGTGGCACATTTTTGCATGTTAGCATTTTTAAAACTAACCTCAAGTCTAGGGGAACCCCTCCAAGAAAATTCATTGACATGCAATATGGTTTGGGCTGTAAATAAATTCAAATCCACTTTGAATTGAACTACAACTCAAATTTTACAACATAAGTAAGGTCAAACAAACATATGTGTTCTAGGGCATGTCAAAAGAAAAATCTAGGACAAAACCCCACTAGATTTCATCAAGGTTTGATACCTCCAATAAATCGGAGAATCTTAACTTTTAAGCACTTTCTCTGAATTTTCAGAATTAATCTAGAAAGAGTTTTTGAGTAAACTCAGCGTGCATGTCACTTTCTAGAGTTTTACTATCCGAGAAAAATTCTCCTTTTTAATTTTTGAGTTTGGGAAGGCCTCCGATTTGAATTTTCAAAATTGAATCGAGGCTGCGTTTGGAAATTCGAGAGGAAAATGAAAAATGCTATGGAATATACCACGGGACCCACACGTCGGCACCTCCTTCTCTTTTTCTTCTCCCTCACGAGCGACCGCAGCAGAGAATTGACGCCAGCCGAGCCGTACGTGGCACCTCTCCCCGCTAGTTCGCCCCACCACGACGCACTCACCTCGGCCCTTCCCCGCCCGCTCTCCTCCCTCTCGTGGCTCACTTCCCTCTCGGCTCTCCCTTCCAGGCGCATCGGCAGGGAACGGAGCAAGAGCTCCGCCATTGCCACGCCTTCCCAAGCTTTGACGCACGAGACGCCATTGGGTGCGCCCTGAACTACCTCGGCCCCACCCGAGAGGCCATCCCCATTCCTTCCCCAAGCCGTGAGCAATCGACATTTCTCTCCGGCACCGCCATTGACGACCTCCCATGGCTCCACCGTGAAATTTGTCCTCCCCGGTAAGTCTCATCGCACGATTGTTCTTCCGTTGGATGCGCGTCGACCTCGTGCATCTCCACGACCTCACATCCCTCTCGTTTTCTCCCTCCGAGCAGAGCCACCGTTGAGCTTTTTCCCATCCGCCACGTCGCCGGCCCTCTCAACTCCACGGTGCAAACCATGCTCGAGCAAGATCCTTCGTATTTGAGCACCAGGACGCTCTTCCCCGTACTCCACCGATGCTCTCAAAGCAAAGCACGAGCCGTTTTCCCCTCCTTTCGAGCTCCGAGTCCTCAACGAACGTCGCCGGACCCCAAGTTCATGCATGCTTCGTCGCCGTCCATATTCCGATGAGCACCTGGTCTCGGGACCATATCGGATGGATGCGCATCGAGATTACGAGTGCGCTGGTATTTTCATTGGCATTTCTAGTGGTCGTTTGACCCATTCCAGCGAACCGCCGCGGCTCCGGCGAGCCCTCCGGCCGTCGTGGCGGAGCGGCAGCTCGCCCTGCAGCGTGTGCTCGCACGCATGGGCTGCGTGCCCTGCTCGTGGGCCGCACACCGTGGCTGGGCCGTAGGCTCCTTCGGTCCGCGCGCGATTGGGCCCGAGAGCCTGCAAGCCGGCCAAGTCCTCGAGCCCATGGCCATTTTTACTCCTTTATCTTTTCAGAATTTGTTTTGAATACCCGAAATTCATACGAACTTTAAAAATTCATATCTAGAGTTCTAGACCTCGAAAAATTGCAAACTAAATTTTGTTGGACTCCTTGAGACATCTACTATTTTACAGTGCATTTAGTTTGGCGTAATCAGAGACAATTTAATTAGGTTAAATTCTTCTTAAGAGACTTAGGTTAAATACGTAATTAATTGTTTAATTGCCCCAAATTATGAAGCTTAGCTTAATTATTATCCATAGCATGTGCTTAAGGACCAGAGGCGATTTAATTGCTAATTTACCTAGTTTTGCTAGGATTATTGAATTATTTCCCTTGCACATGTGATAATGATTTAAATGCTTCATGGGAGTTGATGAAGTAAATTAAATTGGTTAATCGCAATTAAAGCATTTCACCTCGCTAGACACCCAGTTATTTTATACTCGACAAATTAAGTGTAATTGATGAAATTCGCACATATTCCATAAAATATTCAAATCACGTTTTCATGAAATTCACACATCACCTTTGCATCATGTAGTCTGCGGTGGTGAACGCGGTGACCAGCGAGGAGCCGGAAGTCGCTATCGTTGTCGACCCAGACTACTCGGGGTCAAGCTCAAGGCAAGCCCCGATGCACAACCTATTTAATTAAGTCTTTATTTCATCACTATGTTTGTAGGCTTGTACTGTGCACTAGGTGTATAGGAGTTGTGATGAAACCCTAGCATGCGGTAGGATCCTGTTTATCCATGTTCGCTTGCCCTACGCTAGATGCTTGCTTAATTAGGGCGATGATCCGTCGAGTGGTACGGAGACCACTCATAGATAGGACAATCACCTTTGGATACGACACCAAGATTTGAGTATGAGAATGGAGATTGGAGGCCGGACGGGCAACTTAGGTGGAAAGTGAAGGACTGAAAGAGTTTTCAAGGTGGTAGCCCTGTCTCGTGCACACAAGGACCGCGTCGTGTCCGGCCCATGTGGATTAAGTTTGAACGTACTCGTTTGCGTGTTGGAGGTAATGGGCTTAGTAAACCGACATACCGATGGTTGCTTTGTTTGTTAGAGAGATACCCTACTCCCTTGGTTACTTGGCAGGAATTTGGGAGGAGAGAAGGGAGCACTCTACTCACGGATGACGTTCGGGACGGCATTGCGTGGGGGACCCTTCTCGGGGAGCTAGGCCCGACTAACACTACGATACCGAGCTGGGAAAGGTTGTCTCATGCGGCTTTCGGGAAGCGCGTATGTGACGTGCAATCAGGTTTCTCCTACGGGATGTAAATCGATTCGAATCACTGCCCCTCACGATAATGAGTACCACTTGTCCCTACGCCGGAACGTAGTAAGAAGAGACATTGATGATGATGATTATGATTAACTTGTTGTATTGCTTAATTACTTGTTTGGAAACATGTAATGCAGTAGCTTAGTGCAAATTAAATTTACTCTTTTGTGCAACTTAATTAAAGCTGCTAAAAGTTGAAAGTAAGGATTTACTTGTAGGGCAACTTAGTGCTTAAATTATCCTATCCCCTGGCCTTTGCATGTCTAGGAGTCGTCCGTAGATGTCCACTTTGATGGGTCGGTCTTGCTGAGCTCTAGTTGCTTAGAGCTTTGCTCTATGTGGTTTTCGAGAGGACCCCGTCGAGCGAGGAGATAGTTGCTTTGGAGATGACGTCCGGCGGGATCGGTCCTCGGACGGAGGCCACTACACCCGGGAGTGGTGCGGTCCGGAGGAGTAGAGGTGTTGATGTGTCGGTAAGGTGTTCTAGGGTAGGAACACCTGTCGCTGCCGGATGCCCCGTGATGTATCACCGAGAGAATGATTGTACCTTATTGCTTCCGCTGGTTAATTTATTTCCAAACTTATTTGCTTCTGGTGCTTATGAGACCGATGTAATCATGCACTTGGATGAATGTAAGAGACTTGTATTTATATTCATTGTATCAAGCTTATGTTTATATGTTGTAATATCGGGTATCACAATGCGTGATGCCACCCATGATGATCCCGGAGACGGAAACGCCTCTTCGTGAGGCGGTGTCCGTCACGGATATAGCTTCCCTATCCTTCTAGTGAGTCCGTGTCACAACATCCTTTTGATCTTGTTCACACCGATGTATGGGGTTCTGCTCCTTTTGTTTCTATTGGTGAACATCGATACTATGTTATATTTATAGATGATTATTCTCGCTTCACCTGGATTTATTTCATGAAGCATCTCAATGAGCTTTTATCCATCTATAAGGCTTTTTCTACTATGATTCGCACTCATTTTGACACCTCTATTCGTGTTTTTCGTGCGGATTCTGCGGGGAGTATATTTCGTAGCCCTTCGTCGGGTTCTTTCCGATCGGGGCACTCTTGCTCGGTTTTCTTGCCCGGTGCTCACGCTCAAAATGGTGTTGCTGAGCGCAAGCATCGTCACCTTCTTGAAACCACTTGTGCTCTTATGATTGCTTCTTCCGTCCCCCTCATTTTTGAGTGAGGTCTGTCTCGACGACCAATTTTTTGGTGAACATCCAGCCTTCTTCCGCCCATCGGGTGGCATCCCCTTCGAGCGTCTTCTTGATAAGACACCGGATTACTTAGCTTTGCGCCTCTTTGGTTGTGTGTGTTATGTGCTTATTCCGTCCCGGGAGCTCACAAAGTTGAGCGCTCGATCTATTCGAGTGTGTTTTCTTAGGCTACAATGCCGAGCATAAGGGTTATCGTTGTTGGGAACCTGTTGCTCGTCGCATGAGGGTGTCCCGCGATGTCGTTTTTGACGAGTCTCACCCTTACTATCCTCGTCCCTCCTTGGATACTTCTACCACTTCCTTGGTCGATCCTCTTTTTTCCCGACTTTACCATATGCCACATTGGTCAACACCTACACTATGCCTCCTCCACCACCTTCCTTAGAGCCCACACCACCTTGTGATTCCTTGTTTCCTCCACCTTCCTCGGAGCCCGACTACTCGCTCAAACCTCGTGTAACACAGGTCTATACACGACGTGTCCCTCCTACTCATACACCACTTCGATATGACTCCTTTGCCTTCTTCTGCTGAGACTTCCTCCGAGGATTCTCCTCCCGAGTTGTGTATCGGACGTGGCGGTCGTGTCCGCCCACCTCCGGATCGCTACTCTCCTGCCGCTTTCTTTGCTACCGCTCTTCTCGAGCCTACCTCATATCGTGATACCATTCGTAATCGGGAGTGGCAGCATGTTGTGGCTGAGGAGATTGCTGCCCTTGAGTAGACCGGCACGTGGGATCTTGTTCCCCTCCCCCACGTGTTCGTCCTAACACTTGCAAATGGGTTTACAAGGTTAAGACCCGCTCCGATGGTTCTCTTGAGCACTATAAGGCTCGTCTTGTTGCTCGTGGTTTTTAGCAGGAGTATGGTCATGACTATGATGAAACTTTTGCTCCGTTGCTCACATGACCACTCGTTCGGACTCTTCTTGATGTTGCTTCGTCCATTAGTGGACTATCTCTCAGCTTGATATCAAGAATGCCTTTCTTAATGGTGACTGCGTGAGAAGGTCTATATGCAGCCATCACCAGGGTACTCTATTCTCGAGGGAGCTTTTTGCTATTTTGCTCACGAGTTCGGTGGGCTTCGATGGAACGCCCATCGCTCGTGAGGCTTCTCTAAAACGCCCACCAAGTACATATGTTTCACCTCCCAATTGCCCATACCTGTTTGATACATCTAATTTCTTTTCTTTTTCACTTTAACAAATTAAGAAATGACCAAAGTACCCTTGCTCTAAAAAAAAGAAAATTCGCCGGACTCATCGTAGCAAAAAAAAATGCCCAGATCGCACTCCTACTATTAGGCAACTCTTTTGCATGTGTCTTTTTGCACTCCTACATTTAAGTCATAATTTTTCTCTTCTTTTTTAGTCAAAACACGCATGCAAAAGAGTCTGTCTAATAGTAGAAACGCAGATCTGGGCATTTTTTTGCTACGATAGTCCGGGCGAATTTTCTTTTTTTTTAAGAGCGAGGGATATTTGATCATTTCCTGATGTGTTAAAGTGAAAAAGAAAAGAAAATGGATGTATCAAACAGGTATGGGCATTTGGGAGGTGAGGCATGTGTACTGGTGGGCGTTTTAGAGAAGCCCCACGAACGGTGGGCGTTCCAGTGAAGCCCACCGAACTCGTGGGCAAAATAGCAAAAAGCTCGTTCCTCGAGGGTATGGTGTGTCGCCTTCGTCGCTCCCTCTATGGTCTCAAGCGGGCACCCCGCGCTTGGTTTCAGCGCTTTGCTTCGTTGTTCTTGCTGCTAGCTTCTCTGCTAGTAACCATGACCTCGCTCTCTTTGTTCACACATACTCTCGTGGTCGGACGGTTCTTCTCCTCTATGTTGATGATATGATTATTACTGGAGATGACCTCGAGTATATTGGCTTTGTTAAGGCCCGCCTCGGTGAGCGAGTTCTTGATGTCCGATCTTGGCCCTCTTCGTTACTTCCTTGGCATTGAGGTTTCTTCTACTCCCGAGCATTTCTATCTCTCACAGGAGAAGTACATACAGGATCTTCTTGATCATTCTTGCCTCACCGATGACCGCACTATTGAGACTCCTATGGAGCTCAATGTTCACCTTCATGCGGGTGATGGTGAGCCCCTCTCCGACCCACTCGCTATCGTCACATTGTGGGTAGTCTTGTCTACCTTGGTGTCACTCGTCCCGATATCTCGCATGTTGTGCATATCATGAGTCGGTTACTGTCAGCCCGCACTCGGATACACTACACCCACGTTCCGGGTGTCCTTCGATATCTTCATGGGACCATCTCTCGTCGCTTGTTCTTTCCACGTACCAGCTCTCTTCGACTTCATGCTTACTCGTGATGCTACATGGGCCGGTGACCCCTCCGGTCGTCGCTCTCTTTCTGCCTTTTGTGTGTTTCTTGGTTCCTCCCTCATCTCCTAGAATACCAAGAAGCGGACGACAGTTTCTCGTTCTAGTGTAGAGGTCGAGTTATGGGCTATCGCCCTTGTGACAGCTGAGGTTACTTGGTTGCGGTGATTGCTAGAGGACTTTGGTGTTCCTGCTCGTATGCCTACTCTTGTTATGTCCGACAAGTACTAGTACTCTTAGCATGTCTTGAAACCCCGAGAAGCATGAGCTGAGACATCATGTTGGTGTTGATCTCTTCTACACACGAGATCGGGTACAAGATGGTGTGGTTGCTCCTCGGTATGTACCTTCCGAGATCCAGCTGGCTGACTTACTCACGAAGGCACGGACCGGAGCTCGTCACAAGTTCTATCTCTCCAAACTCAATGTTGTTTACCCACCCTAATTTTGCGGGGAGCACTGTTGGTTGTACTCTTTTCTTTCTCCAAACTCGGTGTTTGGTGATCGACCCCGAGTTTGAGGGGGGGGGGGGAGTGTTAGGTGTATGTATAGTTATGTGTGTGTCCCCGGTGTATGCGGGGCCTTTGTGCATATTTCCATGTACATATATTGGGCTTTGCCCACTAGATAATGTATGATCCATTATTCCTAACACTCGAATGGAGGAGGTATCCACTTTTCATGATTAACGAATAATTGCATTCGACTTCGATGTTCTTGTATCACACAGCAGTATTTACTCCATTTTATTATAGAAACACATGTTTATATGAGTTTGTACACAGGTTTGCCCGAGACAGGAGAACATACATAGTGTCCACATGTGTACTGGCATTATTATGTACACATACAACCATACAAGGTAATAGTATATAGGAATTATATCATGTGGATGCGTGTTATGGTGGCTGCCAATTGATCTCGTTTTACCTTTTCTCAAATAAAATCCATCCACCTTGCAAGTAATCGAGAGATTTTCTTCAATGACAAGCATTTTCTTTCTTTAGATCAACCACAATACTTGTTTTTTTGTCTATCTACCTCGATTTCATAGTGATGATCCGTGTAGTGGGAGTGGACTTCCAATCTTTGAGTACGGGAATGGTACTAACCTCTATCTCGACTCTCTCCAATTCTAGGACGTCAATCTTGATCTTCTCTCTAGACGTGGAAATTTAACGTAAGAGAATATAAGTTTCTTTTCCTTGTATGATCCATGATCCAACACAAGTGTGCTGAGAGAGGGCAGGTCAGCCGGCTTCATAATGAATTCCTGCTTTACATTTGTTCTCACCAGCGAAAGCATGATGAGATTTGGGAGGCAAAAAGGCTGCTTATGATCAAGGTCATATGAATATTTTAGATCCCCATGTATAAACATGAGCTTGAGTCGACGGAGCGAAAAGGTGGTAAAGACATTTGAGGGTATAATGTCACCCTGTAAGACCAGATTTCTAAGGTTCTCAAGCTTCTCTATTGCATAAGACAGAGCATCCAAATTTATTGAGTCAAGAATATGTAGTTGCTTCAAGTTAGCAACTTGGTTGGGCAATTTCAGAACAAAACCAAAGACATGCCTCAATGTCTTAATCATCCGAGAAGGTTATCGGGAGCTCTCGACCATTAGTTTCCCTAACATCCAACGTTTGTAGACTAGTGAGCCTTCCAATGGATGATGGGCTAGTTTTAAGTGAGCAGGATGTGATACCAAGATACTGCAATCGCACAACATTTCCTATTGCGGTTGTCAACTTATCACCAATCTCCATACCTTGTAAATTGACAACTCGGAGGACCTCCGATCCATGAAATAACTCTTTTATGTGGGACTTAATATCTTTCTTTTTGTTGTATATGGCTCTTTGGTGAGGTGAATAAAATATATAAGCTTTCTTTCTTTTCGACAATCTCCGTTGAACTTCCTTAGGCTCCTGTTCAAACTACGAAAAGATGGATCGTAGCTTTGGTAAAGGACTAGCTAGAATAGCATATTTGTCGATGTAATTCCGTAAAGAGAATTAGCGGGCACTTGTTAGTGTGGGTATATCATCGCCACTATGGACCTCCACCAAGCTTGCCTCATGTGCTTCAATCGTAAAAAATCATGGACCTTGTTTTCACGTGACATCCAGAATATATACATCATGGTATAATACAACCAAGTTTTCAAAATACAAACATTCGTGCAGCGAAAAAATATAACATTATTGAAGTTTAACAACCTACGAGTATTCAGCGGAAGCTTGTTCTATATACAACCCAAAAGACTTAAAACGATCAACGTGATGCACCGAGCCCTTCGTACATCACGGTCCTCTCATCTTCACGGCGTGGGGATACGTTCCCACCGAAGGGAACCTCCCTCCGGACATTGCTCCTCTTCGGGGAAGCTGCCATACAAGTCGTGATAGTACGACTCTTTCCCTGAAAGGTAACGAACAAACCCCGAGTATTCTAATACTCAGCAAGACCGACCCGTCAACATGGCACGCTAAGGTCGACGCCTAGTATGCAGCGGCTTTCGGTCTGTGGGGTTTACTCCTTTATAAAAAACAACATTAAAGGTTGGATCCTTACTTTCAATATTTTAGCTCACGTTATGTTCATTAGCCTTGGTGTTTGCAACCTATCACTATTGCAATCAAGTTTGCAAGACAAGATAAAATAGATCATTAATCCTTTCATCTCTCATCATCATCTTCCATATAATTTACTACGATGTGACGAGCTAAACAAGCGGTACTCATTACTCGCGAGGGACAGCGATTCGAATCGATTTTATACCAGCTGGCAAAACTCGACTACACGACGTATACGCATCACACCGATCGTATACGACAACTTTTCCCGCTAGCACTCGACGGAAGACTAGCAATTTCCAACTCCCCGGGAGTATGGCGACTCCACGACTTCCCTCGTGGCCGACCCATCTCCCTCCCGTGAGACTATCCTCTCACTAACAACCGGTAAAAGAGAGTTGGCTACGCTACATCTCTCGGGGCGATAGGGTACATCAGCTTGTCTGGGCCCATGATACCAAGCATGTAGTACGGTACGTTCAAACTTGTTGAACTAAGCCGACAACGGTACGGTCCCCGACCGACTCAGCTTTAAGATTCCCTAAACATCTACCGTTGCCACTATGAATTAAGCTTAGCCTCTATTAAGCTACCTGTACCAATATAGAATAAGCAAACGGAAACCTACCATAATGCAACTAGGGTGTCAATCATTCCCTCACACCTAATGCACAAACATAACCGTACTATGTGATAAAGTAAAATATTTAAAAACATAGGTAGGATGCACCGGGGCTTGCCTCGATCATCGTTCGGAGTTAGCTTCCTCGGCGGCTGGGTCGACTTCGAGATTCCCGGCTCTCGACTCGACCTCGGGTGGAACCTCGATCACTTCGGAACCTCGTGAAGGGAACTAGATGAGCAATCGCCCGAAGCTAAAGGAGTGAATTGCGCACCACTTGGTAGAAGAACGGAGGACTATGGCTCACCGGAGAGCTCCAATTTCCGTGCGCGGCGGAGGAACGACGATGACGGCCCGAAGGGGAAGATGACCTCGCCTCGGACGGAAGGAAGGTGCTCAAGCTATTTGCTTGGGTGGAAAAGCTTCGCGGGGTCCTGGCGGAGCTCCGGGTGGCGGTGGTTTGGATGGAGAAGCACCGGAGCGGGCTGGCGCCGGCGATGAGCAAAGGGGAGCTAAGGCGGTAGGGTGAAGAAGGAAATGAGAGAGAGAGGAGGGAAGATAAGGCCGGGCGGGGCCTTTAGCTTGTCCGGGGAGGCGGTGCGGGCGCCGAGCGAGCAGCTGCGCAAGCAGCTGCGTGGCTGCACCGCCGGAGGCGGTTCCCGCGGGCGGTGGTGAGACGCGGTGAGAGAGGGAGAGAGAAGAAGAGAGTGACGACCGGGCCTGGTTTGGCGGTTTTGCAAAAAGACCCTTCTCCTTTCGCGAAATTAAAAAGTAGCCTTCCCGAGCTCCAAAAATTTTACAAAAATTCAGGGTTGTAATTGAAAGTATTTTAGGCATTTTTCCTGTTAAGTCCAGGTAGAAATTCCAAATCATTTTCAGATTAAAAATTCATAGCTAAGTTAATAAAAGAAGCTTTGTTTATTTCTTGTAAATATTTTTACAAGGCAAAAATAATTTCAGGAGACTTTCATAAATCTTTATTTATGACATTTGAGCCATAGAAAATATTAAACATGAATTTTCTGCTTATTTTATTTCTTTTTAAACACTTCCTTTCTTCTTTATCTATTTTGATATTTTATGTGTTTGTTATTAACACAAAATTTGATATCTTCAAAAATGCAACACTTTGATGACATGCTCATGATGACATGAAATGCATTATTTTCTCGAGAGTTGTTACAGCCCTCCCCCTTACAGGAATCTCGTCTCGAGATTCACGATTGAAACGACTCGGACGATAGTACTAAAGAACTCGGGGTAGTTTGATCGAAGAAATTCTTCTTGTTCCCAAGTAGCTTCAGCTTCCGAGTGATTACTCCATTGGATCTTGTAGAACTTGATGGTCCGATGTCGAGTCACTCTATCTTTGGTGTCGAGAACTTTAACCGGTCGTTCGTCATATGTCAAGTCTGGTCAGTAATCGTTCCATCTCGACTGTCGGTATATCCATTGGGTGGTTTTAAACACTTCTTCAGCTTGAGATACATCAAATATGTTATGGATACCTGCCAAGTGTGAGGGCAATTCCGGACGATACGCCACAGCTCCACATCTTTCCAGGATTGGAAAAGGTCCAATGTATCGTGGTGCTAACTTGCCCTTGATTCCAAATCTTTGAACACCTTTGGTAGGAGATACTTGAAGATAGACTTGATCTCCAACCTGAAATACTAACTCTCGACGTCTTTTGTCGGTATAGCTGATCTGTCGAGATTTAGCCCTTTTAAGGTTCTCGTTGAATGAGACGTACTTGTCCCTCTCGCATCTCTTACTAGATCTGGTCCGAAGATTACTCTTTCCCCACTTTCGGACCAATTCGGAGGTGTGCGGCAACTCCGTCCATATAGAGCTTGGAACGGTGACATGCCGGCACTCTCTTGATAGCTGTTATTGTAGGAGAACTCTGCTAACGGTAAACATTTCTCCCAATCTTTACCATAGGTCAAGACACATGCTCGAAGCATATCCTCGAGATATTGATTGATCCTTTTTGTCCGTCCATCCGTTTGAGGATGATATGCTTGAGCTTCGTATCAATTTCGTTCCCAAGGATTCATGTAGTTGTTCCCAAAATCTGGAAACAAACTGCGTTCCTCTATCCGATATAATGGTCTTCGGCACTCCATGCAAACGAGAGGATTCGAGCGATGTATAGCTCCGCATACTTCTCGGCGAGTGTACCGAGTATGTACCGGTATGAAGTGAGCGAGACTTCGTTAACCCGTCCACAATGACCCGGATAGAGTCATGCTTTCGTGGGCTTAGTGGTAACCCAACGATAAAGTCCATGCCGATGTCTTCCCACTTCCATTCGAGGAATACTCAAAGGCTGTAAGGGTCCGGCTTGCTTCAAGTGCTCGGCTTTGACCCGCCGACGACCATCACATTCGTTGACATACTTCGCAATTTCTCGCATCATGCGTGTCCACCAAAATCTTTGCTTCGGATCTTGATACATCTTGTTGGTTCCGGGGTGAATAGAGTACTTGGACATATGAGCTTCATCCATTATCTTCTTGCGAAGTGGTAGATCTTTTGGTACTACCAATCGATTCTTGAACCAAATGACTCCTGCCTCGTCCTCTCTCGAAGCATTTAACTTCACTTTTTCTGAGTCGTCTCCTTATGTGTCCCATACCAACATCTTCCTGTTGAGCTGCTACCACTTCTTCACGAATGGTAGGAATCGGAGCCAAATTAGTCAAGGTTCCATACGGAATGATCCTAAGATTTGGTTCCTCACCTTCGGATGGAGGTGCTTGAATCAAGAACCGAGCCATGAGATGATTGCAATGGGCCTTGCGACTTAATGCATCGGCTACCACGTTTGCCTTGCTTGGGTGGTAGTGAATTTCCAGCTCATAATCCTTGATTAATTCTAACCATCTTCGTTGACGCATATTCAGATCTGCTTGAGTGAAGATGTACTTGAGACTCTTGTGGTCCGTGTATAGATGTACTAAATTTCCCAAGAGATAGTGCCTCCAACCTTTCAATGCGAGTACCACTGCTGCTAGTTCCGGATCATGAGTGGGATAGTGTTCCTCATGACGCCTTAGTTGTCGAGATGCATATGCAATCACTCGACCTTCCCGTATAAGAACACATCCGAGTCCCGTGCCCGATGCATCACAATACACATCAAAGGGCTTCGTCGGATCCGGTCGAGCAAGTACGGGAGCTGTTGTCAGCAACTTCTTTAATGTTTGAAAAGCTTCTTCACATTCTTTGCTCCATACGTACTTCTTATCCTTTTCCAATAGCTTAGTCATTGGCTTGGCGATCTTTGAGAAGTTTGGAATAAATCTTCTGTAGTAACCCGCCAATCCCAAGAAACTCCCGATTTGTGAGACAGACTTCGGTGGTTTCCAATCCAACACTTCTTGAACTTTGCCTGGATCAACGGCCACTCCTTCGGCTGATATCACATGACCTAGGAACGGCACTTCCTTTAGCCAAAACTCACACTTGCTGAACTTAGCACAAAGTCGATGATCCCTTAGTCGTTGCAACACAACTCTTAAGTGATTGGCATGTTCCTCTCGCTGACTTAGAGTAGATCAAGATGTCGTCAATGAATGCCACGACAAACTTGTCCAGCTCAGGCATGAATACCGAATTCATGAGATACATGAAATGTGCTGGTGCATTGGTCAATCCAAAAGACATTACCAGGTACTCATAGAGTCCATATCTCGTGGAGAATGCAGTCTTCGGTATATCTTCATCTCTTATCTTAATCGATGATATCCCAAGCGAAGATCGATCTTGGAGAAGACTTTAGCTCCCATCGGCTGATCAAACAAGATATTAATCCTCGGGAGAGGATACTTGTTCTTGATGGTGACCGAATTCGGAGGTCTATAATCCACACATAGCCTCAATGTCTTGTCCTTCTTTTTCACAAACAAGGCTGGGCATCCCCATGGTGATGAACTTGGACGTATATACCCCTTGTCCAATAATTCCTTTAGTTGCACCTTCAATTCTGCCAGCTCATTCGACGGCATCCGATACGGCCTCCTTGATATTGGTGCTGTCCCAGTGCTGTAACTCTATCTTAAACTCTACCGCTCGGTCCGGCGGTAGTCTCGGCAAGTCGTCCGGAAAGACATCCGGATACTCACGGACTATGGGTATATTCTCCGGACTCTTACCTATTGCCTTATTAACCATAGGCAGCATAGCTTGAGGAAAAGTTAAGAGTAAGCAATCTCGACCATGAACAGGAGAGTTCGGATATACGGCTCGAGATGCTATATCCAATATTGCCTTATGGAAATTCATCCATTGCATGCCAATAATCGCATCTAACCCTTGCCCATCCAATATGATTAACGAAGTGGAATAAACCTTGCTACCCAATCTTAATGGCATATTGCCAGCTTCTTCATTAGTGAGAATTTTACCCCCAGGTGTTGAAATGATATGAGCACATAGCAACTTGGATGGCATGATGCAATGCTTAGCAACATATGACTTGTCGATGAAATTATGCGTAGCTCCCGAATCAAATAAAACTATAGCAGGATGATCAGCGATAGAAAACATACCCGCTAAGATTTGTCCTCCTTCGGGTAGCTCCTCGGCCGTAGTAAAGTTGGCACGGCCGCTTTTCACTTGAGCATTCTTGGCTGGTGCCCTCGGTTGGTTCTCGCGGCTGTCCTTGAGGTCTAGGTGCATATGGTGCCTTTTGGGGGATATGGACAAGCTGCGGTAGTAATGTCCCGGACGGCCACAATTGAAACATGGCGGTCCATTCTGCTGCGGTGCTTGACTCACCGGTCCGGGATTATGAGTGTTTTGTTGCTGATAGGGCGGACGATATCGACTCGACCGCTGTTGCTCGAGATTGCTCGGGGTGGTTGAGACTGCCGGTAGTAATTTGGACGAGAGGGTGTATGCCGATAACGCCGACCCGACGGTGCAGTGTAGACCAGCCTCGTACTTGGATGGCCCGCCACTTCCTTGTCCAAAGAGCCGGCCTCTTCTTGTTCTTCTCCGTCCGATGAAGACGGATAGAATCTTCCGGAGCGATAGCGTCACTCACAAAGTCGGTGAAGCTATCGGTCTTGTTTAACATCAAGCGAGACTGCAGCTTGGTACTCATTCCCTCCTTGAACAGATTCTTCTTCTTGGCATCTCGTGTCCACATGTTCGGGGGCATATTGAGCAAGACGGTTAAATACCTTGGAGTAGGTATGCACATTCATGTCCCCTTGCTTCAGCGATAGGAACTCTTTCCTCTTTCGATTCATTAAGCCTTCCGGGATATGGTTCTCTCTCGAAGGCTTTGGTGAACTCTGCCCATGAAACTTGATGTCCTGGAGGAAACATTGCTTTGTAGTTGGCCCACCGTGCTCCAGCAAATCCTTGCAATTGCTGAGAAGCGAAGAGGGTCTTCCGATGATCCGTGCATGGGAACAATTCCAGCTTCGACTCGATGGTGCGAAGCCGCTTATCGGCTTCCAAGGGTTCACCCTCATCCGAGAAAATCGGGGGCGAACCGATAGGAAGTCCGAGAAAGTCACCCTTTCTTCCGGTGCATTGCGGCCCTGGTGACGTTCCTGTGGAGCAGTGTTGCGGACCGATTGCTCCAATAATTCTCGCTGCTCCGCGCGAGAATCCAGATACAGCGGCGATGGCCTGCGCCGAGTCGGGGGTGGTGGTGGTGTTCCCGCCCGCGTTGAGAACTCTCCGGCTCATGACGTCTTCTTGTTCCAACCATTCTGTCCAAGACAAGTTTACGTTAGACATCTTCATTCCAACATAATAATAATAGAAGAAACAGGAATACATAGATGAGGAATTCCAAATGAATCTTATGCAACAACCATCTTTATTAGACAACCACCAAATCCATAAACATATGCTCATACATCCACGTTACAACGATTCCTAAGATACACTCATGCGTGGTTACATCACGCTCGTTATTTAACTAGCGCCTAATTTACATACTAGTTTTCTCACTTGCTACTAGCTAGCACTCTACTATTCTTCGCGACGCCCGGATGTCACCTCCCGGCTTATGGAACTGCTCTGTCTCGGATTCTCGCATCCTCTAGTCGTGGAATCTCCGTAAAGTCTATGACCGAATCCACGTCCATTATCTCTTCAGGATCCTCCTCTTCCTCTTCGATTCAGCCTCCATAGGATTTTCCTGCACTCATCGGTTCATCCTCCGGATGTTGCTGTCCTATTGCTTTATTCAGTATTGCATTGTGTGCTTGCGGTAGATCTTGCTCTAACCGAGTGATCGTGGCATGTGCGTTTGCCAGCTGTTGATCCTTAAATTGAATCTGCTGCTCCTTGTTTAGCAACTGCGCCTCTCTAAGTGCTAACAACTCCTCCTTTTCCTGTAGTTGTCTCTCCCGCCTCGATTACACGAACATCCTCCCTTTGTCCTCTTACTTCACTCGACACCAGTACTCGTGCTGTCCATCTCTCGTGGAGAAGTAAGAGGATCGGATACATGTAGAAACTAATCCTAATATTTCAGCAAATCTTTTTATTCTAGCAACTGTATATATATATTACTACCACTTCCTTTCCATTAGTTATTGTTGGTACAACTCAAACCCACTTTTCATACACTCCCAACTGCCCAAACATCTGCTAGTACCCTATCTACATATGACCTACGTCAGCAAAATGTGGCTATCCTCCTACATCGGTGAAAACACAACACAGCTAAGCCGGCGGCACGTGGCTGTCGGCGTCCGACTCGACGTCCTCTCGCCGGTGAGGCGGGTGGTGGCTCGTAGTCCATCCGAGAGACCTCCTCGGCGTCGTCTAGTGGACCCTGCTGCTGCTGCTGCAACTGCTGGAACTGCTCAAGCAGCTCGTCGTGGTCGTGGATCGGGCGTGGTGTGCGTCGGCTATCTCGTCAAACATCGCCTCGATCCGAGCCATCCGGTCCTACACCACGATCGGTGTATGCACGGCGTGGTTACGCTGCGCTGTCATCCGAGCCAACCGTAGCTCGTGCTCGTCGTCCGCCTCGTGAGCGGCGTCTCGCTCCTCGGTGACGTTGGTCAGCTGTGCGTCCAAGGCTATGGCCGCCCGTGAAACTCGTCGTGGTCCTGTGTAACCTCCACCAACTGCTCCTCCAGCTCGGCGATCCCGGCGTGAGACCTCCGAACCTCCCGGCAGTCCACTCGACAGCGGTGCTTCCAAGCACCCAACCGTCGGTCCCGGCTCTGCGTCCTCAACTCCAGGCCGTGGATCCGCTGCTCCAGCTCAGCAACGCGTGCAGCCCGTGTGTCCTCCTCCTCTTGGGCGCGCTTCCTACCGCGAGTCACCGGCATCTGCAGGGAACATGTTTAAACAAGTTAAACACTTCTTCCCACGTAAGAAAACGAACGGAACAACCTATACAGTACTACGAAACTAGCTAAGTATATACCCTAATATTTATTTAGTGCATAATATGACATGATGCATGCTCGTGAACTAACTATACGTACTATAGTATAGAACACTACGACGAATAGTTAGCACTTCCCAAAACCCAAACGTCAAACAGCTTAGTAAAAATCTAACTATTCTACATCCTTATAGGGCTCCGTACTCGTCTCGTGGTCTATCGTATTAACGTGTTAAGTTTTGAAAATAGGCTTGTAATGATGTATTGTTGCCTCCGAACCGCTCCGATACCAGCTGTGACATCCCCTCCGGGACACCCAGGAATCGGTACGAGAGGGACACTCGACGAAGCGAGTTACAACAGAAACATCATTTCATACAAGCCGAATATATACATCATGGTATAATACAACCAAGTTTTCAAAATACAAACATTCGTGCAGCGGAAAAATATAACATTATTGAAGTTTAACAACCTACGAGTATTCAGCGGAAGCTTGTTCTATTTATAACCCAAAAGACTTAAAACGATCGACATGATGCACCGAGCCCTTCGTACATCACGGTCCTCTCATCTTCATGGCGTGGGGATACGTTCCCACCGAAGGGAACCTCCCTCCGGACATTGCTCCTCTTCGGGAAGCTGCCATACAAGTCGTGATAGTACGACTCGTTCCCCGAAAGGTAACGAACAAACCCCGAGTATTCTAGTACTCAGCAAGACCGACCCGTCAACATGGCACGCTAAGGCCGACGCCTAGTATGCAAAGGCTTTCTGGCTGTGGGGTTTACTCCTTTGCGAAAAACAACATTAAAGGTTGGATCCTTACTTTTAATATTTTAGCTCACGTTATGTTCATTAGCCTTGGTGTTTGCAACCTATCACTATTGCAATCAAGTTTGCAAGACAAGATAAAATAGATCATTAATCCTTTCATCTCTCATCTTCATCTTCTATATAATTTACTACGATGTGACGAGCTAAACAAGCGATACTCATTACTCGCGAGGGACAACGATTCAAATCGATTTTATACCAGACTGGCAAAACCCGACTACACGACGTATACGCATCACACCGATCGTATACGACAACTTTTCCCGCTAGCACCGACGGAAGACTAGTCATTTCCAACTCCCCGGGAGTATGGCGACTCCACGACTTCCCTCGTGGCCGACCCATCTCCCTCCCGTGAGACTATCCTCTCACTAACAGCCGGTAAAAGAGAGTTGGCTACGCTACATCTCTCGGGGTGATAGGGTACATCAGCTTGCTGGGCCCATGATACCAGCATGTAGTACGGTACGTTCAAACTTGTTCAACTAAGCCAACAACGGTACGGTCCTTGACCGACTCGGACGGGGCTACCACCTTGCAAGATCTCATCTCCATCTTGCCCTTTCTCCTATGGGGCCCGTCCGGTCTCAACTTCATTAACACTCTCCTCATCTTAGTGTCCTCACACAATCCTTAAAGCCTCCATGCTTTAAGATTCCCTAAACATCTACCGTTGCCATTATGAATTAAGCTTAGCCTCTATTGAGCTACATGTACCAAGTATAGAATAAGCAAACGGAAACCTACCATAATGCAACTAGGGTGTCAATCATTCCCTCACACCTAATGCACAAACATAACTGTACTATGTGATAAAGTAAAATATTTAAAAACATAGGTAGGATGCACCGGGGCTTGCCTCGATACTCGTTCGGAGTTAGCTTCCTCGGCGGCTGGGTCGACTTCGAGATTCCGGCTCTTGACTCGACCTCGGGTGGAACCTCGATCACTTCGAAACCTAAGTCGACCGAAGCAATGCGTTGCGAATCACAATCATGTATGCATGAATGCGCATGATAAAATTATGCAAAGTTTCATTAATTAACTCCAGTAATTAATAATTAAAGATCAAAGCTTAATCACCTTAGTTAATTAATAAATTACGGATAAGCACGTTCATTAAGCAATAATTAACCATTGATTATGCTGATTAACAAATGTTTAATCAAGGTCAGTAAGTATTAATTAGTTCTGTTCCTTAATTACTTAGGTTTAACAATTAACAATTTATTCTTGTTTATTAAGCAATAAATAAATCATTACTTTATGTGATAAAAGGCTAATAGATTAGGATCACATAAAATAATAAAGTTTAAGTTTAATTTTGGAAAAATAATTTTCATAATAACTTTCGTCTACGAGTATCTCCTTCATCTAATTAAATTATTTTTCTTCATTAAACATTTTATTAACATAAAATAATAGCTTTTCTTTAAACAAAGAAAGTGATTAAATACTATTTACAAAATAAATTTCCTCAAAATAAATATTTTATTTCACAATTAAATAGATCTTATTTTTCTGAGTGTAACAAACTTGGTTTGACATTTTTCCGATTTTTAATGAATATTGTACGAATTTTCGAAATTTAAAAACCTTTCTCGTGCCACACGAGGGGCCACGGGGTTAACCGCACGGGATCCCCACGTGGCCACACGCGATCCCACGCGCGTGTGGCGCGCGATGTGGCACCACCGCGGTGGCGGGCCAGCGGCGGCGCGGCCACCGGAGTTGGCCGCCATTGAGCCAAAGGTCGCCGTGAGGCTACCAACCTACCCTACCGCTCATGGCGAACCCAACCGTGGTGACCAACTTGCATGAGCTCGCCTCCGGAGCCCGCCGGCGGCGGGGTCCGGACATGGCGGTGCCTTCGGCACGGTGCGAGGCTCGCCGAGAGCTCGAAACTTAAGACAAACGGCACGGGGAGCTTCTACGACACATGCACAACGACGACGGAAGGTCTACGGAGCATGCGCACGATCGGAGAGTGGAGCTCACCGTGGGTAGTGCGGCGGCGGTGAACCGGACTCCGGAAGACAAGCAAAATCTGCGGCGACCTGTGAAGGGAACTAGATGAGCAATCGCCTCGAAGCTAAAGGAGTGAATTGCGCACCACTTGGTAGAAGAACGGAGGACTATGGCTCACCGGAGAGCTCCAATTTCCGTGCGCGGCGGAGGAACGACGATGACGGCCCGAAGGGGAAGATGACCTCGCCCGGACGGAAGGAAGGTGCTCAAGCTATTTTCTCGGGTGGAAAAGCTTCGCGAGGTCCCGGCGGAGCTCGGGTGGCGGTGGTTTGGATGGAGAAGCACCGGAGCGGGCCGGCGCCGGCGATGAGCAAAGGGGAGCTAAGGCGGTAGGGTGAAGAAGGAAATGAGAGAGAGAGGAGGGAAGATAAGGCACGGCAGGGCCTTTAGCTTGTCCGGGAGGCGGTGCGGGCGCCGAGCGGCAGTGCGCAAGCAGCTGCGTGGCTGCACCGCCGGAGGCGGTTCCCGCGGCGGTGGTGAGACGCGGTGAGAGAGGGAGAGAGAAGAAGAGAGTGACGACCGGGCCTGGTTTGGCGGTTTTGCAAAAAGACCCTTCTCCTTTCGCGAAATTTTGTGTTTGTTATTAACACAAAATTTGATATGTTCAAAAATGCAACACTTTGATGACATGCTCATGATGACATGAAATGCATTATTTTCCGAGAGTTGTTAGATTTTCGATGGTGACAAATTTACTCCCAAAGCTAGAATCATCATCCATTTCCACGGGATTGACAAGATTCCTATTAATCAACTCATTCAAGTAGATATAGCCGATCTTCACCATTGACTTACCACCTTTTCACCTTAGGAATCGTTTCGCAACCAACATACACACCAAGTTGTGTGTCTCAACCGTAGTGTTAGTTGGCAATGAAGCAAAGTAGAGGAAGCAACATTTCAGCTCATGTGGAAGATCATCAAAGCATACAGAGAGCATACTTTCAAGCCTCTTTGATTCCATGGATCTAAGGTAGTCAAAAACCTTTAGCCACTCACGGGGAATTCCTTGGTTTGCATAAGACCAGCTAAAAGCACAATTGCCAACGGCAACCCTTCGATGATTTTGCAAATATCTTGTCGATATTCCTTGATGTTTTTGTCTTGCAAATCCTTAGGTAGTCCATTGCTGTTGGTGTGCTAAGCGGCGGGGGTAATGCACACTTAGCACGCCGAACACGAGAATGAACTAAGCGAGGTAGTAAGGAACGAAGTGGCAAGATAACAACTCTTAATATAAGCGACGTTAACTTGCCGATTACATGTGTGTTTACAGGTGACTCTTGGGATCCCTTTATAGTCCAGGGAGCCACACTTTACAAGACCATTTTATCCTCGGCCGTTGGCCCTAATCCTACTACGAGGCGATAACATCCGAGAGCATTATGGGAAAGCCGACCGAAACCGAGTTGTTCGCGGCTTAGCCGGCTGCTTGGTCGGGACGCATTCCGGGCCTTCCCTTTGCCTTGCCTTGGCACTTCGCGCCTTCCTTGCTTCGCCCGGGCGGGTGGTTGCCCCGTGGGCCACGACCCTTCGCTCCTGGGGCTCGGCCCTCTCTCGGGCCTCCCTTGGCTTCTCCTCGAGGCACCTTATCGCTTCGGTGCCTTGCGCCGTTCGGCGACCCGTACGTGCTGCTCGAAGACCAAACTCGGGGTTAAAATGAGAAATAGGCGCGGGGTCCCAAGCATTACCACCGCGCGGAGCTCGCTTCGTGCCGGGCCCCCAACGGTAGCCCCTCGATGGGCGAGCTCGGATTGTGCACGATCTAGGCTTCGCGCGCGGTTCTAGCGTGGCCGATCGGATCGCCGCCTCGCGCGCGCCGGCGTGCGCGGGTAAAGCGCCACTCCCCGCGATTTTTGCTTCGCCGTTTTAGTTCAAACAGAAAATTGTTCTTCCGTGCTCTTGGTTGTTGGCTAGGTCATCTTTTTGTCTAGCGTTATTGTTAGATTTGACACTCCTCGATTCCGGCGCTCGATTGCTTGTTGATTCTGCTCTACGGGTTGGCTTTTTCGGTGCTTTTGCTCCAATGGGCTCTAGGCGGGCTAGTTTCTTTTTCGCTTGCTTTGAGACGGCGGCCCGCTTCGCTCATCGCGGCCGGCGGTTGGCCTTTTCACCTCTTGCGCCGCCGCTTTCTACCGTTGTTGACCTAGATTTTTTCCCGTCCTATAAAAGGCTTAGGACGGTGAAAGGTTAGTCGTCGCTTCTTGCGAAAGGGACGCTGCTCGCTTTCATAGTTTCTTGTCTTCGCCTCGCTGTTATGAGCGAGTTTGCTTTATTTTTCACCACTTCGCTCGTGCGCTTCGAAGACCTAGGAGGTTTCGAGCTTCGCCCGGTGGACCGGACTATGCGCCGGCCTTTGCCTACTTCCTCCGAGGGGAGCGGAGCTTCGAGAACGGAAGAGGAGGAGGAGGATCATGCGGTTAGCGAGGCCGCCGACGACGGCAAGGAGAGCGAAGCCGACGGCGATGGCGAGGACGACCAGGAGGAGGAGGAGGAGGATGCTTCGTCCGATGCAGCTACCGCTGTCGGTGCAAGTTCCGGCACAGCTGCATCGCGCCCTCGAAAAACCCCAAAGCCCCGAAGGTTGTTAACCCGAAGACCCTTCGCATTGAGCCGTCTCCGATGACCGACGGGCCGGCGAGGGAATTGGTTAATTTGGGGCTTCTCCAGGAGTATCGCCTCTCCGTCGGTAAGGTGGAGCTGCGGCCCGAGGTGGACGAAGTGATAGTGTTCCGGGACTACTTCGTCGCGGGGCTAGTCATCCCCTACCACCGGTTCGTGCGGAGCCATCTTGGAGCGCTACGGGATCTAACCGCACGAGCTATGCCCCAGCCGCCTTCGCTCATTTGAGCAAATTTATTTGGGGTATGGTGAGCTACGGGGCGACCTTGACAACGAGGTGTTTGCCCGGCACTTCATGCTACACAATCGGGAGCGCCAAATCGAGGTCGACGGCATGAAGTACGACTGTCGCTATGGGTCATTTACCTTCACGCCCTGCCGGTGAGATAGACCGACCCACGGATCGAAGATCCCGAGGTGCTGTTTAAGCGAGACACAAGATAATACAACAACCGACGGAGTTCAAATATGACATAGAGAAATTAACATCATTTTACATCGTAGTTTAATGCAGCGAGAAAATAAACCAGTTCAAGTTTAAAAAATGCGGAAGCGGAAGCGATAATTAACGTCTAACAAATATACATCTCGACGATACATGCGGTGGTGATTAATCCGAGCCCATACGGATAACCACGTAGCCAAACACAAGCAGCGACAAGGCTAGGCTTCCCGGTGGGAAGACCAGCCCTCCGGGATCTGCAAGTCCCGAGGCAGGACACCAACAGTGCAACTCATATGCATCATCCGTATTACCTAAAAAACAACATAGGCACAAAGCCCGAGCAACTAAAGCTCAACAAGACCGACCCGTCAAATGGTTCACAAAACCGACTCCTAGACATGCAAGGCTCGGAGGAGTGTACTGATTTTTCGGGGTATAAAATCGCGACTAAGCGAGTGGATCCTTACTTTCAATATTATTGCTAAGTTTAATATTAGATAAATAAATTCAGTGATCATGCAAGAGAAACATAAATACAAGTGTAGCATAAATAATCAAAGTAACCTCATTAACAACAACAATCGAGCAAGTACCACTAGCATTTAGAATTTTTAAAAAATCAAGTTATTTCTACGATGTACCTCGATGAACAAGCGGTTACTCATTACTCGTGAGGGACAGTGATACGTATCAATTTTTACACCAGCTGGGAAAAACCCGAAGCACACGACATACGCATCATTTAAGAACACGTATCTCAACCTTTCACAAAGGTGTCATTCAAGCGGGAAGGGTACCGGATCTCCAAAGTGGCCAGCGAGCACATCGGTAACGTCGTGAGCACTGCTACCCACTCCTTGCGCGGGCACAACGACCGAAGACCAGGGTTATCTTCCACGAGTACAACATCCAAGTGCTACATAAGCTGACTAGTCCCCAATAAAACTAGTGATAGGTGTAGAGTGCCCGATCTTTCGGTGAGTGTAGATAATTTCGATTGGTGGACGTTGACCCTCACGATCCGACTACGACGAGCAAGCCGAAGCGCCAATGCAATCGCTGAACCAACTTCCGATGGTTATTGAACCTGCGGTTAAACAAATTCAACACGATCACGAGGATCAATCCTTGCAAGCAATCGAAGAACAAGCAAGAATAAGAGGCGAGCAATCGATGTATTGCACGAAGGTGGAGTTACGAATTCAACGTCGAAGGGACGGAATGTATAGCTAGGCTAATACTAAAACAAAACTCAAGTACGAAATAAAAGAGAGTCTCTATCTAAATAGGGGGAGGGGGCGGCGCGTGAACGGTACCCGTGGGTGCGCTAGCGCGGCCGGTGCCCAACCCTAGTCTCCCATATGGGCCTCTTGTTGGCCCATCCTCTAGTCTTACGGCCCAAAGTTCTTTAACGAGTATGACGAAGCTCAATTCTCTTGCACGGGCCGAGTAATCGGACCGGAATACGTCGTCTTGATGATAGGGCTTCCATCTTGACGGCCCACTAGAGGGCGCGGCATGGGGAGCGCAGCGGCTTGGAGTGGGCGTCGTCGTTCGTCGTCGTTCGTTCGTCGTCGTTCGTCGTCGTATGTACGTCGTTGATGTCCTCATCATCCTCCCCTTCTTGAAGTGAAGTCGTCCTCGACGGCAACTCATCATCCTCGCCCAAGTATGGTTTCAAATCTGCAACATTAAAACTCGTGGAAACACCAAACTCCATGGGCAAGTCAAGAACATAAGCATTATCGTTAATCTTGGTTAGCACTTTAAAAGGACCAGCAGCACGAGGCATCAATTTAGAACGACGCAAAGTTGGAAATCTATCTTTACGCAAGTGCAACCAAACCAAATCACCGAGGTTCAAAAGAAACATGTTTCGACCTTTACTACCAGCAACTTGATACTTTTTATTAGCAACGACAATGTTACGTTGGGTTTCTTCATGCAATTGTTTCATGTGATCAATATGAGCAAGAGCATCAACATTTGGTTCATCTTCGGCATCAATAGCAAACAAATCAATAGGTGCCCTAGGAACATAGCCATAAACAACCTCAAAAGGACACATCTTGGTGGTAGAATGTGTAGCACGATTATAAGCAAATTCAACATGAGGTAAACAATCTTCCCAACGTCTCAAATTTTTATCAAGAACAGCTCTAAGCATAGCGAGACAAAGTTCTATTTACTACCTCGGTTTGCCCATCGGTTTGAGGATGACAAGTAGTACTAAACAGCAGCTTAGTTCCTAGTTTATTCCAAAGAGAACGCCAAAAATGACTAAGAAACTTAGCATCACGATCGAGAGACAATTGTTTTAGGAATTCCATGCAATCTAACAATCTCGCTAAAGAACAATGCAGCAATATTGGAGGCATCATCGGTTTTATGACATGGTATAAAGTGAGCCATTTTAGAGAAGCGATCAACAACCACAAAAATACTTGTCCCTCCCCTTCTTAGTTCTAGGCAATCCCAAAACAAAATCCATCGAAATATCATGCCAAGGAGAAGAGGGGCTGGCAAGGGCATATACAAACCATGATTACCCAAACGAGACTTAGCCTTCGACATGTAGTACGGCGTGCAACAAGGCGCTCAACATCACGGCGCATCCGTGGCCAAAAGAAGTGGTCAGCCAACACCTCATGTGTCTTGAAAACGCCAAAGTGACCCATAAGACCACCTCCATGCGCCTCCTGCAACAACAAAAGACGAACCGAACCAAGCTGGAATACACGGCTTGTTAGCACGAAACGAGGAACCCATCCTGCATATGAAATTTGCCCCAAGGTTTGCCATCCTTACAATGCACCATAATATCATGAAAATCAGCATCATTCACATATTGATCTTTCAAAGCTTGCAAACCAAAAATTTTAAAGTCTAGTTGGGACAGCATCGTATAACGACGAGACAAAGCATCGGCAATCACATTTTCCTTCCCGTTTTTATGTTTAATGATGTACGGAAAAGATTCAATGAATTCAACCCATTTAGCATGACGACGGTTCAGATTAGTTTGGGTTCTAATATGTTTCAAAGCCTCATGATCAGAATGAATAATAAACTCGCGAGGCCATAAATAATGCTGCCATGTTTGCAAAGTTCTCACTAAAGCATAAAGTTCTTTATCATAAGTGGAATATTTAAGAGCAGCACCACTTAACTTCTCACTAAAATAAGCAATGGGTTTATGATCTTGCAACAAAACAGCACCCAAACCAATTCCACTAGCATCACATTCCAATTCAAACACTTTATCAAAATTAGGCAATTGCAAGAGAGGAGCATGGGTTAACCGTTCCTTTAAAGTGGTGAAGGCAAATTCTTGTGGTGCACCCCACTCAAATGGCGCACCCTTCTTGGTCAACTCGTGCAACGGTGCAGCGATGGTGCTAAAATCCTTCACAAAACGACGATAGAAACCTGCAAGACCAAGAAAAGCTGCGAACACTGTGTAGCAGTCGTCGGTTGAGGCCAACTTTGTATGGCGTCCACCTTGTTGCCATCTACCTCAATTCCCTGCGAAGTGACAACATATCCAAGAAACGAAACACGTTGCGTGCAAAAAGTGCATTTTTCCATGTTACCAAACAAGTGAGCAGCACGCAAAGCATCAAAAACAGCACGCAAGTGATCTAAATGCTCATTCATGGATTTGCTGTATATAAGAATATCATCAAAGTAGACAACAACAAAGATTCCAATGAAAGGTCTAAGAACTTCATTCATTAAGCGCATGAAAGTGCTAGGAGCATTAGACAAACCAAACGGCATAACCAACCATTCATACAAGCCAAATTTAGTTTTAAAAGCCGTTTTCCATTCATCTCCTAATTTCATTCTAATCGATGGTAACCACTACGCAAATCAACCTTAGAGAAAATTGTGGCACCACTAAGTTCATCAAGCATATCATCAAGGCGTGGTATAGGATATCGATAACGAATTGTAATATTGTTAATTGCGCGACAATCTACACACATACGCCATGAACCATCCTTTTTAGGGACAAGCAAAACGAGGAACCGAACAAGGACTAAGAGACTCACGAATGTAACCTTTGTCAAGCAATGCTTGCACTTGACGCTGAATTTCTTTCGTCTCTTCGGGATTTGTACGGTACGGAGCGCGATTAGGGAGCTGTGCGCACTGGAATGAGATCAATTTGATGTTCTATGCCACGAATTGGAGGAAGTCCTGGTGGCAATTCAGCGGGAAACACATCTTTATAGTCCTGCAAAAGGTTAGCAACAGCGGGAGGAATATGCAACATAGGCGCCTCATCTAGTGAAACAAGCATACGAGAGCAAACAAGCGCATAGCAAGGCAGATTAGCATCATGTAACTCATCAAAATCAGCACGTGTAGCAAGCAAGATAGGATTACTCAATTTAATCTCGGGTTGAACAGGTGCAATAGGAGGTGATTTAAGCAATTTTGCAGCTTTTGCCGCTCTAGCCATATCATCTTTTAAAACTTGTTCGGGTGTCATAGGATGAATAACAATTTTCTGACCCTTAAACATGAAAGAATAATAATTGGAACGACCATGGTGAAGACTATCAACATCATATTGCCAAGGACGACCAAGCAACAAAGAGCATGCTTCCATTGGAACAACATCACAATCCACAAAATCAGAATAGGCACCAAGAGAGAAAGGAACACGTACCGAGCGCGTTACCTTTATTTTACCGCCATCATTCAGCCAACGAACGTGATAGGGATGTGGATGCTTCCTTGTTGGCAATGCCAAGCTGCTCCACCAATGTTAGACTAGCCAAATTGTTGCAAGCTGCCACCGTCGATGATTATGCGAATCGCTCTTTCTTGCACAACGCCTTTGATATGAAAAATGTTGTGGCGCTGGTTCTTCTCATCCTGAACGACACTGTGTACTAAGAACACGCTGCACAACAAGATTTGCATACATGTCGGCGGCACTAGAGTCGACATGAAGCTCCGCATTATCTGCATGGTTAGCAACAAGAGAATGTGGAACATCTTCGGAATCACTAGCGGAAGAATACTCACCATCATCACGAATCAGCATTGTTCGCTTATTTGGACAATCACGAAAAACATGGCCAAACCCTTTGCAGCGGTGACACTGAATGTCACGAGCTCGTCCGGACGACGAAGAAGGCGTGGTCGAGGCGAGGCTTTGCCGGCGGCGCGCTAGACTTGGACGACGAAGAGTGGTCGCGCGCTGTTGTGGATGGCACCGTGGTCGACGACGTGTGGTCGCGCGATGTGGAAGAAGGAGGCGCCGACCGTGGAGGCTGAAGTGTGCGTCTTGGACCACTGCAAAAGTGTTAGTTCTTGACGAAGATCGTCGTCCCTGCACTTCACGTTCAGCTTTACAAGCATATTCAAATAAGGTGGTCATATCATTGTAATCCTTATAATCAAGAATGTCCTGAATTTCACGATTTAACCCACCCCTAAAACGAGCCATAGCAGCATCCTCTGTTCAACTAAACCACAGCGAATCATACCCTTTTGCAAAGCTTGATAATAATCCTCTACGGAAAGCGAACCTTGTTGAAAACGCTGCATTTGATTAAGCAAATCTCTAGCAAAATATGATGGGACAAAACGGTGACGCATGGCTGTTTTTAACTCTGCCCAAGTGGCTGGAATATTATCGGGATATTTTTGTGTATACTCACGCCACCAAATTAAAGCAAACTCGGTAAACTCACTAATAGCAGCCTTAACTTGTAAATTAGCGGGAATATCATGGCATGCAAACTTTTGTTCAACTTCTAATTCCCAATCAAGATAAGCGAGCAGGATCATATTTGCCATTAAAAGTAGGAATCTTAAATTTAATTACGGCAAAGGAATCATTAGGAGGAATACGTACCCTACGAGCACGACCGCGACGATTGTCGTCGTCTGCTCGGTGTCGGCGCCGTAGTCACGTGTAGTACGTAACTCCGCGAGCTGCGTCGTCACTCGTCCTAAGCTGCGTCGTCATGGTCTCAAGACGTGTCAAAATCGTCTCGAGTGTAGTGTGGGCAGCCGTATCGGCGAGGTCGAGCTGATCAAAACGTGCATTCGACGATCGGATCGTCGAATCAAGTCGCTCGTGCATCGGCTTCATGTCATTCGTGAGGCCATCAACCTGCACCTGGACATCCTGGATGGAGGGCGCCTCCGACTTCGAGTCCGTTCTGTCATCGAAACACCAGCAAAAACAAAACAACCACAAAAAGAGCCTACGACGAGAGGTTAATGGAGGATGAAAAAGCTCAATCGGAAAGCTGTTATCAAACTCTTACTCGTTCTTACCAAGCACGCAAGTGTGAACTGCAACCACGGGTAAAACCGGTGGAAGATTGGAGGAGCGATTGCACGGGAACGGTACACTGCTCGTAGTAGATAATTTGTGGAGCTAGGAGGCTGCACTCAATTCAAGGGTTAGCACAATTCAAACAATAATTGCAAAGCTGAATAAAAGTGCTAAACGCAAACAGATCGCTGCCGGCACAAGTGTAGACGAAAAGGTGAAGTGAAAAGAAAGAGGAGAAAACAAGGGTCGACGAAGGAAAACAAGAAAGGTTGTGACTTGGGGTCTCCGTGGAACTAGGTGGCGAAACCAAAACGAAACGGCGGCACACGGAACCGAGCCGAACAAACACGAGGTGGTGAAACGAGAAAAGGACTCGGCGAGGCGAACGACCGAACGAAGGCACGCGACCGAGTAGGACTTGAGACAGGACGAGTCGGATGGAAAAGGTGTGGCGACGAGTCCTAACAAACCGATCTCGATGCAGCAAACACGGCGGTAGGGAAAACCGACCCGGACCGGTGTGGAAAACGGAATCGGCCGACGGAAAGATGAAATCGGCCAAGACTCTAGGGCGTGCGACTAGATGGATGATAACCCAAAAGGCGGCGTGACCTAGCGAAACAAGAAAAACGGCGGCACGACTCGACGGCAAAAATCAGATGCGGCGGAACAGATGTGGGATGAGCGGCGGCGGAAGACGATGAAAACACGATGTACCAAGCAACGATCAAAAGCGAAAGCACAAAAACTCAACAACGCAAATTATTGAACGAAAGTGCAAGGCTCAAAACCGTATCGGGGTCAATTTTTTGTAGTTTTTGGTTTATGTGGCTTGGATAAACTCACCGAGAAACACTGGAAATCTGATACCACTTGATAGGTGTAGAGTGCCCGATCTTTCGGTGAGTGTAGATAATTTCGATTGGTGGACGTTGACCCTCACGATCCGACTACGACGAGCAAGCCCGAAGCGCCAATGCAATCGCTGAACCAACTTCCGATGGTTATTGAACCTGCGGTTAAACAAATTCAACCCGATCACGAGGATCAATCCTTGCAAGCAATCGAAGGACAAGCAAGAATAAGAGGCGAGCAATCCGATGTATTGCACGAAGGTGGAGTTCGAATTCAACGTCGAAGGGACGGAATGTATAGCTAGGCTAATACTAAAACAAAACTCAAGTCCGAAATAAAAGAGAGTCTCTATCTAAATAGGGGGAGGGGGCGGCGCGTGAACGGTACCCGTGGGTGCGTAGCGCGGCCGGTGCCCAACCCTAGTCTCCCATATGGGCCTCTTGTTGGCCCATCCTCTTGTCTTCCGGCCCAAAGTTCTTTAACAGTATGACGAAGCTCAATTCTCTTGCACGGGCCCGAGTAATCGGACCGGAATACGTCGTCTTGATGATAGGGCTTCCATCTTGACGGCCCACTAGAGGGGCGCGGCTTGGGAGGCGCACCGGCTTGGAGTGGGGCGTCGTCGTTCGTCGTCGTTCGTTCGTCGTCGTTCGTCGTCGTATGTACGTCGTTGATGTCCTCATCAACTAGCATGTACTCGGTACAGTTCAAAACTTGTCCAAAGGGGCCAACAACGATACGGTCCTCAACCGAGCATAGACGGGGCTACAACCTTGCAAACCATGCCCTCGCAAGGCACATGTGCTTGCCCTTTCCTCTACTGGCCCGTCCACGTCTCAACTTTTAGTTGTTTACACGAACGGTCTGCCACCTTGCGAGACAAGCCCTATCCAGGCCCTTGCCTTCGCTCTTTCCAAAAGCAGACTCGTTCGGTTCCATTTACTTAAGCATGTGATTAACAACTTGTCTTACTAACATTTGAGTAATTGACCTTGTGTACCGTTGATCCTAGAATTAAGCATAGCAAATATTCTAGTAGGCTAACCGTACCGAGTATAACATCTACATAGGATTCATCCGGGGACAATGCAAGTGGATTTTCAGCCAAATACCTAGACTTAATGCACAATACATTCTAGACAGTCTAGCAATTGTGATACTGAAAATAAAAACTTTAAAAGCTGGGATGACGCACCGGGGCTTGCCTGGAGCTACTACAACAGAGTTAGGGTCTTCGGGTGCCGGGTCTTGATTGAGAGAGATATCCTTCGAAGATCCTCAACCGGCACTTCAACGTTTCCTAAATAGCGGAATGTCAATATCGGTGAATGCAAAGACATGTGATCAATGTGAATGATGTCGATATGAATGAAACATTCAAATAACAGAAATAATATGTTACGTAAGATGGTTCTTGAAGACATATGCTTAAATATAAATTTATTTTAAAGTATCCTTTCATTATCACATGTAATAATGAAGTACTTAATCATAATAATTAAAGGCATTTAAATGACATCATCACATTTGCAAGGGTTCTGTACATATGCATTCTACAAGAGCTATATACAGGACATAGCAAAACAGTAACAAGTTTCATCATTTTATGTGGAGAGATTTAACTTTAAACATAAAAACAACGGTTTCTACAAACAAAATTCCCTAGGAAATTACTGGGTGTAGATATGGACATGGGGTAATACAGGGTGATACTACATGATTTTAGTGACATTTAGGTTCTGGTATTACATTTATTTGATGCATAAATTAATTGTTGAAATTTAAATATGATAAACCAAGAATTAAGAATACAATGATATACATGCAGGAACATTATGAAGATGATGCCCCATATGAAAGGGCATGTCCAGAGGAGTCCAAAACATTTTAGTTTGCATCATTTGCATTTCTAGATAACAAGATATTAACTAACTAGGGTTTAAGGACTTATAATTATTCTGCAAAAATTATGCAGCAAAAATGAGTTTTATTAGTACCAATAAATAGTTCTCTTTATAAGGAATCCAACAAAATTGGGTTTGCTCAAATTGGAGCTCTAAATATTTAGTTATGATTTTTTCTAATTTAATTCAATTTCCTGGATATTTTACAAAAATGCTATTACAAAATTTGAATTGAACCAATCGGACGAGAGCCACACGAGAGGGCTACGGACTTGCGGATCGGGTTTGGCTATGGGCCATTTTGGATCCAGGGCGTGTGGCCCGTGGTGCGGCTCACCGGAGTTGGGCGGTGCACGGCGAAGGGGGCTGCCGGAGATGGGCCAAGCTCGAGGGAAGCTCACCGGTGTGTTGCGCATGTCGAGGTGAGATGCTTGGGGGTGGTGCGCAGGGTGGAGCTTCACCGGAGATACCTCAACGGCGGTTCATGGCGGAGGCGGAGGTCCGGCGATGTCGGTAGCTCGCGGTGGTGGAGGAAAAGACCGGGTTGTTAAACCGAGAGCTTCGGTGGGGGAAGGAGATCACCGGCATCGAGTTGGGTTCGAAGGAGGGGCTCCGGACGAGCTGGCGCCGGTGGAGCGAAGCTGGCCGGCGGCCGGCGGTTGGGGAAAAGTTGTACCGGGCTTCGCCTAGCCAAGGAGAAGGGGTGCGAACGGGTCGGGGAGGTGTGGCAGGTTAACGCGCACGCACGGGAGGAGAATTCAAGCGACGAGACTCACCGAGATGGGCGGATTTGAGCTCGAGGACGGGCACGGCCGGCAATGGCGCCGGGCGGAATTTCTCCAAATACTTGTGGCTCGGCGTGGGGATGGAGGTGGTGCGGCTGTGAGAGCTAGGGGGACCGAGGCGCATCCATTGGTGGGCTCCGTTGGTTACGAGGAGTTGTGTAGCCGCGGCGTGAGGGAGAGCTCCAAGGGGCGACAATGGTGGACGGGGCTCTCTTCCTGCTGCTGCGCGCGCGAGAGAGCAAGGCGAGAGAGTGAGAGTGAGAGAGGTCGGGCGAGGGAGCGGCTTGAGGGGTGCCAGCTGGGGGTGAGCGAGAGGACGCGCGCCACGCGGGCACAGGTGGCGGCACGGTTCTGTCCCGGTCGGGCGCGGGAGGGAAGAAGGGGGAGAAGGGAAGAGGCTGACGAGTGGGACCCACGAGAATATTCCGAGGTATCTTTTCTATTTTCTGTTTGTGGGTTTTTGGCAAAAGTAGAGCCTTAAATAAATTACTTCCCGTGCTCAAAAATCCCAAACAAAAATACTAGCATGTAGTACTTCACTTGGATTAGCCATGCACGAAAAGTTTGAATCCAAACGTCCTCTGGATTAATTTTGATAATTCATCAAAAAGAGCTAAAATCTAATCATGTCGGATTTTTATAGGGAGTTATACTGATCCAATGGACATGGGACTTGTTCCCAAATTTTTCCTGTCACTTGCTATAAAACATATATTTTTGCCAGGGGAAATTGTTACAGGAAAATTTTGACTTGTAGTTCAAACCAATATTATTTTATTTGAATTTGTAATTCTAATCACTATGCATGTGACCAAAATTTTTATATTGGGGTTCTACAGAGTCGTTAGGTAATTGTAGAATTTTGTGTTGAGACGTTCGTGACACTGGGGTGTCACAGCCGGGTATCGTAGGCAAAAAACATCTCCTCCGGGTTACATTCCGAACTTCAATCTTAACACCGGCACTCTCCGCAGGAGCAGCTGGCGAAGTCATCAAATGATCTTTAAAGAACTTCGTCGGCTTGCACTTGTCGTTTAGCAAAACGGACCATAACAACGCTCCAAAAGTGGGCCAAGTCGCCTCGAGGATACTCGGCGAGGTAACGATCGTAACAGACCCCGCATAGCCCTCGGATGACCTCGCTCCCAAGCAAGGGGAGTGGCATCGACGAAAGTGTCGGGCAAAAAACCATCTGCTGCCGGGGCTGAACCCTACAAAGCAAAGCGAGAACACAACTCCATGAGAAACTATCGTGGCTCTCTTTTTATAACAACACCGGACTCAAAAAATGCTGGTTTCACAATCTCCCACTCGTCCCACCCGAAAGGCGGGGGCGATAGTCACGGCCGATCGAAGGGGGCGGAAGCGAAGTACGAGACGGGACTACCCCTATTAGCATCGTCATTAACTTTTTAGTGTCTTGAACCTCTTCGGACAAGGGGGCGAGGAACGATTCGCCTTGACGAAGCCTCCGGCGAAGGGACGCTTGCGAAGCGCCTACTCCGCCCGCCACGGACCTAGAATTGACTTCGTCCCTCGCTTCGTGTCCTGCTTCACCGCTCGCGTTGTCCAATGCCTCAAAATAACCTAAACGGCCTCGGAGCTCGAGGCCGCGCCGTCACTCTACGAGGAGTCGCCGGGAAGACCCAACTCCAAAATCAAGTCGGAAGCATCGCTTTCGGATTTCTACGCGAGGCCCTTCGCACGGAACCTGCGCGGGTTAAAAATATTCATTTAGAAAAATAGTTCTTGCGCAACAAAGCGCGAAGCCCCGAAAAGCAAAAGAAAGGCGAGGGGCCGAAAAGCCCTTCTATCGGCTCCTAGACCTCTCGGTCGGATCCGGCTCTGTAGAAGGAGGCTCCGCGCCGCGGCTGCCCAAAATTGGCGAAGCGGGGTCCTCCTTCTCCTTCGCCTCCGCCTCCTCCGCTTCGTCCTCCTCTTCCTCTTCTTCCTCCTCGGACTCCTCCTTAATCGGCTTTAAGTCCTACGAACCAAAGAGAAGCTTAACACCACATCCGGGCAAAAAGAACTAGCCTCGCTTATACTAAAAAAAAAACTTACCCCTAAGTGGCGCACCACGATATCTTCGAGCGCAGCCCGTCCGCCGTGCGCGACCCAATATTCCTGAAGGACCCGCCGGGCGGCCACCTTAACGACCGCGTTGGCATCTTGTTGGGAGTCCTCCCCGATCGAAGAGCCCGGCTCGGCCAGGGCGCGGACGTGGCTGCAAGACTACCGCTCGAGCAAGTTGAACCCCGCCTCGACACAATACGTCGCAGCGAGCATGCAACCCCGGTCGAGCACCCCCGTCACGGCATCGATGCCCCCATCGGCCGGGGAAAGAAGAGCCGCTCATGGCCTTCAGCGGCGAGCGCGCTCTTCGATCGAAGAACTCGTTGCGGCGATCGAGGATCTCCCTAAGCTCCTTGACCTCCACCTAGGCCTCCTGAAGCTTGGCACGGGCCTGATCCCGCTCCGAGCGGGCGGTCACAACGGACCCCTTCGCCGCAACCAACGCGTGAAGATGGTTGGTGGACTCCTCCTTCGGCCGCGCCACCTCGAACTCAAGGAGAGAGTTAGCCTCCCCGACCGTAGTCGGTTCCGCAGCCAACTCCGCACCGCGCGACAGGCGGCGCGTCGGTTGGCTTGTTAGCACCGAAGCCAACTCCTGGCTCCGCCGAGCGCGCTCCGTAACTCCACGGTCAACTCGTCTTCGGACCGCCCCTGCGAGGGAGCCTCGAACGAGGGCCCGACGGAAACAATTTGTTTCTCGAGCACGGCATCGAGCAACGACGGAGTGAGCATCAACTGCAAAAATAATCGAAGTACCGTCAAAACTCGCTTCGACACAAAAAAAAGAGAAGGGGGTGAGAAAGAGAGTCACCTCGGCCGACATTAGGCCCTACTGGTAAAATGGCAGGTGCTCGGGGTAATCTCCGGCGAGCGCCTCTCGCGGGCGCAACGGTGGGAGCAGCGAGGAATAGTATCTACGACGAAAAGCAAACAAAAGTTAAGTCTAAAAGAATCCGGAAAGCAAGGAACAACACCTGGTGTCGAAACAACCGGCCTCACCTTTCGGTGGGAAAGTAGCGCCGCTCGAACCTCAACACGAGGTCTCTTCGTCACCTTCTTCTTCTCCCCGTCGAGAGGCGGGAGTGGATCATCCGAGCACGTCATGCATCGTGACCATCCGAAACCTTGTTCGGAAGGCGGCTCCCCTTTTCGACCGCTAGTCGGCCGAAGGAGTTGAGTTCTCGATGGCCGAGGAGCTACGGTTGATGCTAACCGGAAGCAACCCCATTTGGCGGCGAGATTTGGAACTCGCCCCACCCCTGGAGCTTCGCCTCCTTTTCCTCCCACCGGTAGAGGTCCCTTCGCTGGCCCCGGCGAGGAGCTTCGCGGGGAGGATATTGAATCCTCGCGGCACCAAGGACCTAGTTGAACCGGCCCTTCGTGACGGTGCACTCAAGGACGAGTTTGTGCTCATCCGTTGAGTAGGTGCCGCATAAAAGGTTCGCCCGCTGCTCGACGTCACGGACAAAGGACCCCACCCTCACCTTCTCACGGGCGAGGTCATAAGCCGGGCAAATGATTACCCGCTCAACCCCCTCGAGCCCGAGATCGACCGAAGACAAGCGATCGTTGCCAATCCCGAACCCGACCCTCGGGGGCGGACGCCGGCGGCGCGAGAACTCCTCCACCAAGTCGCGGCTGCTGGAGGTGTGGTACGCCTTGTAGAAAACGGTCTCGCCCGCCTCGTGCCCACGGTGCTCGAAGTCGGGTGCCCGAATCGGATCCGAAGGTGCAAGGCGCAAAGCAAGTGTCACACCCCTATCCCGAAAGATAGATTAGTGTGGTACGGATCGTCTTGGGAGATGATTGATGAAGCAACCATACATAGCATCACATTAGCAAACATACACGGTTTGCAAGTTTTTTTTTATTCTTACACGGTTTGCAAGTTACACATTAAGTCTCGAATTACAACATAGAGTTCCAAATAAAAGATACATTAGGTTCGAATTTAAGTTACATAACCATCATATTTGTTCGAAATAAAGTGCGGAAGCGATTACATCACTCGACGATACATAGATAGCTTAGGTGAACCATGCCGGCCTAGGCCACGGCTCATTCATCATGGGTCGGAGAGCTAGGAACCCATTCAATGGTCCACTCTTTGGGCTCCTCTCCATCCCACACAACCTTACCACAACAATCGCAAAACCCGGCTTGTGGAAATCCTAAAAATACACATATAGTGGCAAAGCACGAGTATCTAGCATACTCCGCAAGTCTTACCCGTCAAATTGGTTAATCTAAGACCGACACCTATATGCATGGGGCTTGACCAGTTTTACTTGGCATTTTGCATAAACAGCGCCTATGCTAATTAGGTTTGCACTTTTATGATTTAGCCAAATTAATAGGGTCGTTGCATAAAAGAAACTTTAGTGAGCATACTAGCAATGCAAGAGTTTGCAATACAAATTGATATCAATATAAAACAACGAGCATCTCATTCTTTTCCTCTTACTAAACATTATAAACTGCTCGAAACAAGTGGTGCTCATTAACCGAGAGGAAACAACGATAATTATCGAATTATTACTTTCTGCAGAAAGGACCCAAATGCACGACATACGAATCATTTAAGAACACGTATGGCCACCGTTCATGAGTTCATCATAAAGCAAAACATGGGGTCACCGACCCGAGTACACGTCCCCTTGCGACCCGTTCAACAACGTGCCCGAGGCTTAACCCGTGCACTCTCCAACGGTCCTCAACCCGTGAAACCACCGTGCCATACACATCACCTGCGGGTCGGTGAGATATCCGACTCACTTTACAATTCACAAGCTACACAGGTTTACCAATCCCCATAAGAGAGGTATGCAAGTGGTACACAACTCAAACTTGTTCGCGGAGCCACAATGGGGTGTTCTCAATTTTATCAATTCATCAAGTTCAAATTTAATCATAATCCATATGTGAGTATCCCATTCTATCGTTGACTCCATAAGCATAGCATAGCATTTCTATCGGAGATATGACACCTATTCTACATAGGACATATAGGGAAATTATGCACGTGGATCTCCAAACAACTCCTAGAACGTAAATGCGCAATCATCATCCTCAATATAGTGATAAAAGCAAACATTTCAAATTAATAGGAATGCACCGGGGCTTGCCTTGAGAGTGATCGAAGTTAGTACTAGCCTCACAAGCGTTGAGAGTACCAACGGCTTCTTCCGGTGGAATCAATTCGACGTCGTCACCTAAAGAATGAAATGCAATGCATGAGCAAAAAGGATACAAGGTCCGATGATAATGACAACGGATGAGTACTGTTTTTGTATGAATGCCATGTGCGTAAATTGAGTAAAAATTACATTCGTGGGATTAGCGACATGCATGAGCATGTAATTCTTCTCATTTTAATTGAGTTTATTTTTTTACCACACTTGTACATGTACATAGGCAAGTAATGTGTAGGCAAAAGAACATGAGGGTTGTGGTCTTAACATTATAGTTCAGATCTGAAATGATTTGGCAAAAATTCAAATGTGAATCAAAGGCAATTAGGGTTAGGAGGGGGGGGGTGTTTATTATCACATGTGGTGACACTTCTATCACATTTAGGGAGAACATTCACTTAATTAGCATAAGTGCGATATTAACGAAACTTCTTGCAAAAACAGACAATGATGGGTTAAGAAGCATTATGGAGATTGAACATGAACATGCCAAAATAAAATTTTGGGAGCATAAGTCAATATTTAACATGCCGAAATTTAACCTATTCTTGAATTAAACAAAGGGCAACAAAAATAAATATTTAGCATGCTCAAAATTAAACATGGGATTTTATGCAAGTGTACGAGGGCTATAGTGAGTAGATCTACCAAGTTTCATGCCAAAATAATTTATAACATTTAGTTAAAAATTAATTATAGAGAATGCCATAACTTGAAAAATATGCAATGAAATTGAGATTTTCCAGTTCCAGAATTTCAAGGGTGCTCGGATGCATGCTCAGTCCAAGTGGCACCTAAATTGGACTTCTATTTTTAAAGTTATGACTTAAGTGAGTTTTTGTCGATTGCCTTTTAACATTTTTGTAAAAATATGCTAATGACCAAAATTTACAAGCACATGTTACTTTTTTGAAAGTACACGTTATGTAGTTTCCAAAAAATTTTAGTTTGCACAGAGCCACCGAACGGCGCGAGGCATCCGAAGGGAAGGAGGAACCTCGAGGCGAAGTCAAGGGGAACCGGCGAAGCTACCGTGCGGCAAGGCAAAACGGGGTGGGAGCGGAGCACCGGAGCGAAGCGAAGCGAAGGGCCGGAGTGCATCCCACGAAGCAGCCAGCTAAGCTGCGAGGAACACGGTTTTAGCCGGTTTCCGGGAATGCCCCCAAGAGTTACCGCCTCGTAATAGAGCCGGGGCATTCGACGAAGGGTAGAATGGTCTTGTAAAATATGGCTCCCTGGACTATAAAGGGGGCCCTGGTCACTTGTAAAGATACATGTAATTTGCATGGGATTGCACCTTGCCGTTTCGTTCTTTTATACTCTGCATATTCCATTGCTTGTTTTCGGTGTGTTGAGTGAGCGTTACCCCGCCGCTTAGCACATTAATAGGAAGCATGTTGTTCCCTCCGCGCCTTCGCTCGAGGCCTCTTTGAAGGGGCTGCCCGAGGACGAGCTTGTCGTATACTTGCCTTATGGGTATACGAGATGATAAAGGAATGGATACTTAAAGACATGGTAACAAATCAATGAAGATAAAGCTGCGAGAGAGAACCAACGGACTGGTCCACGACCGATGCTGGGATAACAGAAGATTCTATATACCGGTATGGAGATAAGGCGGGTATCAAGACCGGCGTATGATGACTTGAGAAACAAGTAGAGGAGCAATTTGTAGTCTATTAGGACTACGAACTAATAAGGAAAGCTAGATATGGAGTCTCTTCATATGTAATCCATGTAATCGACTAGGACTACGCATGTAACCCTAACTCCCTCGGATATATAAGGTGGAGCAGGGACACCCCAAAAACTCTCCGGCATCTTGTAATTAGCAATCTGCTAAAGGCAATACATAACACACGGGACGTAGGGTATTACTCTCCATCGAGAGGCACTGAACTCGTCTAAAATCGCGTGTTCTTGTGTGTTACGTGTGTTGCACCATCGAATTCCACGCTCGTAAGGGATCGGGTAGTTCTAGTGACGAGTTTAAGACTCGACATTTGGCGCGCCGGAAGTGGTCCCGACGAGTTTTCAGCTAGTACGATGGCTTCTTCGTTTGACGTCGACTTCGCACCCGGCGGCTTCAAAATCTGCTTCGGGTCCCTCGACTTTGAAGTCGATTCCGCCGGAAAGCTACGTTTGATGAATCCGACTCGTAGCTAGGCCGCAGCTTCGAAGCGCGATCACTGCCGCGATCGACACCTCATGTTTGAAACCTTGCGGATCCGACGCAGCTTTAGCGCGAATCATCGGACCGCTCACGCCTCGAGCCGGTGCCGGTCTGCGACGATAAGTAGCTACTGCCAAGCTTGATAATGACTTCGAGGAAGGATCTCCGACCTTCTTCCAAGTTGTCGTAGACTTACCTTACGGGTATACATTGATCGGAAGAATGATTTATCAAGGACATGATGGCGTATTGAAGACATAAGACCGGTAGGATGGGCCTACGAGTGGTGTCCGAGCGGTATACTATTCCGGAAGGATCCGTAAGACCGGTATGGAAACGAGGCGGACAACAAGACTGGATTATTCCACGGGGAAAGTACAAGACCGACCGAGTATGACTCCGAATTGATAAGGAAGCTTTGAGATAGAGTTTCTAAGTATGTAGATATTGTATCCGACTAGAATTCTACATGTAACCTTGCCTCCCGGACATATAAGGCGCGGGTAGGGACCCCTAGAAGCGGAAGTTCGACAAGTTCTTACAAGTTCCTAGAAGTTAGGACAAGTTCCTACACTCTGGACAACTCGCAATTAGCAATCTGCTAAAGGCAATATATAACATACGGGACGTAAGGTATTACTCTCAATCGAGGGCCCGAACCTGTCTAAAATCTTGTGTTCCTGTGTGTTTCGTGTGTTGCACCATCGAATTCCATGCTCGTGAGGGACCGGGTAGTACTAATGCCGAGACTAAGACTCGACATTTCGCGTGCCAGGAAGGGGTCCGGCGAGTTCCCGCCGAGTTCGATGGTTTCTACTTTCAACTTCGACTTCGTTACAAGCTTCAATATATGCTTCGGGTTTCTCGACTTCGTTCTACGACAACGGCGGTGTCATGGAGCGATGATCGGTGCAGGACGATGATCGTCGCCGCGACGACGACGACGAGCGGTGTCACGGGACGACGATTGCCACCGCGACAACGATGACGACGACGACCGGTGTCGCGGAGCGATGACCGGTGCAGGACGACAATCATGACCGCAACAACGACGACGAGCGGTGTCGTCGGACGACGATCGCCGCCGTGACGACGACGACGAGCGGTGTCACGGGACGACGACCGCTACCTCTGCATAACGACAAGCGGTGTCGTGGAAGCGATGACCGGTGCAGGATGACGGCTAGCTGTCGCGACGACGACGGCGACCGGTGCGATGATCGTCGTCTTGTGACGACGAAGATCGATGCCGCCGAGCGATGACCGACGCCACGACGATAATTTCAACAGCTTTCATCGGTCGTCAACTTCAACTTGGAGCGTCGCTGCTGCTCGGACGCGGTCTTGAGCATTAGCGCGTCCGCTAATCTTCGATTTCGACCGGTCGCGCCGTCTTCAACGGCTTTCATCGGTCGTCAACTTCAACTTGGAGCGCCGCTGCTGCTCGGACGCTGGTCCGGAGCATTAGCGCGGCTGCTAATCTTCGATTTTGACCGGTCGCGCCGTCTTCAACAGCTTTCATCGATCGTCAACTTCAACTTGGAGCGTCCCTGCTGCTCGGACACTCGTCTTGAGCATTAGCGTGGCTGCGAATCTTCGATTCGATCGGTCGCGCCGTCTTCAACGGCTTTGATCGGTCGTCTACTTCAACTTGGAGCGTCGCTGCTGCTCGGACGCGGTCTTGAGCATAGCGCAATCGCTTATCTTCGATTCCGACCGGTCGCGCCGTCTTCAACAGCTTTCATCGGTCGTCAACGACAACTTGGAGCGCCGCCGCTGCTCGGACGCGGTCTTGAGCATTAGCGCGGCTGCTAATCTTCGGTTTCAACCGATCGCGCCGTCTTCAACGGCTTTCATCGGTCGTCAACTTCAACTTGGAGCGTCGCTGCTGCTCGGACGTTGTCTTGAGCATTAGCGCGGCTGCGAATCTTCGATTTCGACCGGTCGCGCCGTCTTCAACGGCTTTCATCGGTCGTCTACTTCAACTTGGAGCGGTGCTCGCTGCTCGGACGCGGTCTTGAGCATTAGCGCATCTGCTTATCTTCGGTTTCGACCGGTCGCGCCGTCTTCAACAGCTTTCATCGGTCGTCAACTTCGACTTCGAGCGCCGCTGTTGCTTGGACGCGGTCTTGAGCATGAGCGTGGCTGCTAATCTTCGGTTTTGACCGATTGTGTCTCCTTCAACCATCTCATCGGTCAACAATTTTGATTTTAAGCATTGCTGCTGCACGGAGATGTTATCTTGAGTTGAGTGCAATCGCCAAACTACTCATCGACCGGCTACATCATCTTTTGCCGGGCTCGGGAGCTACGCCCAATAAACCAGCTAAGTCGCTTTTACACTTAAGTTTTTGTGTTTAAACTTATATAATGCGATGCTCATGATAGCTTTTTGATAATATGAAATATTGTTGACGCCGGTTTTTGACCAATAGGCCCCATCGTCGGCGACTATGGGGCAGAAAGAGGCGCGTAGGTTGAAGGCCGACGGCCTCGCGAGTGAGTAGGGAGGCGCGGCCTTCCGGAAGTCGTGCACGGACGCCTGACGTGGAGCGTGCACTCGGTGGGCTTGGCCCACGATGTAAAATAGGAATAATTGTTTAGTTTTGGAAAGGAATCCTAGTCGGTTAGGAAATCGGCCCGTGTAGGGTCCGAGTAGGATCCTTTGTGCCGGGTATAAATACGTACCGGGTGTAACTTGTAAACTCGATACACATCCAATACAACTTTCGGCGCATCGCCAACCCTAATTTTCTGTCAAGTTTCTACTGTTTTCGCGCGGGGATCTTCGGGGCTCGGTCGACGACGTTGACTTGACAAGGTAATTATGTCTTCTAGTTTTTCGGCGCATTGTTCGTGATTAGATGGCTTAATTGCTAGTTATCCAGCGACCGGATCTGTTCTCGGTTGTCGTAGTGTGTATCGACCGGGATGAGTCAAGTCGACCTGGTCCGGGCTCTCGGTGGAGGTAGTTTGACTTGTCCTGCCTCCCCATCCCAACCTTTGCTCGCTACGCCGATCGGTTCGGATTCGGTTGTTCGAGCCACGATAGCCGTTATGTGGATTCATTCATGTCTTGGCTGATTCGACCGTGCAGATTCGGTTGACGTGTCCCGTGTCCGCCTTTGCGATAGTAGACTTGTCCTAGGCGCATGCGGCCGATTGGCCGAGCGTGGATCTATTCCACATAGCTAAGATGTTTATAATTGTGCTTATTCAGAATCGGCCGGTCGTGCGTGACCGTTAGACCTGGTCCAATTACGTCCTATCGGTTGACTTGTCCTGTTGGAGCGGTTGGTCGATTCCGGATCTGTGTGGTTATCTTTATCTTACTTGTTCTTTCGGAGTGTTTAGTCGATTGCTTATTACGTTCGGTTAGCTTTTCCTGGTTGGATCTTGTTCTATCTTTTAGATCTGCTATTGAACCTAGATTATTCGTTCAATTCTACCATTTGATACTTGTTTAACTAAAATTGATCTAATAATTCCTTGTCATGATTGATGGCGGAATCGGCCGATTGACCGATCGGCCGATTTGCTCTCTACAGGTGATTTTATCTATCTTTTCGCCTCGTGAATGACTTCATCCCAATAGAATTAGCTTATTTATGTTTTATCTAATAATGCATCCCTGCAAGGTTCTATTGATTTGATTTGTTCACCGACGAAATCGGTCGTCGACCACCGATTGCATATTGTAGAATCGGCTGATTTCAGATCTTGTTCATTTTACAACTCGTTTGCCTGGCATTTAATACATAAATGGATGGGCCGTGTTGTTGTGACATCCCTTCCGGGACACCCAGGAATCGGAACGAGAGGGACGATCGACGAAGCGAGTTACAACGAGTGTATCATCTCATACAAGCCGGAATATATACATCATGGTATAATACAACCAGGTTTTCGAAATACAATCATTCGTGCAGCGGAAAACATAAACATTATTGAAGTTTAACAACCTACGAGTATTGCAGCGGAAACTTGTACTTTGTACCACAAAACACTATTAGACAATCAACGTGATGTACTCGAGCCCTTCGTACATCACGGTCCTCCCTCTTCACGATGTCGGGATCCGTTCCCATTGGAGGGAACCACCCTCGAGGCACTTGCTCCTCTTCCGGGAACTACCGTCCAAGTCGTGGAGGTACGACTCGGGTCCTGAAAAACATAACGAACAAACCTTGAGTATCCTAATACTCGGCAAGATCGACCCGTCAACATGGCACGCTAAGGCCGACGCCTAGTATGCAAAGGCTTTACGGTCGTGGGGTTTACTCCTTTGCGAAAACAACATTAAAGGGTGGATCCTTACTTTCAATGTTTTAGCTCAGCATTAAGTTCATTAACCTCTAGGTTTGCGGACTATCACTATTGCAATCAAGTTTGCAGGAAAAGATCAATTCCAACCAACGAGTCCTTTCATTCCTCTTCCTCCATCTTTCACTTGATTAACTACGATGTGACATGGTGAACAAGCGGTACTCCTTACTTGCGAGGACAGCGATTCGAATCGATTTCACCAGCTGGGAAAACCCGTTTACACGACGTATACGCACCCCATTGGTCGCATACGACAACCTTTCACGCTAACTCCTGACGGTGGCCGGGTTAGTCTCCCATCCGCCCGAGAACCCGGGGACCCCACGCGATACCCGTCCTCGATGTTATCCGTGATGTGTTCCATACCAGCATCCTTCTGCTGAGCTGCTGCCACTTCTTCACGAATGGTAGGAATAAGAGCCAAATTGGTCAAGGCTCCATACGGAAGAATCCGAATATTAGGCTCATCACTTTCGGGTGGAGGTGCTTGAATCAAGAGTTGCGCCGTGAGATTATGGCAATGAACCTTGCGACTTAATGCATCAACTACCACGTTTGCCTTGCACTGGGTGATAGTGAATCTCGATCTCATAATCCTTTATCAGCTCTAACCATCTTCGTTGGCGCATGTTTAGATCCGCTTGAGTGAAGATGTACTTAAGACTCTTGTGGTCGGTGTATAAATGTACCAAATTACCCAAGAGATAGTGTCTCCAGCTTCTTCAATGCAAGAACCACTGCTGCTAGTTCCAGGTCATGGGTGGGATAGTGTTCCTCATGACGCCTAAGTTGTCGAGATGCATAGGCGATCACTCGACCTTCCTGCATTAGAACACATCCGAGTCCTGTTCCGGATGCATCATAGTACACATCAAAAGGCTTTGTCGGATCCGGTCGAGCGAGTACTTGGAGCTGTTGTCAGCAACTTCTTTAATGTCTCGAAAAGCTACTTCACAATCCTTGCTCCATTCATACTTCTTATCCTTTTCCAATAGTTTAGTCATTGGCTTGGCAATCTTCGAGAAGTTTGGAATAAACCTTCTGTAGTAACTAGCCAATCCTAAGAAACTTCCGATTTGCGAGACGGACTTCGGTGGTTTCCAATCCAACACTTCTTGAACTTTGCCTGGATCAACGGCCACTCCTTCGGCTGATATCACGTGACCTAGGAACGACACTTCCTTTAGCCGAACTCACACTTGCTAAACTCGGCGTATAGTTGGTGATCCCTTAGACGTTGCAACACAATCCTTAAATGATTGGCATGTTCTTCTTCCGACTTGGAGTAGATCAAGATGTCGTCAATGAATACCACGACAAACTTGTCCAACTCGGGCATGAATACGAAATTCATGAGGTACATGAAGTGTGCTTGGTGCATTGGTCAATCCAAATGACATCACCAGGTACTCATAAAGTCCATATCTTGTGTTGAATGCAGTCTTCGGTATATCTTCGGCTTTTATATTAATTTGATGATACCCTTAGCGAAGATCTATCTTAGAGAAGACTTTGGCCCCCATCAATTGATCAAACAAGATGTCAATCCTCGGAAGAGGGTTCTTGTTCTTGATGGTAACGGCATTCAAAGGCCTATAATCCACACATAGCCTTAATGTCTTGTCCTTTTTCTTCACGAACAAGGCTGGGCATCCCCATGGTGACGAACTTGGATGAATATATCCTTGGTCCAATAATTCCTTTAATTGCACCTTCAACTCTGCTAGCTCATTCGGCGGCATCCGATACGGCCTTCTTAATATTGGTGTCTGTCCCAGGTCGTAACTCTATCTTAAACTCTACCGCTCGATCCGGCGGTAAACCCGTTAAGTCTTCCGGAAAAACATCGGGGTACTCACAAACTATAGGAATGTCCTCCAAACTTTTACCAATAGTCTTATAAATCATTGGAGGAATAGTTTGGAAAGAAGTCAACTGAAAGCAATCTCGTCCGTGAAGAGGAGAGTTCAGGTGAACTGCAAAAGCATCTATATCCAATACTGCCTTATGATACTTCATCCATCTCATGCCAAGAATCGCATCCAATCCTTGCCCGTTTAAGACTATAAAGGAGGTGGGATAATCCTTACGACCCAATTTCAATGGTAGCTATGTAGTACTTTGATCTGCAAGTATATTACCTCCAGGTGATGATATGAGATGTGGGTAAGTCATCTTACATGATGGCAGATTATATTTTTGGACATATCCTTTGCTTGATGAAGTTGTGGGTTGCTCCCGAGTCAAATAAAATAATGACGAGCATGATGGTTGATAGAGAACAAACCAGCCATGACTTGTGACCCTTTCGGAATCTCTTCGGCGGTGGTGAAGTTGACACGACCAGTCTTCATCTTACCATATTTCGAGTGCATTCTTCCGTTGACCAACTGCTTTCTTTTGAGGGCGTGTTGAAAAATTTTGCTTTGTTGGTGCGACAGAATCTTGAGCCAAGTTGTCACACCCCTATCCCGAAAGATAGATTAGTGTGGTACGGATCGCCTTGGGAGATGATTGACAAAGCAACCATACATAGCATCACATTAACAAACATACATGATTTGCATGTTTACATAATTAAGTCTCGAATTACAACAAAGAGTTCCAAATAAAAGATACATTAGGTTCGAATTTAAGTTTACATAACCATGATCTTTGTTCGAAATAAAGTGCGGAAGCGAAATACACAACTCGATGATACATAGATAACTTAAATGAACCATGCCGGCCTAGGCCATGGCTCACTCATCATGGGTTGGAGAGCTAGGGACCCATTCAATGGTCCACTCTTTGGGCTCTTCTTCATCCCAAACCGACTTCTAAGACCGTCTTCTAGATGCATGGGGCTTGACCGGTTCAACTTGGCATTTTGCATAAATAGCACATATGCTAAATAGGTTGGCAATTTTATGACTTAGCCAAATTAATAGGGTTATTGCATAAAAGAAACTTTAGTGAGCATACTAGCAAGACAAGAGTTTGCAATGCAAATTTGTAGCAATATAAAACAGCAAGCTATTCATCCTCCTTCCTTTACTACACATTGCAAACTGCTCGAATCAAGTGGTACTCATTAACCGAGAGGAAACGGTGATAATTATCGAATTATTAATCCTGCAGGAAAGACCCAAATGCACGACATACGCATCATTTAAGAACACGTATGGCCACCGTTCGCGAGTTCATCATAAAGCAAAACACGGGGCCACCGACCCCGAGTACACGTCCCCCTTGCGACCGTTCAACAACGCGCCCAAGGCTTAACCCGTGTACTCTCCAACGGTCCTCAACCCGTCAACCACCGTGCCATACACATCACCTCCGGGTCGGTGAGATATCCGGCTCGCTTTACAACTTGCAAGCTACATAGGTTTACCAATCCCCATAAGAAAGGTATGCAAGTGGTACACAACTCAAACTTGTTCGCGGAGCCACAATGGGGTGTTCTCAATTTTAACCAAATTCATCGTGTTCAAGTTTAATCATAAACCATAGGTGAGATTCCCCAATCTATCGTTGACTCCATGAACATAGCATAGCATTTCTAACGAGGATATGACACATAAGCGACATAGGACATATAAGAGTTTATACACGTGGATTTCCAAATCAACGCCTAGAACTTAAATGCACATTCATCATCCTTAATATAGTAGTGAAAGAAAGACATTTTGAAATAATAGGAATGCACCGGGGCTTGCCTTGAGAGTGATCGAAGTTAGCACTAGCCTTACAAGCGTTGAGTGTTGCAATCGTCTCTTCCGGCGGGTTCAATTCGGCGTCGTCACCTAGGAGATGAAATGCAATTGCATAAATAATATGAATACAAGGTCGATGATGAGAGTAGTGCATGTATGCTGTGTTGTAAGGGTGCACATGAATATGTTAATCGAAAGCTTTGTTCAATTAAACCCTAGTAAGCATGAACATAACACTTGTCCTCTTTTAAGGAAATTAATTACATCACAAGTAGAGCCTTAATACATGAGCAAAAATGTAATACAAGGTGCAGCAGTGCTGTGGTTCACCCTAATTTCAGATTTTAAGAGAAATTGACAAGGTATGGAATGCGAACCCAAAAGCTAGGCCTAAGCGAAGTTCATCATCACATGCGATGACGATCGCCCTTTAAAACGAGAATTCGATTCCATAATTAACACATGCGTGAATTACATGAAACCTTTTTACTAATCCTGCCATGAAGTGCTAGGGGACATGGTGGACAGTGGAAATTACATAAACATGCAAAAACACAATTCTTAGAAACATAAAACCAATTATACATGTGCTGAAATTAATCTTTTATGGAATTAGATCTAGGGTTTGCCAAAATAATTATTTGACATGCTCAAAAATTAACACGGACTTTTCTACACATGCACAGTACTAGGAGAGAACTAATTACCAAGTTTCTTGCAAAAATAATTTACACGGGTTTAATTAAAAATTAAATACAGAGAATGCAAGAAATGCCATAGCTTGAAACATATGCAATGAAATGCTGATCTTTCAGGACCAGAAATTCAAGTCTGTTTACGTGAAGGTTTTGGCCAAGTGGCATTATTTTTGGATCTATAGTTTTAAAGTTATGACCTAGATAAGTTTTCAGGGATTGACTATTGTCATTTTTGTAAAAATATCAAAACTTTCCAATCTGGCCAGATCAGGTTACTTTTACGAAAGTACAGGTTTTGTACTTTCCAAAACATTTTAGTTTGTAATTTTTGGATCTTTCAAACGCAAGTTATGAATTTTTCAAACTCCAAAGAAGTTCGGCCTTATTTACGAAATTGCCCCTAGGGCAAATTTGAACAGGGCTGGGCCCGCGCTCCGGCGAGCGGCGGCCGGCGCCGAAGAGCTCGGAGCTTGGCGACGCGCGAGAAGGGGAAACGATTGGTGGGGTCCACGGGGGTGGTTGATGCCGGAGGCGGGCGACGACGAGCGGCGGCGCCAGAGCGGCTCCGGCGAGGGCGCGCGTCACGGAGAGAGGGAGAGAGGAGGGGCGGTTTCTTCGGGGAGCATCACCTTCGCGCGGGGAGTGGCGGCGTGAGGTCGCTCGAGGCGGAGGTGGTCCGAGGGAGGCGGCGTCGTGGAGCCGGTGGCGGACGGCGGCGGTGGGGAAATTTCTTCAAATTCACGGTCGTGGCTGCACGAGGGAGAGCCGGAGAGTGAGGGGGTTAGCGAGGGTGCCTACGCACTTGCTTGGAGGGAGGACGGAGCCTTGCACCGGACGGAGGAGCTTGCGGCGGCGAAAATGGCGGCGGCGGCTCCCAACTCTTCTCGCTTGCGCTCGGGAGTGAGGGGAAAAGGGTGGGGGCGTGCTGCGGCCTGGTGTGAGCCGCGAGGAGCTGGTGAGGTGAGGTCTTGGCCTCTGCGCGGGATTTTTCTAAGGGGAGGCGAGAGGGCGGCGAGTGGAGGGCGGCCGGGGTGCGAGCCATTCAATTCCGGCCGGCCGGGGTTGGGCGGTGGGTACAGGGTGGTTGAGCGGTGGCAGGGGCTTGCGTGGTGATTTGACAGGGCAGGGCACGCGCGGGGCGGCCGCGGTGGCGCCGGACCGGCGGGCGGTGCCGCCATTGCCCACCGGGCAATGAGCTCAATTGATTTTTTTGAAATTTGAATCTGAAGTTCGAAAGTTTGGACGAAATTAATATTTCTGTTGCTCCAAAATTTGAAATAAAAATATTGGGAGCTCCAGCATGATGTGGTTGAATTTCCATCTTAAAGTTTGAAGTTCTAAACTTGCTTCCGAAAATTCATATAAAATTCATAAACAGAGGCATTTCAAATTTGAATTTGAATTTTTGGGCATCTGAAACTTTGTTCAAAAATTTTGTAAAAATACTGTAAATTCACCTTTTTACATGAGCAATGCAGTAGTGCAAAAATATATGGGTGGTGCTTTTATAATTTTTTTGCGCTTCTCTTAGGGCTAGGTTAGGGTTAGGGTTTAATCTAAGTTATCTTTTTCTCTTTTTATTTTTCTTGTTTTTCTTTTGGGTGATTAGCATGAGTGCTGTCATTAAGGTCTTAATTATTTGCTTAGCTCTAATCGTGACATGGGATGTCACAGCCCTCCCCCTTAAAGAAATTCTCGTCCCGAGAATCGCTATGAATTAAGGAGAGGGAGTGCGAAAATTTTACCGATTTGTGTGACGCAAGGAACTCGGGAAAATTCTTCTCTAGAAAATCCTCTTGCTCCCAAGTTGCTTCTTCTTCGGTGTGATTACTCAATTGCAGTTTATAGAAGGTGATGGTGCGATTGCGAGTTACTCGGTCGTTTTGATCAATAATCCGGACGGGGTACTCGGGGTAGGAGAGATCTTCTTCTAGTTGATCGGTGTCGGAAATGACCACATCTATCGGAGGCTTCAAGCATTTCTTGAGTTGAGACGTGGAACACATTGTGCACACGAGCAAGACTTTCCGGTAGTTGCAATCGGTAAGCAACCGCGCTATGCTTTTCCACAATCGGATAGGGTCCGATATAGCGAGGTGCTAACTTTCCTTTAATCCCAAACCGAGATACGCCCTTATTCGGAGAGACATGAAGATAGACATGATCTCCTTTCTCAAACTCCAACGGGCGTCTCCTCTTGTTAGCGTAACTCACTTGACGAGATTGTGCGGCTTTCATGTTGGCTTGGATTTGTCGGACTTTTTCGTCGGCTTGAGTGACGAGATCGGGACCAAAATTGGTTCTTTCTCCCGCTTCGGACCAATTTAAGGGTGTACGACTAGAATGATTGTACAATGCTTCAAATGGTGACATTCCCGAACTCTCTTGATAGCTATTGTTGTACGAGAATTCGGCGAATGGAAGACAATCATCCCAATTCCCTCTATTTTCCATAGCACATGCTCTCAAGATATCCTCTAAGTATTGATTCAACCTTTCGGTTTGTCCATCCGTTTGAGGGTGATATGCGGAGCTTCTAATGAGAGTGGTACCAAGACAAGAATGCAATTGCTCCCAAAAGCGAGATACAAATTGCGGACCTCGATCGGAAACAATGGTTTTAGGTACTCCATGCAAACATAACACTTGAGATGTATAGCTCGGCATACTTCTTGGTATTATAGGTGGTATGGACGGGAATGAAATGTGCGGACTTAGTTAATCTATCCACAATAACCCAAATTGAATCATGCTTCTTTGATGTGAGAGGCAATCCAACGATAAAATCCATAGCAATGTCCTCCCACTTCCAAACGGGAATCTTCAATGGGTTCAATAATCCGGCTTTTCTTAAGTGGTCGGCTTTCACTCGTTGACAAGTATCACACTCGGCCACATACCGTGCAATTTCACGCTTCATGCGTGTCCACCAAAACTTTTCTCTTAGGCCGCGATACATTTTATTGCTACCGGGGTGTATGGAATATTTAGACAAATGTGCCTCATCCATGATCTTTTTCTGTAATTCCATGTCTTTCGGAACAACGAGACGTTGGTTGAACCATAACACACCATCGGCATCTTGTCGGAAACATGTAGCCTCATCTTTTTCTATCTTTTGCCGAATAAATTCCATTCCTTCATCCTTCTTTTGTGCCTCAATGATTTCCTCACGAAGGGTAGGAATGAGAGCTAGGTTATATAGTGAACCATAGGGAATGACTCGAAGACTCGGTTCGAGTAGAATCTAAAATTTTCAAATTTTCCATAGAACAACCGGTAGTATGATTGCATTGATCTTTGCGACTTAAAGCGTCGGCAATGACATTAGCTTTACCCGGGTGATAATGAATTTCCAACTCATAATCCTTGATTAATTCCAACCATCGACGTTGCCTCATATTCAACTCTTGTTGGGTGAAGATATATTTGAGACTCTTATGATCGGTGTAGAGATTGACAAGATTTCCAAGTAGATAATGCCTCCAAGTTTTCAAAGCAAGGACTACCGAGGCTAGTTCCAAATCATGGGTGGGGTAGTGTTGTTCATGCTTGCGAAGTTGATTGGAAGCATAAGCAATGACATGACCTTCTTGCATTAGCACACACCCTAGGCCGGTGCCGGACGCATCACAATACACGTCAAACGGCTTGGTGATGTCGGCTTGTGCTAACACCGGAGCGGATGTCAAATGCCTCTTGAGAGTTTGGAAGGCTTCCTCACATTCACGGCTCCATTTAAACTTAGCATCTTTCTCCAACAATTTTGTCATTGGCTTGGCTATGCTTGAGAAATTGGGAATGAATTTCCGATAATAACCGACAAGACCGAGGAAGCTTCGAATTTGTCTCACCGATCTTGGGGACTTCCAAGTAAGCACTTCTTCAACTTTACTCGGGTCAACGGCAACACCTTCCGCGGATATAATATGACCCAAGAAAGAAACTTGCTTCAACCAAAATTCACATTTGCTAAATTTGGCATATAATTGATGATCACGAAGCCGTTGGAGAACAATGCGAAGGTGTTCGGCATGCTCTTCTTCGGACGTCGAATAAATAAGAATGTCGTCAATGAAGACCACGACAAACTTATCCAACTCGGGCATGAAGACCGAATTCATCAAGTACATGAAATGAGCCGGGGCATTTGTGAGCCCAAAAGACATGACGAGATACTCAAAGAGACCATACCGCGTAGAGAATGCGGTTTTTGGAATATCTTCGGCTCGGATCTTGATTTGATGGTAACCGGATCGGAGATCAATCTTAGAGAAAACCTTAGCACCAACTAATTGATCAAAGAGAATATCAATCCGAGGGAGCGGGTATTTATTCTTGATAGTTACCGCATTGAGAGGGCGATAATCCACACATAGACGTAGCGTCTTGTCTTTCTTCTTCACAAAGAGAGCGGGACATCCCCACGGAGATGAACTAGGGCGAATATATCCTTTGTCCATAAGCTCGCCCAATTGTTCCGTCAAGATTGCTTGCTCATTGGGAGCCATTTTGTACGGCCTACGAGAAATTGGTGCCGTACCGGGTTGGAGCTCAATCTTAAACTCAACATCCCGATCGGGTGGCATGCCCGGTAAGTCATCCGGAAACACATCGGGAAACTCACATACCACGGGAATATCCTCAATCCTTTTTCCCTCGAGATGGTAGATTTTTGAGGTGGAGAATTTTGGATGGGGTAATCGGAGAATAGATGAACCATGGAGTGGTGAGTTTAGGTAAACTTCACGAGAATCGATGTGTAAAACGGCTCTATGGAGTTTCATCCATCTCATACCTAGAATTATATCTATTCCTTGCCCACCTAAAATTATGAGAGAGGAGGGGTAGATTTTTCTCTCTAGGTTTAGTGGTACTTGCCTCAACTCTAGGTTTGTTTTTATTTTTCCACCGGGTGATGTGATGATATAGGGAATATCCAAAATGGTAGGAGTGAGTTGTAGGGTTTTTGCACATGCTTGACTAATAAAATCATAAGTTGCACCCGAATAAAAAAGATCCAAAGTGGAGTGGTTGTTGACCGAAAACATACCCGAAAGTACCGGTTCTCTCGCTTGAATCTCTTCGGCCGTGGTGTAGTTGACTCGGCCATTCTTAGCATTCGGAGTGGAAGATTGGTTGCGGTTCCCATTCCCATTATTCCCATTGCGGTTTTGATTGTTGTTGCCACTTCCGGAACCATTGTTGTGTTGTTGTTGCCCGGGTTACGTGTCGGAACACGGCAATCCTTTGCAAAATGACCCGGACGTCCACAATTAAAGCACGGACCTTGAGGACCGGGTCTAGTACCTTGGTACTGCTGCTGTGGAGGGCGGAAAGAAATGTTGTGCTGCTGATTTCCATCATGAGAGTGGTGGTGTTGCTGTGGCACAAATTGGCGTGATCCTCCCGTCGGCGGCGATGCGGCCCGAAACTTCTGTCCGGACGGGGAAGTGATAGCCAACTTGTACTTAGGCGGAACGGAGCCGGATGGATTTCCTACGGCACGCTTCCTCTTCTTGTCCTCCTGGTGAGCACGGATAGCATCTTCTTGCACAATTGCGGCACTCATCAAGTCATTGAACGTGCCGGTGGTGACTTGAGCCAAGCGATCTTGCAACTTTGGGCTTAGCCCCGAACGAAAGCAATCCTTTTTCTTGTCATCCGTGTCGGCATGATAGGATGCATATTGAGCCAAGTAGTTGAACTTCCGCGCATATTCTTGCACGGTTCCGGTACCTTGCTTCAAATTAAGGAACTCTTGCAACTTGCGCTTCATGAGACCCGTGGGAATGTGATGCGCGTGAAACGCGGTGCAAAAGTCCGGCCAATTCACTTGAGTACCGACGGGAAGGGCGGCGGTGAAACTTGCCCACCATGCACTAGCGGAGCCACGGAGTTGTTGAGCCGCAAAGAGAACCTTTTGCTCCGATATGCAATTGAGGAGAGCAAACTTCGACTCAATGATGCGGAGGAAATTATCCGCCTCCAAAGGATCGGTAGTAGCTTCACCAAACTTCGGCGGTTGAGTCGCCCAAAAGTCGGCATAGGTCGAATTCCCGGGCCCTTGGGGTGGCGGTCCTTGGCCTTGTCCTTGATTGGTTTGACTTGCAAAGAACAAGCGGAACATCTCGTTTTGGTTGGACACGAGTTGTTCCAACGGCGTGAGAGGTGGAGGGTTAGGTAGTTGCTCTTCCCTCGCACCATGACCACTGCCGGAAGCTTCGCCACGATGGGTATTCACCATCTGTCACATATGAAAATTTTTCTCACGTTAGCTCATTAGACCAAGAGCTAAAATAGCAAGAAAACATAACATTGGACATAAGGGACCAAAAATTTCAGCTTGTATGTACGAAGAAAATATTGATGAAATAAGCATAATGCATTGGCAACACACATATTCCATAGATTCCAACATAGCTAGCAACATGATAGAAATCCTTGATACACTGGAGCCCACAAATCCGATACAACACGGTCTTAGGTTACATCACATGTGACCCATAAACAAACACAAATCTCGGAGAGCTTAATTAACAACACATGGATCGTTTTCCAACACGGTTACATGCCTCACGAGATTACAAATCCTACAACACATAGAGCTACGACCACCGGTCGTGACAACTACTCGTCGTCATCGCCGTAGTAGTCGGCGTCACCCCTCATGGGAGAGGGTGGTGCTCCGTCCTCGACGTCGGAAGCATCCTCGCCATCATTCATCTCCACGTCATCCTCGGGTGGAATGATCTCAAGTGGCTCGGGAGGTCCGCCATTAAGGATGGCGTGCGAGAGCGTCGTTGGCGGCTTAGAGATGCCCAATGGTAGCGTTGTTGTGCGCGATAGTCGCTCGGGCGTTCGGAGGTCTCCCTCCAAAGCATCCCTAGCGCCCTGGGTCTCCAAGAGAGTAACCTCCAACTCATCCTTCTCCTCAAGAAGGGCATCCACCTGGCCGGAGAGGATGTAGTTCTCCTCATTCGCGGTGGTGAGCTGGGCCTCACGCTCATTGAGCGTGGCCTGCAGAGCGGCGGCTCCATTGCCCTCAAGGGCAAGGTTGGCGTCGTGGAGCTGCTCGAAGAAACTCCAACGCTCCGCCTCGCTATACTCGAGCTGCGTACGGAGGGTGTCCACCTCGGCAGTGCGCTCGGCGAGCTCGGCGGTGCGGGCAGCAAGCTCGGCGGCGCGAGCAGGTGAGCTCGGCGTCGCGGGTGGTGAGGGTGGCCTGCAGGGCAGCACGCTCCTGCTCCAACTCGTGCACCCGCATCGCGAGGTTCTCACGATCCAACATGAGCTTGCCGGGGGCCATCTGTCGGAGAATTTGGAAATACAAGTTAAAAATCAATATCCAACAACAAAACATGCTAAATAAGTAAAGCATGAATGATGGAATGGCACCAACTTAGCAAAAGAATGCAACAAAACTTTTCGCACAATCCTAACACGGTTCAGCTTTCTTGGACAGATTTGACCTGTTACAGAAACTCGACAATTACTCCTGTTTCTGGACAGAATTAAATTTTTATTTTGTTACGAAAGTTCTAGACAATTTCCCTAGCTTTCCAACGCGTCCTAGAACAGCTCAATCCGACTTGTCGTCTGAAAGTTATGAGCGATCTACGACAAGGACAGAACCGGAGCACATTCTGGAATCCCAGAATAGCTCTCTGTAATGGGCAATTCTAGCTACGTTCCAGATTTTTTCAAGACCTGAGACTAGGCGATTGTTGTAGTGCATAACACAAGCTTTCCAGAAAGTCCTTATTTGCCTTATTTGGACAAGTATTGAGAAAGTTATGCTCATTTTTGTGAAAGTTACGAAATCTGCCACGTTTTAGTGTTTCGGTTTTCAACCTTTTGTGAGAGTTAAGCTAGGTGCTCAAATTTTTGTGATTGTTTCATTTAGATAAGTTCACATGCATATACTTGACATGATGAAATGTTATGCGAGTATGATGGATGCTCAATATGTCGTTTCGTACGTCCTCACAAAATTAAAAGACCGTGCCCGCCGATACAAATATCGGACAAGCGCATCGGTGGCACACACACCTCTCACACGATACTACACGAACTAAAACGTTGTTATGTACCTGCAAGAGATGGATTCCAGAAACATTACATCAAATTCAAAAGAAACAAGCCAAAAACAAATCCATGTCATCTCGCCTCACATGGAGAGCTCTCGAATAAGAGTGTATTCGAGTCACACCAAATAATATTATGCAAAATTGACCACACTCAACTACATACCTTTGCCAAAGTCGTAGTTGCAAAATATTTACACAATCATAACACGGGGTTAGTTTTGCCACCATTCTATATAGTCCTTATGTTGGCCTTTCTAGCTAGACTCGTACCTCACCGTGACAAAAAACATGTTTAAGATTTTTAGAATGAGTGTTAGCGTGACGCAAATCCCAAGTCGGCTCGATACCACGTGTCACACCCCTATCCCGAAAGATAGATTAGTGTGGTACGGATCGCCTTGGGAGATGATTGACGAAGCAACCATACATAGCATCACATTAACAAACATACACGATTTGCAAGTTTACATAATTAAGTCTCGAATTACAACATAGAATTCCAAATAAAAGATACATTAGGTTCGAATTTAAGTTTACATAACCATAATCTTTGTTCGAAATAAAGTGCGGAAGCGAAATACACAACTCAACGATACATAGATAACTTAAATGAACCATGCCGGCCTAGGCCATGGCTCACTCATCATGGGTCGGAGAGCTAGGGACCCATTCAATGGTCCACTCTTTGGGCTCTTCTTCATCCCAAACCACCTTACCACAACAATCGCAAAACCCGGCTTGCGGGAAACACTGTAAATAAACATGTAGTGGTAAAGCCTGAGTATCTAGCATACTCCGCAAGTCTTACCCGTCAAATTGGTCATCTAAGACCGACTCCTAGATGCATGGGGCTTGATCGGTTCAACTTGGCATTTTGCATAAATAGCACCTATGCTAATTAGGTTGGCAATTTTATGACTTAGCCAAATTAATAGGGTTATTGCATAAAAGAAACTTTAGTGAGCATACTAGTAAGACAAGACTTTGCAATGCAAATTTGTAGCAATATAAAACAGCAAGCTATTCATCCTCCTTCCTTTACTACACATTGCAAACTGCTCGAATCAAGTGGTACTCATTAACCGAGAGGAAACGGCGATAATTATCGAATTATTAATCCTGCAGGAAAGACCCAAATGCACGACATACGCATCATTTAAGAACACGTATGGCCACCGTTCGCGAGTTCATCATAAAGAAAAACACGGGGCCACCGACCCCGAGTACACGTCCCCCTTGCGACCGTTCAACAACGCGCCCAAGGCTTAACCCGTGTACTCTCCAACGGTCCTCAACCCGTCAACCACCGTGCCATACACATCACCTGCGGGTCGGTGAGATATCCGGCTCGCTTTACAACTTGCAAGCTACATAGGTTTACCAATCCCCATAAGAAAGGTATGCAAGTGGTACACAACTCAAACTTGTTCGCGGAGCCACAATGGGGTGTTCTCAATTTTAACCAAATTCATCATGTTCAAGTTTAATCATAAACCATAGGTGAGATTCCCCAATCTATCGTTGACTCCATGAACATAGCATAGCATTTCTAACGAGGATATGACACATAAGCGACATAGGACATATAAGAGTTTATACACGTGGATTTCCAAATCAACGCCTAGAACTTAAATGCACATTCATCATCCTTATTATAGTAGTGAAAGAAAGACATTTCGAAATAATAGGAATGCACTGGGGCTTGCCTTGAGAGTGATCGAAGTTAGCACTAGCCTCACAAGCGTTGAGTGTTGCAATCGTCTCTTCCGGCGGGTTCAATTCGGCGTCGTCACCTAGGAGATGAAATGCAATTGCATAAATAGTATGAACACAAGGTCGATGATGAGAGTGGTGCATGTATGCTGTGTTGTAAGGGTGCCCATGAATATGTTAATCGAAAGCTTTGTTCAATTAAACCCTAGTAAGCATGAACTTAACACTTGTCCTCTTTTAAGGAAATTAATTACATCACAAGTAGAGCCTTAATACATGAGCAAAAATGTAATACAAGGTGCAGCAGTGCTGTGGTTCACCCTAATTTCAGATTTTAAGAGAAATTAACAAGGTATGGAATGCGAACCCAAAAGCTAGGCCTAAGCGAAGTTCATCATCACATGCGATGATGATCGCCCTTTAAAACGAGAATTCGATTCCAAAATTAACACATGCGTGAATTACATGAAACATTTTTACTAATCCTTCCATGAAGTGCTAGGGGACATGGTGGACAGTGGAAATTACATAAACATGCAAAAACACAATTCTTAGAAACATAAAACCAATTATACATGTGCTGAAATTAATCTTTTATGGAATTAGATCTAGGGTTTGCAAAAATAATTATTTGACCTGCTCAAAAATTAACAGGGACTTTTCTACACATGCACAGTACTAGGAGGGAATTAATTACCATGTTTCATGCAAAAATAATTTACACGGGTTTAATTAAAAATTAAATACAGAGAATGCAAGAAATGCCATAACTTGAAAAATATGAAATGAAATGCAGATCTTTCAGGGCCAGAAATTCAATTATGTTTAGGTGACGGATTTGGCCAAGTGGCATTATTTTTGGATCTATAGTTTTAAAGTTATGACCTAGATAAGTTTTCAGGGATTGACTTTTGTCATTTTTGTAAAAATATGAAACCTTTGAAATCTGGCCAGCTCATGTTACATTTATGAAAGTACAGGTTTTGTAGTTTCCAAAACATTTTAGTTTGTAATTTTTGGATCTTTCAAACGCAAGTTATGAATTTTTCAAACTCCAAAGAAGTTCGGCCTTATTTACGAAATTGCCCCTAGGGCAAATTTGAACAGGGCTGGGCCCGCGCTCCGGCGAGCGGCGGCCGGCGCCGACGAGCTCGGGCTTGGCGGCGCTATGGGGCAGCTCGGGGTGCGGGGCTCGGGGAAAATGATGCGCGCGAGAAGGGAAACGGTTGGTGGGGTCCACGGGGGTGGTTGATGGCCGGAGGCGGGCGACGACGAGCGGCGGCGCCGGAGCGGCTCCGGCGAGGCGCGCGTCACGGAGAGAGGGAGAGAGGAGGGGCGGTTTCTTCGAGGAGCATCACCTTCGCGCGGGGAGTGGCGGCGTGAGGTCGCTCGGGGCGGACGTGGTCCGAGGAGGCGGCGTCGTGGAGCCGGTGGCGGACGGCGACGGCGGTGGGGAAATTTCTTCAAATTCGTGGTCGTGGCTGCACGAGGGAGAGCCGGAGCGTGAGGGGGTTAGCGGGGGTGCTGCGCACTTGCTTGGAGGGAGGACGGAGCCTTGGCCGGACGGAGGAGCTTGCGGCGGCGGCTCCCAACTCTTCTCGCTGCGCTCGGGAGTGAGGGGAAAAGGGTGGGGGCGTGCTGCGGCTCTGGTGTGAGCCGCGAGGAGCTGGCGAGGTGAGGTCTTTGCCTCTGCGCGGGATTTTTCTAAGGGGAGGCGAGAGGGCGGCGAGAGAGGAGGGCGGCGGGGGTGCGGGCCATTCAATTCCGGCCGGCCGGGGTTGGGCGGCGGGTACGGGGTGGTTGAGCGATGGCAGGGGCTTGCGTGGTGATTTGATGGGGCAGGGCATGCGCGGGGCGGCCGCGGTGGCGCCGGACCGGCGGGCGGTGCCGCCATTGCCCACCGGGCAATGAGCTCAATTGATTTTTTGAAATTTGAATCTGAAGTTTGAAAGTTTGGACAGAAATTAATATTTTTGGTGCTCCAAAATTTGAAATAAAAATATGGGGAGCTCCAGCATGATGTGATTGAATTTCCGTCTTAAAGTTTGAAGTTCTAAACTTGCTTCCTAAAATTCATATAAAATTCATAAACAGAGGCATTTCAAAAGTGAATTTGAATTTTTGGGCATCTGAAACTTTGTTCAAAAATTTTATAAAAATACTGTAAATTCACCTTTTTACATGAGCAATGCAGTGGTGCAAAAATATATGGGTGGTGCTTTTATAATTTTTTTGCGCTTCTCTTAGGGCTAGGTTAGGGTTAGGGTTTAATCTAAGTTTTCTTTTTCTCTTTTTATTTTTCTTGTTTTTCTTTTGGGTGATTAGCATGAGTGCTATCATTAAGGTCTTAATTATTTGCTTAGCTCTAATCGTGACATGGGATGTCACACAAGTGTCCAAGACAATCATCGTTATAGCATGGATGGTCGAGTGGATTGTGGAGTTTGGGATAAGGGGCGTATACTCGATGGGGTTGATTGTTGAACCGTTGAATGGGGAAACACCTGTTGCTGATACTTGAGGTGGCCGGTAAGAAATGGGATCCGATGGCATAGGTTCGAACCTCGATCTGCTGCGAAGTGTGGACTAGACGATACTTGGAGGGTACCTCACTTCCTTGTTCATTGGTTGCTCTCTTCGTAGCCTTCTCTTCTTGATGAACACGAATAGCATCCTCCATGAGTATAGCATCACTTACAAACTCATTGAAACTAACGCCTCGGTCCAAAACAAGTCGGGATTGTAACTTGGTAGTAAGTCCTTGTTTAAAGCATTCCTTCTTCTTGGCATCGGTGTCCACATTCGAGGAGCATATTAAGCCAGACGGTTGAACAACTTTGAATAGGAGTGTACGGTCATATCACCTTGCTTCGAGCGCTAGAAACTCCTTACACTTTTAGTTCGGGATACCTTCGAGAAATATGATGTTCACGAAAAGCCTTTGTGAATTCTTGCCATAGTACTTGGTGACCTTCGGGAATCATGGCCTTGTAATTAGCCCACCATGCTCCAGACAAATCCTTCTAGTTCTTGAGCGGCAAAGATAGTCTTCGATACTACGTGCATGGTAGCGGTTCCAGCTTCGACTCGATAGTACGTAACCAATGGTCCGCTTCCGGAGGATCTCCCTCATCCGAATATGTAACGTGAGCTAGTGGAGCATGCTGATCTTGACCAGCGGCTCTGTGGGGCCGTATTCTGAATAAGCTGCTTGAAGAAGTTCCCGTTGCTCTTCACGAGACTCCAATATAGTGGCAATAGCTTGTGCCGGGGTAGGTGGAGTTGATGCCGGCTCTCGAACATCTTCTTCGGGAGCTTTCGGGATAGTTCCCTCTTCCGGTTTGTGCCATTCTGTTATAAAACTTGGTATTAGTGTCACTAATCCAAAATTAGAATATAAGGATACCAACGGTAGAATACGTTAAAGTTCCAAAGCACGGGCGAGTGTATAGAAAAGAGGTGCACTATCTCTCATTCCAACCCCGATTCTCTTGTAGTACACATTCGTACGAGCATCTTTAATTTATCCCTTTCAATCGTAGCTCTCATATGGGGCTCCTTGATAACTACGAGATGATTATCCTTTTCTCCGATTGCCTTTAATCATCCGTAGATGAACATCTTAAATTTCCCCATTCCATCGCCTCGGTGGAAGAGTTCTGTTTGCCTTCTATTTCACTCGCATAAACTTCTTCCGGAACCGTCCATAGGAAACTAACTCTACACTACGATACTAACTTGGTCTAATTCCCAAAACCTCATATATAGCACTCAATATGACATGATGCATGCTCGGTAGGCTAACTATACGTACTATAGTATATAAAACTACAACGAATAGTTAGCACTTTCCCAAAACCCGAACATCGAACAGTTAGTAAAAATCTAGCTATTCTACATCCTTATAGGACTCCGTACTCTCTCGTATTCTAAACGCACTAAACGTGTTATGTTTTGGAAAACAAGCTTGTAATCATGTCTTGTTGCCTCCGAACTGCTCCGATACAAGCTGTGACATCCCTTCAGGGACACCTAGGAATCGGAACGAGAGGGACACTCGACGAAGCGAGTTACAACGAGTGTATCATCTCATACAAGCCATAATATATACATCATGGTATAATACAACCAGGTTTTCGAAATACAATCATTCGTGCAGCGGAAAACATAAACATTATTGAAGTTTAACAACCTACGAGTATTGCAGCGGAAACTTGTACTTTGTACCACAAAATACTATTACACGATCAACGTGATGCACTCGAGCCCTTCGTACATCACGGTCCTCCCTCTTCACGATGTCGGGATCCGTTCCCATTGGAGGGAACCACCCTCGAGGCACTTGCTCCTCTTTCGGGAACTACCGTCCACGTCGTGGAGAGTACGACTCGGGTCTGAAAAACATAACGAACAAACCCCGAGTATTCTAATACTCAGCAAGACTGACCCGTCAACATGGCACGCTAAGGCCAACGTCTAGTATGCAAAGGCTTTCACGGTTGTGGGGTTTACTCCTTTGCGAAAACAACATTAAAGGGTGGATCCTTACTTTTCTAGGTTTGCGGACTATCACTATTGCAATCAAGTTTGCAGGAAAAGATCAATTCCAACCAACGAGTCCTTTCATTCCTCTTCCTCCATCTTTCACTTGATTAACTACGATGTGACACGGTGAACAAGTGGTACTCATTACTGCGAGGACAGCGATTCCAATCGATTTCACCAGCTGGGAAAACCTGTTTATACGACGTATACGCACCCCATTGGTCGCATACGACAACCTTTCACGCTAACTCCCGACGGTGGCCGGGTTAGTCTCCCATCCGTTCGAGAACACGGGGACCCCACGCGATACCCGTCCTCGACGTTATCCGTGAGCGACCACCCATTCCTCTCCCTTTGAGACATGAGGCCTCGCCTCATTCTCCGGCCAATTAGGGGATGGGCTACGTCCAACCCCCGAGGCAATTAGGTTACATCGGCTTCCTGGCCCCATAATCACCGGTATGTAAATCGGTACGTTCAATACTTGCTCGGCGGGGCCAACAATGGTATGGTCCTTGATTGACACGAGACGGGGCTACCACCTTGCAAGACCTCGTCTTTGGCCTTTCTCCTACAGGGCTCGTCCGATCTCAATTTCATCTTCATCTTCATCTTTAACTTCAACTTGAACGTCATCAAACAACTTAAAGCCTCCATGCTTTAAGATCATACCGTATCAGCTCGCGAGTGTGCTCAGCACCACTCGTCTTCTACGATAGCCCTATGAATTAAGCGTAGCAACTATCGAGATACAAAGCCAACATGGGATAAACAGGTAACATAGGAATTCTACTCATGCATCTAGGGTATCAAGAAAATTCCTATAACCTAATGCACAATCACGACTAATTAAGCGTGATAAAAGAAAAGACTTTAAAAACATAGGTGGGATGCACCGGGGCTAGCCTTGATTCGAGTCGGAGTTAGCTTCCTCGGTGTCGTTGGTCGACTTTGAAGTGTCTGTCTCTGTCTCGACCTCGGACGGAACTTCGATCACGCCGGTACCTAGGTCGACCAACAATACGTCGTGACTTAATGATCATGCAGGCATGAATGTACATGAGATGATGTGCAACGATTCTATTAACCATGATCGTTAACTAGCAATTAATCATTACTTAAGTTCATTACTTTGCAATTAGTAATTAATAATTAATAATTCCTCGGGTTTATTAATTAGCAATGTATAACTAATCATGTTCATTAAGCAATAAGTAACAATTGATCATGCTCATTAATTATTGCTTAATCATGGTCATTAATTAATAATTAATCATTAATCATGTTCATTAATCATTAATTAATCATGCTTTTAAACAACAATTTATAAGTACTTAAAGACATGTGCTAACACTTAAGCTACTAATTTGGGATCACATAAAATCACGGTGTTTATGTTGAATTTTGGAAAACCAACTTAACAAAAACTTTCGTCTGCAGTATCTCTAATTTTTAAAGAAATTTATTTTTCAAAATTAAATAATAAATAGCATAAAATAATAGATTATCTTAATCAAAGAAAGGTAATTAATTAAACTAGGAAATTATAATTTCTCAAAATAGGCATTTAAATACACAAATAAATAGGAAATAATTTTATGAACCTAATGAACTTTGTTTGACATTTTTCCGATTTTTCCTGAATTTTCTACGAATTTTTTAAGTTTAATAAGGGTTCTGTGCCACACAGCGAGCCACGAGGTTGACCACACCGGATCCCGTATGGCCACACGGGATCCAGGCCTGTGTGGTCTGCTGTGAGGCGCCGGCCATGGTGGGTGGCGGCCGGAGCGAGGCGGCGGTTGGCCGGAGCGTCGCGGGAGGAGGAGAGGTGACGAGTGAGTTGGCCCCGGAGACTCGGTGCGATGCGGGGAATCGAGGGGTGGGTTCCACGGTGGCGAGGCGGCCGGGAAGGACGCCGGCGGTGAGGGGTGGGCGAGGAGGAGACTTCGGCGGCGGCTAGAGCTCACCGTGCTCAACCAAATGACGAACGGTTTACTCGCTAGAGCTTCACCGGATCACGACGAAGACCGGCATCAAGTTCTTGGAGGCCGGGGTGGTCGGAGTATAGCATGCGCCGGTGAGGGCGAGGCGGCGACGCACGGAGCTAACGAAAATGGAGAAATCTCGGCGTCTCGGTGGGGAAAACTCAACGCCAAGCTACCAACGAGAAAGAGTAAACTATTGCGCACGTTTGGAATCAATCAACGGGAGAAATTGCTCACCGGTGTGGAGTATTTTGCGAGAGAAGCGGATGGAGGTCGTCGGGGTAACACCGGAGCAATTCTTGAAATTCTTCTTGCCCGGTTGAGGATTTGGGGTGCGGTCTCTTCGTGGAGCTCGAGAGGTGTGAGGCGCGTGCGGGGGTGCTTACGTCCGGAGCCGGGCTGAAGTGTGGCAGCGGCGCAACGGAGCTTAGCCGTTGGCGGCCATGGCGGGGTGCTCGACTCGAAGGAATAGAGAGAGGAGAGGTGATGAGCTCCGGCCGGGCTTTATCCCAACGGCCGGGGGTTGAGGCGGTAATGGGCTTTATCCTGCGTGGCGCCACTGCGGAGGGCACGCGGCCGGAGCCTGCCAGCGCTACTTGGTGGCAAGGCGGTGCGGGAGAGAGAGGAGAAGAGATAAAAGACCGCTCGTGGACTCGAGCTGGAAATTTTACAAAAACACCCCCTGCTTTGGTTTAATTGAAAAGCCTACTTCCCTAACTCGGATAAATTCCAGAAAATTCAGGGGTGTACTTGAAAGTATTTTAAACATTTTTCCTATTAAGTCCAGGTTAAGATTCCAAATTATTTTCCGATTAAAAATTCATAGATAAATTAATAAAAGAAGCTTTGTTTATTTCTTGTAATAAATTTTACAAAGCAAAATAATTTCAGGGAACTTTTATAAATCTTTATTTAGGATGTTTAAGCAATAGAAAATGTTAAACACATTATTTTCTCTTATTTAAATTCTTTTTAAGCATTTCCTTTAATCTCTAGCTAGTTTGATATTTTATGTGCATTTCTTTATCACAAAAGTAAATATTTTCACAAATGCACATGATGACATGATGATAAATGACATGAAAATGCACTTTGATTTGTTAGGGTTGTTACAGCCCTCCCCCTTACAGGAATCTCGTCCCGAGATTCACGATTGAAGCGACTAGACGATAGTGCTAAAAAACTCGGGGTAGTTGGATCGAAGAAACTCTTCTCGTTCCCAAGTAGCTTCAGCTTACGAGTGATTACTCCATTGAATCTTGTAGAACTTGATGGTCCTATGTCGAGTCACTCGATCCTTGGTGTCGAGAACCTTGACCGGACGTTCGTCATATGTCAAGTCCGTCTGTAATCGTTCCACTTCAGTTGTCGGTATATCCACCGGTGGTTTCAAACACTTCTTCGGTTGAGATACGTGGAATATGTTGTGTATACCCGACAAGTGTGCTGGCAACTCCAAACGATATGCCACAGCTCCACATCTTTCTAGGATTGGAAAAGGTCCGATGTATCGTGGTGCTAACTTGCCCTTGATTCCAAACCTTTTGAACACCTTTGGTAGGAGATACTCGAAGATAGACTTGGTCTCTAACCTTGAATACCAACTCTCGACGTCTTTTATCGGCATAGCTGATCTGTCGAGATTGAGCTCTCTTGAGGTTACGTGGAATGAGACGTACTTGTTCCTCTCGCATCTTTTACCAAGTCGGGTCCGAAGATTATTCTGTCTCCACTTTCGGACCAATTCGGAGGGTGCGACAACTACGTCCATACGGAGCTTGAAACGGTGACATTCCGGCACTCTCTTGATAGCTGTTGTTGTATGAGAACTCGCCAGCGGTAAACATTTCTCCCAATCTTTACCGTATATCAAAACACATGCTCGAAGCATATCCTCGAGATATTGATTGATTCTTTCTGTTTGTCCGTCCGTTTGGGGGTGATAAGGCTGAGCTTCGAATTAACTTCGTCCCTAATGACTCATGCATCTGTTCCCAAAATCTAGATATAAATTGAGCTCCTCGATCCGAGATGATGGTCTTGGGTACTCCATGCAAACATAGAATACGTGAAATGTATAGATCTGCATATTGCTTGGTCTTGTAGTTGGTATGTACCGGTATAAAGTGAGCTGACTTGGTCAATCTGTCAACTATCCGCACGCACCGGCGCACGAGAATCGGCGAGCTGATTGGTCCGTTGGGAACACGGGACTCTGCATCGGCTAGGGTTTCGGTGGATTCTCCGGACTATAGTGTGGGATCCGGCGAGGAGGCAACTTTTGCTGTCAACACACTTTTTGGCACGCCCGAGTGGGACGAAGCAAGCAGAACTAGATACAATGTCGTATGTGCGAGGCTATTGGGGAGGACGGGACACCATTGACCGATGCCGAGAATCGGACGATTCTCGTCCCTGCTCCTCTCGGGACGGACGGCAAAGGCCATGGAGAGGTCTCCGGCGACAATGAGGTTTCGGCCTAGGACAAGATGTCTACGAGAATAAAAGCTGCAATATCAAGAGTTCCTGGCCGAAGCTCGGAAGAAGTACTTTCAAGCGTTGACGGTGACACGCGGCGAGTTACTACAAAAGGGGACATACCGCAGATATTGCATCCGGAAGAGTTAGATAAAATCAAGGCTCGGAGGCTGCCGGATGCAAACATGCTCGATGACATGGTCAACTCGTCTATTCATCGAGCCCCGATTAATCGGTCCGGCGTGTTGACCAACACCATCGAGAACATGATCAAGGATACGGTCGATGGGAAATTGTTCATCGAGGGATACTCCGGACCTGCGTACACGCAGCCTTTTGGTACTCCCACATGACCGATTCATGGAATCGGCCTCTAGAGCATGACGCCGTCGGCGGAGGCACCGCCTTTGTATGGCATGCCACCTAACCTCGGCCGGGCAAGACAGATTATGCAAATCCGAGGCACAAGCACAGCCCGACCGAGTAAAGGTGATGACAACGACCCTAAGAAATCGGTGGCAGAAAAGAGCAACAAAGAAGAGGCACCACCGCCGATTTCGAGGCTGGGGTGACAACCGGTGTGGGGTCGGTCCCACAATTTGGCCCACAACTTGGACCACAGCTTGGACCGCAGCCCAATTATTTCTACGTACCCAATGTCGGCCCGACTAGAGTTGAGAATTCGCCTACCATAGTACGACCGGCATCCGGAATTCCTCAGCCGAGTACGTCGGCTGGGGGACAAGGTTTCATGCGGGGATGGCCGAATCAATCGGCCATGAATTATGGAGCTACTCGGAGGGTGCCGTTTCGGGCCACCGGCGCAGGGGTTCCTGGAGTCGGCCGATCACTGCAGACGAGCGGGAGACAGACCTAGTATCTGCTTACATGATAGGGACGGGGCCGGTGGCCGCTGAAGTAAACGATATGGGCAGCCTGATGACCCGGATCGCCGATATGATGAAGGATCGGTTTGATTTGAAGCCCAAGGAGAAGAGTGCCTTGTATCGGCGGCCTTACCCCGATCGGATGGACTACGTAGCTCTGCCCAACAAATACAAGATTCCGAGTTCTCCAAATTTTCCGGACAAGATAATACATCTACTATGGAGCACATCGGCCGATATGACGCACAGCTTGGAGAGGCATCCACTCGAGGATGCTTTGCGGGTTCGGCTGTTCCCACTGTCATTATCCGGATCGGCTTTTTCTTGGTTTGCTTGACTACCTCCGGGTTCTATCCGGACTTGGGCCGATCTGGAAAAGTGGTTTCACTCATACTTTTTCACGGGCATTACCGAGCTTAGTTTGTCCGATTTAATGGCGGTGAGACGAGAAGATAGGCGAATCCGTGGCCGATTACATTCAGCGGTTCGAGAACCTTGAGAGGGCGGTGCTACAATTTGAACTCTGACGGAGCAGCAATTGGCCGAGATTGCTTATGCAGGGCTGTTTTCAAACATTAAGGAAAAGTTCACCCGGCATGAGTTTGGTGGGCTGGCACGGTTGACCCGCGAGCAATCGGCCAAGAGGAGAACCTCCGACTTACTAGGAATCGGCGGTATCGAGCAAACGACCTACGTCGATTTCGAGGATGAAGATGGTGAAGAGGAAGTTAATGCGATCGAGTGGACTAACAACAAGCGGCCGATATTCTCCCCACATGTCAAGCCTAGGGAGAAGAAGTATGATTTTGATTTGTCCAAGGCCGATGAAATATTTGATCAGTTGTTGCGGGAAAAGAAAATTCAGCTCACGCCCCATCATAAGATCCCGTCGCTCGAAGAACTGAAAAAGATGGCCAAGTGGTGCAAATGGCATGGGAATTCGTCGCACAACACGGTTGATTGCTATGCTATGAGAGACCAGATCCAGCGAGCTCTCGACAATGGAGTGTTGCGGGCTGCCGACGTAAAGAAGAAGATGAAAGTCGATGGACATCCTTTTCCTGCCAATACTATGTACATTAACACTATTGGCGGCGGATCGGCCGGCTTCATACGTCGGTATGAAAAGAAGAGGGAGAGAGAAGAAAGGGCACAAGCCAGCCGTGAGCAGGATACTATCGGCCGAAGCCATCACTGTGAACGAGGGTGTGATCGGCCGAGAGGACTTCGACCCGCATTGGGCTTGTCCTTTCTTTCGGTATTGTTGGGACCAGAACATGAAGCTCCCCTCCATTGAGTATTGCCCGAGTGCAATGGCCGGGAAGAGTATCGCGTTGGCGGATCATCAAGTTCCCGGGGCCGGCCGATTGGTCGGAGTCGTGCTATGGAATTTCGACAATCGGCCCCGGGGGGCAACCGCCTATGACCGCGGCGGCAGCAAACGGGGTCGTGCGGCACCAAAGAGGCCTTCTGTTCATGACCAGCTAGGACCAGTCAATGATGAAGAAGAGTTTGAACAAGAATACAACCAAAAGCTGGAAGACGGTCAAGCCGAAAAGGAGGAGCGAGTGGTGTCCCAGCGGGCTGCTTAACAAGACGCAGAAGAGAAGGCTCCGAGAGAATGCGCTGTTGTGAAATCAAAGGCGGGCGATACTACGAGAGATGATCAAGATGAAGAGTCCAAGCCCAAGAAGGAGTGGAGGCCCAAAGTGCAGTCCCAAGTGGTCGGAGGCGAGGCTACGGTGAATATGGTGTCTCTGCTGCCCGGGATCATCGGGTCGGCTGAAGAGGACGAATCGGCCGATGAGAATTCGGCGAGGAAGAGCCGATTGATGAGACTCCGGAAATTCTGTGGAGTCTTGAATCGGCGGTGTTTGACAAGCCACTCGGCTCGATCATCTACACCTCAAAGCAATATACGTCGGCGGTTATATCAACGGATCGCCGATGAGGAAGATGTTGGTTGACGGAGGAGCGGCGGTCAATGTCATGCCGATCACCACATACCGCAAGCTTGGGAAAACCACGGGAGAGATGATGAAGACCAATCGACCACGAAGGACTACGGTGGGAGAAGTCGGGACGTGTGTGGGGCCATGACTATGGAAATCACCTGTTGGCGATAAAACTATACTCACCACATTTTTCATCATTGAAGGCAAAGGGGCATACACCACTTTGCTAGGAAGAGACTGGATTCATGCCAAGCTGTTGCATCCCGTCAACTATGCATCACTGCTTGATCCAATGGATCGGCAACAAGGTTGAAATCGTGCGGGCCGATAAATCGGTAACTGTCGCTACCGCCGATTTCGAGTTTGCCGGCTCGGAGAGCCTACCCCGCTTGTCGGGGACTTATTGGTTCGCGGAGGCCATCGGTATCACCGATGACGGACTTGTTGTGACCAGGGGTCGGTACCCCTGGCTGCTCGATGGGCCCCACGGAGGAAACGGCGGGCAATCGGACGATCGATACACGCACCGAGGATATGGTGGATCGGTCGATTGACGAACCGGAAGATGGGAAACTAGGCCACGGTTTTGTGTCGGCCGATGAATTGGAAGAGGTAGATATAGGAGATGGTGATAAGCCTCGGCCGACATATGTTAGCAAGAAATTATGTAAGAAAATCGAGAGATGAAATAGTGGCCTTGTTGAAAGAATATAAAGATTGTTTTGCTTGGGATTATAGTGAGATGCCTGGACTCGACCGATCGATTGTGGAACATCGGCTGCCCGTTAAACCTGGATATCGGCCGTACAAACAAGGAGCTCGGAAGATTGATCCTAGGTGCTATAAAGTTGTGAAGGAAGAGATCATCGGATTATATGAAGCCGGTTTCATCGGACCATGCCGATTTGCAGAGTTGGTGTCCGATATTGTGCCGGTAGAAAAGAAAAATGGAAAGATGCGGGTGTGCATCGATTTCGAGAATTTGAATAAGGCAACTCCAAAGGATGAGTACCCAATGCCGAACGCCGATTTATTAGTCGATGCAGCTGCCGGCAACAAGATATTGAGTTTTATGGATGGGAATGCTGGGTATAACCAGATTTTTATGGCCGAAGAAGACATCTCGAAGACAGCGTTTAGATGCCCTGGAGCTTTGGGATTATATGAGCGGGTGGTGATGACCTTCGGCCTAAAAATGCTGGTGCCACATATCGGAGGGTTATGAATTTTATATTTCATGACCTGATCGGCCGATTGGTGGAAATTTACATCGATGATGTCATGGTCAAGTCTAAATCGGCCGAGGATCATGTAGCCGACCTCGGGGAAGTGTTGAAAAGGACAAGGAAATATGGCTCGAAGATGAACCCACTCAAGTGCGCCTTCGACGTGTCGGTCGGTCAATTTTTGGGGTTTGTGGTACATGAAAGAGGAATTGAAATCGGCCCCAAGAGCATCGATTCCATCGAGAAAACTAGAACCGCCGACAACCAAGACGAAGCTGCAGTCCACGATCGGCAAGATTAATTTCATCGGGCGATTTATATCCAATCTATCCGGCCGACTTGATGTGTTCACACCATTATTGAAACTTAAGGCCGATCAGGGAATTTCGGTGGGAGCCGGTTCATCGAAAGCTCGAAAGATATCAAGAGATATTTAGTGTCCCCACCCGTAATGGTTCCTCCAAAATCAGGCACACCTTTCAAGTTGTATTTGTCGGCCGATGACAAGTGCATCGGCTCCGCATTGACTCAAGAACGGGAAGGAAAGGAACAGGTCATATTTTATCTCGGCCGCAAATTGATTGATGCCGAAACGCGGTATCCGAAGTGGAAAGGTTATGTCCGTGCCTTTATTTTTCATGCACGAAGCTCGGGCACTATTTATTCTCAAAAGAGTGCACCGTTGTTTGTCGAGCCGATGTGGTAAAGTATATGCTATCGGCTCCGGTTCCTAAGGGCCGGTTGGGCAAGTGGATGTTAGCTATTGCTGAATTCGATCCGGGCTACGAATCGGCCAAAGCGGTGAAAGCTCGGGTATTGGCCGATTTGATAGTACAACATGGTGAACACTCAACCGGATATATCGAACCGGTGCCCTGGTCTATGTTTTTTGATGGATCAATCGGCAAGCAAGGAAGTGGAATCGGCGTGGTTGTGGTGTCGCCTCGGGGGCAGTACGTGAATATTCTATTTCAATAGAGGCGTACACCAACAACCAAGTCGAGTATGAAGCAATACTGAAGGGGCTGGAACTACTCATCGACGCCGGTGCCGATTTTGTGGAAATTTTCGGCGATTCACTATTAATCGTAAGCCAACCGGCCGATGAGTATGAGTGTAAAGATGAAGTCTTGTTGAAATATCATGAGAAGTGCCGGAGGTCGATGAGAAGGTTCAAGTGTGCCATATACCAAGAGAGCGAGAATCTAGAAGCGAACAATGCGGCTCGACTAGCATCCGGGTATCGGCCAGCCGAGAATTGTTTGGAAATAGCCGATATCGAAGAAGCCGATTGGCGCACGGAAATTAGAAACTTTTTGAGCAATCCATCTCAGCCGACGGATAAGAAGATAAGATATAAAGCTTTGAAGCACGTGCTGCTAGATGATCAATTATTTTTCAAGACAATTGATGGGGTGCTTCTCAAATGCCTTAATCATACTGAAGCTAAAGTTGTGATGAGTGAGGTGCATGATGGAATCTGTGGGACTCATCAATCGGCGCACAAAATGAAGTGGTTGCTAAGACGGGCTGGTTATTGCGGCCGACGATGTTGGCCGATTGTTTCAAATACTATAAGAGCTGCCAAGATTGTCGGAAGTTTGGGCCGATCAAGAGAGCGCCGGCGTCGGCCATGAATCTCGTGATCAAACCCTGGCCGTTCGGAGGTCGGGCCATGGACATGATCGACCAAATAAATCCAGCATCAAGTAAAGGGCATCTGTATATATTGGTAGCTACGGACTATTTCACAAAGTGGGTTGAAGCAGCGCCATACGAGAAAAGTTGCGACGGCCGATGTGATAACCTTTGTTAAGGAGCATATCGTACATCGGTTTGGAATTCTCGAAACCATCACGACGGATCGGGGATCGGTTTTCACTTCGGACGAATTTCGGGCGTTTGCCGAAGATATGGGGATTAAGTTGATGAATTCATCACCCTACTACGCTCAAGCCAATGGACAGGCCGAAGCGGCCAACAAGAGTTTGATCAAGTTGATAAAGCGGAAGATACATGAACATCCTCGAAAATGGCATATGAACCTAATGGACGCGTTATGGGCCTATCGCATGTCACGGCATGGAGCCATGCCGATTACGCCGTATCAACTTGTATATGGGCATGAAGTTGTATTGCCATGGGAGAGCGCCATCGGCTCCGAGGCGAGTTTCATTGCAGCAACAATTAACGGCCGATCGGTACCACGGGTTAATGATGGACGAGTTAGAAGACGTGGTACAAAATCGGCTGGATGCCCTGGAAAAGATCGAGCGAGAACAAGGCACGAGTCGCTCGCCATTATGACAAGAAGGTCGTACGGAAGCAATTCAAGGAGGGTGACTTGGTGTGGAAACTCGGGATGCCGATTGGTGTGAAGGACGATCGATTTGGTAAATGGTCACCCAATTGGGAGGGACCTTATTTGATCAGCCGATCGGCACCGGGTAATGCTTATATTTTGAAGGAGTTAGATGGAGAAGAATTCGGCCGAGCACTTCATGGGAAATACTTGAAACAGTATTATCCTAGTATTTGGATTAATTCAGTAAAGTGTTCGACCTAAAAGGGACTACAGCCGATGTCGATGCACATCGTCTTAAGATGGCCGATATCGAGAGTATCGCCCTTAGCCACAAAAATGAAGAAAGACAAAACACATGTGTCGTATACTTGCCTTATGGGTATACGAGACACGATAACAAATCAATGAAGATAAAGGTGATGGAGATAGCTGGTAGACTGGTTCTCGACCGGTCCGGAATAACACAAGATTCTATATACCGGTATGGAGATCGAGCGGATATCGATACCGGCATATGATGACTTGAGAAGCAAGCTAAGGAATAATTAATAGTCCGTTAGGACTCGAATCAATAAAGAAAGCTAGAGATAGAGTTCCCATGTATGTAATTCATGTAATCGACTAGGACTCGCATGTAACCCTAGCTCCCCGGATATATAAGGCGGAGCAGGGACCCCCGAAAGCTCTCTCGAGATCTTGCAATTAGCAATCCGCTAAAGGCAATACATAACATACGGGACGTAGGGTATTACTCTCAATTCGAGGGGCCCGAACCTGTCTAAAATCTTGTGTTCCTGTGTGTTTCGTGTGTTGCACCATCGAATTCCACGCTCGTGAGGGACCGAGTAGTACTAGTGCCGAGTTTAAGACTCGACATTTGGCGCGCCAGGAAGGGGTCCCGGCGAGTTCCTAGCGAGTTTGATGGCCTCTTCGTTCGTTGTCGACTTCGAGCCCGGCTTCAAGATCCGCTTCGGGTCCCTCGACTTTGAAGCCGATTCGGCCGGAAAACCGCTTTTGATGAATCCGACTCGTTGTCGGGCCGCAGCCTTCGAAGCGCGATCACCGCCACGGTTGGCACCTTGGGCTTAGAACTTGGCGGATCCGACGCAGCTTTAGCACAAACAATCGGACCGCCCGCATCTCGGATTGGTGCTCGATCCGTAATGATAAGCCGCTCTTGTGAGTTTGTTAATGACTTCGAGGAAGAACATCCGGTCTTCTTCGAAGTGTTCATGACGAGACCGGTTATTCGCCAACTCAATCCCGAGGAAGCTGCCGAAGAAGAAGCAAGGATGGCGAGAGACGAATCCGATCGTCGTCGTCGTGATACGGAAGAAGCAAATGGAGATGAACAACCTCCACAACCTTCAGCCGCGAATCCGCGCGCAAATGCTGCTGGTACCGATCAAGCCGGAGGAAGCGTTCCCGCGACCGCTCCCCAGCCACGGGCCCACTACCGCACCGGTCCGGAGACCCGGAAGAAACGTCCCCGAGGATATAACAGCCGACGTGGATGTTGCGGTGGAAGGCGACATCGTTCTTCGAGCAGAGCTTTGGATTTGAGTTCTATGGAAGTGGAGTTAAATGGCGCATGGGTCTTCACGTCGCCGATTCACAACATTGTGGGAGTAAAACAAATCCTTGAGACAATACCGGAAGAAGTCTTCAATGCAACACCGGGGTTGCAACGCGCTCTCGAATTTGGTAGATGCGGCTGCTCTACAAACAAATCAACACGTTCATGACAGGTCGGAATCTTCAAGCCGCTCGCGTTCTCGCTCGGAGCGGCCTACGAGAGCCCGGTCCGAAGGAGCTTCCTCCGGAGGAAGGCTTGGGCCTCGACACACCCCGATCGCGGATGCACATGAACGAGCTCCGGACCAAGATTTGTGCGTACGGCTTAATGGTAACCGTGATGCTCGTAACATCCTCATCGATCGTCATGCGGAGAGGACGGAAGAACGTCGGAGACATGAAGAAGATGAGAGGCGTCGCACCGGTCATGTGGATGATCGTCCGCGGGACCCCGCCCGCCTCGCCCGCACGTGACTAATTCGCCTCGGCGTGGACCGGTCGCTTCGGCGCTACCCCCGGTGGAAATCCTTCGCGCAATGACCAGCCGAGGGCAAGGCAACCGACATGCTCATCGGGACGACCGGCCGAGACGAGATAATCGCCGTGATACCAGGGATCGAACGGAACGCGACAACGAGAGACAGAGACGGGGAGCCTCAACATGACAATAATGATCGCCAAGCGGCGCCTCCGCCTCCGCCTCCGCCTCCCCTTCGCAGACCGCACAACCGGCTAACAATGATTGTTAGGATGGATCAGGAGATAGATATCAAGATGATCGATATTATGACTACTCCGATGATGATAGAGATCGCAACTACCGGCATTACCCTCGTCGACGATCCCCTTCACCGGTGCCGGGAAGATGACGAGTACTCCGTGATTCCCGCTTTCACGCGAGATTTACGCATTTGTAAATACCCCAGGGGATTTAAGCCCGGGGCCATTGATAAGTATGATGGTAAAGCACCTCCTCGCCGAGTGGCTATGCATGTACACCACCGCCATCCGGTCAGCAGGAGGAGATACATTTGTGCTAGCTAATTACCTCCCCATGTGCATGGAGCAGGTCGGACGCTTGTGGTTGCAGTCCCTACCCGAGAAATCTATCTCTTCTTGGGGCGACCTCACCAAAAAGTTCGTAGAGAATTTCCAAGCGACTTGTGAGAAGCCAGGGAATTACTTCGACCTCAACAGTCGAAGCGTAAGCCCGACGAACCTCTCACAGACTTCATCGAGCGTTTCGCAACAAGAAAGCCTTAATCCCCAATGTTCCCGATCAGCAAGTAATTGCGGCGTTTCAAGCCGGCGTCCGAAGTGAAGCCTTAGTTCACAAGATTGGAAGGCGCAATCGAAACCTTACCATGACGGCGTCGTAGTGCTTCAAGATAGCAGATGATTATGCTCGCTGGAGAATCAAACGTGGTCAATTTGCGCGGGAACAAAGGGAAGGAACCGAAGCATGACCAAGGCAACCAGTCTGGATCCAAGAACAACAACAAGCGCAAGGCGGATCACCTTGTTGCAGCTGTCGACCGGCCTCATGGAGGAGACCGGCCGGCACCTCCTAAGAGAGGTCCAAGAGAACGATTGTCGTTCGAAACACTTCTAGAGGGCCCTTGCATGATTCATAATGGGAATCATAAAGCCAAGGAGTGCTTCCTGTTAAGGCCGTTTGCTCGCTTTGCCTTAAAGGTTGCGCCCCAGTCCGCTCATCGGAACCAGAGAGATGACAAGGGCAAGGATAAAGAGCACGATGACAATGGGGATGACGAAGGTTTTCAAGAACCGGCTCGAGAGGTGAACATGATTTATGGAGGCCCGGACGCTTACGAGTCGAAGAGAAAGCAAAAGTTGGCGTTTCGAGAGGTTAATGCCATCGCTCCCGCTACACCCGAATACCTACGGTGGTCCGAAGTTCCCATTACTTTGAGCAGAGCTGATCATCCCGAGGTATTGCCAAAAGCTGGTAAATATCCACTTATCTTGGCTCCCATAGTTCACAAGGTGCGATTGAAGAGGACTTTCATTGATGGGGGAAGTTGCTTGGATATCTTGTTTGCTAAAACTCTGCCATAGCTTGGCCTCTCCGTAGCTGATTTGGAGCGCAGCGTTTCGCCGTTTCATGGTATAATACCCGGGTGGAATAGCTATCCTTTGGGGCAGATTTCTCTGCCGGTGACCTTTGGGACGAAGGAGAACTACAGGAGGGAGAATATTATCTTCCAGGTAGCCGATATTGATTCAGCGTATCATGCGATACTTGGAAGACCAGCTTTGGCAAAGTTTATGGCCATCCCGAATTACCAATACTTGATGCCGAAGATGCCAGGACCAAATGGGGTTTTGTCGTTCCGAGGCGACATCAAGACCGCTTATGCTTGTGAAGTACATAGCACCGAGTTGGCCTCTCGGGCTAATTCGGAGGATGAACGTCGGGAAATCGGAGAAGCAGACTCGAGGCTCTAGATGTCCAGGCAAGGCCGGAGGATGAAGTTCCGGTCAAGAAGGTCGCAAAGGAGAAATTGAAAGCCGATGCAGTGGTTTCCAAGACTATTCAGCTTGATGAGTCGGATCCCTCCAAGGTCACCCATATAGGGGCTGACTTGGGGGATAAATAGGAAAGCGCGCTCATTCTTTTCCTCCAGGAAAATAGGGATATCTTTGCATGGCAGCCTTCCGACATGCCGGGTGTTCCTAGGGAGAAGATTGAGCACGCACCGTTGGTGCGTCCCGATGCGAAGCCGACCAAACGAAGCTCCGGAGATTTGCTCAAGACCGCAAGGAAGCTATTAAGAAGGAAATAACTAGGTTATTAGCAGCTAAGTTTATTAGGGAGGTGTATCATCCAGATTGGCTTGCCAATCCAGTTCTTGTACCAAAAAAGAATACTAAAGAATTAAGAATGTGTGTCGATTATACCGATCTCAACAAAGCTTGCCCCAAAGACCCTTTCGCGCTGCCTCGAATTGACCAAGTTGTTGATTCGACCGCTGGCTGCGAGCGTCTTTGTTTTCTTGATGCTTACTCAGGATATCATCAAATACCGCTAAGAGTTGAAGATCAAATAAAGACCGCGTTTATCACCCCCTTTGGAGCATACCGCTATACGACTATGCCTTTTGGATTAAAGAATGCCGGAGCTACATATCAGCGTGGTATACAACGTTGCTTGGATTCGCAATTGGGAAGGAACGCAGAAGCTTACGTTGATGATATAGTGGTAAAATCTCGAAAACCGAGGATCTTCTCTCCGACCCGGCGGAGACCTTCGAGAATCTGCGGAATTTTTCCATGAAGCTCAACCCTGGAAAATGTGTATTTGGAGTTCGCTCCGGGAAATTACTCGGGTTACCTAGTGTCATGGCGAGGCATTGAAGCCAACCCAGAAAAAATCCAGACGATCATCGATATGAAACCCCCGAGTTGCTTGAAGGATGTTCGGAAGCCGACGGGTAGTATGGCGGCTCTTAGCCGTTTCATTTCAAGACTGGGGGTTCGTGGACTTCCGTTCTTCAAGTTGCTTAAGAAGCAAGATAAGTTTGAGTGGACAGATGAGGCGCAGGCTGCGCTTGATCAACTCAAGGAATACCTTAGCAATCCTCCGGTATTGGTACCTCCAGAGCCGGATGAGACCATTCAGCTTGTATATTTCAGCAACAACCCATGTGGTGAGCACGGTTTTGGCGGTCGATCGGAAGGAAGAAGGACATCTGCAATTGGTGCAGCATCCGGTATATTTTGTAAGTGAAGTTCTTACCGAATCACGGATGCGATATCTCCAATTACAGAAATTAATATATGCAGTAGTGATAACTTCTCGAAAGTTGAAACATTATTTCCAAGCGCACCCCATTGAAGTTAAGACTGGGTTCGCTATTGGAGATATTGTGCAGAACCGAGAGGCAGTGGGTCAGGTTGCTAAGTGGGCTATAGAACTTGGCCAATATGAGATTACGTTTTCTTCGCGGACCGCTATTAAGGGACAGGCTTTAGCCGATTTCATAACAGTAATGGTTGGAGACACAAGTCCCGCAGGGGATTCAAACGTTGGAGTATTGGGAGATGTTTTTTGATGGGTCCCCGCAGCTTTCAAGCGCGGGGCTGGGGTTGTACTACTCACCCCACGTAAGGAACCACTCGGATATGTATTACAAATGCATTTCGGAGCTTCAAATAATATCGCGGAGTATGAAGCTTTGCTTCATGGGCTTCGAGTAGCTATTTCGTTAGGAGTCGGACGATTGGATATATATGGTGATTCAATGTTGGTGATAAGTCAAGTTAACAAGGTGTGGGATGCTCATGATGATCATATGATCGCCTATCGACAGGAGGTTAGAAAACTTGAAGACAAATTTGATGGTTTGCGATTTTCTCATATACTGCGCGGAAATAATTCTGCTGCGGATGAGTTAGCCGGACTAGGGTCTTCAAGACAAGCAGTTCCACCCGGTGTTTTCCTTCAAGTACTGGATAAACCATCTATAAAAGTGGAGCGTAAGGCTACTATTACTGAGATTGTGGATGAAGCGAGTCTTGAAGAATCGGGAGGAGAAAGTAGTCTCGAAGGACCAGTCCGAAGACGTGGTCTTACCGGATAAGACAGATGAGCGGAATCGATGCCGACGATATTCGGCCACTTGATGTTATGATTATTGATTCTGATTGGCGTACCCCGTACCTTGATTATCTTCGATCCGGTAAAACTCCGGAAGATAAAGTGGAGAAGCAAAGACTCGGAGGTTCGAGCACGAAGTTATTTAATTCTCGAAGGAGAGTTATATAGGCGTGGAGTTAATATTCTGATGAAATGTGTATCTGTTTCTGATGGCATTCAATTGCTTGAAGACGTGCACAAGGGAATTTGTGGAAATCATGCTTCTTCAAAGACTCTAGTTGGGAAGGTATTTAGACAAGGATTTTACTGGCCTACAGCGGCAGATGATGCGCACAGAGTGGTCAAGAGTTGTCGGGGATGTCAATTCTTCGCCGGACAGACCTCATGCTCCAGCTCACGAGTTGCAATTAATTCCAATGACTTGGCCTTTTTCTACTTGGGGGCTGGATATAGTCGGACCTTTTAAAAGGGCGCCAGGAGGATTCACGCATATTTTTGTGGCAGTAGATAAGTTCTCTAAATGGATTGAGGCTGAAGTCGTTACTAGTACGACTACGGCCCGAGCGATCAAGTTTCTGCAAAACATATTCGTGCGTTTTGGAGTCCCGCACGATATCATTACCGATAATGGGCCTCGGTTTACTTCAGAATTTTTCAAGGATTATGCTGAAAGTTTGGCAATTAAGATACAATATGCGTCGGTGTCACATCCACAAAGCAACGGACAAGTGGAACGAGCTAATGGAATGATTTTGACCGGTCTTAAACCTAGAATTTTCGACCGTTTGAAGCCGTACGCAGGAAAATGGGTTAAGGAATTGCCCCGGGTACTTTGGGGATTACGCACTAATGTTAGTAGGGCTACAGTGGCAATCTCCTTTCTCTTTGGTGTATGGATCCGAAGCAATGTTACCTACAGAAGTGAATATGGTATCTGCTCGAGTACAGTATTATGATGAAAAGAAATATGAAGATCAGCGCCAAGTCGAATTGATTGCTGCGGAAGAATTGAGGGATCAAGCTTTGATTCAAGCAGCAAAGTATCATCGAGGATTGCGTCGTTATCATGATCGCAATGTTCGAACACGGGAATTCCAAGTAGGAGACTTGGTTCTTCGGAAGATTCAGTCTAATAAAAACAGGCATAAGTTGTCACCGGTCCGGGAAGGACCTTTTCTCGGTGAAATCGGTTTCCAGACCGGGGGCTTATAGGCTTATGACCTTGGAGGAAGAAGAAATTCCAAATTCTTGGAACATTGAGCAGCCTTCGTCGTTTTTACATTTGACGAGTGTTTTTTGTAAATTTCTTCATATTATAATAAAGTGATTTTGTCTAATGAAAATGTGTTTGCTTTTGTGTCTCAATATTTTAATTTCGCATTAAATTATCGAGCCAGGGGGCTGTTGTGATATTGTGCTATTCCTGAATAATAAGACCAGTTATATAGTCGGTAGGCTGCTTGTATTGAGAGCGATCTGTTTCTTTTCGGTTTAAGACTGGTATGTTCAGGAAGGGAAATGATGTAGCATCTTTCTTATGAATATTGAATGTAAGGCTGCAGTGAGAGCAGTTTGTGAAATCTTAACTTTTTTCCTAAGGTTACGTGATCTTGTTAAAGTAAGCTATAACTATGAATCTGTGCTGATTAGAGCCAGAATTTAATCATAGTTAGTTTCAGCTGAAATAACCATCATGTCTTGGGCAAAGAAGTTAATAAGTATGATAGTGAAACCAATATTCATATAGAAAAGAAATCTAAATAGCATGATGATCAAGATGTTCGATTACAAAAGTAAGTTGGCCCTAATACAAAATCTAAACAGCAGGACCGCTGGAAGTACCGGTATCACCGGTCTTAGGATCTTCAACCAGTCTATCGTCCAGCGTTTCTTCGGAATCGAGAGGAAGACAACGGCAAATCAGCATCTAGATCTTCAAATGAGTCTTCTACTCGTTTGCCTGGCCGCAGTTGCTGCATCTTGTGCATCTTGATCCAGAGCAAAAGCTGCTGGTGCTATATTCAGCGGAACACCGTTGGATCAAGGGGGACATCCTCAATCAACTCCGAAACAAGTACCAATGAGTGAGTTCTTCAGCTCATTGAACCGATCTTCGAGTGGTGTCCGGGTGGGCGCCGTCTTTGATAAAGTTGAAATCACAATCCGAGACCGGAGTCCAAGATTGGATTATAGCTGCTATATGGCCTCCTCCCGCAGCGGCAACCATTCCGGAATGCTCTTTGATTCTTCTAGGGCAAGCCCGGATGGCGGACTCAAGATCCATCTCGTTGGGATCAATAGTTTGACCGCCGTTGAGATATTCTAGAGTGCGCACTGCACCTGCAGCAAGTTCTGAAAAATGGGAAAAAGTATAAGAGAGAGTTATCATTGCAGACCGGTATTTTAAAATAGAATTTCACAAGAATGAATAGGAAAGAAGTGACTTACGTCTATGCCTAATTTCTGCGGCTCTGAATCTGCCCTTGATGTTAGTATTGGATTCTCTTAGCTTGAGAACCAGTTGAGCAGATTTATGGGCGGTCTTCGTAGCGTTCTCTTTATCAGCTCGCGCTGATTTTGCTGCTTCTAGGGCTTCAGCCAGTTCAGCCTTTAGGCGAGCATTTTCAGTTTCCAGCATTTTGTTGGAGCGAAGTGCTTGTGTCGGGATGTTATCCTTGGCGGTAAGCTCGCCTTCTAGTTCTCCAATTCGAGCCGCTTGTTGCTCTTCAATACGAGAGCCCTCTTCAAGTGCTCGTTCTTGAGCAGCTGCCTTTTCGGAAAGGACTTCTTCTCGCCTTCTTGTGAGCAGCAACGAGGCTTTCAAGTGCTGAGATAAGGAGAAGAACCAGTCGGAGAAAGATGCTACAAGGAGAAATATGGAATGCATAGATAAAAATTAAGAGTATTACTCTGGATTTCTTGGCGGAGCTTGATGATTTCCTGCCGCCGTTCTTCCATCAGTCGATGGGTGTTCAGCAGATTAGCTTCTCTCCTCTGCAGATCGGTCTTCCCGGATTTCAGGTCGGCGGTCCGGGATTCCAGTTCGACCGGTCGCTCTTGATTGGAACATAGCTCTTCCTCCAAGCGAGCAATTATAGCGCTTTTAGCTTCGGAGTTTTTTAGAAGAACCTAAAAAAGAATGAAGAAGTAAGGGATTCGATTATTAAAAGGAAATTACTTGAAGAAACCGTTGAGGCGAGAAGAATGTACCTGGCCGGATTCTCGAGAAGTTCTTTAAGGCCTCTTCTTCTTGGAGGGCGTCCCATTGGGCTGTTGCGGTAAAAGTTCTAGCGTCGCCGGAGCTGTCCACCTCCACGTCTCCGACTACCATTTTGGCCGATCCGGGTTCCCCTTGAGATTTGCGTGTTGTCCTGGGTCGACGAGGAATTTCTTCCACCCGACCGGACCTAGTGAGAGTTCTGGAGGAATCCGGAATAGCGTTGTCTTGGTAGGGAGGCTGCTAGCGGATGAGCCTTCAATGTTGACGACTTGATCTTTGGTGATTTGAGATGAAGCTTCTGCGCTAGAGGCGGCAGGGATTTCCTTTGTGAGTGCCGCACTTGGAGCTTCGAGAGGGTTTGGCGCTAATTGGAGGCGCAGTGGAGGAGGTAGTGGAAGCACTACCAGTAGGGGCTGAAGGAGCGGCTTTGTTTCTTAAAAAGCTAGCAATGCTAGCTTGGAAATTAGAAGGAATTCTGCAAAAAGAAGCGAATAACGTAAAGCTGGGATAAAAGCAATTCGAAAAGGAATGAAGATATAGAAGACTTACGAGGAGGCTTTCTTGAAGCCGGTGGAGGTCTTGATTTTCTTGGAGGGACCCCGAGTATCTTCACTGGTTCCCTCTGCAGTCCTTTTGCCGCTGGATTGACTTGCGGTGTTGGGACCGTTTCTCCCGCATCACCGGGACCGGTCCGGTTGCCATAACGGGACCTCTTGGGAACACCTGGACAAGGAGTCGGTTAGAGAAGGAGCTCCTTGAGATTTTCCCAGGGCAGCTTCAAGGGCAGCCGCAGCAGCTTGGCGGTCCCTTTCAACAGCTTCTCGCTTCTCTTTGCCGTTCTTCAAGTTTTTGCGCCTCCGTGCGCGTATCGCCAACAAGCAATGGAGGATGTAGTAGGCTTGCCAATGATCAAGGAAGTAGTACGTTTTCTCGTACTAGGTGCTTGAACCACCTTTCCGGATTTGGAAATTTTGGGAGCTATACTCGGGAGGCGGAGGGAAGGACCGGTCTGAAGTCCCTTGAGTCGACCGGCTTGAACAACCACGGGAGCGGTATTGTTTGCATAATCTTCCACCTAAGAATCGTTGGGAGGTAGAGGAGGGTGACTCTTCAAGTTGTCCATTTTCTATATTAAGCGATCGGGTTTGCATAAGAAAATGAAGGTTAAAAATAACAAGATTTGAAGATAAAGAAAGAGATACTTACAGGATCGCGAGGGTTAGACGAGCTGAAAGCCGGACCTACTCTGGTGCATCCAGATAGGTCTGGTTTCGGCTGGAGCATCCGCCTAATGTGGTTTTCTAACCGGTCTTTGTCGGGAAGAGGAGTTCCATCCAGCGGAATGGCAACATCTTCATTGAAACACCAAGCCGGATGTTCTTGTCTCTTGAGTGGCTGGACTCCTCGCACTATGAAGCTCCAAAGGACGTCTCGCGGTGACGCCTTTAACTTCCTTTAAATATTTAATGCAAGCCAAGAGCGAAAGAATTTCTCCGTCTTCTTTAAGTTTTTCCCTAGTATCTCGCGGTAGGGAAATTTTTGGCTATTTTGGCGCTCGAAGGGAGGAAGTGCAGGCTGAGGATTATCACAGTAAGAACCATCCGTGTTTCCAATGAGCTATGCTTTTATTCGGAGAAAGAGAGAAATATTCATCTACGCTCCAAGCATTGGATCCCTACCCCGCCGACCGCAGCTTGGCGGTCCGACGAGGGAAGTGGGCGGATTTGGAAAAGGTATTGGAATAGCTTGAAGTGGGGAAGAACCCCGAGGAAAGCCTCGCAGAGATGGATGAAAAAAGCAATTTGCAGGATGGAGTTAGGGTTGAGATTCACTAATTCCCATCCATAGAAAAAAGAAGACCCCTAAAGAAAGAGCAGCAAGGAAGATCGAGGCCACGGAGGAAAAAAGCTTTGAAAACCAACTGCCGAGAATCGTCTATTCCCCATGGAACTTGGCCGGGAGAAGGGACGCTCCGGTTTAAGATTGGTTGAGGAGGAAGATATCCGTCACGGACCGCATCATTGAGAGATGTTTCCGTGACTTTGCCGATACCAAGATCCCGAACACCAAAAGGAAGCCGATCGCGAGGAACAGAGGAAGAAGATGAAGGATTGGCAGAAGTTTTCTTTTTGCCCATTTTGAAAAGATCGAAGAAGAAAATACAAGATTGGATTGAGCGAAAGACAGAAACGAAGAACAGAGGCGAATGGCGGGCGCGAATGAGCTTTCAGGAATAGGTTTGACCTAGGTCGACTCTTCGTTTCCTTTTATAGGCACTCGGGATGGGCCCGGGGGCTGAAAAGTTATCGGGCTATTTTGCAAGGCCCGATGGATTTAGCATTAAATGACTTATGTCATGAATACGCAATTATGACCTAACGGCCATAAGGATATTAAAGATCTGATATTTGTGTTTATTATGACCTAACGGCCATAAGGATAAGCCATCGTGCTTTTTGTGAATAAAAAAGCGGTCTGAAATATGATAATTTCAGATTAAAATTAAAGTAATGCTAAATTTTGTAATTTAGCAAGTATGAAAGAGTTAGACTTTGTCCGACCCAAGGATAATGGATGCCTTAGGCTGTGGGTGTTAAACATCCGGCTGATCATAGGCCTTGGAGACTCGAGTCGATGTGAGAATATGGGGAATAAACCGGTCCGATCAACAAGAATATTTAGTTAAATGTGATATGAGCGGTTAAACCGGTCTCGAAAAATGTGTTCTTGGCAGAAATTGCTAAGAGGGATATGATTTCATGGAAGATAGTAAAGCATAGTCTCTCCAGAAAGACTCTTGAATTATTTGCGATCCTCAAATGATACAAGAGTCGGGGGCTATACCTAATTAGGTGCACCTGACCGGTGCACCGTATCCAAGAGCGATCTATAACGATTGCGAGAGGTGGAAAGTAATGGAAAAAACAAATGGAGTAGTTTATAATAGTTGCATATCAAAGGAAAATAATGAAGAATCAACTAGTGGACTCTTGCATTATTTGAAAGGAGTTCAAATGATCCAAGAGTCGGGGGCTATACCCAATTGGGTGCACCTAGTCGGTGCACCGAGAGAAGAATTTGCAATGGTTACCTAATTAGGTGATATGAAGGATAAACATACTAGTTTTTTGGCTTTTTAAAGCGCTTCGGAGAAAGAAGAACCATTGCAGCAGATTAGAGTTCTTTTTAATTTCACCATGGAATCAAGACCAACATGCGTAAGACTGGTCGGTCTTATTCAAGGTCAAATCAAAAATTACTCGGGGCTACTGTCGTATACTTGCCTTATGGGTTTACAGATGATAAAGGAATGGATGCGCAAAGACACGGTAACAAATCAATGAAGATAAAGGTGATGGAGATAGCTGGTAGACTGGTTCCCGACCGGTCCGGAATACAGAAGATTCTATATACCGGTATGGAGATCAGAGCGGATATCAATACCGGCATATGATGACTTGAGAAGCAAGCTAAGGAATAATTAATAGTCTCGTTAGGACTCGAATCAATAAAGAAAGCTAGAGATAGAGTTCCCATATATGTAATTCATGTAATCGACTAGGACTCGCATGTAACCCTAGCTCCCCGGATATATAAGGCGGAGCAGGACGCCCCGAAAGCTCTCTCGAGATCTTGCAATTAGCAATCCGCTAAAGGCAATACATAACATACAGGACGTAGGGTATTGCTCTCAATTCGAAGGGCCTCGAACCTGTCTAAAATCTTGTGTTCCCGTGTGTTTCGTGTGTTGCACCATCGAATTCCACGCTCGTGAGGGACCGGGTAGTACTAGTGCCGAGTTTAAGACTCGACAACATGAAAGAGATAACAAAGACAGATGTGTCATAGTCGATGTTCGGGCATCGCCTTCGGATGGCCGATATTACGAGTATATCGCCCTTGGTTCGGAAAATATTTACAACAAAAGCGATGGTCACACCATTACAGCATTCAGGCATAGTCGACAGCCTCAAGCACAGGATAAGAAATCTTGAATGGTTGTGCTTGCGCGGAGCAGGATCGAGTCCAAGTTGGCCATAACCATAAGGTCGTCTTCAATGGGGCCAACCTCGATAGACGCCGCTTCGACCGCTTTTGGGCCGCTCGAATCGCGTTGTTTGTGACCTGCTGTTGCGAAGCCACGTCGGCCGCCAGCTGTGAGATGGTGGCCTCCAAAGACGCTGCCTCCTTCTCCTTGACTGCCGCGCCGCCTTTAAATCGGCGATTTCTGCTTGAGGACCTGCAGTTCACCCTACCGATTAGAAAGCTCGCTCCCGCATCTCGAGGGTTTTCCGGGCTTCTTCTTTAGAGCGCTTAATAGAGGATTCGGCGATTGACTCGAGCATGCTGCTGCTCCGCGTGGTGAGCAAGACGCCGCCGTGCACGGTCGTAGTCCATTTGCCGGTACTCCATGTAGGCCACGCGGTGCGGGCGTCACGCACATCATCGGGGAGTTCGCCGCGGACTTCCGGATAACGGGACCGGATGAGATGTGCGTCGGCCACCAAGCCTTGGACGGAAGAAGCCTCGAGCCGACGCACAATTTTGGTCATAATAATGAGGCCCGATGAAGAGACCGAAATCAACGCGGGTCGGGGAAAGCCGAGTGCCCGAAAGAGCGCAAGAAAAGATGAGCTAGCGACTATCGACAAACTCAAGAGAAGACAATGAGGGAGACGAACATGCGAGGCGTCAAAGCGGATCGACCGGGCGTCGATCGGCCGAGTCATTGAACCGATAGTTTCTTGTTCTTCGGCATCTCTTGACCGGCCGATTCCCCATCTCCGGTGGTATCCTCGAGGAGTGGCTCGAGGCAATTCTTGACCAGCCGATCCCTCATTCCCAGCAGCACCTTCGGGAGTGACTTGAGGCGGCTCTTGACCGGCCGATTCACCGTCCCTAGCAGGAATTTCAGGAGTGGCTGGCCGATCCGTCCGCGGCGCTCCTCGGGCGACTTGGATCGGTCCGGCTCGGCTCGGCCTCGGGCTCGGGGTCCGCGTGGGGAATCGGCCTCTCGGGCGTTGGCGTCCGGACCCTTGGAGGTGTAGGCGGGCGGGTCTCCATCGAAGGAGCTTGAGACCGATCGGCCGGGGGTACGTTGATGTCGGCAGCCGGAGGGCTCGAGTGGATCGACCCTTCCTCGTCCTCTTGACCCTCGCCGACCAGCTCGGTGGCCGTGCGCTCGCTTGATACCAACGTGATGGGTGGCCGACGAGGGGGAGATGCTTGCACCCGAGGAGAAGATGCCACCGGTTCCTGCAGAGTGTCCGCAATTAAACGAGATATGATATATCAAGAAAAGGAATCGGCGGGACAAAGATTACCGGCCGACGCTGCGATCGGGGCGGCTCACGATAAAAGTCGGGGTCGGATGGGTGCGATGGCTGCTTCAATAGTGCGCGGTGGCGCTTTGGAGCTTGAGGAGCCGGCCCGGCCGCCGGCTTGTCGGCCTTCCTCTTCTTGGAGGTCGTCGTCTTGGTGGTCGCAGCCTTGGAAGGTTTGGACTTAGTGGTCCTGGAAGTTGCGGGTGCCGCCGGCCTCATCGCCGCAAAGATTTGGGCGGGAGTGCGATCGGTGAAGCCGATATTCGGGACGATCGGGCTCGGCAGCAGGTACTCAATCGGCCGACCACCGATGCCGAGGGACGGGGGCTCCTCCGAGTCCGACCGAACAAAAAAATATATCAAGAGTGAACATCCGGATTAGCCGATTTTTCAACGGAATTGGCTTGACGACGAAACGAGGCGATTAGCTTACCTCGAGCACAAGGCTCCGTGAGCTTCGGGCCGGAGAGAAAGGAAGGCGTGTTGCGGCAACGGAGGTGCCGATTCCACTCACCCCACCGGCGGTCGAAGAGACGGGTGCTACCGGGCACCGGGAGGAAACCGGTGAGGTCTCCCGTGACGATATCGGCGGTCGGGCCGACAAGCCACTTCCATTGAGCGGAATCGTCGACGGCCACGCGCGCTTTATCCTCCCCACGAAAAAGAGGTCGGGGGCAACCGGCCAAACCCGAGCTTGCGGGCCGCCACCGACGGGTGGTAGAACTTGTAGGAGCAAAGGGATTTGCTCCGGCGTGGAGTCTCGTTGACAAGATGCAGGGGCGGATGCGGTTGGAGAAGATTGCGGTCGCTTGCGCATCGGCCGTCGGGAAGGTGGTTTCGATCAAGGATGGGACGTCGTATTCCCTCTCGAAGAAGTCGGCGTACGGATACCACTCGTACGCACGTCGGTGAAGCCTTTGTAGAAGGCGATGAACCAGGTCGCCAGGCTGTTGTCCGACATAATAGCTTCGGGAGCCATGGATGTCGCCTCGCCGAAGGACACGCATCGGCCGACCGTGGGCTTGGCCGATTCTCGCGTAGTCACCCGGTAAGGTGAGGGCCCGAAGGTCCAACCGAACGGCCTTGGCAGAATGCAGGGTTAACCACATCCGGATGAACCACCAACGGCCGCCCGGATTTTTGACCGATCGGCCGGCGCGCAATTCGACCGAGACTTGGTGGAGAAGGAGATACGCCGACCCTAGAAGGTACTTGCCCATGGGTAGGGTGATATCGCCGGCCAGCCTTTCGGCTATATGTACAAAATTAACGGTGGGGCTCACACCGACCCCACAAAAGAAGAAGTGGTCAAGCCACATGTTGAGGAAGGCGACATGCTCGCGGGGCTCAACCCGGCCTTGACCCTTGTTGTAGGTCCGGATGTAGGTCTTCCAACCCCTGGTGTCCTTAGGGTTGATCCGGTGGGACGATTTGATACGGACAGATCCAGGGGTCTCTCTCGAAGTGATGTTCAAATCGGCCAACATGACTACATCCGGAAGAGTCATGGTAGCCGGACCGTGGCCGAACATAAAGCGGTTCAGCGCGTCCGACCAAAAGTAACGAGCGGCCGATAATAGCGGGTCGTTCCTCCGGTGATTGGCCGGAGAAAGCTTGATGCGATGGGCGATGCCGATATTATTCCACTCCTGCAGATAGGTGGCCGATACCCGGTTGTACCGGTCACGCCATCCGGTGACGGGAGTCGGCCATGACCGGAAGCTGTTCGCCCAATGGGCCGGGCAAGGAGATTGTTGCCGAAAGGGGACCCTGTCCATTTCGGTGCAAATCAGGTCCGTCGGGTCAGGATTACCCATGGGACCCAGGAGGTAGTGGGTCGGAATATATGACGGAATGGCGACCTGGTTTTGGATCTCCTGAAAGAAAAAAAAGGACGACAAAATGAGAAACAAGGCAAGGAAGAAGATGAACAGTGAAGGTGAACAAGAACAAGAACCCGGAGGAAACCGCAAGAAAACGAAGAATAAAGTGCCCAAATGTGATACCTCGGGGACATGGTCGGAGGTCGCCACGACGCGGCCGGCGGCGGCGGCAGCAGACGAGAGCGGGAAGAGCTCATAGTCCATGGCGAGTGCTGGCGACGGTGGCGCGGCGGAGATTGAAGAGCTCGAGAGAAGAAAAGGGCGCCGGAGTAGAAAGAGATGGAAGAAAGCTAAGGCAGATGGGGAATGACCGGTGGTGGACCCGAGTTTTATGGTGGAATGACGGGCGATAAAACCGGCGTGGTAAAAGAGGACAGGACGAGTCCGACGCATGCGATGCATACCCCGAGTGGGGGGACATGTGTTGATGCCGGTTTTTGACCAATAGGCCCCACCGTCGCCGACTTTGGGTCGAAAGAGGCGCGTAGGTTGAAGGCCGATGGCCGCGCGGGTGAGTAGGGAGGCGCGGCCTTCCGGAAGTCGTGCACGGACGCCCGACGTGGAGCGTGCACCGGTGGGCTTGGCCCACGTTGTAAAATAGGAATAATTGTTTAGTTTTGGAAAGGAATCCTAGTCGGTTAGGAAATCGGCCCGTGTAGGGTCCGAGTAGGATCCTTTGTGTCGGGTATAAATACGTACCCGGGTGTAACTTGTAAACTCGATACACATCCAATACAACTTTTGGCGCATCGCCAACCCTAATTTTCTCGTCAAGTTTTACTGTTTTCGCGGGGATCTTCGGGGCTCCGGTCGACGACGTTGACTTGACAAGGTAATTATGTCTTCTAGTTTTTCGGCGCATTGTTCGTGATTAGATGGCTTAATGGCTAGTTATCCGGCGACCGGATCTGTTCTCGGTTGTCGTAGTGAGTATCGGCCGGGATGAGTCAAGTCGACCTGGTCCGGCTCTCGGTGGAGGTAGTTTGACTTGTCCCGCCTCCCCATCCCAGCTTTTGCTCGCTACGCCGATCGATTCGGATTCGGTCGTTCGAGCCACGTAGCCGCTATGGGGATTCATTCATGTCTTGGCCGATTCGACCGTGTAGATTCGCTTGATGTGTCCCGTGTCCGCCTTTGCGATAGTTGACTTGTCTTAGGCGGATGCGGCCGATTGGCCTGTGCGTGGATCTATTCCCCATAGCTAAGATGTTTATAATTGTGCTTATTCGGAATCAGCCGGTCGTGCGTGACCGTTAGACCTGGTCCGATTACGTCCCATCGGTTGACTTGTCCTGTTGGAGCGGTTGGTCGATTCTCGGATCCGTGTGGTTATCTTTATCTTACTCGTTCTTTCGGAGTGTTTAGCCGATTGCTTATTACGTTCGGTTAGCTTTTCTTGGTTGGATCTTGTTCTATCTTTTAGATCTGCTATTGAACCTAGATTATTAGTTCAATTCTACCATTTGATACTTGTTTAACTAAAATTGATCTAATAATTCCTTGTCATGATTGATGGCGGAATCGGCTGATTGACCGATCGGTCGATTTGTCTGCTCTAGGTGATTTTATCTATCTTTTCGCCTCGTGAATGATTTCACCCCAATAGAATTAGCTTATTTTTGTTTTATCTAATAATGCATCCCTGCAAGGTTCTATTGATTTGATTTGTTCACCGACGAAATCGGTCGTTGGCCACCGATTGCATATTGTAGAATCGATCGATTTCAGATCTTGTTCATTTTACAACTCGTTTGTCCGGCATTTAATACATAAATGGATGGGCCGTGTTGTTACCTGTCGATGGCCGATTTTGTCTATCTTACGCCGAATCGGCCACGACTATACATCGGCCTATCCGGGCCGATGACCCGGAATTTTATATCGTTTATTGTCTTTGTTGGTTTGCAGGAAAACCATCCGCACGCACTCAGCGCACGAGAATCGGCGAGGGTTTCGGTGGATTCTCCGGACTATAGTGTGGGATCCGGCAGGAGGCAACTTTTGCTGTCAACAAATATGTCAATCTTTGTCTATCTCGCATGGTTTTATTTATCCTGGAATCTTAATTTTGAATTAATATACCAAGCCACGGGGCTGCTATTTGAGAGCAATCGTTAATAATTTGTGATCCCGAGTTCTAAGACTGGTCATTTTTTCTATACAGACACGATTTTGTTAAATAGACCGCCGCTATGAGCTATACCCAATGCTGATTAGAGCCAGTGGTCATGTCATAGTTGGTTTGTGTTGAATTAACCATCGTTGCTTTGTTTCGGACTTGATTGTTTGAAACAGGATGGTAAAATTTAAGTTTTCTAAAATTAGAGTGACCGGTTATTAAAGTTGAATTTACATTAGGCATATAATGATTAATCTGGACCGCTGCAGCTTTGCGCGAAAGGAGAAAATATTATATGTTGAAGTAAGGAAAACATACAAATACCGGTCAAGAATCTGGAAATAATTTGAGTTCTACAGGTAAATAAAACATTGAAGTATTTATTTACATCCGAGCATATTTATATACTTCTTTCATTATTTTACGGATACAATGGACTAAGAATGAGGTTTCGGCACCACTTGATGTACCGGTGCTTCCGGTCTTGGGTGCGGTGACGGAGGAGAAGTCCACGTAATTTGGATAATCACGGGGCTCTTTTGCCAATTGTGATGACCGGTCCGAGTGTTCGACGCTCGTCTATTAAGCATTTTTAGTCCAGAATATATGATTTCCGGAGTGATTTATACAACAAACCGATCGGGTTGAAGACTGCTGTCCGATCGATTGGTTAACCTTAGGCCCTGGGTGTTAATCATTCGGCTGATAATAGTCGTGAAAAATTCGAGTTTATTGTGTGAATTTTGGCGACCGATTTGATCAGTCAGAATTTGGATTTGAGCGATATTCGATAAGCGGAATATCGATTATGACCGATTTGAGCGGTCCGGTATCGGTTCTTGATGCGAATCACCAGGAGTATGAGATTTGACACCGGTCCGGACCGGTCGAAAAGTATGTTCTTGGCGGAAGATGTTAAGAGTTAAAGAGGAATGGTCTACGTGATTTGAATAATCACCGGGGCTATTTTGTAAATGTTTGAGCGGTCCGAGGTATGGAGTGCCCGATCGCGATAACATTGGAATATCAAATTGGATTGTTTGAGGAAATTGAATAATGAGACTCGGTTAGATCGAAGACAATTAGGTCTTGCCTAACTAAGTATTGTGAAATGGGATGCCTTAGGCTCGGGTGTTAATCATTCGGCTGATTATAGGCCTTGGAGACTCGAGTCGATGTAAGATAATTGGGAAACTGGTCCGATCAACCAGAATTTTGGTTCTTAGTGAAATTTCACTAAGCGGATTATGAGTTCATGCTGATTTAGGCGGTCTGTTATGTGAAACTGGTGCAAATATCCAGGAGATATGAAATTCGACCGGTACGACCGGTTTGAAAAATATGTTCTTGACAGTGTTCGAGAGGAATGTGATTTGATGGAATACAATAAAGCATAGTCTCTCAAGAAAGACTCTTGAATTATTTGCGATTCTCAAATGATACAAGAGTCGGGGCTATACCTAATTAGGTGCACCTGACCGGTGCACCGTGTTTAAGAGCGGTCTGCAGAGATCTCGGAAAGTGGAAAATAATAGAAATTGAAAGTAGCGGTCTAGTAGAAATTGCATATTGAAGGAAATAATGAAGAATCAACTAGTAGACTCTTGTATTATTTGAAAGGAGTTCAAATGATCCAAGAGTCGGGGCTATACCCAATTGGGTGCACCTAAGCGGCGTACTAGAAGGAAAATACTTTTGTCTTTGCACATCTAATTAGGTGATATGGAGGATAAAATACCATTTTTTGGCTTTTTGAAGCGTCTTGAAGAAAGAAGAAAGTATTACGAGAAGATTGGAGTTCTTTTTAATTTAACATTGGAATCGGACCAACATGGAGAAGACTCGGTTAGTCTTATTCGATGTCAAATCAAAAATTACTCGGCGGCTGCTGTCGTAGACTTATCTTACGGGTATACATTGATCGGAAGAATGATTTATCAAGGACATGGTGGCGTATTGAAGACATAAGACCGGTAGGGCGGGCCCACGTAGTGGTGTCCGACCGGTATACTATTCCGGAAGGTTTCGTAAGACCGGTATGGAAACAGAGGCGGACAACAAGACTGGATTATTCCACAGGGAAAGTACAAGACCGACCGAGTATGACTCGAATTGATAAGGAAGCTTAGAGATAGAGTTTCTAAGTATGTAGATATAGTATCCGACTAGGATTCTACATGTAACCTTGTCTCCCGGACATATAAGGCGTTGGCGGGGACCCCTAGAAGCGGAAGTTCGACAAGTTCCTAGAAGTTAGGACAAGTTCCTACACTCGGACAACTCGCAATTAGCAATCTGCTAAAGGCAATACATAACATATAGGACGTAGGGTATTACTCTCAATAGAGGGGCCTCGAACTCGTCTAACTTCCTTTTGGCATTCAAGATCTTGGTAGCAGCAAGGTCACTGAAACCTCTCTCAATGAGGCAGTTCGGGACGGATATCTTCCTCCTCAACCAATCCCGAATTGGAGCGTCCCTTCTCCTCGGCCAAATCCTATAGGGAATAGACGATTCTCAACAATTAGTCTTCAAGGCTTTTTTCCTCCGCGGTCTTGATCTTCCCTCGTTGTTCCTTTTTAGGGGACTTCTTTTCTTTTACGGATGGGAGTTGGTTAACCTCAACCCTAACTCCATCCCGCAAATCGCCTTTTTCATCCATCTATGTGAAGCTTTTCTTGGAGTTCTCCCCCACTTCAAGTTATTCCAAGTATTTGTTCCAAATTCGCCCACTTCCTTCATCGGACCGCCAAGCTGCAGCTTGGCGGAGTAGGAATCCAATGCTGGAATGCAGAGGAATATTTTTCTCTTTCCTTGAATAAAAGCATAGCCCACTGGAAAAATGGATGGTTCTTCCGCGACAATCCACATCCCGCACTTCCCGCCTTCGACGCCAAGATAGCCAAGAATTTCCCTACTGCAGATACTAGGGAAAAACTCAAAGAAGACGGTGAAATTCTTGTGCTCCTAGCTTGCATCGGATACTTGAAGGACGTCATTGGTGTCACCGCCGAGACAGTCCTTTGGAGCTTCATAGTGCGAGGAGTTCAACCTCTTAAAAGGCAGGAACATCTAGCTTGGTGTTTTGATGAGGATACCGCCATGCCGTTGGATGGGAACCCTCTCCCCGACAAAGAGCGATTAGAAGCTCGCATCGGGCAAATGCTCCAGCCAAAACCAGATCTATCCGGATGGACAAGAGTGGGTCCGGCTTTTAGCTCGTCCAACCCTCGCGATCCCGTAAGTATCTTTTTCTATTTCTTCATATCTTTGTTGTTTGTTACCATCATTTTCTTAAGCAAACTCAATCCTTCTATTGCAGAAAATGGACAACTTCAGGAGTCATCCTCCTCTTCCCCCAACGACACTTGGGGAGAAGATTACGCAAACAACGCCGCTCCTCTCGGCTGTTCAAGCCGGTCCGACTTAAAAGCCTTCGGACCGGTCCTTTCCTTTACCTCCCAAAGCATAGCTCCAAAAATCTTCAAATCCGAGACCGTGGTTCAAGCACCTAGTACGAGAAAACGTACTACTTCCTTGACCATTGGTAGACCTACGACTTCCTCCACCGCTCCCGGTGATACTCGCTCGAGGCGCAGAAACTTGAAGATCGGCGACGAGAAGAAGAAGCCGTTGAAAGGGATCGTCAGGCTGCCATGGCCGCTTTTGAAGCTGCATTGGGAAAGACTCAAGGTACTCCTTCCATGGCTGATCCTTTATCCAAAGTCCCCAAAAGGTCCCGTATGGCAACCGGACCGGTCCCAGTGATGCTCGGAGAAGCGGTTCCATCCCCGCAAGCCAATCCTCGCGGAAAAAGAACTCGCATAAAGAAGTGGTGGGGACACCCAAGGCCCACCCAAGAAGATCAAGACCTCCACCGGCTTCAAGAAAGCTTCCTCGTAAGTCTTTTATATTATCAATTCTGTTCCGAATTGTCCTTACCCCGATCTTATTACTTTTGCTTCTTTTCACATGATTCCTTCTAACTTCCAAGCTAGCATAGCTAGTTTTTTGAGAAGTAAAGTTTCTTCCACTGCTCCAACCGAGTGGTGTTTCGCTCCAACTCCTAGCGCATCTCGATCGGTCCCGCTTCCGACGCTTCTCAAACCAGATCGCTCCTCGCTTCTTCCTCTCTCGACCGGTAGGGCCCCCGCTTCCGCTCCCACTCGCTTCAATCACGGAAACTCGAAGTGCGGCATCCACAAAGGAACCCCCTGCCGCCTCGCATAAAGAAACCGAAGAGCAGGTTACCCTTGTTGAAAGCCCATCTTCCGGTAATTCTCCTCCCCAAACCACCTTATTCTAGATTCCTCCGGAACTATCACTGGGACCGGTATGGACGGAAGAAATTCCTCGCCGGCCTAGGACAACACGCAAATCTCCTGGAGAACCAAAGTCGGCGAAAATGGTAGTTGGAGACGTGGAGGTAGACAGCTCGAGCGGAGCTGGAACTTTCACCGCCACGGCTCAATGGGACGTCCTCCAAGAAGAAGAGGCCTTAAAGAATTTCTCGGAATCCGGCCAGGTATATCCTCTCGCTTCAAAAATCTCTCTCGGGCAATCGCTTTTTAATTATTAACTCTCTCAATCTTCTCTTTAGGTTCTCTTCAAAAGCTCGAAGCCAAAACCGATATCATCGCCCGCTTACGAGGAGGAGCTCTGCACCAATCAAGAGCGATTGGTTGAACTGGAATCTCGGACCGCTATTCCGAAGGCCAAGGAAGATGATCTTCGAAAAGAGAGGCCAATCTGCAAAACATCCATCGAATGATGGAAGAGCACCGGCAAGAAATCACCGGGCTCCGTCAAGTTAATCGAGTAATATTCTCGATTTTTCCTATATATTCCATATTTTTCCCAGCTGCCTCCCTTCCCGACCGGTCCCACTCTTGACTTCAGCGCTCGAGAACCTTGTTGCTGCTCACAAAAAAGCTGAAGAAGTCCTTACTGAAAAGACAGCTGCTCAAGAGCAAGCACTTGAAGAGGGTTCTCGTGTCGAAGAGCAACAAGCGGCGCGGATTGGAGAACTCGAAGGCGAGCTTACTGCCAAAGATAGTATCTTGGCTCAAACACTTCGCTCCAACAAGATGCTGGATACCGAGAATATTCGCTTGAAGGTTGAACTAGCTGAAGCCTTAGAAGCAGCAAAATTAGCGCAAGCGGAGAAGGAAAGCGCCACGAGGACTGCCCAAGAATCCACTCAACTTGCTCTCCGGGCAAAAGATCGCGAAATTCAGCGTTTGCTGAAAATCGAAGCCAAGCTGAGAGAATCAAATACAAACATCAAGGGCAGATTCAGTAGCTGCTGAGATTAGGCACAGGCGTAAGTCCCATCTTTTTTGTTCGCTCTTATGTCATCCTTTTGAAAATACCGGTCTTCAGCAATATCTTTCTCTTAAATTTGTGCTTGTTTTTTCAGAACTTACTCGCAGGTACGGTGCGTACTCGGAATATCTCAATGGTGGTCAAGCTATTGATCCCAATGAGATAGATCTTGAGTCCGCTATCCGGGCGATCCCTAGAAGAATCAAAGAACATTCAAAGATGGTTGCTGCTGCAGGAGGAGGACACATCGCCCCTATAATCCAATCTTGGACTTCGGTCGAAGAATGTGATTTCAATTTTATCAAGGATGGCGCCCACCTCGACACTATCGAAGACCGGTTCAACGAGCTGAAGAATTCACTCATTGGCACCGTTTCGGAGTTGATAGAAGATGTTCCTCTTGATCCAACAGGCGTCCCTCTAAACACAGCGCCAGCAGCTTTTGCTTTGGATCAAGATGCTCAGGATGCAGCAGTCGCCGCTAGGCAAACAATTGAAGACAGATTTGAAGATCTTGATAGGGATTTACCAAGTACCTTCTTCCGATTCCGAAGAAACGCTGGATGATAGACTTGAAGAAAATCCTAAGACCGGTGATACTGGTACTTCCAGCGGTCCTGCTGTTTAGATTTTGTATTAGGGCCATCTTATTTTTGTAATCGAACATCTTGATCATCATGCTATGGTGATTTCTTTTCTATATGAATACTGGTTTCACTATAATACTTACTAACTTTTCTGCCCAAGATATGATGGTTATTTCAGCTGAAACTAACTATAATTAAATTCCGGCTCTAATCAGCACATGATTCATAGTTATAGCTTACTTTAACAAGATCACATAACTTGAGGAAAAAAGTTAAGATTTCACAAACTGCTCTCATTGCAGCTTTACATTCAATATTCATAAGAAAAATGCTACATTATTTCCCTTCCTAAACATACCAGTCTTAAACTGAAAAGAAACAGATCGCTCTCAATACAAGCAGCCCACCGACTATATAACTGGTCTTATTATTCAGGAATAGCACAATATCACAGATTGCTCTTAACATAGCAGCCCCCTGGCTCGATAATTTAATTCAAAATTAAAATATTGAGACACGAAAAGCAAACACATTCTCATTAGACAGAATCACTTTAACATAATATGAAAAGGAAAAATTTACAAGAAGTATTTTTAAGTATAAAAACGACGAAGCTGTTCAATGTTCCAAGAATTTAGAATTTCTTCTTCTTCTAAGGTCATAAGCCTATAAGCCCCCGGTCTGGAGACCGATTTAACCAGAAAAGGTCCTTCCCAGACTGGTCACAACTTATGCCTGTTCTTGTTGGACTGAATTTTCCGAAGAACCAAGTCTCCTACTTGGAATTCCCGTGTTCGAACATTGCGATCATGATAACGACGCAATCCCTGATGATACTTTGCAGCTTGAATCCAGGCCTGATCCCTCAATTCTTCGGCAGCAATCAATTCAACTTGGCGCCGATCTTCATATTTCTCTTCATCATAGTATTGTACCCGAGCTGACACCATATTCACTTACGTAGGTAGCATGGCTTGAGATCCATACACCAAAGAGAAAGGAGATTGCCCCATAGCCCTACTAACATTAGTGCGCAGTCCCCAAAGCACCCAGGGCAATTCCTTAACCCATTTTCCTGCATACGACTTCAAACGGTCAAAAATTCTAGGTTTAAGACCGGTCAAAATCATTCCATTAGCTCGTTCCACCTGTCCATTGCTTTGCGGATGTGACACCGACGCATATTGTATCTTGATTCCCAAACTTTCAGCATAATCCTTGAAGAATTCTGAAGTAAGCCGAGGCCCATTATCGTAATGATATCGTGCGGGACTCCAAAGCGCACAAATATATTTTGCGAGAAACTTGATCGCTCCGACCGTAGTCGTACTAGTAACAGACTTCAGCCTCAATCCATTTAGAGAACTTATCTACTGCCACAAAAATATGTGTGAATCCTCCCGGCGCCCTTTTAAAAGGTCCAACTATATCCAGCCCCCAAGTAGAAAAAGGCCAAGTCATTGGAATTAATTGCAACTCGTGAGCTGGAGCATGATTTCCACAAATACCCTTGTGCACGTCTTCAAGCAATTGAATGCCATCGAAACAGATACACATTTCATCGAATATTAACTCCTCGCCTATATAACTCTCCTTCAAGAATTAAATAACTTCGTGCTCGAACCTCCGATCTTTGCTTCTCCACTTTATCTTCCGGAGTTTTACCGGATCGAAGATAATCAAGGTACGGAATACGCCAATCAGAATCAATAATCATAACATCAAGTGGCCGAATATTGTCGGTATTGATTCCGCTCACTGTCTTCTCCGGTAAGACCGCTCTTTCAGACTGGTCTTTCAAGACCGCCTTCTCCACCCGATCGTTCAAAGCCACTTCATCCGCAATCTCCGAAATAGTAACCTTGCGCTCCATCTTTATGGACGGCTTATCCAATACTTGAAGAAAAACACCGGGTGGAACCGCTTGTCTCGAAGATCCCGGTCCGGCTAACTCATCCGCAGCGAGAATTATTTCCGCGCGAGATATGAGAAAATCACAAACCATCAAATTTGTCTTCAAGTTTTCTAACCTCCTGTCGATAAGCGATCATATAATCATCATGAGCATCCCATACTTTGTTGACTTGACTTATCACCAACATTGAATCACCATATATATCCAACCGTCCGACTCCTAACGAAATAGCTACTCGAAGTCCATGAAGCGAGCTTCATATTCCGCAATATTATTTGAAGCTTTGAAATGCATTTGTAATACATATCCGAGAGGTTCCTTCCGTGGGGTGAGTAATACAACCCCAGCCCCGCGCTCGAAAGCTACAGAGACCCATCAAAGAACATCTCCCAATATTCCAATATTTGAATCCCCTGCGGGACTTGTGTCTCCAATCATTCTCGTTATAAAATCGGCTAAAGCTCTGTCCCTTAATAGCGGTCCGCAAAGAAAACGTAATCTCCTATTGACCGAGTTCTATAGCCCACTTAGCAACCTCGACCCATCGCCTCTCGATTCCGCACAATATCTCCAATAGCAAACCCAGTCTTAACTTCAATGGGGTGCGCTTGGAAATAATGTTTCAACTTTCGAGAAGTTATCACTACTGCATATATCAATTTCTCGTAATCGAAGATATCGTATCCGAGATTCGGTAAGAACTTCACTTACAAAATATACCGGATGCTGCACCAATCGTAGATGTCCTTCTTCCTTCCGATCGACCGCCAAAACTGTACTCACCACATGAGTTGTTGCCGAAATATACAACTAAATGGTCTCGTCTGGCTCTGGAGGTACCAATACCGGAGGATTGCTAAGGTATTCCTTGAGTTGATCAAGCGCAGCCTGCGCCTCATCGATCCACTCAAACTTATCTTGCTTCTTAAGCAACTTGAAAAACGGAAGTCCACGAACCCCCGAGTCTCGAAATGAAACGGCTAAGAGCCGCCATACTGCCCGTCGGCTTTTGAACATCCTTCAAGCAACTCGGAGGTTTCGATGTCGATTATCGTCTGGATTTTTTCCGGGTTGGCTTCAATGCCTCGCCATGACACAAGGTAACCCGAGTAATTTCCCGAGCGAACTCCAAATACACACTTTCCAGGGTTGAGCTTCATAGAAAAATTCCGCAGACTATCGAAGGTCTCCGCCGAGTCGGAGAGAAGATCCTCGGTTTTTGAGATTTTACCACTATATCATCAACGTAAGCTTCTGCGTTCCTTCCCAATTGCGAATCCAAGCAACGTTGTATACCACGCCGATATGTAGCTCCAGCATTCTTTAATCCAAAAGGCATAGTCGTATAGCAGTATGCTCCAAAGGGGGTAATAAATGCGGTCTTTATTTGATCTTCAACTCTTAGCGGTATTTGATGGTATCCTGAGTAAGCATCAAGAAAACAAAGACGCTCGCAGCCAGTAGTCGAATCAACAACTTGGTCAATTCGAGGCGCGCGAAAGGGTCTTTGGGGCAAGCTTTGTTGAGATCAGTATAATCGACACACATTCTCAATTCTTTAGTATTCTTTTTTGGTACAAGAACCGGATTGACAAGCCAATCTGGATGATACACCTCCCTAATAAACTTAGCTGCTAATAACCTAGTTACTTCCTTCTTAATAGCTTCCTTGCGATCTTGAGCAAATCTTCGGAGCTTCGTTTAACCGGCTTCGCATCGGGACGCACCAACAGGTGCGTGCTCAATCTTCTCCCTAGGAACATCCGGCATGTCGAAGGCTGCCATGCAAAGATATCCCTATTTTCCTGGAGGAAAAGAATGAGCGCGCTTTCCTATTTATCCCCCAAGTCGGCCCTATATGGGTGACCTTGGAGGGGTCCGACTCATCAAGCTGAATAGTCTTGGAAACCACTGCATCGACCTTCAATTTCTCCTTTGCGACCTTCTTGACCGGAACTTCATCCTCCAGCCTTGCCCGGACGTCTAGAGCCTCAGCTGCTTCTCCGATTTCTCGACGTTCATCCTCTCAATTGGCCCGAGAGGCCAACTCGGTGCTATGTACTTCACAAGCGTAAACGATCTTGATGTCGCCTCGAAACGACAAAACTCGATTTGGTCCTGGCATCTTCGACATCAAGTACTCGTAATTCGGGATGGCCATAAACTTTGCCAAACCCGGCCTTCCAAGTATCGCAAGATACGCTGAATCAATATCAGCTACCCGGAAGATAATATTCTCCCTCCTGTAGTTCTCCTTCGTCCCGAAGATCACCGGCAGAGAAATCTGCCCCAAAGGATAGCTATTCCGTCCAAGTATTATACCATGAAACGGTGAGACGCTGCGCTCCAAATCAGCTACGGTGAGGCCAAGCTCGAGCAGAGTTTTGGAGAACAAGATATCCAAGCAACTCCCGCCATCAATGAAGGTCCTCTTCAATCGCACCTTGTGAACTATGGGGGCCAAGATGAGTGGATATTTACCAGCTTTTGGCAATACCTCAGGATGATCAGCTCTGCTGAAAGTAATGGGCACCTCGGACCACCGTAGGTACTCGGGTGTAGCAGAGCAACGGCATTAACCTCTCGAAACGCCAACTTTTGCTTTCTCTTCGATTCGTAAGCGTCCGAGCCTCCAAAAATCACGTTCACCTCTCGAGCCGGTTCTTGAAAACCTTCATCATCCCCATTGTCATCGTGTTCTTTGTCTTTGCCCTTGTCATCTCTCTCGGTTCCGATGAGCGGATCGGGCGCGACCTTTAAGGCGAACCGAGCGAACGGCCTTAACAGGAAGCACTCCTTGGCTTTATGATTCCCATTATGAATCATGCAAGGGTCTTCAAGAATTGTTTTGAACGACAATCGTTCTCTTGGACCTCTCTTAGGAGGTGTCGGCCGGTCTCCTCCATGAGATCGGTCGACAGCCTGCAACAAGGTTATCGGCCTTGCACTTGTTGTTATTCTTGGATCCGGATCGGTTGCCTTGGTCATGCTTCGGCTCCTTCCCTTTGTTCCCGTGCAAATTGACCACGTTTGATTCTCCAGACAGCATAATCATCTCGCTATCTTGAAGCACTCGACGCCGTCATGGTGAGGTTTCGGTTGCGCCTTCCAATCTTGTGAACTAAGGCTTTACTACGGACGCCGACTTGAAACGTCGCAATTACCTCGCTGATCGGGAACATTGGGGATTAAGGCTTTCTTGTTGCGTAAACGCCCGATGAAGTCCGTGAGAGGTTCGTCGGGCTTCGCTTCACCTGTTGAGGTCGAAGTAATTCCCTGGCTTCTCACAAGTCGCTTGGAAATTCTCTACGAAATTTTTGGTGAGGTCGCCCCAAGAAGAAATAGATTTCTCTGGTAGGGACTGCAACCATAACCGTCCAGCCTCGCTCCATGCACATGGGGAGGTAATTAGCTAGCACAAATGTATCTCCTCCCGCTGACCGGATAGCGGTGGTATACATGCGTAGCCACTCAGCAGGAGGTGCTTTACCATCATACTTATCAATGGCCCCGGGCTTAAATCCCCGGGGTATTTGCAAATACGTAAATCTCGCGTGAAGGCGGGAATCACGGAGTACTCGTCATCTTCCGGACCGGTCCGGACCGGTGAAAGGGATCGTCGGCGAGGGTAATGTCGGTAGTTGCGATCTCTATCAACATCGGAGTAGTCATAATATCGATCATCTTGATATCTATCTCCTGGTCCATCCGGACGATCATTGTTAGCCGGTTGTGCGGTCTGCGTAGGGGGAGGCGGAGGCGGAGGCGGAGGCGCCGCCCGGCGATCATTATTGTCATGTCGAGGCTCCCCGTCTCTGTCCCTGTCGTCCCGTTCTCTTCGACCCCCGGTATCACGCTGATTATCTCGCCTCGGCCGGTCATCCCGATGAGCATGTCGGCTACCTTGCCCTCGCTGGTCATTGCGCAGAGGATTTCCACCGGGGCGGCGCCGAAGCAGCCGGTCCACGCCGAGGCGAACTAGTCACGTACGGGCGAGGCGGGGCAGGGTCCCGCGGACGATCATCCACATGACCGGTGCGACGCCTCTCATCTTCTTCATGTCTCCGACGTTCTTCCGTTCTCTCCGCATGGCGATCAATGAGGACATTACGAGTGTCCCGGTTGCCATTAAACGAGTACACGCAAATCTTGGTCCGGAGCTCGTTCATGTGCATCCGCGATCGGGGTATGTCGAGGTCCAAGCCTTCCTCCGGAAGAAGCTCCTTCGGCACCGAGCTCTCGTAGGCCGCTCCGAGCGAGAACGCGAGTTGATTTGTTTGGAGAGCAGCCGCACCTACCAAATTCGAGAGCGCGTTGCAACCCCGGCGTTGCATTGAAGACTTCTTCCGGTATTGTCTCGAGAATTTGTTTCACTCCCACAATATTGTGAATTGGTGACGTGAAGACCCGAGCGCCGTTTAATTCCACTTCCATGGAGCTCAAATCCAAAGCCCCGCTCGAAGAACGATGCCGCCTTCCACCGCGACACCCACGTCGGCTGTTATATCCTGGGGATGTTTCTTCCGGTCTCCGGACCGGTCCGGCAGTGGGCCCGTGGCTGGGGAGCGATCGCGGGGACGCTTCCTCCACCCGACCAGCAGCATTTGCGCGCGGATTTGTAGCCGAAGGTTGTGGAGGCTGTTCATCTCTCGTTTGCTTCTTCGCTTCATGGCGACGACGATCGGATTCTTCTCTCGCCAGCCTTGCTTCTTCTTCAGCAGCTTCCTCGGGAGTAAGTTGGCGAATAACTCGGTCCTGTCATGAACACTTGGAAGAAAACCGGACGTTCTTCCTCGAAGTCATCGCCAAACTCGCAAGAGCGGCTTATCTTTACGCATTGGGCTCCAATCCGAGATGCGGCAGTCCGATTGTTCGCGCTAAAGCTGCATCGGATCCGCCAAGTTCCGAGCTTAAGGTGCCAACCGTGGCAGGTGATCGCGCTTCGAAGCTGCGGCCCGACAACGAGTCGGATTCATCAAAAACAGTTTTCCGACCGGCTTCAAAGTCGAGGGACCCGAAGCGGATCTTGAAGCCGGGCTCGAAGTCGACGATAAACGAAGAGGCCATCGAACTCGCTGGAAACTCGCCGGGACCCCTTCCTCGGCGCGCCAAATGGCGAGTCTTAAACTCGGCACTAGTACTACCGGTCCCTCACGAGCGTGGAATTCGATGGTGCAACACACGGAACACACAGGAACACGTGATTTTAGACAGGTTCAGGCCCCTCGGATCGAGAGTAATACCCTACGTCCTGTATGTTATGTATTGCCTTTAGCGATTTGCTAATTGCAAGATCTCGGAGAGTTTTCGGGGGTCCCCGCTCCGCCTTATATATCCGGGGAGCTAGGGTTACATGCGTAGTCCTAGTCGATTACACGGATTACATATATGGGAACTCTATCTCTAGCTTTCTTTATTGATTCAGTAGTTCTAACGGACTATTAATTATTCCATAACTTGCTTCTCAAGTCATCATATACCGGTATTGACATCCGCCTTATCTCCATACCGGTATATAACATCCTCTCGTCATTCCAGCACCGGTCAGGAACCAGTCAGTCCGCTATCTCCATCACCTTTATCTTCATTGATTTGTTACCGTGTCTTTGCGCATACATTCCTTTATCATCTCGTATACCCATAAGGCAAGTATACAACACCAGTTGGTGATAAATCAATGCGTATCGCTCGTCCCTCGCAGTAATGAGTACCGCTTGTGAACTGCGCCACATCGTAGTTAACAACTTGAACGAAGCTTTGGATAATTATGGTTGCCTCGTGATGATATTTACTTATGCTTTACAGTATTTATATCTTTCTTGATGCTAATATCATTGTTATTTATGTACAAGTTAATAAACGCTAAAATCGGGAAAGTAAGGATCAATGGCTTAGTCGTTGTTTTATTATCAAAACCAGCTACACCCTCCGAGCCTTGCATGTCTAGGCGTTGTCCTTAGAGTGCCATTTTTGGACGGGTCGATCTTGTCGAGCTCTAGTTGCTCGTGCTTTGTGCCTTTGTTGTTTTTGTTTCGGGTGATGCATTAGAATGTCCTGTTGGTGTTATGCCCTGTGATATGCAGATTCCGGAGGGTCGGACTTCCCACTCGGGAGCCTAGTCTGTCGCAAGTAATGTGCTTGGCTAAGTGATAATCCGTATGGGCTCGGATTTATCACCTTTTATTGTATAATCGTCGAGACGTATCAACGTTATGTGCTTCGCACTTCTCTAAACTTGAACTTGTTTAACTTCCGCTCTTTTCAACTTAATCAACTCCGATGTAAATTATGAAGTTATTTCCTCTGTTGTAATATAAAGTTGGCCAGTTGTTGTATTATCAAGTGTCCGCTTAAACAACACCTCGGGAATCACGATCCGTGGGTCGGTCCATTGCAGTTGGTATCGAGCCAATTCCAGGATAATACAACAACTACGACATATTTTGAAAACTATGGCATAGTTACGAGTGAGGATACGTTAGTATGCCCGGTATAAGGATGTTAGAATTGGTGGTAAAAACTACGACATATTTGCATCTACGAAATCTTCAACGAAGGTACGTGCGTGGGCCGACACGCGGATATCGATGTCCGTTCCTGCAGACGTATACGGGACCCCTTTGGCTCGTGGGATACCACGGGACGATCCTTTTCCATGGATCGTTACTAGTAGAACTGCTTTTATTTTCGTAGTTTCTTTTGAATTTGATGTATTGTTTCGAAATGGATCTTCGCAGGTACACTAACCAGGTTAGTGTGTTGTGTATCGAAAACTTAGATGAACTTACGTGGTTGAGTACGGGTCGCCACCGAAGTTACGTTTACCGCTAAGACGGAAGTACTATTTTGTTTTGAGTGAGGAAGGGTTAGGTTTAAAAATGAAACTTGCATCATGGCACGGCATAAAATAACCAAACTAAAATATGCCTCATCCCACTTTTCAACCTCCTGGTTGCTATTAAAAAAATGGAATAATCAAGAACTTAAAATTTGACTTAAGGATGTCCTAAAAATTTCAAGTTCCGATCAGATGTTGTTCCAAATCCTTAATCCTTGAAAATCCTTGTAAGTGAGCTCGAATGCCTTGAAAGATCTTCAACTTCGTTACCAGTTGCTATTCTGAAATTTCCTTGTCATGTACATTGATTTTTCCTAAAAGGATTGTGTTGGTCACAAGGAGTAAGGAACTAAAGTACATCCGCAATTTCATTTCAGCATGGTGAACACTCGCAATCGCTCCGAGGCCGAGAGTTCCCAAGCAAGGAGCTCGCAACAATGAACCTCCACCGCCACCACCAGCTACATTGGAATAGATTCTCGCCTCGTTGCTTGAGTCAAGGCGAGAGGACACTAGCTTGCTCGGAGAAATAGCTCGGAACTCAAGTCGCAATGGTGGACGTCGTGACGATCATCCACGACAAAGTACTTATCAAGATTTTCTGTCAACTCATCCAGTACCTTTTGAGCGTGCCAACGAGCCCCTAAATGCTGATCATTGGAAAGACAAGTTTGGATTGTTGCAGTGTACCAACGCACGAAGCCTCTCTTCGCAGCACGACTATCGCAAGGACCCGCCGGTGCTTGGTGGGCAAATTATCCGGCTTCTCTTCCGGAAGGACACATAGTGCAGTGGGATGAATTCAAAACTGCCTTTCGCGCTCGTTATATTCCTACCGCATTGATGGAAAGAAAGCTACAAGAATTTCAAGATTTGAAACAAGGAGGGAGGACCGTTCTTGAGTATACCGAGAGGTTCAATCCTTTAGCCCAATATGCTCCTCTTTATGTGGACACCGAAGATAAGAAGCGTGCTGCTTTTCCAAGGGGCATGAACCCCGTGTTAAAGGAGAAATTAACTTGGCAGTCCACTGGAACTTTTAATGATCTGGTTAATGCAGCTATCATTCAAGAGGATGCTCGAGCGTGAAGTGCTAGCCGATGAGCGCAAGAGGAAGGCTCCACCAAGTGGTACACCTCCTGGTCCTCCACGAAGTATCGTCTAGTGTACAGTTCACCCACTGGACAACGCTTTCGGGCAGCACCTCGAGCAACAATTTTATCGCCCGCCACAGCAAGGTTATGATAGGCCACCCTAGCAGCAGCAGTATGCTCAGCGTGCACCCCCTCAACAACAAGCAAATCAGCCTGCGCGTAGTGTTCCTCAAGCTGGGCAGAATAATCCTAAAGGGTGTTACAATTGTGGTCAAACTGGTCATTTCATCAATAGTTGTCCATTTCCGAAGAAGAATGGTAACAGGCAGCCGCAAGGGCAAGCTGCAATTCAACAACGAGGTTCTTCTAACAGGATCGGCCGTGTGAACTTCACAAGTCCGGATGACATCCCCGAAGGTGAACCTGTTCTTGCGGGTATGTTCTTGCTACATCTTCGCCCGTTGACATTTTGTTCGACTCGGGTGCTTCTCATAATTTTGTTAGCCAGTCTTGCATTCGAAGGCATAACTTATCTACCTATACCACTAAAAATCCATATACTATACGATCTCCTGGTGGTCAAATTCATGCTGATCAAATCCTAGGAAAGGCACCGGTGGAATTGAATCGGAAGTTATATTCCACCAATTTTATTATGCTAGAGCAGCAAGTGTGACATCCCCTCCGGGACACCCGGGAATCGGTACGGAGGGACACTCGACGAAACGAGTTACAACAGAACATCATCTCATACAAGCCGAGAATATATACATCATGGTATAATACAACCAGGTTTTCGAAATACAAACATTCGCATAGCGGAAGTGTGACATCCCCTCCGGGATACCCGGGAATCGGAACGGAGGGACACTCGACGAAGCGAGTTACAACAGAAACATCATCTCATACAAGCCATAATATATACATCATGGTATAATACAACCAGGTTTTCGAAAATAAACATTCTTGCAGCGGAATATAACATTATTGAAGTTTAACATCCTACGAGTATTCAGCGGAAGCTTGTCTATTATACAACTCAAAAGACTTCAAACGAAACAACGTGATGCACCGAGCCCTTCGTACATCACGGTCCTCTCTCTTCAAGGTGTGGGGATACGTTCCCACCGAAGGGAACCTCCCTCCGGACAATGCTCCTCTTCGGGAAGCTGCCATACAAGTCGTGATAGTACGACTCGTTCCCTGAAAGGTAATGAACAAACCCCGAGTATTCTAATACTCGGCAAGACCGACCCGTCAACATGGCACGCTAAGGCCGACGCCTAGTATGCAAAGGCTTTCGGTCGTGGGCTTTACTCCTTTGCGAAAACAGCATTAAAGGTTGGGTCCTTACTTTCAATATTTTAGCTCATGTTAAGTTCATTAGCCTTGGTGTTTGCAACCTATCACTATTGTAATCAAGTTCTCAATCAAGATAAAATAGATCATAATTCTTCTATCTCTCATCTTCATCTTCCATAAATTTTACTACGATGTGACGAGATAAACAAGCGGTACTCATTACTGCAAGGGACAGCGATTCGAATCGATTTATACCAGCTGGCAAAACCCGACTACACGACGTATACGCATCACACCGATCGTATACGACAACCTTCCCGCTAGCACCTGACAGCGAGACTAGCCATTTCCAGCTCCCCGGAGTCCGGCGAAGCCACGACTTCCCTCGTGGTCGACCCATCTCCCTCCCGTGAGACTATCCTCTCACTAACGACCGATAAAAGAGAGTTGGCTACGCTACATCTCTAGGGCGATAGGGTACATCGACTTGCTTGGGCCCATGATACCAGCATGTAGTACGGTACGTTCAAACTTGTTTAACTAAGCCGACAACGGTACGATCCTTGACCGACACGGACGGGGCTACCACCTTGCAAGACCTTATCTCCGTCTTGCCCTTTCTCCTACGGGGCCCGTCCGGTCTCAACTTCATTAACACTCTCATCATCTTTAGTGTCAACACAAAACTCTTAAAGCCTCCATGCTTTAAGTGCCCTAACCATCTACCGTTGCTACTATGAATTAAGCTTAGCCTCTATTGAGCTACCTGTACCAAGCATAGAATAAACAAACGGAAACCTACCATAATGCATCTAGGGTGTCAACCAAACCCTAACACCTAATGCACAATACTATGTGATAAAGTAAAATATTTAAAAGCATAGGTAGGATGCACCGGGGCTTGCCTTGAGTCTGTTCGAAGTTAGTCTCCTCGGCGGCTGGGTCGACTTCGAGATCCCCGGCTCTCGACTCGCCTCGGGTGGAACCTCGATCACTTCGAACCTAGTCGACCAGCAATGCGTCGCGAATCACAATCATGTATGCATGAATGCGTATGATGAAAGTATGCAAGGATGCATTGATTAAGTCCCATAAATAATAATTAATGATTAATGCTTAATCACCTTAGTAAATTAGGGATAAGTACGTTCATTAAGCATTAATTAACATTTTTTTATGCTGATTAATAAATGCTTAATCAAGATCATTATTAATTAGTTTTGTTTCCTTAATTACTTAGGTTTAATAATTAATTAATTATTCTGGTTTATTAGGCAATAAACAAATAATGACCTTAAGTGATTAAAGGTTAATAGATTGTGATCACATAAAATAATATAGTTTAAGTTTAATTTTGAAAAATAAACTTCATCATTAATTTCGTCTGCAGTATCTCCTTTATCAATAAAACTTATTTTCCACAATTCAACATTTTATTTGCATAAATAATAGCCTTTCTTTAATCAAAGAAAGTGATTAATTACTAATTATAAAATAAATTTACTCAAAATAAATATTTTATTTCACAAATGAATAGATCTCATTTTTCCGAGTCTAACAAAATTGGTTTGGTATTTTTCCGATTTTTAATGAATTTTCTACGAATTTTGGAAATTTAAATTCAATTCTGTGCCACACGGAGGGCCACGGGGTTGGCCACACCCGATCCCGCGTAGCCACACGCGATCCCACCCGCGTGTGGCCCGCGGTGTGGCACTACCGCGGCGGGCGGGCGGCGGCGCAGCCACCGGAGTCGGCCGGCGATGGCCCAAAGCTCGCCGTGAGACCACTTTCAAGCTCTACTCGACGCGGCTAACACTCGGTGTGAACGGCATGAGCTCGGCTGGAAACATGCCGGCGGCGAGAGGCGGGCACGACGGAGCTCCGGCCATGGCGCAAGCTCACCACGAGTGGACAAAACTTGGGGAAAATTAAGCTAGGAGCTTCTACACGAGTATAAGCGAGCTCGTCGCGATGTCCTAGACACATGAGCATGACCGGAAGATGGTGCTCACCGTGGGAGGCGGAGACGGCGGCGACCGGACGCGGAGAAGAACGGTGATTGCTCGGCTTTACGTAGAACAATAGCAAGGATGAGTTACCGAGAATATAGAGCATCTAGTTGCGCACCGTCCGGAAGAGAAAATATCATCAATTGCTCACCACGGCTCACCGAATCGCGGGGATGGCGGAAGTCGACGGTGAGGTGCCGTGGAGGAAAAACTAGCGCGCCTCGACGGAGCGAAGATGCTCAAGTGGATTGCTCGGGTCGTGGAGCTTCGCAGAGTCCTGGCGGAGCCTCCGGGAGTGGCGGCTTGGACGGGGAGAGACCGGAGTGGCCTCGGCGGCGTAGCTCCGGGGACGACGGCTATGGCGGGGAGGCGAAGTGAGAGGGAGAGGGAGAAAATGAGGACCGGCGGGGCCTTTATCTCCCACCCGAGGCGGTTCGAGCAAGCAGCTGCGCAAGCAGCTGCGTGGCGTAGTCGTGGCGGCCCGGCCGGAGGCGGTGCGGCCGCGGGCGGCGTCGAGCGCGCGGTGAGAGAGGGAGAGAGAGAAGAAGAGGCCGACGCTCGGGCTCGGCTTGGCCATTTTGCAAAAAGGCCCTTCTCCTTTCGCAAAATTAAAAAGTGATCTTCCCGAGCTCCGAAAATTCCCAAATTTTTCAGGGGTGTTAGTGAAAGTATTTTAGGCATTTTTCCTATTAAGTCCAGGGTAAATCTCCAAATCATTTTTGGGTTAAAAATTCATAGCTAAATTAATAAAAGAGACTTTGTTTATTTCTTGTAAATATTTTTACAAGGCAAAATATTTTCAGGAAATTTTCATAAATCTTTATTTATGACAATTAAGCTATAGAAAATGTTAAACATGAATTTTCTTCTCATTTTCCTTCTTTTTAACACTTCCTTTCTTCTTCATTTAATTTGTTATTTTATGTGCTTATAATTAACACCAAATGTGATATCTTCACAAATGCAACAATGTGATGACATGCTCATGATGACATGAAATGCATTTTCTTGGTGTGAGTTGTTATAGCCCTCCCCTTACAGGAATCTCGTCCCGAGATTCACGATCGAAACGACTAGGCGATAGTGCTAAAGAATTCGGGATAGTTGGATCGAAGAAATTCTTCTTGTTCCCAAGTAGCTTCGCTTCCGAGTGATTACTCCATTGAACCTTGTAGAACTTGATGGTTCGATGACGAGTCACTCTATCCTTGGTGTCGAGAACTTTAACCGGTCGTTCGTCATATGTCAAGTCCGGTCATAATCTGTTCCACCTCGAGCTGTCGGTATATCCATGGGTGGTTTTAAACACTTCTTCGGTTGAGATACATGAAATATGTTATGGATACCTGCCAAGTGGGGTGGCAACTCCAGTCGATACGCCACGAGCACCACATCTTTCTAGGATTGGAAAATGTCCGATGTATCGTGGTGCTAACTTGCCCTTGATTCCGAACCTTTGAACACCTTTGGTAGGAGATACTCGAAGATAGACTTGATCTCCAACCTGAAATACTAACCCTCGACGTCTTTTGTCGGTATAACCGATTTGTCGAGATTTAGCCCTCTTAAGGTTCTGTTGGATGAGACGTACTTGTTCTTCTGCGTTTCTTACTAAATCTGGTCCGAAGATTACTCTTTCTCCACTTTCGAGACCAATTCAAGGGTGTACGACAACTACGTCCATATAGAGCTTGGAACGGCGACATTCCTGCACTCTCTTGATAGCTGTTATTGTAGGAAAACTCCGCTAACGGTAAACACTTCTCCCGGTCTTTACCATAGGTCAAGACACATGCTCGAAGCATATCCTCGAGGTATTGATTGATCCTTTCTGTCACGCCCATCTGTTTGAGGATGATATGCCGAGCTTCGTATCAACTTCGTTCCCAAGGATTCTTGCGGTTGTTCCCGAATCTGGAGACAAATTGTGTTCCTCTGTCCGATATAATGGTATTCGGCACTCCATGCAAACAGAGAATCCGAGCAATGTAGAGTTCTGCATACTTCTCGACGAGTGTACCGTGTATGTACCGGTATAAAGTGAGCAGACTTCGTCAACCGGTCCACAATAACCCAAATAGAGTCATGTTTCCGTGGACTTAGTGGTAATCCCACGATGAAATCCATACCGACGTCTTCCCACTTCCATTCAGGAATACTCGGAGGTTGTAAGGGTCCTGCTTGCTTCAAGTGCTCGGCTTTGACCCGTCGATAGACATCACATTCATTGACATACTTGGCTATTTCTCGCTTCATGCGCGTCCACCAAAACCTTTGCTTCGGATCTTGATACATCTTGTTGGTTCCGGGGTGAATAGAATATTTGGACATATGAGCTTCATCCATTATCTTCTTGCGAAGTGATAGATCTTTTGATACTACCAATCGCTCCTTAAACCAAATAACTCCTGCTTCGTCCTCCCTGAAACATTTGACTTCACCCTTCCTGAGTCGTCTCCTTATGTGCCCTATACCAACGCTTTTCCGTTGAGCTGCTACCACTTCTTCACGAATGGTAGGAATCGGAGCCAAATTAGTCAAGGTTCCATACGGAATGATCCTAAGGGTTGGCTCCTCACCTTCGGATGGTTGTGCTTGAATCATAAGTTGAGCCGCGAGATTATTGCAATGGGCCTTGCGACTTAAAGCATCGGCTACCACGTTTGCCTTGCTTGGGTGGTAGTGAATTTCTAGCTCATAATCCTTGATCAGTTCTAACCATCTTCGCTGTCGCATATTCGGATCCGCTTGAGTGAAGATGTACTTGAGACTCTTATGGTCCGTGTATAAATGTACCAAGTTACCCGGGAGATAGTGTCTCCAACCTTTCAATGCGAGTACCACTGCTGCTAGTTCCGGATCATGCGTAGGATAGTGTTCCTCATGACGCCTTAGTTGTCGAGACGCATAGGCAATCACTCGACCTTCCTGCATTAGAACACATCCGAGTCCTGTTCTCGATGCATCACAATACACATCAAAAGGCTTCGTCAAATCTGGCTGAGCAAGTACAGGAGCTGTGGTCAACAACTTCTTTAACGTTTGAAAAGCTTCTTCACATTCTTTGCTCCATACGTACTTCTTATCCTTTTCCAATAGCTTAGTCATTGGCTTGGCAATCTTTGAGAAGTTTGGGATAAACCTTCTATAATAACCAGCTAATCCCAAGAAACTCCCGATCCGGGAGACAGACTTCGGTGATTCCCAATCCAACACTTCTTGAACCTTGCCCGGGTCAACGGCCACTCCTTCGACGGATATCACGTGACCTAAGAACGGTACTTCTTTCAGCCAAAATTCACACTTGCTGAACTTAGCATAGAGCTGATGATCCCCGAGTCGTTGCAACACAACTCTTAAGTGGTTAGCATGTTCCTCTTCCGACTTAGAGTAGATCAAGATGTCGTCAATGAATACTACGACAAACTTGTCCAACTCCGGCATGAATACTGAATTCATGAGGTACATGAAATGTGCTGGTGCATTGGTCAATCCAAATGACATCACCGGATACTCATAAAGTCCATACCTTGTGGAAAATGCAGTCTTCGGTATATCTTCGGCTCTTATCTTAATCTGATGATATCCCGAGCGGAGATCTATCTTGGAGAAGATTTTAGCTCCCATCGGTTGATCAAACAAGATATCAATCCTCGGAAGTGGATACTTGTTCTTGATGGTAACCGAATTCGGAGGTCTATAATCCACACATAGCCTCAATGTCTTGTCTTTCTTCTTTACGAACAAGGCTGGGCATCCCCATGGTGATGAACTTGGACGTATATATCCTTTGTCCAATAATTCCTTTAGTTGCACTTTCAATTCTGCCGACTCATTTGGCGGCATCCGATACGGTCTTCTTGATATTGGTGCTGTTCCAGGCTGCAGCTCTATCTTAAACTCTACCGCTCGATCCGGCGGTAGTCCCTGCAAGTCGTCCGGAAAGACATCCGGATACTCACAAACTATGGGTATATCCTCCGGACTCTTACCTACAACCTTATTGATCATTGGCAGCATAGCTTGAGGAAAAGCTAAGAGCAAGCAATCCCGACCATGAACAGGGGAGTTCGGATATACGGCTCGAGATGCTATATCCAATACTGCCTTGTGGAAATTCATCCATTGCATGCCAATAATTGCATCTAACCCTTGCCCATCCAATATGATTAATGAAGTAGGATAAACCTTGCTACCCAATCTTAATGGCATATTGGCAGCTGCTTCATTGGTAAGAATTTTACCCCAGTGTGTTGAGATAATATGTGTCCATGTCAACTTAGATGGTGTGATGCAATGCTTAGCAATATATGACTGGTCGATGAAATTATGCGTAGCTCCCGAATCAAATAAAACCATAGTAGGATGATCAGCGATAGAAAACATACCCGCTAAGATTTGTCCTCGTTCGGGTAGCTCCTCGGCCGTAGTAAAGTTGGCACGGCCGTCTTCACTTGTGTATTCTTGGCTGGTGCCCTCTGTTGGTTCTGCGGTTGTCCTTGAGGTCCGGGTGCATATGGTGCCTTACGAGGATATGGACAACTGCGGTAATAATGTCCTGAACGACCACAATTGAAACATGGCGGTCCATTATGCTGTGGTGCTTGACCCACCGGTCCGGGATTTTGACTATTCTCATTCGTTGGTAAGGCGGACGATATCGATTCGACCGCTGTTGCTGAGATTGCTTGGGGTGATTGATTCTGCGGTAAAAATTGGGACGAGAAGGTGTATGCTGATAACGCCGACTGACGGTGCGGTGTAGACCAGCTCTGTACCTTGAGGGTCCCCCACTTCCTTGTCCAGATAGCCGGCCTCTTCTTGTTCTTCTCCGTCCGATGAAGACGGATAGAGTCTTCTAGTGCGATAGCGTCACTCACAAAGTCGGTGAAGTCTGTCGGTCTTGTTCAACACCAAGCGAGACCGTAGCTTGGTACTCATTCCTTCCTTGAATAGATTCTTCTTTTTGGCATCCGTGTCCACATGTTCGAGCGCGTATCGAGCATGGCGGTTAAATACCTTGGAGTAGGTGTGCACATTCATATCCCCTTGCTTCGGTGATAGGAACTCCTTCCTTTTCCGATTCATTAAACCTTACGGAATATGATGCTCTCCGAAGGCTTTAGTAAACTCTGCCCATGAAATTCGATGTCCGGGAGGAAACATCGCTTTGTAATTGGCCCACCGAGGCTCCAGACAAACCCTTGCAATTGCTGAGAAGCGAAGAGAGTCTTCCGATGATCCGTGCATGGGAACAGCTCTAGCTTTGACTCGATGGTGCGTAGCCGGTTGTCGGCTTCCAAGGGCTCACCCGCATCCGAGAAGACCGGGGCGAACCGATAAGAAGTCCGAGAAGGTCACCCTTTCCTCCGGTGCATTGCGGCCTTGGTGACGTTCTTGTGGAGCGAGTGTTACGAACCAATTGCTCCAATAATTCTCGCTGCTCCACGCGAGAGTCCAATACTGCAGCGATGGCCTGTGCCAAGGTCGGGGGTGGTGGTGGTGTTCCCGCCCGCGTTGAGAACTCTCGGGCTCATCGCGTCTCCTTGTTCCAACCATTCTGTCCAAGAAAAGTTTACGTTAGACATCTTCATTCCAACATAATAATGGAAGAAACGAGGAATACGTAGATGAGGACTTCCAAAGGAATCTTTATGCAACAAGCCATCTTTATTAAAGCACCACCAAATCCAGTAAGACATGTTTATACATCCACTTACAACGATTCCTATGATACACTCATGCGTGGTTACATCACGCTCGTTATTTAACTAGCGCCTATTTTACATACTAGTTTTCTCACTTGCTACTAGCTAGCACCCTACTACTCTTCGCGACGCCTGGATGTCACCTCCTGGCTTATGGAACTTCCTGTCTCGGATTCTACATCCTCTAGTCGCGGAATCTCCGTGAAGTCTATGATCGAATCCACGTCCATTATCTCTTCAGGATCCTCCTCTTCTTCTTCGGACTCAGCCTCCATAGGATTTTCCTGTACTACTCGGTTCATCTCCGGGAGGTTGTTGTCCTATTGCTTCATTCATTATTGCGTTGTGTGCTTGCAGTAGATCTTGCTCTAACCGAGTGATCGGTGCATGTGCGTTTGCTAGTTGCTCGATCCTTAAATTGAATCTGTTGCTCCTTGTTTAGCAACTACGCCTCTCTAAGTGCTAACAACTCCTCCTTTTCCTGCAGTTGTCTCTCCGGCTCGACTACACGAACATCCTCCCTTGATCCTCTTACTTCACTCACACCCGTACTTGTGCTTGTCCATCTCTGTGAAGAAGTAAGAGCATCGGATACAAGTAGAAACTAATCCTAATATTTCAGCACATCTTTTTATTTTAGCAACTGCATATATATATTACTACCACTTCCTTCCCATTTGTTATGGTTGGTACAAACTCAAACCCACTTTTCCTACACTCCCATCTGCCCAACACCTGCTAGTACCCTATATACATCCGACCTATGTCGGCAAAATGTGGCTACCCTCCTACATCGGTGAAAACACAACACAACTAGGCCGACGGCGCGTGGATCGTCACCGTCCGACTCGACGTCCTCGGCTGGCGAAGCGGGTGGTGGCTCGTAGTCCATCCCGGAGACCTCCTCGGCGTCGTCCGGTGGACCCTGCTGCTGCTGCTGCTGCAACTGCTCGAACTCCTCAACCGGATCGTCGTGGTCGTGGAGCGGTGCTTGGTGTGCCTCGGCTAGCCCGTTGTACCGTGCTCGCAGCTGACCCAGCTCGACCTCTCTCGTGACCGGGATCTCCACTAAGTGGTCCCGCCGTGCCGTCACTATCTCTCGATCGTAGCTCGTGCGCGTCGTCCGCCGCGCGGGCGGTGTCTCGCTCCTCGGTAACCGTAGTCAGCTGCTCGTCAAAGGCGATGACCGCCTCACGGTACTCGTCACGCGCGCGGGTCACCTCCACTAGCTGCTCCTCCAGCTCCGCGATCCCGGCGTGGGACCTCCGGACCTCCCGACAGTCCACTCGACGACGGTGCTTCCAAGCACCCAACCGTCGGTCCTGGCTCCGTGTCCTCAACTCCAAGCTGTGAAGCTGCTGCTCCAGCTCCGCCACACGTGTAGCTCGTGCGTCCTCCTCCTCCCGAGCACGCTTCCTACCACGAGTGACCAGGCATCTGCAGGGAACATGTTTAAACAAGTTAAACACTTCTTCCCACAGAAGAAAACGAACAGAACAACCTATAGAGTACTACGAACTAACTAAGTACATACCCAAATATTTATTTAGTGCATAATATAACATGATGCATGCTCGTGAACTAACTATACGTACCATAGTATAGAAAATTACGACGAATAGTTAGCACTTCCCAAAAACCCAAAAGTCGAACAGCTTAGTAAAAATCTAACTATTCTACATCCTTATAGGCTCCGTACTCTCTCGTCGTCTCTCGTATAAGGGTGTTAAGTTTTGAAAATAGACTTGTAATGATGTGTCTGTTGCCTCCGAACCGCTCCGATACCAGCTGTGACATCCCTCCGGGATACCCAGGAATCGGAACAGAGGGACACTCGACGCAGCGAGTTACAACAGAAACATCATCTCATACAAGCCATAATATATACATCATGGTATAATACAACCAGGTTTTCAAAAACAAACATTCTTGCAGCGGAATATAACATTATTGAAGTTTAACATCCTACGAGTATTCAGCGGAAGCTTGTCTATTATACAACTCAAAAGACTTCAAACGAAACAACGTGATGCACTGAGCCCTTCGTACATCACGGTCCTCTCTCTTCAAGGTGTGGGGATACGTTCCCACCTGAAGGGAACCTCCCTCCGGACATTGCTCCTCTTCGGGAAGCTGCCATACAAGTCGTGATAGTACGACTCGTTCCCTGAAAGGTAATGAACAAACCCCGAGTATTCTAATACTCAGCAAGACCGACCCAGTCAACATGGCACGCTAAGGCCGACGCCTAGTATGCAAAGGCTTTCCGGTCGTGGGGTTTACTCCTTTGCGAAAACAGCATTAAAGGTTGGGTCCTTACTTTCAATATTTTAGCTCATATTAAGTTCATTAGCCTTGGTGTTTGCAACCTATCACTATTGCAATCAAGTTCTCAATTAAGATAAAATAGATCTTAATTCTTCTATCTCTCATCTTCATCTCCCATAAATTTTACTACGATGTGACGAGCTAAACAAGCGGTACTCATTACTTGCGAGGGACGACGATTCGAATTGATTTATACCAGCTGGCAAAACCCGACTACACGACGTATACGCATCACACCGATCGTATATGACAACCTTTCCCACTAGCACTGACAGCGGACTAGCCATTTCCAGCTCCCCGGGAGTATGGCGAAGCCACGACTTCCCTCGTGGTCGACCCATCTCCCTCCCGTGAGACTATCCTCTCACTAACAGCCAGTAAAAGAGAGTTGGCTACGCTACATCTCCGGGGCGATAGGGTACATCAGCTTGTTGGGCCCATGATACCAGCATGTAGTACGGTACGTTCAAACTTGTTCAACTAAGCCGACAACGGTACGGTCCTTGACCGACACGAGACGGGGCGACCACCTTGCAAGACCTCATCTCCGTCTTGCCCTTTCTCCTACGGGGCCCGTCCGGTCTCAACTTCATTAACACTCTCATCATCTTTAGTGTCAACACAAAACTCTTAAAGCCTCCATGCTTTAAGTGCCCTAACCATCTATCGTTGCCACTATGAATTAAGCTTAGCCTCTATTGAGCTACCTGTACCAAGTATAGAATAAACAAACGGAAACCTACCATAATGCATCTAGGGTGTCAACCAAACCCTAACACCTAATGCACAAGCATAACCGTACTATGTGATAAAGTAAAATATTTAAAAGCATAGGTAGGATGCACCGGGCTTGCCTTGAGTCCGTTCGAAGTTAGTCTCCTCGGCGGCTGGGTCGACTTCGAGATCCCCGACTCTCGACTCGCCCTCGGGTGGAACCTCGATCACTTCGAACCTAGTCGACCAGCAATGCGTCGTGAATCACAATCATGTATGCATGAATGCGTATGATGAAAGTATGCAAGGATGCATTGATTAAGTCCCATAAATAATAATTAATGATTAATGCTTAATCACCTTAGTAAATTAGGGATAAGTACGTTCACTAAGCATTAATTAACATTTTTTATGCTGATTAATAAATGCTTAATCAAGATCATTATTAATTAGTTTTGTTTCCTTAATTACTTAGGTTTAATAATTAATTAATTATTCTGGTTTATTAGGCAATAAACAAATAATGATCTTAAGTGATTAAAGGTTAATAGATTGTGATCACATAAAATAATATAGTTTAAGTTTAATTTTGAAAAATAAACTTCATCATTAATTTCAGTCTACAGTATCTCCTTTATCAATAAAAATTATTTTCCACAATTAAACAAAGAATTGCCTTTATCAATTTAAAATAATAGCCTTTCTTTAATCAAAGAAAGTGATTAATTACTAATTATAAAATAAATTTACTCAAAATAAATATTTTATTTCACAAATGAATAGATCTCATTTTTCCGAGTCTAACAAAGTTGGTTTGGTATTTTCCTGATTTTTAATGAATTTTCTACGAATTTTGGAAATTTAAATTCAATTCTGTGCCACACGGAGCGCCACAGGGTTGGCCACACCCAATCCCGCGTAGCCACACGCGATCCCACCCGCGTGTGGTCCGCGGTGTGGCACCACCGCGGCGGCGGGCGGCGGCGGCGCAGCCACCGGAGTCGGCCGGCGATGGCCCAAAGCTCGCCGTGAGACCACTTTCAAGCTCTACTCGACGCGGCTAACACTCCGGTGTGAACGAAGGAGCATGAGCTCGGCCGGAAACATGCCGGCGGCGAGAGGCGGACACGACGGAGCTCCGACCATGGCGCAAGCTCACCACGGTGGACAAAACTTGGGGAAAATTAAGCTAGGAGCTTCTACACGAGTATAAGCGAGCTCGTCGCGAGGTCCTAGACACATGAGCATGACCGGAAGATGGTGCTCACCGTGGAAGGCGGAGACGATGGCGACCGGACGCGGAGAAGAACGGTGATTGCTCGGCTTTACGTAGAACAATAGCAAGGATGAGTTACCGAGAATATAGAGCATCTAGTTGCGCACCGTCCGGAAGAGAAAATATCATCAATTGCTCACCACGGCTCACCGAATCGCGGGGATGGCGGAAGTCGACGGTGAGGTGCCGTGGAGGAAAAAACTAGCTCGCCTCGACGGAGCGGAGATGCTCAAGTGGATTGCTCGGGTCGTGGAGCTTCGCAGAGTCCCGGCGGAGCCTCCGGGAGTGGCGGCTTGGACGGGGAGAGACCGGAGCGGCCCGGCGGCGTAGCTCCGGGGACGACGGCTATGGCGGGGAGGCGAAGTGAGAGGGAGAGGGAGAAAATGAGGACCGGCGGGGCCTTTATCTCCCGCCCGAGGCGGTTCGAGCAAGCAGCTGCGCAAGCGGCTGCGTGGCGTGGTCGTGGCGGCCCGGCCGGAGGCGGTGCGGCCGCGGGCGGCGTCGAGCGCGGTGAGAGAGGGAGAGAGAGAGAAGAAGAGGTCGACGCCCGGGCTCGGCTTGGCCATTTTGCAAAAAGGCCCTTCTCCTTTCGCAAAATTAAAAAGTGATCTTACCGAGCTCCAAAAATTCCCAAATTTTTCAGGGGTGTTAGTGAAAGTATTTTAGGCATTTTTCCTATTAAGTCCAGGGTAAAACTCCAAATCATTTTTGGGTTAAAAATTCATAGCTAAATTAATAAAAGAGACTTTGTTTATTTCTTGTAAATATTTTTACAAGGCAAAATATTTTCAGGAAATTTTCATAAATCTTTATTTATGACAATTAAGCTATAGAAAATGTTAAACATGAATTTTCTTCTCATTTTCTTTCTTTTTAACACTTCCTTTCTTCTTCATTTAATTTGTTATTTTATGTGCTTATAATTAACACCAAATGTGATATCTTCACAAATGCAACAATGTGATGACATGCTCATGATGACATGAAATGCATTTTCTTGGTGTGAGTTGTTACAGGAAGTATAAACATTATTGAAGTTAACATCCTACGAGTATTGCAACGGAAACTTGTACTTTTATACAACAAAAGTCTATTAGACGATCAACGTGATGTACTCGGGTCCGTCGCACATAACGGTCCTTCCTTCTCACGGCGTGGGGATCCGTTCCCATTGGAGGGAACCTCCTCTCGGACATTGCTCTTCTTCCGGAAGCTATCATATAAGTCGTGATAGTACGACTCATTCCCCGAAAGATAACGAACAAACCCCGAGTATTCTAATACTCAGCAAGACCGACCCGTCAAAATGGCACGCTAAGGCCGACGCCTAGTATGCAAAGGCTTTCCGTCTGTGGGGTTTACTCCTTTGCGAAAACAGCAGTAAAGGGTGGATCCTTACTTTCAATATTTTAGCTCAACATTAAGTTCATTAACCTTGGTATTTGCATGCTATCACTATTGCAATCAAGTTTGCAAGACAAAATAAAATAGATCCATGTTTCTTTCATCTTTCATCCTCAACTTCCATGTTGATTAACTACGATGTGACGAGCTAAACAAGCGGTACTCATTACTATGAGGGACAGCGATTCGAATCGATTTTATACCAGCTGTCAAAATCGGACTACACGACGTATACGCACCACACCGATCGTATACGACAACTTTTCCCTCTAGCACCCGACAAAAGACTAGCCATTTCCAACTCCCCCGAGAGTATGGCGACTCCACGACTTCCTTCGTGTCCGACCCATCTCCCTCCCGTGAGACTAACCTCTCACTAACAGCCGAGTAAAGAGAGTTGGCTACGCTACATCTCTCGGGCGGTACGGTACATCAGCTTGCTCGGGCCCATGATACCAGCATGTAGTACGGTATGTTCAAACTTGTTCAACTAAGCCGACAACGGTACGGTCCTTGACCGACTCGGACGGGGCTACCACCTTGCAAGACCTCATCTCCGTCTTGCCCATTATCCTACGGGGCCCGTTCGGTCTCAATTTCGTTAACACTCTCTTCATCTTGGTGTTAACACATCCATCCTTAAAGCCTCCATGCTTTAAGATTCCCTAAATGATCTACCGTTGCAACTATGAATTAAGCCTAGCTTCTATTGAGCTACCTGTACCAAGTATAGTATAAATAAACGAAACCTATCTCAATGCATCTAGGGCGTCAATCATTCCCTAGCACCTAATGCACAAACATAATCGAACAATGTGATAAAATAAAATATTTAAAAACATAGGTAGGATGCACCGGGGCTTGCCTTGATACGAGTCGGGGTTAGCTTCCTCGGCGCGTGGGTCGACTTCGAGATTCCCTTCGCCTACCTCGAACTTCGGGTGGAACCTCGATCACCTCGGAACCTAGGTCGACCAACAATGCGTCGCGAATCACCACCATGCAGGCATGAATGAATATGATATGATCATGCAAAGGTTTTATTAATTATGTTCATCAACTGATAATTAAGGATTAATTATGTTTAGTAGTTAACCATTAATAATTAACAATTAATAATTGCTCATATTGGTTAATTAACAATTCATAATTAAGCATGTTCCTTAATCAATAATTAACAATTGATTATGCTCATTAATTAATGCTTAATCATGGTTATTAATTACTAATTACTTATGTTTAGTAATTAATAATTAATCCTGTTTATTAAGCAATAATTAATCATTACTTAAATGACATGTGATAATAGGATAATAAATTGGAATCACATGAAATGATAATGTTTAAGTTTAATTTTGGAAAATAATTTTCATAATTACTTTCATCTGCAGTATCTCCTTTATTTAGTTAAATTATTTTCCTACATTAAACATTTAATTAGCATAAAATAATAGTTTTTATTAATCAAAGAAGGTGATTATTTGTTATCTATTAAATAAAAATGCTCAAAATAGCTATTTTATTTCATAAACAAATAGATCTTATTTTTCCGAGTCTAACCAATTTGGTTTTGCATTTTTACGATTTTTATTGAATTTTCTATGAATTTTCGAAAATTAAAACCTATTCCGTGCCACACACTGGGCCACGGAGTTGGCCACACGGGATCTCGCGTAGCCACACGCGATCCCGCGCGTGTGGACCGCGGTGTGGCACCACCGCGGCGGCGATGGCACGGCGGCGCGGCCACCGGAGACGGCCGGCGTTGAGCAAAACCTTGCCGCGGACCCACCTAACTACTCTACACGAGCTGGCGAACACAACGAGCAACGATGAGCTCGCTCGAACTGCGCGCGAAACACGCCGGCGGCGAGGTCCAGACGCGGCGGCGCTCCGGCATGGTGCGGAGCTCGCTCGAGCACTCAAAATTTGAGGAAAAACTACGGAAAGCTTCTACGGAGCATAACCAAGCTCGTCGCGAGGTCCTAGAAGCATGAGCACGGCCGGGAGGTGGGGCTCACCGTGAGCGTTGCGGACGGCGGCGACCGAACGTGGGGAAGATCGTCGATTTCACGGTTTCTGTGGAACAAATGCGATGATAAGCAACCAGGAAACTAGAGCAATGAGTTGCGCACCAACGAGAACAAGGAGTTGGTTGAGCGGCTCACCGGACAGCACGAATCGGAGGTTGCGGCGGAGGAACGACGGTGAGGTCGCAGATGAAGGAATTGACCTCGCCACGACGGAGCAGAGGTGCTCAACTTGATTGGCGACTTGGAGAAGCTTTAGGGCTGTGTGGCGGAGCTCGCGGTGGCGTTACCTCGGGCAGAAGGTGACCGGAGCGGCCCGGCGTCGTCACTCCGGAGACGGCGGAGGTGGCGGTGAGGTGTGGAGTGGAATGAGGGAGAGGAAGGAGAGAGGATAGGGCCGGGGGGTTTATCTCGCTCGGAGAGGCGGTGCGGCAAGCAGCCGGGCAGCTGCGTAAGCAGCTGCGTGGCGGGAGACGTGGCAGCCCCGGCCGGAGGCGGTTCCTGCCGCGGGCGGCGCCGAGCGCGGGAGAGAGAGGAGAGAAAGAAGGGAGGCTGGCCTGTAGGCCGGGCCCGGTAATTTTTGCAAAAACACCCTTCGACTTTTGAATAATTGAAAAGTGGCCTTCCAAGTGCTCAGAAAATTCTACGAAAAATCAGGGGCATAACTGAAAGTATTTTAGGCATTTTTCCTATTAAGTCCAAGTTAAGATTCTAAATTATTTTCGGATTAAAAATTCATAGATAAATTAACAAAAGAAGCTTTGTTTATTTCTTGTAATTATTTTTACCAAGCAAAATAATTCCAGGGAGCTTTTATAAATCTTTATTTATGATGTTTTAGCAATAGAAAATGTTAAACACATTATTTTCTCTTATTTAAATTCTTTTTAAGCATTACCTTTAATCTTTAGTTAGTTTGATATTTTATGTGCATTTTCTTAACACAATATTTAATAACTTCATAAATGCAATATGATGACATGCTCATGAATGACATGAAATGCATTTATTTCCGAGAGTTGTTACAGCAAGAGATAGATCTTATTGTAGGTATGCAATAGATGACTTTTCATAAGGCTTTACTAGACATCGCGCCTCGCATCGTTCATTTGAATTCTCCAATTCATGGATCGGATTCTATTCCTTTGAGTCTGGTTCCAACCAAAACTCTTGTCGTCCATCATCTCGAAGAAAAATCCTTGGAATCTATTCCCATTGTTCGCTAGTTTCCGGATGTATTTCCCGATTATCTTCCTGGTCTTCCTCCCGACCGAGTTGTTGAATTCAAAATCAAACTCCAACCGGGGACATCTCCGGTTTCTCGACAACCGTATAAGATGGCACATAATGAGTTGAAAGAACTGAAAATCCAACCGAAGGATTTGTTGGACAAAGGGTACCCACGCCCAAGTTCGTCACCTTGGGGTTGCCCTCGCTATGTTCATGAAGAAGAAGGACAAAAGTGTCCGCCTTCTCGTTGATTATTGACCGTTGAATGAAGTGACCATCAAGAATAAATATCCATTACCCCGTATTGACATTCTATTTGATCAATTGGTTGGTGCAAAAGTGTTTTCAGAAATTGATCTTCGTTCGGGGTACCATCGGATCAAGATTCGATAAGAAGATATTCGAAGACTCGCCTTCTCTACTAGATATGGTCTTGATGAGTATCTAGTAATGTCCTTTGGATTAACCAATGCTCCAGTCTACTTCATGTATTTGATGAACTCGGTGTTCATGCCGGAGCTGGATAAGTTTGTAGTGGTCTTCATTGATGATATTCTCATATACTCCAAGGATAAGGAAGAGCATGCCGAACATCTTCGGATTATACTACAATGCTTGCGGGATCATAAGTTATATGCCAAGTTTAGCAAGTGTGAATTTTGGTTGGATCGAGTTCCATTCCTTGGTCATGTGGTTTCAAGTGAAGGCATTGTTGTTGACCCTGGAAAGGTTCGGGATGTATTGAATTGGAAGCAACCAAAGTATGTCTCACAAATTCGAAGTTTTCTTGGACTAGCGGGTTATTATCAGCGTTTCATCCTCAATTTTTCACAGCTAGCTCAACCTATCACGAAGCTATCGAAGAAGGAAGTAAAGTTTGAATGGAATGATCAATGTGAACAAGCTTTTCAGAATCTGAAGAAGTTGCTAACCACTGTTCCCGTATTGGCTCAGTCGGACATCACTAAATCCTTTGATGTGTATTGTGATGCATCCGGTACGGGACGTGGATGTGTGCTTATGCAAGAAGGCCGTGTCATTGCTTATGCATCTCGGCAATTACGTAAGCATGAAGAACACTACCATACACATGATTTGGAATTAGCTGCAGTGGTACTTGCACTCAAGATTTGGCGACATTATCTCGCTAGGCAATTTGGTGCATATCTACACGGATCACAAGAGTCTTAAGTACATATTTACACAATCGGATCTAAACATGCGCCGGAGAAGATGGTTATAGTTAATAAAACATTACGAGTTGGAAGTGCATTATCACCCTGGTAAAGCCAATGTCGTTGCCGACACACTCGAGTCGTAAAGAGCACTCGCAATAATTTGATGGTGCAATTGTTGGACTACAATGAAGATGATTCCACTACTGAACTAAGTACCCACATTATACCTATGGTAGCTATTCATAATCTGGCAGTCCATTCTACTATCGGAGAAGAAGTAATTGCTGCTCGTAAAAAGGATCCGGGTATGGCTCATATTTGGAAGAAAATTCAAGATGGCAAGGCAACATGCTTTTGACAAGATGATAATGGTACTCTATGGTTTATCGATCGATTGGTTGTCCCTAAGGATTTTGAACTCCGTCATAAGATTCTTGACGAAGCCCAACAATCGAAGTATTCTGTTCATCCTGGTAGTAACAAGGTGTATCAAGGATTAAGAGGAAATTTCTGGTGGACTAGGATGAAACGAGAAGTTGCTCGCTACGTCGCTGAGTGTGACACTTGCCAAAGAATCAAGGCTAACCATTTGAAGAAAGCAGGTCTTCTGCAACCATTAAGTATTCCTACTTGGAAGTGGGATGACATTAGTATGGATTTCATTGTTGGTCGCACGAGTCGTAAGCATGACTCCATCCGGGTTGTTGTTGACCGACTCACTAAGTCAGCTCATTTCATACCAGTCAACACTTGCTACTCGGTTCGCCAATATGCCGAACTTTATATCTCTAGGATATTATGCTTACATGGTCTGCCCAAGACAATTATTTCAGATCGAGGTTCCCAATTTGTGGCAAGATTTTGGGAACAACTTCATGCATCTTTGGGTACTAAGTTAATCCGCAGTTCAGCTTATCCCCGACTATCGATGGACAAACCGAGCGTGTCAATCAGATTTTGGAAGACATGCTTAGGGCTTGTGTCTTAAAACATGGTGGTAATTGCGATGAATATCTCGCCTCTCGCTGAGTTCTCTTAAACAACAGTTATCAAGAGAGTGCGGGTATGACACCATTTGAAGCCTTATATGGACGCAGTTGTCGAACCCCTCTAAATTGGTCGGAGTCCGGAGAAAGAGTCACCTTTGGACCAGATCTAGTACAACAAGCTGAAGAAAAGGTTCAGGGTTATTCAAGCCAATTTAAAGGCTGCCAAGCAACGTCAGGAGATGTATGCAAATAAGCGTCGTCGACCCCTTACCTTTGACAAGGACGATTATGTCTATATACGAGTATCTCCTATGAGGGGCATTCAACGTTTTGGTATAAAAGGAAAATTTGCACCTCGTTATATCGGACCGTTCAAAATATTGGAACAATGTGAACCGGTAGCTTATAAACTGGAATTGCCAATCAAATTATCCGGAGTACACAACATTTTTCACGTATCCCGACTTGAAGAAGTGTCTCAAGCCTCCAGTGGACGTCATTTTGGAAGATGTTGAACGATTACAATCTGATCTCACTTATTCCGAGTACCCAAGTAAAAGTGCTCGATCGGAAGGACCACGTCACTCAAAAACGAAAGCTCAAATTCTATGAGGTTCAATGGAACAATCACTAAGAAGATGAAGCTACTTGGGAAACAAGCAGAATTTCTTCATACCCATCACCCAGGATTTCTCCATCAATTTTCGGGTATCAAGCAGTAATGTATTTACCTCCATTAGCTTCGCTTTAAATCTCGGGACGAGATTTCTTTAAGGAGGGAGGGTTGTAAGACTCGTGGTGTCACTACGCTTACATTACCACACGATCGCACGCAATTATGAATTAGGCAGAGGGATTTCAAGTTTTGTCACTGCTGAAATTAATTGGATTTAAAATTCAACTCGAAACGGGCTACATGAAATAACAATGTCAAAGTCCGCAAATTGGTGAGTGTGAAAATTCTCTTTGATCAAGCATGTGTTGAAAGGAATTATGAGCAATATTCTATAATTTATTCCATTTTGAAAATGCCCACAAATAAATGGACTCGAAGTACGAGTTTATTTTCCTAGTGGAATTTCTATCTCCGAAAATGTTTGAAATGTGGTCTTGGACATAAAAGGAAAAAGCTTCCGAATGTTCTCAATAGCATCCCTAAATTTTTGCATAATTTATGGAGCCATGGAAATACGATTTTTATTTTTGAAAAATAGCGAGGGCTTTTCTGCAATTTGGCCAAGCTTATCCCAATCCAGCTGCTCTCTCTCGCACGCGCCTCCTGGTGGCCACACCAGTGCTGCCGTGCCGTCTTCGCACGCCACGCGAGCAACCCCGGCCACGCAGCTGCTTCACCAGCCTTCGCTCCTCACCGAACCGGATAAAGCCGCACCGTGGTCATCCGGCTCTCTCTCTCTCTCTCTCTCTCTCTCTCTCTCTCTCCCTCCTTCCGATTTCCCACCGAAGCAAATCGCCACCACCCACCACTTGAGAAACAAGCAGAGGACTTGAGAAACAAGCAGAGGAGCAATTTGTATGATGACTTGAGAAACAAGCAGAGGAGCAATTTGTAGTCTATTATGACTCTAAACTAATAAGGAAAGCTAGAGATAGAGTCTCTCGCATATGTAATCCATGTAATCGACTAGGACTCGCATGTAACCCTAACTCCCTCGGATATATAAGGCGGAGCAAGGACCCCCAAAAACTCTCTCGACATCTTGCAATTAGCAATCTGCTAAAGGCAATACATAACACACAGGATGTAGGGTATTACTCTCCATCGAGAGGCCCGAACCTGTCTAAAATCGCGTGTTCTTGTGTGTTCTCCGTGTTGCTCCATCGAATTCCACGCTCGTAAGGGACATGGTAGTTCTAGTGCCGAGTTTAAGACTCGACGAGCCGATGACAGAGCTGCAGAGCGCGCTCCACCGAGGCCGAGACTTGGCCGCGACGCTGTCCGACCATCTATCACGCTGCCGGTAGAGTCGTGCGGAGGTAGCCGCGGAGCCGACGACAACGAAGGAGTCTAACGCGCGCCAGGGGTCCGAGCCGGCACGGCTGAAAGAGGTAGCCACCGGCCATCGGCGCGCGCCGGTCGTGGCGAAGGAGTCCGTCAAAACCGCCCGCACGAAGCGGGATCGGGCTGAGACGGAGCTTCGAAAGGCCCAAGGCAAGGAGTCCTCGATCGCCACGTCCGGCCCTCGTGAAAGTGATGGAGAGAGTGGGGGCGGTCGTGTCGTTGGTGTGCTAAGCGGCAAAGGTAATGCACACTTAGCACGCTGAACACAAGAATGGGATATGCGAAGTGTTGAAGGACAAAGTGGCAAGCCACATTTTATAGGACCATTTTACCCTCGGCCGTTGGCCCTAATCCTACTACGAGGCGGTAACTTCGAGGGTGTTTCGGGAAAGTCAGCTGAAACCGTGTCACTCGCGGCTTAGCCGGGATGCACTCGGCCCTTCGCTTCGCTTTGCTCGGTGCTCCGCTCCTGCACCATTTCACGAACTCCTTAGCGACTTTACGTGTCATTTTGTTTAAATAAAATGCCACTTCCCGCACTCATTCGTTTAGGGGCGAAGTGAAAATTTCTTCGAACGAAAACGCGAGCCCCTTAACGGCTTTACGCATCGTTTTGTTTAAATGAAACGCCACTCCCCCTCCCACTCGGTCGTTTAGGGGCGAAGTGAAAATTGCTTCGAACCAAAATGAGAGCCCCTTAGCGGCTTTACGCATCGCTTTGTTTCGTCGTTCGGGGGTTTTTGTTTTTGGCACGATCGGATACGTCGCTTGTTTTGTGGCTTGTACTCGGGAGTATATTGATTTTGCCCGACAGATCGATTGTTTTGCAAGCCGGTTTTCCGGGGCTTTTGCTTTTTGCCCGACGGAGTAGTTTGTTAGCTAGTACTCCGAGGTATATTGCTTCGCATTGGGGAATGCAGCTTTGTATTGATTGTAGCTGCTATTACACGGACCACCTTGTGAAAAACCTCGCGCCCCTTTTCGGGCTTCCCCGCGAGAAAAGAGTACAGATCTTTTGCAAAAAATTAAAGAACTAAAAAGTTTCAAAATTCTAAGACAACTCCTTTGCTTATAGCTTGCAAAGGGGCTGTTTTACAAGGCTTGTTCATGATTGGTGGAGTTCCTTCGCTCTTTTGCCAAGGTCTTGCTTTTCCTTGCTTAAGTATTTCTTTGTTATCTTATCTTTTGCTGCTGCGAGGTCTTCGATCATTCCGTGCCGGATGATTGCCTCCGCTTCGTCTGCTGTTTCAGCGCTTGATGGGTCGAGGCCGAGGATTCTAGTTTTGTTTTTGGCCTTTGCTCCGAGTCTGTCCCTTGGTGATCCTTTGGATGCTGTGAATGTTTGCTATTCCAGGTGTGAACCCTTTTTCGATATTTCTTTCCAACTATTGGTCCCCTTTTACTGTTATCACGCCTTTTGCCGTCGGGATTTTCATGCGAAGGTATGCATGATTTCTGCTTCGAAAGTGACGAATTTTGTCCATGGGTTGGAGGCGTCACCAATTGTTACGGTAGCTTTCTTTTTCCTGCTGGTTCAACTCTCTTTCCGCCGAACCCATACAATGGTGTGTTTGATGGGTCGAGGTCTTGATCCGTGTAGCCCATCCTCGGGAGTGTTCCATGAAATATTATATCTGCTCGGCTGCCATTGTCGATGAGTACTTTATCGATTCTCCACTTGTCTATGTGTGCTTGGATTACGAAGGCATCCGAGTGTGGATAGCTTTTCGGATCGAGATCGGCTTCGGTGAAGGTGATTGGGATGTGAGACCACTTCGTCTTCCTGATTGGGCCTTCGACGAACACCGCATTTACCAGCCTAAAATAGTCTCCGTGTTGCCTTTTGTTTTCGAAGTCCATGCTTGAACCACCCGATATCATTCCAATGAATCCCTTTGCTTGGGAGAGGCTAGGCTCGGCGTCTTGCTTGCTTACGTCTTTGATTTTTGGTGGTGGTAGTGTTAATGGTTCGGAGTAAGCGATTCTGCTATCCTACCTTGGGTGATGCGAGGTACCCGACTCGTGTTGGCGGCGGGGCTGAGTCCGGTGGTTTGGTCCGAAGTAATGTGTTGGGTAGTATTGCTTGAGGTGGGTAGTAATGATTTTGGACATTTGGCTACTAGGGTTGTTGCTTGGGGCCAATGACTTGTTGTAGTTTAGTTTATTTGTGTTGGATGCTGAGACCGCTTCTTTTCGAGGTCTAATCTTTGATGATTTCCTTCGTTCCTGGGCAGTCTAAGGTTCTATGTAGTATGGCTTCTTGCGCGGGCGCTGATTGTTGTAGTTTCCCCTCTTGTTGTTGCTTCACAGCTTTTCTTTGTGCGAAGTGTGTTGGACTTGCTCATTAGTGTCTTCGCTCTGATTTGCTCTATATATTGATTACTTCGGCTACCCGAGTGTTGTCCCGAGGCTTCGCTTTCTTTGTGTGCCCGTAGTAGCTATTTTGCGACTCACGGGCTTTCTTTTGATTTGTTGTGCAGCTTTTGTAGTATGTTTCTGATCTGCAGTATTCCTCGAATTTGCTGCACATATACTGCACTGTGTGAGGCCATTTCATTGCAAATTTTGAGCTTAGAGGCCTGCGCGAAGCCCTTTGATATTCAATCACCAACTCTTGCTGCCTTTGGGCATCAGAATTTAAGCGTGAGGAACGTTTTGTAATAGTCTCGCTAACAGTTCATTGGGCTGTTGTGCGATGTTTCTTAAGCTCTCTATTGCTTCGGATGCTCCCTTGAACCCTCCGAAGTTTGCTACTACTTTATCCCTTAAATTTTCCCAGCTTGTAAATGGACCTTGGTTGCAGGCTGAAATACTATGTTGATGCTGGCCCTCGAGTGCGCAAGCGAAGATCTTTGCCAAGGTTACTTTGTCTCCTGTTGCCGTGGTTACTCGCTGCTTTGTAGCTGATGAGGAATTGCCTTGGGTCTGTTTCCCTCCGTACTTCGGGATGGTTCCTATGCGGAAGTTCTCCGGGTAGCTAGCTCTTTGCAATCCTTCCGAGAGTGGTGAATCTTTGTCGATGATTACATGGCTGGACCTTTTGGTGGGTATTGCTTCGCCTTGTGTTTTCTTCGTTGTTGCTTGTAGTTGGCTCTGTTTCGAGTGGCTTAATATTGTGGCGGTTGATGGCTTCGAGCGGCTGCTTTTCTTTGTTTTTGCCCTTAGCCTTCTCGGTTTCTCTCGCAAGCTCCTCGTGCTTGCGCTTCTCCTCTAAGACAGCCTTCCTTTTCTTGCAATAGTTTGTCCCCGAGTTCCGCTTCTTGAAGGAGTTTTCTATTTACTTCTTCAAGCACCGAATTGTGCCTTCGCAGCTCTTCCACTTTGCTGAGTGGTGTCTCGCTGTCTCCGGGGTATATGTGTCTTCGGGCTCATCTTATTGTATTGCTGGCAATTTGCCCGTATTGTTGTTGCCTTTCCTTTCACTTGTGCCTTCACCATTGATCGAGGCCGGTGGCTGCTCGAGTCGAAGTGTTTGTGACCCTTCGCCTTGGGGTGGTGGTCTCCGGTTTGCTTCCGAGTGCGTCGAGGCCGTCGCTAAAGGTCTTACGGGTAGCTCTTGCAGAGGCTAGGCCACTGCAGCTGTTCTCGTATTTCTTTTCATCATGAGCTTGGTCTTCGAGCTCACACACGGTGGGCGCTAATATTGGTGTGCTAAGCGGCGAAGGCAATGCACACTTAGCACACCGAACACAAGGATGGGTTATGCGGAGTGTTGAAGGACAAAGTGGCAAGATAACAACTTTTAGTATAAGCGGAGTTAACTTGCAAATTACATGTGTCTTTACAGGTGACCCTTGGGCTCCGTTTATAGTCCAGGGAGCCACATTTTACAGGACCATTTTACCCTCGGCCGTTGGCCCAAATCCTACTATGAGGCGGTAACTTCGAGGGTCTTCCGGAAAGCCAGCTGAAACCACGTCGCTCGCGGCTTAGCTGGCTGCTTACCCGGGCCCTAGCGGATGGTAGCCCCGCGAATCATGGCCCTTCGCACCGGGGCTCGGCCCTCTCTCGGGCACCGGGGCTCGGCCCTCCCTTGGCTTCGTCTCGAGGCACATTCTTCACTCCGGTGCCTCGCGCCGTTTGACGACCTGTGCGTATCGCTTTAGGACAAAACTCGTAGTTAATGTGGGAAATAAGCACGAGGTCCCTAGCGTTACCCCCGTGCGGAGCCTGCTTCGTGCCGGGCCCCCAACACGTGCCTCCCTTCGTCGCGCTCGCAAACGAAAGCCCGGAGAGGCCTTTCTTTCGCTGGTTGTTGGACGTCGTTCTGTCGTGGGAGATGTGCTTGATTGAGATCGCAAGCTCGCCGCGACGTATTGCGTCGAGGTCGGCTTCAATTTGCTACAACGGCAGGGCTGCAAACACGTTAGGGCCCTCGCCGACCTAGGCGCGGCGATCGGAGCAGATTCCCACAAGGATCCTAGCGGAGCAATTAGGGTGGCCGCCCGGCGGGTCCTTCGGGACTACCGGGTCACACACGGATTTGAAGGCGCGTGCAAGGACTCCGTTGCGCACGTCCAAGGGGTGAGTTCTTTTTCTCACCCTCGCGATCGGTTGCGATGCTAAGTTTCCCCTTATTTGGCAGGGTGCGGAGCCGACCGTGGAGAGCTCTAAGGGGGACGAGGAAGACAAGGAAGAGGAAGCGGAGGATAAAGAGGCGGAGGAGGCCTCTACTTCGCTTGCAGCCCCTTCGCCCGCGAAGGATGGGTCCGGCCAAGAGGTCGAGTAGGCGGGACTTGAGAGGCTCCTCTCCTCTTTATTTTGTGCTTTCTTAGGTATTATCCTTTGTTTCGCGCAAGCAACTTTTTGTAAACGGATATTTTTAACCTACGCAGGTTCCGTGCGATGGGCCTACACGAGAATTTGATAGTGATATCTCCGAACTTATTCGGGGGCTTGGTTTTCCCGATGACTTTGCGCGAAGCGATGACTCGGCGTCGAGCTCCGAAGTCGATCTAGGTTACTTCGAGGCGTTGGACCGGGAGCAACGAGGCAGCCCACGCGTCCGGGGCTTTGAGTGGCCCTTCGGGTCCTCGTCTCCTTGAGTCGGTGAGGCGCGCATCGAATTCTCTTTGTGCCGCAGCGAGGCGAGTACTTCGCGGGTGCTCCTTCATCTTGCGGCGCTTCTTCTTGAAGGACCCCTCGCTCCTCCGGACAAGTAGGTTCAACGCGCTTCGTTGTTTGTGGCGGCGCGGTAGGCAATAGCCTCGCGAGCCGCTCGTCTCGCCGTGCTTCGTCCGGCTTGGGTTATCGTTCCCGGTTCGCGCGAGGCTAGTGGGACGCCTGTAAGGTCCGCGTTGTTTGAGGCTGGCGTGGTTGTAAAGAGAGAGCCTGAATGACATCTCAAGCTTGTGTTTATTATTTCTCTCTTTCGGGGTGCGTCCTTCGTTTCAAACGCCACTCCCCTTGCTTGGCAGCGAAGCCACTTGAGGGTTACGCGGGGTTGTTACGAGCGGTATATTGCTCGCTATCCTCGTGGGGATTTCGGTGATTTTTGGAGATTGGTGATGGTCCTTTATGCCAAGGGCCAATGCAAGTTGACAAAATTCTTTAGAGATCGTTCCTCGGCCCCGCCGGCCGTTCTTCCGGATGATTCGAAGGTGAAGCTTGAAGTGCCGGATTGTGACCCTTCGGATATGTCCTTTGCTTTCGATACTCCGCGGAATCCTGACGATAAAATCGGTGGGGCCGTTGAGATTTTCTTTGATTGATATGAACTTGTTCTTATAGGATGCATGTTGTATTCTTTGTTCCTTTGTTGATCTTATTTGAATAAAATTTGATGTTATTTTCTTTGAACGAGTTCGCGAGCCCCTTGGCGTATACGCATCATTTTGTTTAAATAAAGATCCACTCCCCTCCCCTTAGTCGTTTAGGGGCGAAGTGAAAGTTTGCTTGGAACGAAAACGCAAGCCCCTTAGTGGCCTTACGGATCGTTTTGTTTAAATAAAGCGCCACAAACCCCACTCGATCGTTTAGGGGCGAAGAGAAAGTTTGCTTCGAATGAAACACGAACCCCTTAGCGGCTTTACGCATCGTTTTGTTTAAATAAAAGGCCACTCCCCGCACTCGATCGTTCAGGGGCGAAGTGAAAGTTTGGTTCAAATGAAAAGGCGAGCCCCTTAGCGGTTTTACGCATCGTTTTGTTTAAATAAAACACCAATCCCCCACTCCGTCGTTTAGGGGCGAAGTGAAAGTTTGCTTCAAATTAAAATGCGAGCCCCTTAGCGGCTTTATGCATCGTTTTGTTTAAATAAAACGCCGCCCCCTCCCTCCCCCCGCCCCCCCCTTAGTCGTTTAGAGGTGAAGTGAAAGTTTGCTTCGAATAAAAACACGAGCCCCTTGGCGGCTTTACGCATCGTTTTGTTTAAATAAACCGCCACTCCCCCGAGTTAGCCGTTTAGGGCCGAAGTGAAAGTTTGCTTCGAACGAAGACGTGAGCCCCTTGGCGGCTTTACGCATCGTTTTGTTTAAATAAACCGCCACTCCCCCAGTTAGCCGTTTAGGGCCGAAGTGAAAGTTTGCTTCGAACGAAGACGCGAGCCCCTTAGCCGCTTTACGCATAATTTTGTTTAAATAAAACGTCACTCCCCCCCCCCCACTCGGCCGTTTAGAGGAGAAGTGAATGTTTGCATTAAACGAAAACACGAGCCCCTTAGCGGCTTTATGCATCGTTTTGTGTAAATAAAACGCCACTCGCCTCCCCCCCCACTCAGCCGTTTAGGGGCGAAGTGAAAGTTTGCTTCGAACGAAACGCGAGCCCCTTAGCGGCTTTACACATCATTTTTTTAATAAAACGCCACTACCCCCACTTAGCCGTTTAGGGCGACGTGAAAGTTTGCTTCGAACGTAAACGCGAGCCCCTTAGCAGCTTTACACATCATTTTTTTGTAGTTCGGTGATTTTGCTTATTGCCCAATCAGATACGACGCTTGTTCCGTGGCTTGTACTCCGAGGTATATTGTTTCGCGCAGACGGAGTAATTGTTTTGCAAGCCAGGTTTCCGAGGCTTTTGTTTTTTTCCCGACGGAGTAATTGTTAGGTAGTACTCCGGGTGTATTGCTTATGCCCAGCGGAGTACTGCTATAGGCTTTAGCATTGCCTCGTTGTCGAATGTTCGGACTTCCATTACTTCGGAAGTCGTTTCGACTGTTTTTTTTTTGCTTTGCTTTGGGGAAAATGCAGCTTTGTATTGATTGTAGCTGCTACTACACATATCACCTCGTTAAAAACCTCGCGCCCCTTTCAGGGCTTCCCTCGCGAGGAAAAGAGTACGGTCTTTTGCAAAATTTAAAAAACTAAACTTTCCTAAGTTCTAAGGCAGCTCCTTTGCTTATAACTTGCAAAAGGGTTGTTTTACAAAGCTTGTTCATGCTTGGTGGAGTTCCTTCGCTCTTTTGCGAAGGTCTTGGTTTTCCTTGCTTGGGTATTTCTTTGTTATCTTGTATTTTGCTACGGCGAGGTCTTCATTCATTCTGTACCGGATGATTGCTTCCACTTCTTCTATTTCAGCGCTTGATGGATTGAGGCTGAAGATATTGGTTTTCTTTTTTGCCTTCGCTCCGAGCTGTCCCTTGGTGATTCTCTAGGTGCTATGAATGTTTGCTATTCCTGATGTGAATCTTTTTTCAATATTTCTTGCCAACAGTTGTGACATCCCATGTCACATAATAGCATATAAGAAATGCCAATACCTTAATTGCAGGGATTAAGCACTAATTAAATGAGTTAACACATGACATAATGAGCTAGGGTGTTTGAAAAAATTAAAATTTAAATTAGTTTAAGCCTAACTAGTTAAAACTCAATGATCCCGAACATAAGTATGTCGATATTTTTGCAGATCCTTGTAGAGGAGATCAAAACATGAATTTAGGACATTTTTGCTTAATTTTTCTCATGGCACAAATCCCTAGAACAATTACCTGGAGGCAGAAAAATATATTTAATCTCTGAATTTGTAAGAATTTTTCAAAGCAAAATCTCAACTTTGGCCTATAACGAAAGTTGCTTATCATAATGTGAGGATTGCGTACAAAAAATTGGCTTTGAAAAATATTAAGAGGAACTATTGTTTTGGAGCAAAAACAGTAACAGTGCTCAATGGCAATCCTGTAAAATTGAAGAACCTTCTCTCGCACAGCAATGGCACAGTGGCCGGGGCCACCGGTCAGCCTCCTCTCTCCGCCGGCGCCCATGCCGGGTTGGCGTGCCACCGTCCTCGCCGTCCTGCGCCTTTCCTACGCGTCGGGCATCGTTGATTAGCATGCATTTGACGCAGGAATTGCCACCGTTGATTGCCGCCCCTTAATGCGTCTTCCTCCGGCCTCCGCTACCCTGCTCACCCTCTCGCCATTTCGCCTCCTCTACTTAGCAGCAGCAACCAGGCCAGCTCGCACGCGTTCCCGGTCTCTTGCGCGGCACCTCTGCACCAGCAATCCCCAGCAGGCCTCTTTTTTCCCGTGGTACGTGCGCGCGAGCAAAAGACGTCACCGCCCGCCTCGTTTCTGCGCATCGGAGCCGCCGCTACGCCATCGCTTCTCTCGTGCGTAATAATCCTTGCTAGTGACCCACAAAACTAATCGAGCTACCTCGCAGTGAATCAATGGTAATCGGAGGAAGGATTCACGCCACCATTCCCCGACCTCGACCGGCTGCCGATAAGACCCCCTTCCGGATCTCCTCCGCCCCAATCAAGCCCGCGCAGAGCACCCGCACGACGCGATGATGCTCTCAGCACCGAAACCCCCAACTTTCATAATCTGTGCTAGACGAGCAACCTTGCTTAAGGTGTGCTCTACCACTCTTGCCGCCGGCAGCACGGCCCTGGTCGTTTCCTATCGTCGGCGACCCTTCTATCATGCTCGCCATGCTCTGTAACGCTCGGGCGGCGATTCCCAACCCTAGCCGTGCTCCCCTGCTCCTTTCCGGCAAAGTGCCGCCCTGCTCCGACGAGCCGCCTGCCGCGCGCAACACTTAGGCATTTTTTTCACAAAACGCAGTGGCAAGTGTAAAATCAATGAACTTTCAAGGAAATTAGAAATTACATAACTTTCAGTAGGAAGCTCGAAGTATGTGAATAGATACTTTTTGGAAATCTTAAGAAGTGTACTTTGCAACCGGACTAGCTACCATATAGGTTTCTGTGATAAAAATTAAAGTTCCGAGTACTTTAAGATGCTATCACATTAAGTAACCTGATAAGCATTAGATTTTATTAAATCGATAACTTTTGCTAGGAATCTCGGATTTAGACAAATAAGAACTTTTTGGAAAGCTTGAGAAGTGTACTTTGTAATCGGGCTAGTTACCATATAGGTTTCTGTGGTAAAAATTAAATTTCCGAGTACTTTAATATGCTATCACGTTAAGCACTAAAATGACCGTAATATAAATGTTTTAAGTAGTAGATCTTCACCAAATTTGGTCCCATCACTCCTACTGACATGTTCCACCATATTTTCATGAGTTTGGTGCATCTGATCATATTGGCACCATTTCTTCTGGTGCTCAATCATAAGCGAATGATATTTCATCATGATGTTCATACTTAGTATTACTTTATTGCTTAAGGGTTTTATAGGTTGCTATATACATAGAATGACATATAACCATATTGCAATGTTTAACTCATATGCAAGTGCTCTCAATATTGCCTATAGGGTATTATGCACACACTTCAAAAATGTTAAAATAAACATACCAATATTTTTGCAAAATCATGAAGGGTATTCAAAAAATAGGAATTTTAGTTATTTTACCATAATTTTTTGTAAAGGTTAAATAGCCCTACAAATTCGAGTAAAAGCAGGAAATAGTTTGTAGTGTAGGATTTTTATTAATTTTTATAGGCCGCATCTCAAGAAACGTTCTATATAAAAGTTGTCCCAAATTTCATGCTACACCACCAAAACAATTGGCAACCCAACAAAAAGCACGTTGACTTTCTCTTGACTGCAACAATAAGGTTGGCAGATTTTTTCCAACCAGTGGGACCCACTTTCTCTCTGATCTCTTTGCTTCCTTCTCTACCAAGCAACCCATCAAGTAGCCAGCCTAAGGAAGCCACCACGTCTAGAGGCTCCCTCTCATCCACTCTTTGGTCAAGAGCCAAGTCAAGTCTTCCTCTCTTCATCCTTTTCTTTCAACTCTCCAAAAGCAACCACCATGGCTACTCATCTTCAAACTCCATTGCCATGGTTCACCTTGGCATGAGCAAGGGTAGCAAGAGGCTGCACTTGGACTCCCTCCAACTCTTGCATGGTGTGGTTTGGTTGATCCCTAAGCTCTTCCTCAAGTATGGCATCAAGAATACTTCGAGTTTCACCGTCGATTTTTGCTTCTCTCGGTGAGCTCTTGATTGCACTTAAGCTCACCATAGTTGTATCACTTCCTTATCCATATTTTGCAACCATCTCTCATGCTCAAATCACAGCCCTAGCCTAGAAAAATAGAAGATCCAAAGCTACACATGAGCTCTGATTCGGTTTTACTTGTTCACACACCCTAAATCCAGAAAATGATAAATCTGTTAGCTACTTTAAACAAATTCATATCTCTCAAAATGAAAATGAGAAAAATACAAACTAAAATGTTTTGGAATTCCAGAAACATGAACTTTGCAATGGTCAAATTTTTTACCTAGGTTTCTATGCAAGAAATTGGAGTTTCATGTAAAAAGAAATGATATCTTGTTAAGCGTTTAAAAATGTAAATTTAATTCTTGCAATGTGTAGAATTTATGAAAATTGACATCAGCACTTTCCGTAACATGCCTTTTGTACATTCATACATGTTTTCATCATATTTATCATTATATGCTTATATAGCACATATTTGTCTATACATGTTTAATTAGGAAAAATACATACAAAAATATCATATTATTTGTTTCTGGTGCTCCTCATGAGCAAATCATGTTTTGCCATAGAATTTATGTTTAGGAGTGCTTTGTAGCACTAGTTGCTTCATTTTGAAAGTTGCCATTCCATATTGTCATAATATGTCATGTTGCCATATTACATATTTTCATGCATGAAAAGGCCTATACTTGGTGCATAAATGTTATTATGCTTATTTATGATACTTTTATGCATCTTCGGAGCGATCATGTATAAAATTGGCTGGTTGCACCTTTTACTTCATTTAAGCTTCTTAAGTAATGTGGTGGCGTCAAATATTGTCATATGGTTCTATACGCCTAAGTCATGTAAATCCTTACTTTCTATGCATGCACTTATCGATCATGAGCTAATTCATGTACATGGCAGCAAGGTAGAGTACAGGTATTTATGTTCGATGCATCATATATCACGCTCATGTTATCATAAATCACACTAAAAGTTATATACTAAATTATGCTATGTTCACGATCCATTTAAACCTAAGGTATGTATTGATCTATTGCTTTATCTATGTTTTATTTAATTAGAAGTTTGTCCCCTTGACATGTAATCATGATCTATCATCCATATGCAAGCATCATATTTCATACATAAGCATATTCATTTCATGAACATATTGTCATTTTAATTCATTATTGAGAAAGTTCCATGAACTAAATATCCGTGTATGCATCAATACTCACATCATGTACTGCATCCATATAGGGACCCCGACCGGAGAAAGAAAATCACATGAAGGATCCCGCTGAATTGATCTTGGTTGAGAGTGCTAACTTCGAGCAAAGCCAAGGCAAGCCTCGGTGCATAATTCCAGTTGTTTAGCTTTTGGTTTAAATTCACATATGTCTATGTTTATGTATTGTGCACTTATGTTTAGGAGTTGATCGCAACCCTAGTTGCATTATGATACCTATTGCCGGTCTTTGGATAGGTATAATCTTTTTTCGATAGAATGCTATGCTTAAATGAGTCACCGGTAGCAACAACGAGTGGTTTGGAGACCTCTCGGTATAGGTTCAAATATTATTACCTCTCACATGAAATTAATTGGAGAGCGTACGGGGAAGTGCATGTGTAGGATGCGGTGACAAGATTGACCCTTGTTCGCCATAGCCCCGTGTGTGTCGGTTGAGGACCGTTCATTGTGACTCCGCGAGCAAGTATTGAGTTGTGTACCAAATGCATACCTTCGTATGGGAGTTGGTAAACTGATGTAACTTGAGAGTCATAGTGTTGGAACACACACTCGGAGGGTGGACCCGACTCATATCTATGGTGATCTCGTGAAAGGTGGCCATACGTATTCTTAAATGATGTGTATGTCGTGCATTTGGGTTTCTCCTGCAGGAATGAAATTGATATATATCACCGTCCCTCACGGTGATAAGTACCACTTGTCTCGAGCAGATCGCATCGTAGTAATAAAGTGAATATGGATATTATACTTGCTGATTTTGAAGTACTTAAATATTGTATTGCAACCATGTTTGCTAGTCTTGCTCATTAAATTTACGTTTATGTTACAACCCTCTTAATATGGCTAAAACATGGAATTTTAGACTTGGAATAGGTGCTGCTTTTGGCAATATTCAGCAAGCCCGGTCAGCCCCCTGCATAGTAGGAGTGAGTTTTAGAAACCATTTTTGTCGGGTAAGACTTGCGGAGTATATTAGATACTCAGGACTTTGTTGCTAACATTTTGTGCAGGTGAGCCTATTGAGGAGAATGTGGCACATCTACGGGCTGATGTCTTGCATTTAAGGTTAACATCGTTGAGTTTCTTTACGCTTCCGCTCATTGTATATTAATGTGTATATTAAAGCTGAATTTCAAACTCTATGTATAATAATAACTTGAACTTCAGATGTAAAATATATCACTTATGTACCCTAAATATGTATATGAAAATTGTGGATATATCGTTAACATATGTGCAATGAACGTTCACTTCGTCGAATGTCTCCCGATGCGGTCCTGTGCGACAATCTCTCTTGCTTTGCAAGGTAGGGGTGTCACAACTTCTGGTCCCCTTTACTCGTTATGACGCCCTTTGCCGCTGGGATTTTCATGCGGAGGTATGCATTATGGATTGCTGCTTCAAACATGTTGATTGTTGGTCTTCCCAGGATAGCGAAGTAGGGGTAGTTGAGCCTTACTACGTTGAAAGTGACGAACTCTGTCCTTGGGTTGGACGCGTCGCCGAAAGTTACCGGTAGCTTTATCATTCTTGCTGGTTCGACTCTCTTTCCGCTGAAGCCATACAACAGTGCATTTGATGGGTCGAGGTCTTGATCTATGTAGCCCATCCTTAGGAGTGTTCCATGAAATATTATATCTGCTTGACTATCATTGTCGATAAGTACTTTATCGATTCTCCACTTATCTATGTGTGCTTCGATTATGAAAGCATCCGAGTGTGAATAGCTTTTCAAATCGAGGTCATCCTCGGAGAAGGTAATTGTAATGTGTGACCATTTCGTCTTCCCGATTGGGCCCTCAACGAATACCGCGTTCACCAGCCTGAAATAGTCTCTGCACTCGCCTTTTGTTTTCAAAGTCCATGCTCGAACCACCCGATACCATTCCAATGAATCCCTTCGCTGGGACAGTCGGGCTCTGGTGTCTTGTTTGCTTCCATCTTCGATCTTTGGTGGTGGTAGTGTTAGTGGCTCGCAGATAGCCGATTTTGTTGTCTTGCCTTTGGTGATGCGATGTACCTGGCCCATGTTGAGGCAGGGGCTGAGTCCAGTGGTTTCGTTCGAAGTATTGTGTTGGGGAGTATTGCTTGAGGTGGGCACTTGGCTGTTGAGGTTGTTGCTTGGGGCCAATGGCTTGTTGTCGTATAGTTTATTTGCGGCTGGGTGCTTGAGATTGCTTCTTTTCGAGGTCTAGCCTTTTGATGATTTCCTTCGTTCTTGGGCAATATAAGGTTCTATGTCTAGCATGGCCTTCGCGAGTAGATGTAGTCATTGCTTCTTGCGCGGGCACCGATTGTTGAAGTTTCTATTCTTGCTGCTGCTTCGCGGCTTTTCTTTGTGCGAAGTGTGTTGCACTTGCTCATCGGTGTCTTTGCTTGATTTGCTTTATATATTGTTTACAACAACTGCTCGAGTGTTGTCTTGGGGCTTCGCTTTCTTTGCGTGTCTGTCGTAATCTGTTTCGCAACTCGCGAGCTTGCTTTTGGTTTGTTGTGCGCCTTTTGTAGTCTGTTTCGGATCTGCAGTATTCCTCGAACTTGTTGCACATATACTTTACTGTGTGAGGCCATTTCTTTGCAAATTTCGATCTTGGAGGGCTGGCGCGAAGCCCTTTGATTGCATATTCGATCACCAGCTCTGCTGCTACCTTTGGGCATTGGGATTTGAGCATGAGAAACCTTTTGTAATAGTCCGCCAACAGCTTCGGATGCTCCCTTGAACCCTCGGGAATTTGCTATTACTTTGTCCCTCAAGTTTTCCCAACTATAGATGGACCTTGGTTGCAGGCTGAAATACCATGTTGATGTTGGCCCTTCGAGTGCGCAGGCGAAGACTTTGTCGTGGTTACTTCGTCCCCTGCTGCCAAGGTTACTGCTGCTTCATAGCCGATGAGGCATTGCCTTGGATCTGTTTCCCCTCGTACTTCGGGATAGTTCCCATGCGGAAGTTCTCTAGGTAACTAGCTCTTTGTAATCCTTCCTAGAGTGGTGAATCTTTGTCGATGATTACATGGCCGGATCTTTTTGTGGGTATTACTTTGCGCCTTGTGTTGTTTTCTTCGTTGTTGCTTGTAGTTGGCTCTTGTCGAATATTGAACTCGGCACTAGTACTACCGTGTCCCTTACGAGCGTGGAATTAGATGGTGCAACACATGAAACACACAAGAACACGCGATTTTAGATAAGTTTAGGCCTCTCGATAGAGAGTAAGAACCTACGTCCTGTGTGTTATGTATTGCCTTTAGTAGTTTGCTAATTACGAGTTGTTAGAGAGTTTTCGGGGTATGGAATCTTCTGTTATTCCATATCTGGTCACGGTCCACTCGTGGGCCCTCTCCACCAGTCTTATCTTCATTAATTTGTCACCGTATCTATAATTATCCATTCCTTTATCATTTGTATACCCGTAAGGTAAGTATACGACAGACAGCCCCCAAGTAATTTTTTATTTGACCTTGAATAAGACCGACTAGTCTTCTCCATGTTGGTCCGATTCCGTGGTAAAATTAAAAAGAACTCCAATCTTCTGTAATACTTCTTTTCTGTTCAAGATGACTTCAAAAAAATATCAAAAAATTTAACATTTTTCCTTCCATCACACCCAATTGGGTATGCAAAAAATTTTGTATACTGCCTGCGATTTTTGTAAACCGCTCTTAAAAATGAGGTGCACCAATTAGGTGCACTTGGGTATAGCTCCCGACTCTTGAATCATTTGAACTCCTTCCAAATAATGCAAGAGTCTACTGGATGATTCTTCTTTATTTTCTTTAATATTCAATTTTTTCAATTTACTGTTTTCTGCGACCTCTTCGGACCACTCTTGAATCATGGTGCACCGTTCAGGTGCACCCAATTGAGTATAGCCCCGACTCTTGAATCATTTGAACTCCTTTCAAATAATGCAAGAGTCTTTCTTGAGAGACTATGCTTACTATATTTTGTACCAGTCAATCTTTGCCATAAACATATCTTCGGACCGGTCATACCAGTCATAGCTTCATATCTCTCCCGAAGATTCATACCAAATTTACATAACAGAGCCGCCAAAATCGGTCTAAATTCATAATTCGCTTAGTTAAACTTAACTAAGAACTAAAATCCTGGTTGATCGGACCAGTTTTTTCCTATTTTCTCACATCGACTCGAGTCTCCAAGTCCTATAATCACCCGGATGATTAACACCCATAGCCTAAGGCATCCATTGTCAAAATTAAGTTAGGCAAGATCCAAATTGTCTTCAATCTAACTCTTCTATACCGCCAAATGATTAAGTTTGGCACTATATTAATTCAATATCTGAAAATTACATATTTCGGACCGCTTTTTATTCGCAAAAAAGCCCCGTGATTATAATAATCATGTCGACTTAATCCTTATGACCGTTAGGTCATAACTGCACAATCAAGTCTATAGCGAACATAAATCATTAATGCCAAGTTTATTGGGCTGTCAAAAACGGCCCAATAACTTTCCAACCCGAGCCCAGCTCGAGTACCTATAAAAGAGACGAAGGGTCGACCTAGGTCAAACCCATTCCCGAAACTCCTGACGCGCCCACAACATCTCCTTGTTCTTCGGACATCGTGATCGCGCTCCTTCCTTCCCGAATAAACCAATCTTTAACTTCCCTTTTTCGATCTTCACGATGGGCAAGAAGAAATCAGCCGCCAATCCTTCCTCTTCGTGAGGCGTTCCCCGTGATCGGCTTCCCTACGGTGCCCAAGAATTGGGCGATAGCAAAATCATCGAAGCATCTCTCAATGAGATGGTTCTTAACGGGTTCCTCCCCCGCAACCCATTCTCAACTGGAGTGCTCCTACTCCTGGTCAAATTCCATGGGGGATAGACGACTCCCAACGGTTAGTATTTAAGTCTTTTCTCCTTCGCGGCCTCGATCTCCACTGCTTGTTCATTTTTCGGAGGTTTACTCTTCTTTTACGGGTGGGAATTAGTGAATATGAATCCTAATTCCATCCTCCAAATAGCTTTTTTCATCCATCTTTGTGAGGCTTTTCTCGGAATCTGCCATCACTTCAAGCTTTTCCGGTATTTATTCCAAATCCGCTTGCTCCCCACTTCAACCAATCGCTCTGTCGTGGGAGGAGTAGGAGTACAATGCTCGGAGTGGTGAAGAATATTTCTCCTTGTCCCGGAACAAAAGCTTGGCCAACTGGAAGAATGAGTGGTTTATCCGTGATAACCCTCAACCTCGCTCTTCCTCCTTACAGAGCTAAGGTAGCTAGAGAACTCTCCTCTTGGAACTCCAAAGACATCAAAGAAGACCTTAAAGAAGATGAAGAAGTGCTCGCCCTTTTGGCCAGTATCAAATATCCGAAGGAAGTCAAAGGCGTCACAGCCGAAATGGTGCTCAAGAGTTACATCATCCGGGGAGTTCAACCACTCAAGAGACAAGAACACCCGGGATGGTCCTTCGACGAAAATAGCGCCAATCCAACCGACGGAATGTCTCTTCCCGATCTGCAGCGATTGGGTAAACGCTTGAAGAAGATGCTCCAGCCCGGGTTCGATGAAGCAGGGTGCCGGAGGGTGGGTTTGGCATTCGAACATCAAATCCCCGAGACCTCGTAAGTATTTTTCTTCTTCTCGAATACCGGTATTTTAATCATCATTGTATCGTTACTCATACATTTTTTATCGACCGTTGAAAATGGACAACTATAGAAGTCATCCCCCACTTCCTCCCAATGATACCTGCGGAGAAGATTATGAAGCCAACACCGCTCCTACTCGCTGTCAAGACCGGTCTGCCTCTCCCCACTCTTATTCAAGGGACTTCGAGACCGGTCCACTCTTCCGCCGATCGGGCCAACTCCGAAGATCTCTAAGTCTAGAAAGGTTGTTCAAGCCCCCAGCACAAGAAGACGCACAGCAACACTCAACATATGCAAATCGACGGCAATCCCCGCTTCCGTACCGGGCGACACTCGTACGGAAGCGCAGAAACTTGAAGACCAGCGCAAAGAGCAAGAGGCCTTCGAAGAGATCGTCGAGCCGCTCCGCCGCATTCGAAGCTGCCGCTGCTGGGGGATCTCAAGGAGTCCCTCAATTAACAGATTCTCTTGCCAACATCCACAAGAAGTCCCGGTATGGTATCCAGACCGGTACTTCGAAGGCTGCCACAAGAGAGTCCCTTCTTATGCTGCAAGCCCAACCAGCGGCGAAAAGGAGCGCAGAAGGTTCAAGTGGGAGAGTTCAAGGTCCCCGGCAAAGAAAAGCAAGACTTCCTTCGGCTTCAAAAAAGCCTCCTCGTAAGTTTTCCTAACCCGACTGTTTTGGTACTCAACCGATTAGCGTAATTCCGGTCTTTCAACCATTTTACCCATCTTGCAGAATCCCTTCCAATCTTCAAGCCAGCATTGCTAGCTTGTTAAGAAATAAGCCCACTATCCCCGCCACAACTAGTGGCACAACACCAATTCCCGCTCCTACGGCACCCGAGTACCGTAAGAGCCTTTGAGACCAAGAGTGCAGCAAGCGCAAAGGAAATCCCTATTGCCTGAATTGAAGAAACAGACCTCCAAAGAGGTCGAAGAGCAGAGTTGTCACCGATACCGATGTCAATGACACAATCGTAAGTGACTTCTCGCCGCAAGCCACTTTGTTCCAGGCCACGCCCGAACTCCCATTGGGGCCGGTATGGATTGAAGAAATCCCCGTCGGGCCAGGACTACTCGTAAAGCTTCCGGTGCACCAAGACTCGCCAAGATGGTAGTGGGTGACATGGAAGTTGACAGCTCGAGCGGAGCCGGAAAGTTCACGGCAAGCTGCTCAATGGGATTCCCTTCAGGAAGAGGAGGCCTTGAAGAACTTTTCCGAGACCGGCCAGGTATATCTCCATCCCTTACCCAGTCTTTTCCTAACTTCTCCATATTCCAATCCGACCCTTTGATCCGCCTATCCGCTAGGTTCTTCTTAAAAATTCTGAACCCAAGAGCACAATCATTATTCGTCTTGAAGAAGAACTACACCGGACTCAAGAGCGGCTAGTTGAACTCGGGTCTAAGACCGCTAACCTGAAATCCAAAGAAGCTAATTTGCTAAGGAGGGAAGCAAATTTGATGAATACCCATCGCATGATGGAAGATCGCCGGCAGGAAATCGTCAAACTCCGGAAGGAGGTCCAAAGTAAGCTTCTAATTTTGGCCTTAATTTCCTTAGTAGACTTGTAACCCTTCCGACCGGTCTTATCCGCTTTAGAACTCGAGAATCTTGTCGCTGCTCACAAGAAGGCTGAGGAAGTCCTCTCCGAAAAGGTAGCTGCTCAAGAACAAGCTCTTCAAGAGGGCTCTCGGGTTGAAGAGCAGCAAGCCGCCCATATTGGTGAATTGGAGGGGAGCTCAGCACCAAGGACAACATTCTGGCGCAGACTCTTCGCTCCAATAAGATGCTTGAAAATGACAATGCTCGCCTAAAGACCGAGCTAGCTGAAGTACTAGAAGCCGCCAAAACTGCACAAATGGAGAAGGAAAGCGCTCCGAGGACCGCGCATGAGTCCGCTCGGCTTGCACTCAAAGCAAAAGAGCACAAAATCCAGCGCCTTCGAAGAGCGAAGCCAAGTCGAAGGCTTCAAATGTTAATATCCAAGGCAAGTTCGGAGCTGCGGACATCGAGCACGAGCGTAAGTTCCTTCGTCATATTCTCGTTTTGGAAACACTTTTTAATACCGGTCTGCACTTATAACCTTTCTCGTACTTTTTCGTCTTCTTTAGAGCTTGCAGCAGGCGGTATGAGGATGCTCGAATATCTCGAACGGGGGTCAGCCCATTCACCAAGATGAACCGGACCTTGAAACCGCAATCTGGGACATCCCTCGAAGGATCGGAGAGCACTCCAAGATGATCGCCGCGGCAGGAGGAGGGCATATCGCTGCCATAATCCAGTCTTGGACTTCGTCGAAGACTTCGATTTCAACTTCATCGGAGCGGGTGCCCATCTAGAGACAACCGAAGATCGGTTCAATGAGTTGAAAAATTCACTTATTAGCACCGTCTCCGAATTAGTCGAAGATGTCCCTCCGGATCCGATTGGGGTCCCGATAAATGAAGCTGCGGCACTTCTCGCTCTGGGTAAAGCTGCTCAAGATGTTGCTGCCGCCTTCAAACAAACGAGTGGAACAGAGTACGAAGATCTTGATGCTGATTTATTGCCCTCTCCCTCCGACTCGAAGGAACAATCGATGATAGATCGCGGAAGACCCCAAGACCGGAGATACCGGCGTTTCCAGCGGACCCGCCCGATAGTTGTTTATCATAGGACCGGTCTTTTGTTTGCTAAACGGACATTTTTATCAGAATGCTTTGTAATTTAATTGTTATCCTTTTAATCGTGTTGAAGTTTTAATATCCTCTATTCTCTTTTTTGTACTGGTTACCAAAAATTCACCATCTTATTCCTACTAGTCAAATTCTATATCTAGGCAATGATGGTTATTTCAGAGTTAAACCAACTATGACTGAATACTGGCTCCAATCAGCACAAGTCATAATGCATAGTTGTAGCTTACTTTAACAAAATCATGCTATATAGAAAAACAACCAGATCTTTAAGGTTTAAGATCGCATAATATCACAAACTACTCTTTAAGATAGCAGCCTACGGACCAAGTATTTCAAAAAAGATGCTTAAAATTTGCCTTCCTAAACATACCAATCGAAGCTAAAAAAGTAAACAACCTCACAGATCGCTCTTAACACAAGCAGCCTCCCGACTTGAGTAAATGACTGGTACTAGTATTTAGGAATTTCATAATTTCACCGATCTGCTCTTAACACAGAGCCCCCTCAAAATTAAAATATCGAGACACAAAAAGCACAAACATATTCATACCTGTAATCAAGAATGCTTTATTATATTACTGGGAAAATTACAAGAAAATCTTTAAGTATAAAAACGACGAAGTTGATCAATATTCCATGAATTTGGAATTTCCTCTTCCTCCTGAGTCATAAGCCTATAAGCCCCCGGTCTGGAAACCGATTTGACCACAAAGGGTCCTTCCCAGCACCGGTGACAACTTGTGGCTACTCTTGTTAGACTGGATCTTCCGAAGCACCAAATCTCCCACTTGAAATTCCCGCGTACGCACATTGCGATCATGATATCGACACAATTCCCGATGATACTTAGCCACTTGAATCAAAGCTTGATCTCTTAAATCTTCCACGGCAATCAACTCAATTTGACGTTGGCCTTCATATCTCTCTTCGTCATAATACCGCACTCTAGCCGACACCGTATTCACTTCGTGGGCAACATTGCTTCGGATCCATAGACCGGAGAAAAGGAGACTGTCCCGTAGCTCGACTAACATTTGTACGCAATCCCCATAATACCCAGGGTGTAACAACCCTAATAATAAAAGTGCATTTCTTGTCATTCATGATCATGGCATCATGTTGCATTTATGAAATTATTAAATTTCGTGTTAAGAATGCACATGAAATATCAATTTAACCTAAATTAAATTAAGTACTTAAAAATAATTTAAATAAAAGTAAATTATGGTGTTACCATTTTCTACTGATAAAACATAACAATAAAAGAATTATGAAATTGCTCTGAAATTATTTTGCTTTGTAAAAATATCTACAAGAAATAATTAAAGCTTTCCTTTTTAATTTAAACATGAATTTTTCATCCGAAAAATATTTGGAATTTGAACTTGGACTTAAAAGGAAAAGTGTTTGAAATAATTTCATTACTAACCCTGAATTTTTATAAAATTTGAGCTCGGGAAAGTGGTTTTTCAATTACGCAAAAGCCGGAGGGTGTTTTTGCAAAATTGCCAGGCCGGGCCCGGGCGCCAGCCTCTCTCTTCTCTCTTCTCTCTCAGCGCCGACCGCCGCCGTTCGAACCGCCTCCCGGCCGCGCGTCCACGCGCCCCCACCCACCACGCAGCTGCTCGCTTCACCTCTCCCGCCGGGATAAAGCCCGAGCCATCCCTATCCTTTCCCTCTCTCTCTTTCATTCTTCCCCACCCGACCGCCATTGACAGGAGCTCTCCGGTTCCACGCCGCCGGGCAGCTCCGACCCCTCCCCGTCCACGCCATCGCCACCACAAGCTCGCAACCACTCCGCGAAGCTTTTCAACACTTGCAATCGGGCTGAGTCGTTTTGCTCCGTCGAGGCGAGGTCATTTTCTTCAATGGCAGCTCACCTGTCGATCCTCCGCAGCGTTGCAAAATTCCTGAGCTGTGGTGAGCCACTAGTTCTTTTCTTTCTTTCCACCGATGCGCAAGGTGATGCTCGTCGTGTTTGGCAACTTAACCGCGAGCTTGTTCCTCGAGCCGTCGCGATTTCGTCATCTCCCGGAGCTCCGTCCGCCGCCGCCGCACCCTCCACGGTGAGCAACCACCTCCGGCCGTTGGCAAGCTCACCCAACCCTCCCACGTTGTTGCTCATGTGCCGTAGCAGCTTTCCATCCATTTTCCCCTAATTTTGGGCAATCACAGACAAGCTTTCCACGGTGCCGGAGCACCGCCGTGCTGGACCTCGCCGCCGGCGTGTCTCCGGTCAAGCTCATGCGAGCCCATCACCACTCCCGAGTTCGCCATGTCGTGTAGAGAATGTTAGTGGTCTCGGGACGAGCTTTAGGCCATCGACGGCCAACTCGGTGGCCGCACCGCCGTCTCTGGCCGCCGCGGTGGCGCCACACCGCGGGCCACACGCGCGAGATCGCGTGTGGCCACGTGGGGATTTCCTGCGGCCCAGCGTGTGGCACGTAACCCTTTTTGAATTTTGAAAATTCGTAGAAAATTAAATAAAAATCGGAAAAATGTGAAAGTAATTTTGTTAGACTCGGAAAAATATTCTCTACCTGTTTATGTAATAAAATATCTATGTTGAGTATTTTTTTTATTATTTCATAAGTATTAATTAATTACATTCTTTGGTTAATAGAAGTTATTATTTTATGCTAATTAAATATTTAATTTAAGAAAGGAATTTATTTAAATGAAGGAGATACTGTAGACGAAAGTAATTATGAAAAATGTTTTCCAAAATTAAAAAAAACACCGTCATTTTATGTGATCCAAATTTATTACTTTATGTATTATTGCATATCATTAATTAATTACTAACTATTAATTAATGAACGTGTCGATAAAATCATTGCACATCATATCAAGTACATTCATGCATGCATGGTTGTGATTCACGACGTATTGTTGCTCGACCTAGATCCCGACGTGATCGAGGTTCCGTCCGAGGTCGAGGCGAGGAGACGGGAACATCAACGTCGACCCGAACACCGAGGAAGCTAACACCGATGTGAATCAAGGCAAGCCCGGTGCATCCTACCTATGTTTTAAAATATTTTATTTTATCACGGTAGTAAGTTATATTTGTGCATTAGGTATTAGGGAATGATTGACACCCTAGATGCATGAGATAGGTCCCTTTATATTCTTGCTATACTTGGTACAGGTAGCTCAATAGAAGCTAGGCTTAATCCATAGTCGCAACGGTAGATGTCTTAGCTGATCTTAAAGCATGGAGGCTTTAAGTGTTTGAAGTGTTGTCGTTATCTTAAAGACAGTGTTAATGAAGTTGAGACTGGACGGGCCACGTAGGAGAAAGGGCAAGACGGAGTGAGGTCTTGCAAGGTGGTAGCCCCGTCCGAGTCGGTCAAGGACCGTACCGTTATCGGCTTAGTTGAACAAGTTTGAACGTACCGTACCTCATGCTTGGTGTCATGGGCCCAGCAAGGCTGATGTACCCTACCGCCCAAGAGATGTAGCGTAGCCAACTCTCTTTTGCTGGCTGTTAGTGAGAGGGCGATCGACGGGACGGAAATGGGTCGGCCACGGAGGAAGTCGTGGAGGCGCCATATTCTCGGGGAGTTTGGAAACGGCTAGTCTTCTGCCAGGTGCTAGCGGGAAAAGTTGTCGTATACGACCGAGTGTGGTGCGTATACGTCGTGTAGTCGGGTTTTGCCAGCTGGTATAAAAATCGATTCGAATTGTCTGTCCCTCGCAGTAATGAGTACCGCTTGTTTAGCTCGTCACATCGTAGTTAATCAAGCTGGAAGATGAGGATGAAAGATGAAAGAAATGTTGGACTAATCTTATCTTTTCTTGCAAACTTGATTGCAATAGTTGTAGACTGCAAACATTGATTCTAATAAACTTAATGTTGAGCTAAAACATTGAAAGTAAGGATCAACCATTACAATGAGCCATAGGGAATAACCCGAAAGCTTGGTTCACTAGAATCTGAAATTTCCGAATTTTCCATAGAGCAACCGGTAATATGATTGCATTAATCCTTGTGACTCAAAGCGTCGGCAACCACATTAGCTTTACCCGGATGGTAATGAATTTCCAACTCATAATCCTTGATTAATTCCAACCATCGACGTTGCCTCATATTCAACTCTTGTTGGGTGAAGATATATTTGAGACTCTTATGATCGGTGTAGAGATTGACAAGATTTCTAAGTAGATAATGCCTCCAAGTTTTCAAAGCAAGGACAACCGAGGCTAGCTCCAAATCATGGGTAGGGTAGTGTTGTTCATGCTTGCGAAGTTGACGGGACGCATAAGCAATGACACGACCTTCTTGCATTAGCACACATCCTAGACCGCTGCCGGACGCATCGCAATACACGTCAAACGGTTTGGTGATGTCGGCTTCTTGAGAGTTTGGAAGGCTTCTTCACATTCACGGCTCCATTTAAACTTAGCATCCTTTTCCAATAATTTTGTCATAGGCTTGGCTATGCTTGAAAAATTGGGAATGAATTTCCGATAATAACCGGCAAGACCGAGAAAACATCGAATTTGTCTCACCGATCTTGGGGACTTCCAAGTAAGCACTTCTTCCACTTTACTCGGGTCAATGGCAACACCTTTCGCGGATATGATGTGACCCAAGAAAGGAACTTGCTTTAACCAAAATTCACATTTGCTAAATTTGGTATATAATTGATAATCACGAAGCCGTTGGAGAACAATGCGAAGGTGTTCGGCATGCTCTTCGTCGGACTTCGAATAATTTAAGAATGTTGTTAATGAAGACCACGACAAACTTATCCAACTCGGGCATAAAGACCGAATTCATCAAGTACATGAAATGAGCCGGAGCATTTGTAAGCCCGAAAGACATGACGAGATATTCAAAGAGACCATACCGCGTAGAGAATGCAGCTTTTGGAATTTCTTCGGCTCGGATCTTGATTTGATGGTAGCCGGATCGGAGATCAATCTTAGAGAAGACCTTAGCACCAAGCCACCAACTAATTGATCAAAGAGGATATCAATCCGAGGGAACGAGTATTTTATTCTTGATAGTTACCGCATTGAGAGGGCGATAATCCACACATAGACGTAGCGTCTTGTCTTTCTTCTTCACAAAGAAAGCGGAACATCCCCACGGAGATGAACTAGGGCGGATATATCCTTTATCCATAAGCTCACTTAATTGTCCTTTTAACACCGCTAGCTCGTTGGGAGGCATCTTATACGGCCTACGAGAAATTGGTGTCGTACCGGATTGGAGCTCAATTTTAAACTCAACATCCCGATCGGGTGGCATGCCCGGTAAGTCACCCGGGAACACGTCGGGAAACTCACTTACCACGGGAATATCCTCAATCTTTTTTCCCTCAAGATGGTAGATTTTGGAGGTGGAGAATTTTGGATGGGGTAATCGGAGAATAGACAAACCATGGAGTGGTGAGTTTAGGTGAACTTCTCGGGAATCGAGGTGCAAAACGACTTTATGGAGTTTCATCCATCTCATACCTAGGATTATGTCTATTCCTTGCCCACTTAAAATTATGAGAGGAGGGGTATACTTTTCTCTCTAGGTTTAGTGGTACTTGTCTCAACTCTAGGTTTGTTTTTTTTTCCACCGGGTGATGTGATGATGTAGGGAATATCCAAAACGGTAGGAGTGAGTTGTAAGGTTTTTGCACATGCTTGACTAATGAAATCATGAGTTGCACCGGAATCAAAAAGAACCATAGTGGAGTGATTGTTGACCGAAAACATACCCGAAAGTACCGGTTCTCCCGCTTGAATCTCTTCGGCCGTGGTATAGTTGACTCGGCCATTCTTAGCATTTGCGGTGGAAGATTGGTTGCGGTTCCCATTTCCATTATTCCCATTGCTACTTTTGGAACCATTGTTGTTGTTGTTGTTGTTGCCGGGGTTACGTGTCGTAACACGACAATCCTTTGCAAAATGACCCGGACGTCCACAATTAAAGCACGAACCTTGAGGACCGGGTCTAGCACCTTGGTACTGCTGCTGCGGAGGGCGGAATGAAGTGGTATGCTGCTGGTTCCCACCGTGAGAATGGTGGTGCTGCTGCGGCACGAATTGGCGTGACCCCCTGTCGGCGGTAATGTGCCGGTGGTAACTTGAGCCAAACGATCTTGCAATTTCGGGCTTAGCCCCGAACGAAAGCAATCCTTTTTCTTGTCATCCGTGTCGGCATGATAGGATGCATACTGAGCCAAGTAGTTGATTCCGTGCATACTCTTGCACGGTTCCGGTACCTTGCTTCAAACCGAGGCATTCTTGCAACTTGCGCTTCATGAGACCGGCGGGAATGTGATGCGCGCGAAACGCGGTGCAAAAGTCCGGCCAATTCACTTGAGTACCGGCGGGAAGGGCGGCGGTGAAACTTGCCCACCATGCACTAGCGGAGCCACGGAGCTGTTGAGCCGCAAAGAGAACCTTTTGCTCCGATGTGCAATTGAGGAGAGCAAACTTCGACTCAATGATGCGGAGGAAGTTGTCCTCTTCCAAAGGATCGGTAGTAGCTTCACCAAACTTTGGCGGTTGAGTTGCCCAAAAGTCGGCATAGGTGGAATTTCTCGTCCCTTGGCCTTGTCGTTGATTAGCTTGACTTGTAAAGAATAAGCGGAACATCTCATTTTGGTTGGACACGAGTTGCTCCAACGGCGTGAGAGGTGGAGGGTTAGGTAGCTGCTCTTCCCTCCCACATTAACCACTGTCGGAAGCTTCACCACGACGGGTATTCACCATCTGTCACATATGAAAAATTTCCTCACGTTAGCTCATTAGAATAAGAGCTAAAATGGCAAAAAACGTAACATTTGACATACGGGATCAAAAATTTCGGATTGCATGTACGAAAGAAATATTGAGGAAATAAGCATAATGCATTGGCAACACACATATTCCACAGATTCCAACATAGCTAGCAACGTGATAGAAATTTTTGATACACGGGAAACCACAAATCCGATACAACACGGTCTTAGGTTACCAACACATGTGACCCATAAACAAACACAAATCTCGGAGAGCTTAATTAACAACAAGCGGATCCTTTCCATACACTGTTACATGCCTCACGAGATTGCAAATCCTACACACATAGAGCTACGACCACCGGTAGTGACAACTACTCGTCGTCATCGCCGTAGTAGTCGTCATCACGCCTCATGGGAGAGGGTGGTGCTCCGTCCTCGACATCGGAAGCATCCTCACTATCACTCATCTCCACGTCCTCCTCGGGTGGGATGATCTCAAGTGGCTCGGGAGGTCCACCATTAAGGATGGCGTGCAGGGCGTTGTTGGCGGCCTGGAGGTGCTCTATGGTAGCATTAATCTGCACGATGGTCGCTCGGGCGTTCCGGAGGTCTCCCTCCAAAGCATCCCTAGCGCCCTGAGTCTCCAAGAGGGTAACCTCCAACTCGTCCTTCTCCTCAAGAAGGGCGTCCATATGACCGGAGAGGATATAGTTCTCCTCATTCGCAGCGGTAAGGTGTGCCTCACGCTCGTCCAGCGTGGCCTGCAGAGCGGCGGCTCCCTCGCCTTCAAGGGCGAGGTTGGCGTCGTGGAGCTGCTCGAAGAAACTCCAACGCTCCGCCTCGCTATACTCGAGCTGCGCACGGAGGGTGTCCACCTCGGTAGTGCGCTCGGCGAGCTCGGTGGTGCGGGCAGCAAGCTCGACGGTGCGAGTAGTGACCTCGGCGCTGCGGGTGGTGAGGGCGGCCTGCAAGGCAGCACGCTCCTGCTCCAACTCTCGCGGTCCAACATGAGCTTGCCTGGGGCCATCTGTCGGAGAATTTTGAAACACAAGTCAAAACTCAATATCCGACAACAATACATGCTAATAAGTAAAGCATGAATGATGGAATGGCACAAACTTGCAGAAGAATGCAACAACACTTTTCGCACAAGACCTAACACCGTTCAGTTTTTCCTAGACAGATTTGACCCGTTCTGGAAACTCGACATTTTCTACTGTTTCTGGCAGAACTAAATTTTTAGTTTGTTACAAAAGTTTTAGAACATTTCTTAAGCTTTCCAACGTATTCTAGAACAGCTCAATCCGACTTGTCGTTTGAAAGTTATGACCGATCTACGACAGGGACAGAACCGGAGCTTTTTCTGGAAATCCAGAATAGCTCTCTGTAATGGGCAATTCTAGCTATGTTCCAGATTTTTACAGGACCTGGGACTAGAAAATTATTGTAGTGCATAACACAAGCTTTCCAGAAAGTCCTCATTCGCCTTATTTGGTTAAGTAATTTGGGAGTTATGCTCGTTTTCGTGAAAGTCACAAAGCTGCCACATTTTAGTTTTCAGTTTTCAACCTTTTCGTGATAATGAAGCTATGTGATCAAATTTTCATGATTGTTTCATTCAGATAAGTTCAGATGCATATTTTTGACATGATGAGATGATATGCAAGTATGATGGATGCTCAATATGTCGTTTCGTACGTCCTCACAAAAATTAAAAGACCGCGCCCGTCGATATGAATATCGGACAAGCACACCGGTGGCACACACACCTCTCACATGATACTATACGAATTAAAGCGTTGTTATGTACCTGCAAGAGACGGATTCCAGAAACAATACATCAAAATAAAAGAAACTACCAAAAACAAAGCACAATTCTACTCTTACGATCCATAGAAGGGATCGCCTCGCGGTATCGCCACGAGCCGGCATTGTCCCGTATTATTACTTCCACGAGCACGGAGGACTAATTTAAATTGCAAACATACCTTTGCCAAATCCGTAGATGCAAAGTATTTACACAATCATAACACGGGGTTAGTTTTGCCACCATTCTATATAGTCCTTATATTAGCCTTTCTAGCTAGACTCGTACCTCACCGTGACACAAAAACGGGTTTAAGATTTTTAGAATGAGTGTTAGCGAGACGCAAATCCCAAGTCGGCTCGATACCACGTGTCACACCCCTATCCCGAAAGATAGTTCAGTATGGTATGGATCGCCTTGGGAGATGATTGACGAAACGACCATACATAGCATCACATTAACAAACATACACGATTCGCAAGTTTACATAATTAAGTCTTGATTACAACATAGAGTTCCAAATAAAAGATACATTAGGTTCAAATTTAAGTTTACATAACCATGATCTTTGTTCAAAAGAAAGTGCGGAAGCGATTACATAACACGACGATACATAGATAGCTTATGTGAACCATGACGGCCTAGGCCACGGCTCACTCATCATGGGTCGGAGAGCTAGGAACCCATTCAATGGTCCACTCTTTGGGCTCTTCTCTATCCCACACAACCTTACCACAACAATCGCAAAACCCGGCTTGCGGGAATCCTGCAAAATACACATGTAGTGGTAAAGCCTGAGTATCTAGCATACTCAGTAAGTCTTACCCGATCAAATTGGCCATCTAAGACCGACACCTAGATGCATGGGGGCTTGACCGGTTTAACTTGGCATTTTTGCATAAAACGACACCTATGCTAATTAGGTTGGCACTTTTATGACCTAGCCAAATTAGTAGTGTTGTTGCATAAAGAAACTTTAGTGAGCATACTAGCAATACAAGAATTTGCAATACAAATTTATATCAATATAAAACAGCAAGGTTCTCATTCTCTTCCTCTCACTACACATTGTAAACTGCTCGAAACAAGTGGTACTCATTAACCGAGAGGAAACGGCGATAATTGTCGAATTATTAATTTCTGCAGAAAAGACCCAAATGCATGACATACGCATCATTTAAGAACACGTATGCCCACCGTTCGCGAGTTCATCATAAAGCAAAACACGGAGCCACCGACCCCGAGTACACGTCCCCCTTGCGACCGTTCAACAACGAGCCCAAGGCTTAACCCATGCACTCTCCAACGGTCCTCAACCCGTGTAACCACCGTGCCATACACATCACCTCCGGGTCGGTGAGATATCCGGCTCACTTTACAATTTACAAGCTACGTAGGTTTACCAATCCCCATAAGAAAGGTATGCAAGTGGTACATAACTCAAACTTGTTCGCGGAGCCACAATGGAGTGTTCTCAATTTTTATTCACTTCATCATGTTCTTTTTTTTTTTTTTTTTGAGACAATTCACTTCATCATGTTCGAAATTTAATCATAAGCCATAAGTGAGATTCCCCTTCTATCGTTGACTCCATAAGCATAGCATAGCATTCCTAACGAGGATATGACACATACTCTACACAGGACATATAGGAATTTATGCACGTGGATTTCCAAAGTAATTCCTAGAACTTAAATGCACAATCATCATCCTCAATATAGTGATAAAAGGAAATATTTCAAAATAATAGGAATGCACCGGGGCTTGCCTTGAGAGTGATCGAAGTTAGCACTAGCCTCACAAGTGTTTAGCGTTGCAATTGTCTCTTCCGGCGGGATCAATTCAACGTCGTCACCTAGAAGATGAAATGCAATGCATAAGTAAAAAGAATACAAGGTTGTTTAAAATGGTAACGCATGGGTGCTGTTTTGCATGAGTGCGTATGCGTATGTTTAGTAAAATTTAGCTTGGTGAACATTCTAGCATGCCCAATACATCAATTTGCTCTCCTTTAAATGAGTTAATTAAATTACCATGAGTAACTGAAACATGAACAAGCAATGGTGTTAAGCAAGAGTACAAGATTGCTATGAACAACTTAAATGTTCAGATTAATTTGGGGGCAAACTTTTAAACGCAGAGCGATGCAATTTAGGGTTAAGTGAAACCAATCATCATATGCGATGACGATTGCACTCTAAATCAAGAATTTGATTGCAAAATTAACACATACATGATTTTAACGAAAACTTCTTACCAATCCTGTCAAGATGGACTAAGTGACACAGTGGAAAATGAAATTTACATAAACATGCAAAAATATAACTTTTAGAAACATAAAACCATTTTTACTTGTGCTGAAATTAACCTTTTATTGAATTAATCTAGGGGCAGCAAAATTAATTAATTAGCCTGCTCACAATTTAACATGGGATTTTCTACATATGTACAGGACTAGGTGGAATATATTTACCAAGTTTCATGCCAAAATAATTTATACAGATTTAACTAAAAATTAAATACATAGAACGCGAAAAATGCCATAACTTGCAACATATGCAATAAAATGTAGATTTTCCAGTGCCATAAATTCAAGGGTGCCCATATGTAGGCTCTGACCGAGTGGCATTAAATTTGAATTTATATTTTTGATGTTATTACTTAAGGAGTTTTTGTCGATTGACTTTTGTCATTTTTGTAAAAATATGACAATGACCAGATCTGATGAGTTCATGTGACTTTTATGAACGTACAAGTTTTGTAGTTTCCAAAACATTTTAGTTTGTAATTTTTGGATTTTTAAATCGGGAGATATGATTTTTTCAAAATGCAACAAAGTTTGCGAAATTACGAAATGCCACTGGCAATTTTTAAACGATGCGGCGGCGCGGGCTCGGCGGGCGGTGGTCGTCGCCGGTGAGCTCGAGCGTGACAGCGCTCTAGGGCAGCTCATGCTCCCGGCTCGGCGGAAATGCGGCGCGCGGTGCGGGGATCACGTTAGTGGGGTCTGCCGGGACCCGCGACGGCCGGAGGCGGGCCGCGGCGAGCGGCGGCGCTCGCGGGGCTTCGGCGCGCTCGCACGTGCAGCGCAGAGGGAGACAGAGTGAGGGGCGGGGTCCGAGAGCACCACATGAGCACGGAGAGCAGCGGCGTGGGCTCGGGCGGCGTGGAGGTGGTCCCCGGAGGCGGCTCGACGGAGGGCGCGGACGACCGGCGGCGGCGCTCCCCTTCTTCTCCAAATTCCAGCGAGGTTACTGAGGGACAAGAGGAGCAGGTCAAATGGGAGCCAGAGAGTGGTCTTGCGCGTCACCTTGGCCAAGAAATGGAGGACGAGGGCTTGCCTAGACCGAGCTAGGGGCGGTGGCGGCCATGGCGGTCACGGCGGACGGCGGCAGCTTTTCCTCCGATTCCCGCGCCGGTGTGGGGGGAGAGAGCAGGGCAGGGGCATGGGGAGGTGCAAAGGGAGGTGCTGGAGCGAATGGAAGCGGAGTTGGGATGGTTCTTTGGCTCCCGTGCCATTTTCTAGGGGCGGAGAGGGACGGACGGCGGGGGTGGTCGCGGCGGGGGGCTTGCCTTCGATTCCGGCCGGCCGGGGTTGGGCGGCGGGTACAGATGTGGTTGGGAGCTGGCAGGGGCTGCGTGGTGAGGTGACAGGGCAGGGCGCGTGCGGTGGTAGGCGTGGGAAGCGGCGGACCTACGAGCGCAGCCGCCATTGACCGGCGGTCCTCGTAGCTCGAGCTCAAATTTTGAAATTTGAATCTGGTTTGATGAATTTTGCCAAACACGATGGTTCTGTTGCTCCAAAAATTAAAACAAAAATATGAGGAGCTTCAGCATGAGCTGCTGTAATTTTCCTATTTGAGTTTGAAGTTCTAAATCTGCCTCCAAAAATTCATAGAAAATTCACAAACAGGCAAGTTTCAAATTTGAATTTGAATTTTTTGAGCTTTTGAAACTTTGCCCAACAATTTTGTAAAAATGCTGTAAATTCATCATTTTGCATGAGCAATGAAATGGTGCAAAAATATGTGGGTGGTATTTTTATAATTGTTTGCATTTCTCTTAGGGTTAGGGTAGGGTTAGGGTTTAACCCTAGGTTTGTCCTTTTTCTTTTAATGTTTCATTTTTCCTTTTTCTTGTTTTTCTTTTGTAGGATTAGCATTAGGGTTTGCTTAGTGACGTCATTAGGGTTTTAATTAGGTGTTTAAGTCCTAATCGTGACATGGGATGTCACACAGTTGGATCCGAGAGGAACATTCTCGATCGGTTCGGAAACGGTTCCAATGAGTGAATTTTTTAACTCATTAAACCGGTCTTTAGTTGTATTTGGGTGAGCACCTTCTCCGATGAAGTTGAAATCGCAGTCTTCGACCCGAGTCCAAGACTGGATTATAGCAGCAATGTGTCCTCCCCTTGATGCGTCAACCATCTTAGAGTGCTCTCCGATCCTCCTCGGGACGGTCCGGATAGTCTGTTTCAAAATCCAATTCATTTTGGTCGATGGGTTGACCTCCGTTTAGATACTCAAGCGCCCGCATACTGCCTGCAGCGAGTTCTGAAGAAGGCAAAAATATAAGAAAAGGTTATCGGTGCGGATTGGTATTAAAGAGGAGTTTCTTAAATGGAAATAGGAAAGAAGCAACTTACGTCTATGCCTAACCTCGTCCTAAATCTGCCTTTGATGTTGACATTAGATTCCCTCGGCTTGGTCTCGATCTTCGGCAGACGCTGAATCTCATGCTCTCTTGCTTTGAGGGCAAGTCAGGCGGACTCATGAGCAGTCCTTAGAGCGCTTCTAAAAGAGCTTGTTCTTGAGTAGCTGCTTTCTCTCAAAGAATTTCCTTCGCCTTTTTATGAGTGGCAACAAGATCTTCGAGTGCTTGGAGCAAAACAAGACCGATCGGAAGGATACGAAGTTAATTACGGAATGTGACATTAAGATTAAAAGCTTACTTTGGATTTCTTTTCGGAATTTGATGATCTCTTGCCGGTGTTCCTCCATCATTCGATGAGTATTCAATAGATTTGCTTCCCTCTTTAGCAGATCATCTTCCTTGGACTTGAGACTGGCGGTCCGAGACTCAAGTTCGACCCAACCGCTCTTGATTCGATAAAGTTCTTTCTCTAGACGAGCGATGATTGCACTCTTGGCCTCGGAGTTTTTAAGAAGAACCTAGAAGGTAGAAGAAGCAAAGAGTCGGATTATAATGAGAAGAAATTAAGAAAGGAATAGAAGAGGCAAGCAAACATACCTGCCGGATTCGGAGAAATTCTTTACGACCACTTCCTCTTGAAGGGAATCCCATTGAGCTGTAGCTGTGAATTTCCCGGCTCCGCTCGTGCTATCGACTTCCACGTCTCCTACGACCATCCCGACCGGTCCGGGTCCCCCCGGAGCTTTACGTGTGGTCCTAGCCCGGCGAGGAATTTCCTCGATCCGGACCGGTCCTAGCGGGAGTTCGGGTGCAGCCTGGAACAGAGTAGCTTGAGGGGGAAGTCACTTACGGATGTGACATCAACGTCAATAACGACCCGCTCTTCGACCGCCTCGGAGGATGGTTCCGTGGAAGAGGCAACAGGGATTTCCTTTGCGGATGTTGCGGTCTTGACTTCATAAGCCTTTTCGAGTGATAGGGGCTGAAGGAGCGAGAGATGGAGGATACGCCACCGGTCGGGGCGGGGGTAGAAGGCTTGTTCCTCGGCAAGCTAGCTATACTAGCTTGGAGATTGGAAGGAATTCTGCGGAAGAATTGAATATATTACAGGACTTGGATGAAAGTAACTAAGAATGTAGGTGTATTACGGAAGACTTACGAAGTGGCCTTTTTGAAGCCGAAGGAGGTCTTGCTCTTTTTGGGGGTCCCCGGGTATCCCCGCTTGAATCCTCTGCACTCCTTTTTGCCGCTGGTTGGACTTGCGGCGCGGGGAGGGATCCTCCTGTAGCACTTCCTAAAGAACCGATCCGAGTGCCATACCGGGACTTCTTGGGAATGTTTGCAAGAACCCGTTAATTGGGAGGCTTCCTGATAGGGCTGAGCGTTCGGTTTATGCGGTTATTACGGTTCGGTTTATGCGGTTATTACGGTTCGGTTATTTCGGTCTCGTGAAAATTCGGTTTTAACAAAACTGAAAACCAAAATTCTTTATAGAAAATTCAAAACCGGACCTAATTAACCAAAATATTTCAGTTCGGTTTTTGGTTTTAACCTAAAATTGAAAACTAACACTAGTTCATATAAAACTTTCAAGATATTAATTAGAAAAAAATACAAATATGGTAGTAACAAATCAAATAAGTCATAAATACTAATATATGTGATGTTGAGTGGTAATGAAATCTTTGTAGACTAATCTTTCTTCTAGATAATTGGCAATTACACACGTAACAAAATAAACAAATAGTTTCAAAAGTATGATATAAAAGAAGTTCGGTTATTTTGGTAAATTCGGGTTTGCAATATTAAAAACCTAAATAATTTCGGTTAACCTAATTACTCAATTTTAGTAACCGAAATATATTTCGGTTAACCGAATAAAGTAAAATATCGGTTATATCAGTTTGGTGTTCGGGTTTCAGATTTTTTGCCCGAGTCCTACTTCCCGAGACCCCCGATGAGCAGCTTCGAACGCGGCAAGAGTAGCTTGACGATCTCTCTCGACGGCCTCTTGCTCTTTGCGCCGGTCTTCAAGTTTCGCACTTCCGTACGAGTGTCACCTGGTACGAAAGCGGGGATTGCCGTCGATTTGACTATGGTCGGTGAAGTAGTACGTTTTCTCGTACTTAGGGCTTGGACCACCTTTCTAGACCTAGAAATTTTTGGAGCTACCCCGTCGGTAGAGGGAATGACCGGTCCGATGCCCGTGACTCGGAGTGGGGGAGGCGGATCGGCTTGAACAACAAGAGGAGCGGTATTGGCTTCATAATCTTCTCCCCAAGGATGACTTCGTAGTTGTCCATCTTCTGCATTGAATAGCAATATATGAATAATAGAATGACGACCAAAAATACTGGAACTCAAGAAGGAGGAGAATACTTACAGGGTCTCGAGGATTTGACATACTGAATGCCGGACCCACTCTCCGGCATCCTGTTAAGTCCTACTTAGGTCGGAGCATCTTCTTTATGCTCTTCTCTAATCGCTTTACATCGGGAAGAGGTGTTCCATCCAATGGATTAGTGACATCTTCATTGAAGGACCGTGTCTGGATGCTCCTGCCTTTTCAATGGTTGAACTCCTCGAAAAATGAACCTCCAAAGAACCGTCTTGGCGGTGCGCCTTTGATTTCCTTTAGATGTTTGATACTTGCTAGGAGAGCAAAGATTTCTTCATCTTCTTTAAGTTTGTCCATGCTATCTTGGGAAGGCAAAATTTTGGCTACTTGGGCATTGAAAGGGGGAAGCGCGGGTTGGGGATTGTCACGGAAAAACCACCCGTTTTTCCAGGTGAGACAAACTTTTGTTCAAAGATAGGGAGAAGTACTCATCGGTGCTCCAAGCATTGTATTCCCACCCCACCTACCGTAACTTGACGGTCCGATGAAGGAAGTGGACGGATCTGGAAAAGGTACTGGAAAAGCTTAAAATGGGGGCGGATTCCAAGGAAAGCTTCACACGGATGAATGAAAAATGTCATCCGAAGGATGGAGTTCGGATTTAGATTTAACAACTCCCATCCGCAGAAAAAGAGCGAGTCCTCCGAAGACGGAGCAGCAAGGAAGATCAAGGCCACGGAGGAAGAATGATTTGAAAACTAGCTGCTGGGACTCCTCTATTCCCCATGGGATTTGGCCGGGAGTGGGGCGCTCCAATTTAGAATGGGTTGTGAGGGAGGATACCCATCGAGAACCGCCTCATTAAGAGATGTCTCGGTAATCTTGCTACTACCCAAATCCTGTATGCCAAAAGGAAGTTGGCTGCGAGGAACATCGGATGAGGAAGAAGGATTGGAGGCAGATTTCTTCTTGCCCATCTTGAAGGATGGAAACAGGAAATCGGAGGTTGATTTATGCGGAAAGAAACAAATATGCTCGCGATGTCCGAAGAACAAGGAGATATGGTGGGCGCGTGTGGAGTTTCGAGAATGAGTTGGACCTAGGTCGACCCTTCGGTTTCTTTTATAGGTACCCGAGCTGGGCTCAGGGTTGAGAAAGTTATTGGGCCGTTTTTACAGCCCAATGAAATTAGCATTAAAGATTTGTGGCTTGATTGTACAATTATGACCTAACGGTCATAAGGATATTAAAGATTTATGGTTTGATTGTGCAATTATGACCTACCGGTCATAAGGATAAGTCACCATGATTATTAAGATCGTGAGAGATGTTACGTGAATAAAAAAGCGGTCTGAAATATGAACTTTTCAGATACTTGGATTAATATAGTGTCAAATTTCATTATTTGGCGGTATGAAAGAGTTAGATCGAAGATAATTTTGATCTTGCCTAACTCAATTTTAATGGATGCCTTAGGCTATGGGTGTTAATCATCCGGCTGATTATAGGTCTTGGAGACTCGAGTCGATGTGAGAATATAGGGAACAAACTGGTCCGATCAACTAGGATTTTGCTTCTTAGTTAAAATTAACTAAGTACATTAAAGTTAAGACTGATTTAAGCGGTCCGTAACATCAATATGGGAATGAATCTTTAAGGGATATGCGGCATGACTGGTTCGACCGGTCCGAAAATATGATATTGGTAGGAATTGCTTGAGAGGAATGTGATTTGATGGGAAATGATAAAGCATAGTCTCTCAAGAAAAACTCTTGCATTATTTGCAATCCTCAAATGATACAGGAGTTCGGGGCTATACCTAATTAGGTGCACCTGACCGGTGCACCGTGTTCAAGAACGAGTATACGAGAGATCTCGAGAAGTGGAAAATAATGGAAATTGAAAGAATCGGTTTGTAGAAATTAAATATTGAAAGAAATAATGAAGAATCAACTAGTGGACTCTTGCATTATTTGAAAGGAGTCAACTAGTGGACTCTTGCATTATTTGAAAGGAGTTCAAATGATCCGAGAGTCGGGGCTATACCCAATTGGGTGCACCTAGTTGGCGCACCAGCTTTTATTTTTGCACACCTAATTAGGTGGTATGGAGGACAAAATACCAATTTTTTTGGCTTTTTGAAGCATCTTGAAGAAAGAAGAAGTATTGCTAAAGATTAGAGTTCTATTTAATTGTACCGTGGAATCAAACCAACATGCGGAAGACTGGTCGGCCTTATTCAAGGTCAAATCAAAAATTACTCGGGAGCTGCTTGTCGTACACTTACCTAACGGGTATACAAATGATAAAGGAATGGATAATTAGAGATACGGTGACAACTCAATGAAGATAAGACCGGCTGAGAGGGCCGACGAGTGGTCCACGACCAGTATGGAATAACAAAAGATTTTATATGCCGGTATGGAAATAAGGCGGGCATCAAGACCGACATATAATGACTTGAGCAACAAGTAATGGAGCAATTCGTAGTCCGATAGGACTCTGAATTAATATGGGAAGCTTAGAGATAGAGTTTCGAATGTGTAATCCATGTAATCGACTAGGACTCGCATGTAACTCTAGCTCCCCGGATATATAAGGCGGAGCAGGGACCCCCGAAAAAGCTATGAGAACTTGCAATTAGCAATCTGCTAAAGGCAATACATAACATACAAGACGTAGGGTATTACTCTCGATTCGAGGGGCTCGAACCTGTCTAAAATCACATGTTCCTGTGTGTTTCGTGTGTTGCACCATCGAATTCCACGCTCGTGAGGAACCATGTAGTACTAGTGCCGAGTTTAAGACTCGACGGTGCGTAATCGAGAAGCTATTGGACAAGTTGCCAAGTGGGCTATAGAACTTGGACAGTATGAGATTACTTTTTCTTCATGCATGGTTATTAAAGGACAGGCTTTGGCTGACTTTATTACTGAATGGCTTGAGACACAATTGCCACAAGCAATTCAGAATTTGGAGTATTGGGAGATGTATTTTGATGGGTCCTTGCAGCTTTCAGGTGCGGGGGCTGGAGTTGTGCTTCTCACTCCACAGAAAGAACCATTGAGATACGTATTACGGATGCATTTTCGTGCTTCAAACAATACTGCAGAGTATGAGGCCTTGCTTCATGGACTTCGGGTAGCTATTTCGCTAGGAATTAAGCGATTGGATATATATGGAGATTCGATGCTTGTGATCAGTCAAGTTAACAAAGTATGAGATGCTCATGATGATCATATGACAGCTTTCCACCAAGAGGTAAGGAAGCTTGAAGACAAGTTTGATGGTCTGCGCTTCTCTCATATATTGCATGGAAATAATTATGCTGCCGATGAGTTAGCCGGATTAGGATCTTCAAGTTTTAAATAAACTATCTATTAAGATGGATCACAAAGCTGTTATTAAGGAGATAGAGACCACGAGGTGCAGTATTGGATGCGAAGACCGGGGAGGCGGTCTTACAGCATGAGGTTGGCCAAGGGGCTCGAGACGGATTACGAGGCGGGAGAAGCGGAGCAGTACACGAGGTTATGATTATCGATTCTGATTGGCGTACTCCGTACCTTGAAATATGCAATCTAGTAAAACTACGGAAGATAAAGTCGAGCAGCAAAGACTGGAGGTTCAAGGAAGGAGTTACTTGATTATTGAGGGAGAACTTTATCGACGTGGAGTCAACATCTTGATGAAGTGTGTATCTGTTTACGATGGCATTCAATTGCTAGAAGAAATTCACAAGGGGATCTGTGGCAATCACGCTTCATCAAAGACTTTGGTTGGGAAAGTGTTTCGACGGGGTTTTATTGGCCTACAGCTACGAGATGATGCACATACGGTAGTTAAAAATTGCCAGGTATGTCAATTCTTAGCTCGACAACCTCATACTCCAGCTCATGAATTGCATATGATTCCAATGACTTGGCCTTTTTCGACTTGGGGGCTGGATATTGTCGGACCATTCAAGAAAGCTCCAGGAGGGTTTACTCATATTTTTGTGACAATTGATAAATTTTCTAAATGGATTGAAGCTGAAGTCTGTTACTAGTACGACCACTGCTCGAGCAATCAAGTTTTTACAGAATATCTTTGTCCGTTTCGGCGTTCCGCATAGTATAATTACCGATAACGGGCCTCGGTTCACCTCGAGAATTCTTCAAGGACTACACTGAAAGTTTGGGAGTCAAGATACATTATGCTTCGGTTTCACATCCGCAGAGCAATGGCCAAGTTGAGCGTGCCAATGGTATGATTTTAACCGGTCTTAATCCCAGAATTTTTACCGCTTAAAGCCATATGCTTGGAAAGTGGATTAAAGAATTGCCCTGTGTGACATCCCTTCCGGGACACCCAGGAGTCGGTACGAGGGGACACTCGACGAAGCGAGTTACAACAGTTCATCATTTCATACAAGCTAGAATATATACATCATGGTATAATACAACCAGGTTTTCGAAATACAAACATCGTATAGCGGAAGCATAAACATTATTGAAGTTTAAACACTACGAGTATTATAGCGGAACTTGGTCTTTGTACAACAAAATACTACTAAAATGTTTGTCGTGATGTACTGAGCCCGTCGTACACCACGGTCCTGCTCCTTCACGGTGTCGGGATCCGTTCCCATTGGAGGGAACCTCCCTCGGGACACTCGCTCCTCTTCCGGAAACTACCGTATAAGTCGTGGAAGTACGATCGATGTCCTGAAAGATAACGAACAAACCCCGAGTATTCTAATACTCGGCAAAGATCGACTCCGTCAACGAGGCACGCTAAGGCCGACGCCTAGTATGCAAAGGCTTTTTGGCTGTGGAGTTGACTCACTTGCGAAAACAGCACTAATATCTAGCTCTTATTCCTACCCTTCGTGAGGAAATTACTGAGGCACAAAAGAAGGATGAAGGGATGGAATTTATTCGGCAAAAGATAGAAAAAGATGAGGCTACATGTTTCCGACAAGATGTCGATGGTGTATTATGGTTCAACCAACATCTCGTTGTTCGAAGAATATGGAATTCCGGAAGAAAATCATGGATGAGACACACTTATCTAAATATTCCATTCACCCCGAGTAGCAAAAAAATGTATCGCCGCCTAAGAGAAAAGTTTTGGTGGACACGCATGAAACGTGAGATTGCACGAGTATGTGACCGAGTGTGATACCTATCAACGAGTGAAAGCCAACCACTTGAGAAAAGCCGGATTATTGAACCCATTGAAAATCCCCGTTTGGAAGTGGGTGGACATTGCTATGGATTTTATCGTTGGATTGCCTCTCACATCAAAGAAGCATGATTCAATTTGGGTTATTGTGGATAGATTAACTAAATCCACATATTTCATTCCCGTCCATACTACCTACAATACCAAGAAGTATGCCGAGTTATACATCTCAAGAGTGTTATGTTTGCATGGAGTATCCAAAACCATTGTTTCCGATCGAGGTCCGCAATTTGTATCTCGCTTTTGGAAGCAATTGCATTCTTGTCTTGGTACCACTCTCATTAGAAGCTCCGCTTATCACCCTCAAACGGATGGACAAAACGAAAGGTTAAATCAATATTTGGAGGATATCTTGAGGGCATGTGCTATGGAAAATCGAGGAAATTGGGATGATTGCCTTCCATTCGCCGAGTTCTCGTACAACAATAGCTATCACGAGAGTTCGGGAATGTCACCATTTGAAGCATTGTATGGTCACTCTTGTCGTACACCTTTGAATTGGTCGAAAGCGGGTGAAAGAAGTAATTTTGGTCCCGATCTTGTCACTCAAGCCGAAGAAAAGGTCCGACAAATCCAAGCCAACATGAAAGCCGCACAATCTCGCCAAGTTAGCTACGCTAACAAGAGGAGACGCTCGTTGGAATTTGAGAAGGGAGATCATGTTTACCTTTGTGTCTCTCTCGAATAAGGGCGTATCTCGGTTTGGAATTAAAGAAAAATTAGCACCCCGCTATATCGAACCCTATTGCTTACCAATTGCAACTACCGGAAAGTCTTGCTCGTGTGCACAATGTGTTCCATGTCTCGCAACTCAAGAAATGCTTGAAACCTCCGAGAGATGTGGTCATTTCGACACCGAGCAACTAGAAGAAGATCTCTCCTACCCCGAATACCCCGTCCGGATTATCGATCAAAGCGACCGGGTAACTCGCAATCGCACCATCACCTTCCGTAAAGTACAATGGAGTAATCACACCGAAGAAGAAGCAACTTGGGAACTAGAGGATTTTCTAGAGAAGAATTTTCCCGAGTTCCTCGCGTCACACAAATCGGTAAATTCTCACACGATAGCGATTCTCGGGACGAGAATTTCTTTAAGGGGAGGGCTGTGACATCCCATGTCACGATTAGGACTTAAGCACCTAATTAAAACCCTAATGACGTCACTAACCAAACCCTAATGCTAATCCTACAAAAGAAAAACAAGAAAAAGGACAAACCTAGGGTTAAACCCTAACCCTACCCTAACCCTAAGAGAAATGCAAAAAATTATAAAAATACCACCCACATATTTTTGCACCATTTCATTGCTCATGCAAAATGACGAATTTACAGCATTTTTACAAAATTGTTGGACAATGTTTCGAAAGCTCAAAAAATTCAAATTCAAATTTGAAACTTGCCGGTTTGTGAATTTTCTATGAATTTTTGGAGGCATATTTAGAACATCAAACTCAAATAGGAAAATTAGAGCATCTCATGCTGAAGCTCCTCATATTTGTGTTTTAATTTTTGGAGCACCAGAACCATCGTGTTTCGCAAAATTTATCAAACCAGATTCAAATTTGAAAATTTGAGCTCGAGCTACGAGGACCGCCGGACAATGGCGCTGCGCCCGCCGGTCCGCCGCCTCCCGCGCCTGCCACCGCACGCGCCCTGCCCTGTCACCTCACCACGCAGCCCCTGCCAGCTCCCAACCACATCCGTACCCGCCGCCCAACCCCGGCCGGCCGGAATTGAAGGCGAGCCCCCTCGTCGAGTATTAAACTCGGCATTAGTACTACCCGGTCCCTCACGAGCGTGGAATTCGATGGTGCAACACACGGAACACACAGGAACACGCGATTTTAGATAGGTTCGGGCCCCTCGGATCGAGAGTAATACCCTACGTCCTGTATGTTATGTATTGCCTTTAGCGATTTGCTAATTGCCGGATCTCGGAGAGTTTTCGGGGGTCCCTGCTCCGCCTTATATATCCGAGGGAGCTAGGGTTAGATGCGAGTCTTAGTCGATTACATGAATTACATATATGGTGTTCTATTTCTAACTTTCTTTATTGATTCGAGTCCTAATCGGACTACGAATTGTTCAATAACTTGCTCCTCAAGTCATTGCCCACCGGTCTTAGTATCCGCCTTGTTTCCATACCGGTATACAGGATCTTCGTTATCCCGGACCGGTCAAGGACCGATCTGTTGCCTATCGCTATCATATTTATCTTCTTAATTTGCCACCATGTCTCTGCGTATCCATTCCTTCATCATCTCGTATACCCATAAGGCAAGTGTACGACACCCCCGTCGCGACCACCCCTGCCGTTCGTCCCTCTCCGCCCCTAGAAAATGGGACGGGAGCCAAAGAACCATCCCAACTCCGCTTCCATTCGCTCCAGCACCTCCCTCTGCACCTCCCCGTGCCCCTGCCCTGCTCTCTCCCCCTCACCGGCGCGGGAATCGGAGGAAAAGCCGTCGCCGCCCGCCGTGACCGCCACCGCCCCTAGCTCGGTCCGGGCAAGCCCTTGTCCTCCATTTCTTGGCCAAGGTGACGCGCAAGACCACTCTCCGGCTCCCATTTGACCTCCTCCTCTTGTCCCTCGGTAACCTCGCCGGAATTTGGTCAAGAAGGGGAGCGCCGCCGCCCGTCGTCCGCGCCCTCCGTCGAGCCGCCTCCACGAACCACCTCCACGCCGCCCGAGCCCACGCCGCTTCTCTCCGTGCTCGGGTGGTGCTCTCGGACCCCGCCCCTCACTCTCTCTCCCTCTCGCGCTGCACGCGCGAGCGCGTCGAAGCCTCGCGAGTGCCGCCGCTCGCCGTGGCCCGCCTCCGACCGTCGCGGGTCCCCGCGGACCCCACTAACATGATCCCCGCACCGCGCGCCACATTTCTGCCAAAGTCGGGAGCATGAGCTGCCCTAGAGCGCTGCCACGCTCGAGCTCGCCGGCGACGACCACCGCCGCCACGAGCCCGCGCCGCTGCATCTGTTTAAAAATTGCCCAGTGGCATTTTTGTAATTTCCACAAACTTTGTTCCAGTTTGAAAAATTTATATCTCCCGATTTAAAAATCTAAAAATTGCAAACTAAAATGTTTTGGAAACTACAAAACTTGTAGTTTCATAAAAGTAACATGAACTCGTCGGATCTGGTCATTGTCATATATTTACAAAAACTCAATTAAGTCATAACTTTAAAAATATAAATCCAAATTTAATTCCACTTGGTCGAGCCTATATATGGGCACCCTTGAATTTCTGGCACTGGGAAATCTACATTCATTGCATATTTTTCAAGTTATTGCATTTTTCGCGTTCTCTGTATTTAATTTTTAATTAAATCTGTATAAATTATTTTTGGCATGAAACTTGGTAAATTTGTTCCTCCTAGTCTTGTACATTTTTAGAAAATCCCATGTTAAATTGTGAGCATGGTAAGTAATTATTTTTGCTGCCCCTAGATTAATTCAATAAAAGGTTAATTTCAGCACAAGTAAAAATGGTATTATGTTTCTAAAAGTTATATTTTTGCATGTTTATGTAAATTTCACTTTCCACTATGTCACTTAGTCCATCTTGACAGGATTCGTAAGAAGTTTTCGTTAAAATCATGTATGTGTTAATTTTGCAATCAAATTCTTGATTTAGAGTGCAATCGTCATCGCATGTGATGATTGGTTTCACTTAACCCTAAATTGCATCACTCCGCGTTTAAAAGTTTGCTCCCCAAATAAATCTGAACATTTAAGTTGTTCACAGCAATCTTGTACTCTTGCTTAACACCATTGCTTGTTCATGTTACGAGTTACTCATGGTAATTTAATTAACTCATTTAAAGGACAACAAATTGATGTATTGGGCATGCTAGAATGTTCACCAAGCTAAATTTTACTAAACATACGCATACGCACTCATGCAAAACAGCACCCATGCGTTACCATTTTCATCAACCTTGTATTCTTTGTACTTATGCATTGCATTTCATCTTCTAGGTGACGACGTTGAATTGATCCCGCCGGAAGAGACAATTGCAACGCTCAACGCTTGTGAGGCTAATGCTAACTTCGATCACTCTCAAGGCAAGCCCGGTGCATTCCTATTATTTTGAAATATTTCCTTTTATCACTATATTGAGGATGATGATTGTGCATTTAAGTTCTAGGAATTGCTTTAGAAATCCACGTGCATAAATTCCTATATGTCCTGTGTAGACTATCTGTCATATCCTCGTTAGGAATGCTATGCTATGCTTATGGAGTCAACGATAGAAGGGGAATCTCACTTATGGCTTATGATTAAATTTCGAACATGATGAAGTGAATAAAAATTGAGAACACCCCATTGTGGCTCCGCGAACAAGTTTGAGTTGTGTACCACTTGCATACCTTTCTTATGGGGATTGCTAAACCTACGTAGCTTGTAAATTGTAAAGTGAGCCGGATATCTCACCAACCCGGAGGTGATGTGTATGACACGGTGGTTACACGGGTTGAGGACCGTTGGAGAGTGCACGGGTTAAGCCTTGGCACGTTGTTGAACGGTCGCAAGGGGGACGTGTACTCGGGGTCGGTGGCCCCGTGTTTTGCTTTATGATGAACTCACGAACGGTGGCCATAAGTGTTCTTAAATGATGGTATGTCGTGCATTTGGGTCTTTTCTGCAGAAATTAATAATTCGATAATTATAGCCGTTTCCTCTCGGTTAATGAGTACCACTTGTTTCGAGCAGTTTACAATGTGTAGTAAGGGGAAGAGAATGAGAAGCTTGCTATTTTATATTGATATAAATTTGTATTGCAAATTCTTGTATTGCTAGTATGCTCACTAAAGTTTCTTTATGCAACAACACTACTAATTTGGCTAGGTCATAAAAGTGCCAACCTAATTAGCATAGGTGTCGTTTTATGCAAAAATGCCAAGTTAAACCTGTCAAGCCCCCATGCATCTAGGTGTCGGTCTTAGATGGCCAATTTGACGGGTAAGACTTGCGGAGTATGCTAGATACTCGGGCTTTGCCACTACATGTGTATTTTGCGGGATTCCCGCAAGTCGGGTTTTGCGATTGTTGTGGTAAGGTTGTGTGGGATGGGGAAGAGCCCGAAGAGTGGACCATTGAATGGGTTCCTAGCTCTCCGACCCATGATGAGTGAGCCGTGGCCTAGGCCGTCATGGTTCACATAAGCTATCTATGTATCGTCGTGTTATGTAATCGCTTCCGCACTTTCTTTCGAACAAAGATCATGGTTATGTAAACTTAAATTCGAACCTAATGTATCTTTTATTTGGAACTCTATGTTGTAATCAAGACTTAATTATGTAAACTTGCAAATCGTGTATGTTTGTTAATGTGATGCTATGTATGGTTGCATCGTCAATCATCTCCCAAGGCGATCCGTACAACACTTAACTATCTTTCGGGATAGGGGAACAAACGGGTGTCCCTCTAAATGAAGCTACGACATTCCCCGCTCCGGATCAAGATGCTCAAGATGCAGCGGCCGCCTCTAGACAAACAATAGAAGATGAATTCAAAGATGTTGACGTAGATTTATTGCTTTCTTCTTCCGGCTCGAAGGCACGATTGATGATAGATCGGTAGAAGATCCTAAGACCGGCGATATTGGTGATTCCAGCGAGTCCTGCCCAGTGAGTCGTCTATCATAAGACCAGTCTTTTATCTACTGAACAAACAATTTTATCATAGTACTTTGTAATTTAAATTATTATCCTTTTAATCGCGATGAAGTTTTAATGTCTTCTCTTTCCTTTTAATACCGGTACCAAAAATTCACCATCTTATTCCTACTAGTTGAATTCTATATCTAAGCAATGATGGTGTTTCAGCTTGAACTAGCTATGATTGAATACTGGCTCTAATCAGCACAGATCGCAATACATAGCAGTAGCTTACTTTAACAAGATCATGCGACATAGAAAAAACAACCAGTCTTTAAGGTTTAAGATCACGTAATATCACAGACTCGCTCTTAAAATAGCAGCCTACGGACCAGTATTCAAAAGAGATGCTAAAAATTTTCCCTTCCTAAATATGCCAATCGAAGCTGAAAACGACGACTATCAATCTCGAAGACTGCTCTTAATATAACAGCTCTTTGAGCAACTGACTAGTTCTAATATTTAGGAATATCATAATACTACGGATCGCTCTTAATACAGCAGCCCCACGACTCGATAAGTTAATTCAAGATTAAAATATCGAGACACAAAAAATGCGAACACGTTCAAATTAGACATAAAGAATACTTTATTATATTATGGAAGAAATTACAAGAAAATCTTTAAGTATAAAATCGACGAAGCTGATCAATATTCCAAGAATTTGGAATTTCCTCTTCTTCCAGGGTCATAAGCCTATAAGCCCCTGGTCCTGGAAACCGATTTAACCGAGAAAAGGTCCTTCCCAGATCGGCGACAACTTATGCCTATTCTTATTAGATCGAATCTTCCAAAAAACCAAGTCTCCTACTTGAAATTCCCGCGTGCGCTCATTGCGATCATGATATCGACGCAGCCCCCGATGATATTTAGCTGCTTGAATCAAGGCTTGATCTCGTAATCGTTCAGTGGCAACCAACTCAACCTAACGCTGGTCTTCATACTTCTCTTCAACATAGTACCGCACTCTAGCCGACACCATATTCACTTCTATAGGCAACATGGCTTCGGATCCATACACCGGAGAAAAAGGAGATTGTCCTGTAGCCCGGCTAACATTGGTACGTAATCCCTAAAGCACCCAAGGCAACTCCTTAACCCACTTTCCCGCATATGGCTTCAAGCGATAAAAAATTCTAGGTTTAAGACCTGTTAAAATCATTCCATTGGCTCGCTCCACTTGTCCATTACTCGCGGATGTGAAACCGAGGCATAATGTATCTTAATTCCCAAACTTTCAAGCATAACCCTTGAAAAACTCTGAAGTGAATTGAATCCCGTTGTCGGTAATGATACTATGCGGGACTCCAAAACGCACAAAGATATTCTCGTAAAAACTTGATCGCCCGAAGCGGTGGTCGTACTGGTGACGGCTTCTCCTTCAATCCACTTGGAGAATTTATCAACTCGTCACAAAAATGTGTGTAAATCCTCCTGGCGCCTTTTTGAACGGTCCAACAATATCCAGATCCGTAAGTTGAAAAAGGCCAAGTCATTGGAATTATCTGTAATTCATGAGCTGGAGCATGAGGTCTGTCGGGCAAAGAATTGACAACCTTGGCAATTTTTAACTACCGTTTGCGCATCATCGATAGTCGTGGGCCAATAAAAACCCTGCTGGATACCTTCGCAACTAGTGTCTTCGAAGAAGCATGATTGCCACAAATCCCCTTATGAATGTCTTCAAGTAATTGAACACCATCGAGACCGATACACACTTCATCAAAATATTAACTCCACGTCGATAAAGTTCTTCAAGAATTAAGTAACTTCGTGCCCGGACCTCCAGTCTTTGCTTCTCAACCTTATCTTCCGGAGTTTTACCAGATCGTAAATACTCGAGATACGGAGTACGCCAATCAGAATCAATGATCATAACCTCGAGTAACCGAGTTCCTTGTTGTAAGACCGCTTCCTCGGCCTTGGCCTCCAAGACCGCTTCCTCGGCCTCCATCTCTTTAATAGTAGCTTTGCGTTCCATCTTAATGGATGGCTTATTCAATACCTGAAGAAAAACACCAGGCGGAACCGCTTGTCTCAAGGATCCCAGTCCGGCTAACTCATCCGCAGCAAAATTATTTCCGCGCAGTATATGTGAAAACCGCGAGGCCATCAAATTTGTCTTCAAGCTTTCCGACTTCTTGTCGGTAAGCTATCATATGATCATCATGAGCATCCCATACCTTGTTAACTTGACTGATTACAAGCATCGAATCACCATATATGTCTAATCGTCCGACTCCTAACGAAACAGACCACCCGCAATCCATGAAGCAAAGCCTCGTACTCCGCAGTATTATTTGAAGCGCTGAAATTCATTTGCAACACATATCTTAATGGCTCTTTCTCGTGGGGTGAGAAGTACAACCCCAGCCCCGCGCACTGAAAGCTGCAGGGACCCATCAAAAAACATCTCCCAATACTCCAAAGTCTGAATTGCCGACGAAACTTGCGTCTCTAACCATTCGAGTAATAAAATCAGCCAAAGCTTGTCCTTTAATAGCTGTCCGTGAAGAAAAAGTAATCTCATGTTGTCCAATTTCTATAGCCCATTTGGCAACTTGGCCAACAGACTTCTCGATTACGGACGATATCTCCAATAGCAAACCCAGTCTTGACCTCGATGGGATGCGCTTGAAAACAATGTTTTAACTTCCGAGTAGTTATCACTACAGACATATATCAATTTACGTAACTAGAGATATCGCATTCGAGACTCGGTAAGGACCTTACTTACAAAGTATATCGGATGCTTGCACCAATTGCAAATGTCCCTCCTCCTTTCGGTCAACTGCCAATACCGTACTCACGACATGAGTAGTTGCAGATATATATAATTGAATGGTTTCGTCGGGTTCCGGAGGTACTAAAACCGGCTTATTATCGAGGTATCCCTTGAGTTGGTCAAACACGACATGCGCCTCATCTGTCCACTCAAACTTATCCTCGCTTCTTGAGCAGCTTAAAGAACGGAAGGCCCCCGACTCCCAGCCTTGAGATGAATCGGCTAAGCGTGGCCATGCTTCCAGTCAACTTACGTACATCCTTTAAACAACTTGGAGGTTTCATATTAACAATCGTCCGAATCTTTTCGGGTTAGCTTCAATCGCCATGATACCGAGATACCCCAGCAATTTTCTAGAACGAACTCCAAACACACATTTTCCAGGATTAAGTTTCATGGAAAAACTTCGCAAATTACCGAAGGTCTGCCGGGATAGAGAGAAGATCTTCGGTTTTCGAGATTTCACCACTATGTCATCGACATAAGCTTCGCGTTCCTTCCAAGTTGCGAATCCGGACAACGCTGCATAACACGCTGATATGTGGTGCCCGCATTCTTTAATCCGAACGGCATCGTTGTATAGCAATACGCTCCAATGGGTGTGATAAACACGGTCTTTATCTGATCCTCAACCTTCACGGGAATCGATGGTATCCCGAATAAGCATCAAGAAAGCAAAGACACTCGCAACCAGCGATCGAATCAACAACTTGGTCAATTCGAGGCGGTGCGAAAGGGTCTTTGGGGCAAGCTTTGTTGAGATCAGTATAATCAACACACATTCTTAACTCTTTAGTATTCTTTTTGGTACAATGTGTCGAGTCTTAAACTCAGCACTAGAACTACCCGGTCCCTTACGAGCGTGGAATTCGATGGTGCAACACACGGAACACGGAAGAACTCGCGATTTTAGACAGGTTCGAGGCCTCTTGATGGAGAGTAATACCCTACGTCATGTGTGTTATGTATTGTCTTTAGCGGATTGCTAATTGCCGGATCTCAAAGAGTTTTCGGGGGTCCTTGCTCCGCCTTATATATCGGGGGAGCTAGGGTTACATGCAGAGTCCTAGTCGATTACATGGATTACATATATGGGAATTCTATCTCTAGCTTTCTTTATTGATTCGAGTCCTAACGGACTACAAATTATTCCTTAACTTGCTTCTCAAGTTATCCTACCGATCGGATGGCGATAGTATACATACGGAGCCACTCAGCGAGGAGTCGCTTCGCCGTCATACTTGTCAATGGCCCTAGGCTTAAATCCCCTGGGGTATTTGCAAATGCGTAAATCCCGCGTGAACGCAGGGATCACGGAGTATTCGTCATCCTCTAGGCCGGTCCGGACCGATGACGGATATCGCCGGCTAGGGAGATGCCGATAGTTACGGTCCTTGTCATCATCGGAGTAATCATAGTAGCGATCATCTTGATATCTCGTCTCCTGAGCCATCCCGGCGATCGTTGTTCACACGCTCCGCATGTCGTGAAGGAGAAGGCGGAGGCGGAGGCGGAGGCGCCGCTTGAAGGTCATTATCACCTCGTCGGGGTTCCCCGTCCCTGTCTCTGTTATCTCGTCCCCTTCGATCTCTAGCGTCACGACGATCATCTCTTCCGGGCCGATCATCCCGATGAGCATGTCGATTGCCATGCCCTCGATGATCGTTGCGCGGATGATTTCCGCCGAGGGCGGCGCCGAGCGGCCGGCCCACGCCGTCGCGAGTTAGTTACATGTGGGACAGGCGGGGCAAGATCCCGTCGACGATCATCAACATGACCGATCCGTCGCCTCTCGTCTTCTTCTTGTCTCATGCGCTCTTCTCGTCCTCTCTACATGGCGACCGATAAGCACATTACAAACGTCACGGTTGCCGTTGAGCGGTACGCGTAAATCTTGGTCCGGAGCTCGTTCATGTTCGTCTGCGATCGAAGTGCGTCGAGGTCCAAGCCTTCCTCCGGAAGAAGCTCCTTCAAATCGGGCTCTTGCAGGTGTGACATCCCCTCCGAGACACCCGGGAATCGAAACAGGATGGACACTCGACGAAGCAAGTTACAACGAGTGCACCATCTCATACAAGCCAGAATATATACATCATGGTATAATACAACCAGGTTTTTAAGTACAAACATTGGTGCAGCGGAAATATAAATCTTATTGAAGTTTAACAACCTACGAGTATTGCAGCGGAAAATGTACTTTATACAACAAAAGACTATTAAACGATCAACGTGATGCACTCGAGCCCTTCGTACATCACGGTCCTCCCTCTTCACGACGTCGGGATCCGTTCCCATTGGTGGGAACCACCCTCGAGAACCTTGCTCCTCTTTCGGAAAGCTACCGAACAAGTTGTGGAAGTACGACTCGGCTCTGAAAAACATAACGAACAAACCCCGAGTATTCTAATACTCGGCAAGACTAACCCGTCAACATGGCACGCTAATGCCGACGCCTAGTATACAAAGGCTTTCAGGCTGTGGGGTTTACTCCTTTGCGAAAACAGCATTAAAGGGTGGATCCTTACTTTCAATGTTTTAGCTCAGCATTAAGTTCATTAACCTCTAGGTGTGCGAGGCTATCACTATTGCGATCAAGTTCGCAGGAAAAGATAAATTCCAAACAACGAGTCCTTTCATCCATCTTCCTCCATCTTTCACTTTATTAACTACGATGTGACACGGTGAACAAGCGGTACTCATTACTGCGAGGGACAGCTATTCGAATTGACTTCACCAGCTGGGAAAACCCGTTTACACGACGTATACCCACCCCATTGGTCGCATACGACAACCTTTCACGCTAACTCCTGACGGTGGTCGGGTTAGTTTCCCATCCGCCTGAGAACCCGGGGACCCCACGCGATACCCGTCCTCGACGTTATCCGTCCCTTTGAGACATGAGGCCTCGCCTCATTCTTCGACCAATTAGGGGATGGGCTACATCCAATCACCGAGGCAATTAGGTTACATCGGCTTCCTGGCCCCATCATCACAAGTATGTAAGTCGGCACGTTCAATACTTGCTCGGCGAGGGCCAACAACGGTACGGTCCTTGATCGACACGAGATGGGGCTACCACCTTGCAAGACCTCGTCTTTGCCCTTTCTCCTACGAGGCCCGTCCGGTCTCAATTTCATCTTCATCTTCATCTTTAACTTGAACGACATCAATCAACTTAAAGCCTCCATGCTTTAAGATCGGACCAGTATCGGCTCGCGAGTGTGCTCGGCACCACTCGACTTCTACCGTAGCCCTATGAATTAAGCGTAGCAACTATCGAGATATAAAACCAACATGGGATAAACAGATAACATAGGAATCCTACTCATGTATCTAGAGTGTCAAGCAATCTTATAACCTAATGCACAATCACGACTCATTAAGCGTGATAAAAGAAAAGACTTAAAAAGCATAGGTGGGATGCACCGGGGCTTGCCTTCATTCGAGTCGGGGTTAGCTTCCTCAATGTGCTGGTCGACTTCGAAGTTTCCGTCTCCGCCTCGACCTCGGACGGAACTTCGCTCACGGCGGGACCTAGGTCGACCAACAATACGTTGCGAATCAACGATCATGCATGCATGAATGTAAATGATATGATTATGCAAAGGCTTCATTAAATATGTTCATCGACTAACAATTACTGATTAATTATGTTCAGTAATTAACAATTAATAATTCATCCTCTTTATTAATTAACAAATTATAATTAATCAGGTTCCTTAATCAATAATTAACAATTAATCATGCTCGTTAATTAATACTTAATCATGGTCATTAATTAATAATTAAATCATGCTTATTAATCAACAATGAATAATTACCTAATGACATGTGATAATACATCAAGTACTAAATTGGGGATCACATGAAATGACGGTGTTTATGTTGAATTTTGGAAAACAATTTTCACAAACACTTTCGTCTGCAGTATCTCTAATTTTTAAAGAAATTTATTTTTCAAAATTAAATAATAAATAGCATAAAATAATAGATTTTATTAATTAAAGGAAAGTAATTAATTAAACTATGAAATTATATTTTCTCAAAATATGCATTTGAATACATAACTAAATAGAGAATAATTTTATGAATCTAATGAACTTTGTTTGGCATTTTTCTGATTTTTGTGGAATTTTCTACGAATATTTGAAGTTTGGATAAAATCTGAAAATGAATAAACTCGCAAAAGAATTAAGGACCATTGGGCCAAAAGTGGCCGAGCCCATCCGGCACCGCAGCGGCCGAGGGACCCAACTTGGCCCGATAGCCCGCGTGTGGCCCGGACGCCGGGGACACGATGGCCATGGCCGCGGCGGCCGGAGCGGGCGGCGCCTTGCCGGAGTGGTGCGGGAGTAGGTGAGGCGGGTGGTGGAGTGGCTCCGAATACTCCGCGTGATACGGGGAATCACGGAGGAATGACCACGGTGGCGGGGGTGGCCGGAAAAGGTGCCGGCGGCGAGGTGCGAGCAGGAGAGACCTTCGGCGGCGTCCACGGCTCACCACGCTCAACCAAAAAGACGAACGGTTTGTTGCTAGAGCTCCATAAGATCATCACGAAGACCGGCATAGGGTTCTTGAAGGCCGGGGATGGTCGGAGTATAGCGTGCGCCGGTGAGGTGGGCTGGGGTGGCGGACGAAGCTCCGAAGAAACTACCAAATTCCGGTAGTCCAATGGCTAATTGTCGATGGTGATTTGCTCGGGAAGTAAAGTGTTAAGTTGCGCAACTCCGAAGTAGAGATGAAGCGAGATGACTCACCGGAGAAAGAGCATTTGAAAGAATCGCGGTGGCCGACGGTATACGTCCTTGGTAGCAAAACGAGCTCGATCCCTCGTGCTAGAGCGAGGTAGCTCGATTGGCGGCCATGGGGAGGTGCGAGGGTCCCTTGCGGAGCGGTGGGTGGTGACGACTTGGCTGGGGAGGGCCGGAGGCGGCCGGGCGGCGAAGAACGGCAAGGGCGGACGGTGGTGTTTAAAGGAGAGAGAACCGAGAGAGGAAGAGGAGGCGAGCGGGGTCGGGTTTTATCCCCACGGGGCGGAGGGTGAGGTGGCGGAACAACGGCTGCGTGGCTCACGGATGGCGAGGCGCGCGGCCGGAGCCTGCCGGTGTGGCTCGCGGCGAGGCGGTGCGGGGTCGGTTCGGAGGGAGAGAAGAAGAAGAGATTGGCATCCGGCCTGGTATGATAATTTTACAAAAACACCCTCCGCTTTCAATTAATTGAAAAGCATACTTCCGAGCCCGGAAAAATCCCAAAAATTTCAGGGTTGTAAATGAAAATATTTCAAACACTTTTCCTATTAAGTCCAGGTTAAGATTCCAAATTATTTTAGGATTAAAAATTCATAGATAAATTAATAAAAGAAGCTTTGTTTATTTCTTGTAATTAATTTTACAAAGCAAAATAATTTCAGGGAACTTTTATAAATCTTTATTTAGGATGTTTAAGCAATAGAAAATGTTAAACACATTATTTTCTCTTATTTAAATTCTTTTTAAGCCTTTCCTTTAATCTCTAGCTAGTTTGATATTTTATGTGCATTTTCTTAACACAAAAGTAAATATTTTCACAAATGCACATGATGACATGATGATAAATGACATGAAAATGCACTTTGATTTGTTAGGGTTGTTACAGCCCTCCCCCTTACAGGAATCTCGTCCCGAGATTCACGATTGAAGCGACTAGACGATAGTGCTAAAGAACTCGGGGTAGTTGGACCGGAGAAACTCTTCTTGTTCCCAAGTAGCTTCAGCTTCGGAGTGATTACTCCATTGAATCTTGTAGAACTTGATGGTCCTATGTCGAGTCACTCGATCCTTGGTGTCGAGAACTTTGACTGGACGTTCGTCATATGTCGGATCGGGTTGCGGTTGTTCAATATCCGCGATAGGCACGTCTCATCGGCGGCTTTAAGCACTTCTTCAATTGAGATACGTGGAATATGTTGTGTATACCCGACAAGTGTGCTGGCAATTCCAAACGATATGCTACGGCTCCACATCTTTCTAGGATTGGAAACGGTCCGATGTATCGTGGTGCTAACTTGCCCTTGATTCCAAACCTTTGAACACCTTTGGTAGGAGATACTCGAAGATAGACTTGGTCTCCAACCTTGAATACCAATTCTCGACGTCTTTTATCGGCATAGCTGATCCGTCGAGATTTAGCTCTCTTGAGATTCTGTTGAATGAGACGTACTTGTTCCTCTCGCATCTTTTACCAAGTCGGGTCCGAAGATTATTCTTTCTCCACTTTCGGACCAATTCGGAGGGGTGCGACAACTACGTCCATACGGAGCTTGAAACGGTGACATTCCGGCACTCACTTGATAGCTGTTGTTGTATGAGAATTCTGCCGAGTGGTAAACATTTCTCCCAATCCTTACTCGTATGTCAAAACACATGCTCGAAGCATATCCTCGAGATGTTGATTGATTCTTTCTGTTTGTCCATCCGTTTGGGGGTGATAAGCTGAGCTTCGAATTAACTTCGTTCCTAATGACGCATGCAACTGTTCCCAAAATCTAGATATAAATTGAGCTCCTCGATCCGAGATGATGGTCTTGGGTACTCCATGCAAACATAGGATGCATGAAATATATAGATTTGCATATTGCTTGGTCTTGTAGTTGGTATGTACCGGTATAAAGTGAGCTAACTTGGTCAATCTGTCAACTATGACCTAGATAGAGTCGTGCTTCCGTGGAGTCATTGGTAATCCAACAATAAAGCCCATGCTGATATCTTCCCATTTCCATTCGGGTATGCTCGGAGGTTGAAGTGGACCCGCTTGCTTCAAATGCTCTGCTTTGACACGTCGACAGGTATCACACTCGTTGACATACCTTGCTATCTCTCGCTTCATTCTTGTCCACCAAAATCTCTTCTTCAAGTCTTGATACATCTTGTTGGTTCCAGGATGAATAGAATACTTGGACGTATGGGCTTCGTCCATTATCTTCTTGCGAAGTTCCAAGTTCTTAGGCACCACTAGCCTATTCTTGAACCGAGATAACACCTTCGTCATCTTTTTGGAAACACTTGACTTCGCCCTTCCGGAGTCGTCTTCGATGTGTTCCATACCAAGCATCCTTCTGTCGAGCTGCTACCACTTCTTCACGAATGGTAGGAATAAGAGCCAAGTTGGTCAAGGCTCCATACGGAATGATCCGAAGATTTGGCTCATCACTTTCGGGAGGAGGTGCTTGAATCAAGAGTTGCGCCGTGAGATTATGGCAACGAACCTTGCGACTTAATGCATCGGCTACCACGTTTGCCTTGCCCGGGTGATAGTGAATCTCCAGCTCATAATCTTTAATTAACTTTAGCCATCTTCGTTGACGCATATTCGGATCCGCTTGAGTGAAGATGTACTTGAGACTCTTGTGGTCCGTGTATAGATGTACTAAATTTCCCAAGAGGTAATGTCTCCAGCTCTTCAATGCAAGAACTACTGCTGCTAGTTCCGGGTCATGGGTGGGATAGTGTTCCTCATGACGCCTAAGTTGTCGAGAGGCATAGGCGATCACTCGCCCTTCCTGCATTAGAACACATCCGAGTCCTGTTCCCGATGCATCACAATACACATCAAACGGCTTTGTCGGATCTAGCTGAGCGAGAACTGGAGCTGTTGTCGACAACTTCTTTAATGTCCGAAAAGCTTCTTCACAATCCTTGCTGCATTCATACTTCTTATCCTTTTCCAATAGTTTAGTCATTGGCTTGGCAATCTTTGAGAAGTTTGGAATAAACCTTCCGTAGTAACCAGCCAATCCTAAGAAACTTTTGATTTGCGAAACGGTACTTCGGTGGCTTCCAATCCAACACTTCTTGAACTTTGCTTGGATCAACGGACACTCGTTCGCTGATATCACGTGACCTAGGAACGGCACTTCCTTTAACCAAAACTCACACTTACTAATCTTAGCATAGAGCTGATGATCCCTTAGACGTTGCAACACAATCCTTAAATGATTTGCATGTTCTTCTTCGACTTGGAGTAGATCAAGATGTCGTCAATGAATACTACGACAAACTTGTCCAACTCGAGGCATGAATACAGAATTCATGAGGTACATGAAGTGTGCTTGGTGCATTGGTCAATCCAAAAGACATCACCAGATATTCATAAAGTCCATATCTTGTGGAAAATGCGGTCTTGGGTATATTTCAGCTCATATCTTAATCTGATGGTACCCGGAGCGAAGATCTATCTTAGAGAAGACTTTGGCTCCCATCAATTGATCAAACAAGATGTCAATCCTCGGAAGAGGGTACTTGTTCTTGATGGTAACGGCATTCAAAGGCCTGTAATCCACACATAGTCTTAATGTCTTGTCCTTTTTCTTCACAAACAAGGTTGGGCATCCCCAGTGGTGATGAACTTGGGCGAATATACCCCTTGTCCAATAACTCCTTTAATTGCACCTTCAACTCCGCTAGCTCATTCGGCGACATCCGATACGGCCTTCTTGATATTGGTGTTGTTCGAGGCTGTAACTCTATCTTAAACTCTACCGCTCGATCCGGCGGTAAACCCAGTAAGTCTTCCGGAAAAACATCGGGGTACTCACAAACTATAGGAATGTCTTCCAAACTTTTACCGATAGTCTTATAAATCATTGGAGGAATAGTTTGGGAAGAAGTCAACTGAAAGCAATCTCGTCCGTGAAGAGGAGAGTTCGGGTGAAGCTGCAAAAGCATCTATATCCAATATTGCCTTATGATACTTCATCCATCTCATGCCAAGAATCGCATCCAATCCTTGCCCGTTTAAGACTATAAAGGAGGTGGGATAATCCTTACGACCCAATTTCAATGGTAGCTCGGTAGTACTTTGATCTGCAAGTATATTATCTCCAGGCGATGATATGAGATGTGGGTAAGTCATCTTGCATGATGGCAAATTATATTTTTGGACATATCCTTTGCTGATGAAGTTGTGGGTTGCTCCCGAGTCAAATAAAATAATGGCAGCATGATGGTTGATAGAGAACCAACCAGCCATGACTTGTGACCCTCTCGGAATCTCTTCGGCGGTGGTGAAGTTGACACGACCAGTCTTCATATTAGCATATTTCAGTGCATTCTTACGTCGACCAACTGCTTTCTTTTGAGGGCGTGTTGAAAAATTTTGCTTTGTTGGTGCGACACAATCTTGAGCCAAGTGTCCAAGACAACCATCGTTATAGCATTGATGGTCGGCGGATTGTGGAGTTTGGGATAAGGAGCGTATACTTGATAGGTCCGATTGTTGGACCGCTGAACGGGGAAACACCCGTTGCTGATACTCGAGGTGGCCGGTGAGAAATGGGATCCGATGGCATAGGCTTGAACCTCCGATCTGCTGCGAAGTGTGGACTTGATGATGCTTGGAGGGTACTTCACTTCCTTGTTCATTGGCTGCTCTCTTCTTAGCCTTCTCTTCTTGATGAACACGAAGAGCATCCTCCATGAGTATAGCATCACTTACAAACTCATTGAAACTAACTCCTCGGTCCAAAACAAGCCGGGATTGTAACTTGGTAGTAAGTCCTGGCTTAAAGCATTCCTTCTTCTTGGCGTCGGTGTCCACATTCCGAGGAGCATATTGAGCCGGACGGTTGAACAACTTTGAATAGGAGTGTACGGTCATATCACCTTGCTTCAGCGCTAGAAACTCCTTACGCTTTTGGTTCGGGATACCTTCGGAAATATGATGTTCACGAAAAGCCTTTGTGAATTCTTGCCATAGTACTTGGTGACCTTCGGGAATCATGGCCTTATAATTAGCCCACCATGCTCCAGACAAATCCTTCTAGTTGCTTGAGCGGCAAAGATAGTCTTCGATACTACGTGCATGGTAGCAGTTCCAGCTTCGACTCGATAGTACGTAACCAATGGTCCGCTTCCGGAGGATCTCCCTCATCTGAAAAATTGGGTGGACCAGTAGCCATGAAATCCGAATATGTAACGTGAACTGGTGGAGCATGCTGATCTTGACCAGTGGCCTGTGGGGCCGTATTCCGAGTAAGCTGTTGAAGAAGTTCCCGTTGTTCTTCACGAGACTCCAATATAGTGGCAATAACTTGTGCCAGGGTAGATGGAGTTGATGCTGACTCTCGAACATCTTGCTCGGGAGCTTTCGGGATAGTTTCCTCTTATAGTTTGTGTCATTCTGTTATAAAACTAGGTATTAGTGTCACTGATCCAAAATTATAATCTAAGGATACCAACGGTAGAACACGTTGAAGTTCCAAAGCACAAGCGAGTGCATAGAAAAGAGGTGCACTATCTCTCCTTCCAACCTCCGATTTACTTGTAGTACACATTCGTACGAGCATCTTTAATTTGTCCTTCTAAATCCATAGCTCTCATAGGGCTCCTTGACGACTACACAATCGTCCATCCCTTTGATTGCCTTTAATTATCTGTAGATGAAGATCTTGAATTTACCCATTCCATTGCCTCGGTGGGAGAGTTCTGCTTGCCTTCTATTGCACTAGCATAAACTTCTTCTTGTGCCATCCATAGGAGACTAACTCTACACTACGATACCAACTTGGTCTAATTCCCAAAACCTCATATTATAGCACTCAATATGACATGATGCATGCTCGGTAGACTAACTAGACGTACTATAGTATATAAAACAACAACGAATAGTTAGCACTTTCCCAAAACCCGAGCATCGAACGGTTAGTAAAAATCTAGCTATTCTACATTCTTATAGGGCTCCGTACACTCTCGTATTCTAAATGCACTAAACGTGTTAAGTTTTGAAAGCAAGCTTGTAATGATGAACTGTTGCCTCCGAACCGTTCCGATACCAGCTGTGACATCCCCTCCGGGACACCCGGGAATCGAAACAGAGGGACACTCGACGAAGCGAGTTACAACGAGTGCATCATCTCATACAAGCCAGAATATATACATCATGGTATAATACAACCAGGTTTTCGAGGTACAAACATTGGTGCAGCGGAAATATAAATCTTATTGAAGTTTAACAACCTACGAGTATTGCAGCGGAAAATGTACTCTATACAACAAAAGACTATTAAACGATCAACGTGATGCACCGAGCCCTTCGTACATCACGGTCCTCCCTCTTCACGACGTCGGGATCCATTCACATTGGTGAGAACCACCCTCGGAGCACTTGCTCCTCTTTCGGAAAGCTACCGTACGAGTTGTGGAAGTACGACTCGGCTCTCGAAAAACATAACGAACAAACCCCGAGTATTCTAATACTCGGAAAGACTGACCCATCAACATGGCACGCTAAGGCCGACGCCTAGTATGCAAAGGCTTTCCGGTCGTGGGGTTTACTCCTTTGCGAAAACAGCATTAAAGGGTGGATCCTTACTTTCAATGTTTTAGCTCGAGCATTAAATTCATTAACCTCTAGGTGTGCGAGGCTATCACTATTGCAGTCAAGTTTGCAGGAAAAGATAAATTCCAAACAACAGTCCTTTCATCCATCTTCCTCCATCTTTCACTTTATTAACTACGATGTGACACGGTGAACAAGCGATACTCATTACTGCGAGGGACAGCGATTCGAATCGATTTCACCAGCTGGGAAAACCCGTTTACACGACGTATACGCACCCCATTGGTCACATACGACAACCTTTCACGCTAACTCCCGACGGTGGTCGGGTTAGTTTCCCATCCGCCCGAGAACCCGGGGACCCCACGCGATACCCATCCTCGACGTTATCCGTGAGCGACCACCCATTCCTCTCCCTTTGAGACATGAGGCCTCGCCTCATTCTCCAGCCAATTAGGAGATGGGCTACATCCAATCACCGAGGCAATTAGGTTACATCGGCTTTCTGGCCCCATAATCACAAGTATGTAAATCGGTACGTTCAATACTTGCGCAGCGAGGGCCAACAACGGTACGGTCCTTGATCGACACGGACGGGGCTACCACCTTGCAAGACCTCGTCTTTGCCCTTTCTCCTACAGGGCCCGTCCGGTCTCAATTTCATCTTCATCTTCATCTTTAACTTGAACGACATCAATCAACTTAAAGCCTCCATGCTTTAAGATCGGACCAGTATCGACTCGCGAGTGTGCTCAGCACCACTCGACTTCTACCGTAGCCCTATGAATTAAGCGTAGCAACTATCGAGATACAAAACCAACATGGGATAAACAGATAACATAGGAATCCTACTCATGCATCTAGAGTGTCAAGCAATCCTATAACCTAATGCACAATCACGACTCATTAACTATGATAAAAGAAAAGACTTAAAAAGCATAGGTGGGTGCACCGGGCTTGCCTTCATTCGAGTCGGGGTTAGCTTCCTCAATGTGCTGGTCGACTTCGAAGTTTCCGTCTCCTACCTCGACCTCGGACGGAACTTCGCTCACGACGGGACCTAGGTCGACCAACAATACGTTGCGAATTCATCCTCTTTATTAATTAACAATTTATAATTAATCAGGTTCCTTAATCAATAATTAACAATTAATCATGCTCGTTAATTAATACTTAATCATGGTCATTAATTAATAATTAAATCATGCTTATTAATCAACAATGCATAATTACCTAATGACATGTGATAATACATAAAGTACTAAATTGGGGATCACATGAAATGACGGTGTTTATGTTGAATTTTAGAAAACAATTTTCACAAACACTTTCGTCTGCAATATCTCTAATTTTTAAAGAAATTTATTTTCAAAATTAAATAATAAATAGCATAAAATAATAGATTTTATTAATTAAAGGAAAGTAATTAATTAAACTATGAAATTATATTTTCTCAAAATATGCATTTGAATACATAACTAAATAGAGAATAATTTTATGAATCTAATGAACTTTGTTTGGCATTTTTCTGATTTTTATGGAATTTTATACGAATATTTGAAGTTTGGATAAAATCTGAAAATGAATAACTCGCAAAAGAATTAAGGACCATTGGGCCAAAAGTGGCCAGGCCCATCTGGCACCGTAGCTGTGACACCCCGTGTCACAAATTCAGGTTGTTACTGTACTAAATGCAAAATCTCATGTGCAAATAAAAATCATTAGCCAAGTCACATGAAATAATGGGTTAAAGTTCTATTAGGGTTTTTAATATTCCAAAACCCTAGCTATTGAGATCTCAAACATTTTCCAAAGTGGTAACCCCAAATTTTTGCACAATCTGGTAGAGCACATCAAGGCATGAATTTAGGACATTTTTCCTGAATTTTTGGAGCAGCACAATTTCCTAGAAAAATCCAAACTAGGTTTAAAACAGCATTTGTTCACGAATTTTTGTAAATTTTTACAAGCAAAATTTAAACTTTTGCCTATAACAAAAGTTGTTCCTCACAATACCATGAACCTACAGAAAATCTGGTTTGCAAAAATTCCAAAAGGATCAAATGCTATGAGCAATTTACAGAAGAGAACCTCGGTGGCACAAGCTGTAAATTCGTGGAATCACATTTGAACAGAGGCCGGCACGATGGCCGGGGCCACCGTCGGCGGCGTTCGCCGCCGGTGCCCATGCCGGTTAGGCGCCGCCCGTCCTCGCCAGCGCTGTGCAGCTCCACGCGTCATGCATCACCTCCCATGCTTCGCCCGGAAGCTTGCTCTCTCGGCCGTCGATGGCGGGGAAGAGGATCCGCCATGGCCGCCGCCGGACCTTCTTTCCCCGTGCGCCGCCTCTCCTTGCGCCGCAGCCCCTCATTTGCGTGAAGTTGCTTCGCCCAGCTCCTGCGCAACTCCCACCCGGTCCCCGACCTCCTCCTTCCCGCTGCGAGCCTCAAATTCCAAAGGAATCCGAGAAGCTCCCGTTTTCCCCCTCGACGCCGGCGAGCTCAATTGCACCGCGCCCGGGTGAGCTCATGCTCCGCCTCCACCTCTAGAATGTGCTCAAGGGCCTAGCTGAACATCACGTCCCTCCCCGGGTCAAGCCGAGCCCGGACGGTGAAGGCATTCCCTTTCTTCTCCACTGCCGGTCACCGCGCCCCGCCACCCCGTCGACGCCGGCTCACTCCGGACCCCCTCAGCCTGCACCGACCCCGCGCCGTTCGTCTCCGTGCGAAGGTGCAGCTCTACAACTTAACCATTCCCTTCCTCCTGCAGCTGGCGAGCACGAGCTCCCACGCCGGAGCCGCCGCGTCCGCCATGGCTCGACGCGAGCAAAGCTCCGTCCGGGCCCTCACCTCGCCACCATCGCCGATAGATGCGCCGTCGAAAACCGTACACAGGCGGCCAAGCCCGGCCCCTGCGGCGAGCCCTGGCGCGCCGCCGGTGAGCTCCACCGCCGCTCCGACGACACACCCCCCCGCGCGCGCCACACTTAGAAAATTTTCGAATCGTGCTAAAAATTCGTAAACGTCAAGGATTTTAGAAAAATCATAACTCGAGTTTTACGCCGCGGATTTGCACGATTCAAAGTGCGTTGGAAAGTTTGTAACCTGTACTTCAATATGGAATACATGAACACCTATGGTTACATAGAAAAATTTAATTTTTGAGCAAGATGAAAATGCTAACACGACCACGCTGCTTAACCAGATTGCATTTTGAAAATGATGTAACTTCTGGACCCCGGATCCAAACTGCATGAGCAAGGGCTCTTTGGAAAGTAGATAACTTGTACTTTAACATAGTGTCATAATCCCAGTACTTCATATGTAGAAAAATAAAGATATAAGCACTCTAAGCTGCTAATCTGTTATGGTCTCGTGACAACTTGACGTTTTTATAATTCAATAACTTTTTGAATACAGATCCAAATAAAACAACTATAGGTTTGTCGTAAACCTTGAACTGCGTACTTTACATGACCCAACATGATTCACCTAAGTTCTATAGCAAAATATTAAGATTGGGACACCTTAAGATGGCTTCACAAGCAGCCTGTCAACCCTGACTTAGTTAAATAAAATGGCTGAGAATGGGCCAAGCTCAAATTGCCCTTTTACCTTCTGTTATGGCTAGATAATTTGTCACATTTACATGGTACAATTAAACATGTCATAATAATGTTTATATTTTGGGCAAGAACGGTCATATGTGGTGTAGGTTAAATCATAGCAAAACCACATGAAATGATGGGTGCTTATGGTGCACGATGTATAACGTAGTGATAAAGCCGATAGGTGTAGAGTGCCCGATCTTTCGGTGAGTGTAGATAATTTCGATTGGTGGACGTTGACCCTCACGATCCGACTACGTCGAGCAAGCCCGAAGCGCCAATGCAATCGCTGAACCAACTTCCGATGGTTATTGAACCTGCGGTTAAACAAATTCAACCCGATCACGAGGATCAATCCTTGCAAGCAATCGAAGAACAAGCAAGAATAAGAGGCGAGCAATCGATGTATTGCACGAAGGTGGAGTTCTGAATTCAACGTCGAAGGGACGGAATGTATAGCTAGGCTAATACTAAAACAAAACTCAAGTACGAAATAAAAGAGAGTCTCTATCTAAATAGGGGGGAGGGGGCGGCGCGTGAACGGTACCCGTGGGTGCTGTAGCGCGGCCGGTGCCCAACCCTAGTCTCCCATATGGGCCTCTTGTTGGCCCATCCTCTAGTCTTACGGCCCAAAGTTCTTTAACGGTATGACGAAGCTCAATTCTCTTGCACGGGCCGAGTAATCGGACCGGAATACGTCGTCTTGATGATAGGGCTTCCATCTTGACGGCCCACTAGAGGGGCCGCGGCTTGGGGAGGCGCACCGGCTTGGAGTGGGGCGTCGTCGTTCGTCGTCGTTCGTTCGTCGTCGTTCGTCGTCGTATGTACGTCGTTGATGTCCTCATCATCCTCCCCTTCTTGAAGTGAAGTCGTCCTCGACGGCAACTCATCATCCTCGCCCAAGTATGGTTTCAAATCTGCAACATTAAAACTCGTGGAAACACCAAACTCCATGGGCAAGTCAAGAACATAAGCATTATCGTTAATCTTGGTTAGCACTTTAAAAGGACCAGCAGCACGAGGCATCAATTTAGAACGACGCAAAGTTGGAAATCTATCTTTACGCAAGTGCAACCAAACCAAATCACCGAGGTTCAAAAGAAACATGTTTTCGACCTTTACTACCAGCAACTTGATACTTTTTATTAGCAACAGCAATGTTCTGTTGGGTTTCTTCATGCAATTGTTTCATGTGATCAATATGAGCAAGAGCATCAACATTTGGTTCATCTTCAGCATCAATAGCAAACAAATCAATAGGTGCCCTAGGAACATAGCCATAAACAACCTCAAAAGGACACATCTTGGTGGTAGAATGTGTAGCACGATTATAAGCAAATTCAACATGAGGTAAACAATCTTCCCAACGTCTCAAATTTTTATCAAGAACAGCTCTAAGCATAGCGAGACAAAGTTCTATTTACTACCTCGGTTTGCCCATCGGTTTGAGGATGACAAGTAGTACTAAACAGCAGCTTAGTTCCTAGTTTATTCCAAAGAGAACGCCAAAAATGACTAAGAAACTTAGCATCACGATCGGAGACAATTGTTTTAGGAATTCCATGCAATCTAACAATCTCGCTAAAGAACAATGCAGCAATATTGGAGGCATCATCGGTTTTATGACATGGTATAAAGTGAGCCATTTTAGAGAAGCGATCAACAACCACAAAAATACTTGTCCCTCCCCTTCTTAGTTCTAGGCAATCCCAAAACAAAATCCATCGAAATATCATGCCAAGGAGAAGAGGGACTGGCAAGGGCATATACAAACCATGATTACCCAAACGAGACTTAGCCTTCGACATGTAGTACGAGCGTGCAACAAGGCGCTCAACATCACGGCGCATCCGTGGCCAAAAGAAGTGGTCAGCCAACACCTCATGTGTCTTGAAAACGCCAAAGTGACCCATAAGACCACCTCCATGCGCCTCCTGCAACAACAAAAGACGAACCGAACCAAGCTGGAATACACGGCTTGTTAGCACGAAACGAGGAACCCATCCTGCATATGAAATTTGCCCCAAGGTTTGCCATCCTTACAATGCACCATAATATCATGAAAATCAGCATCATTCACATATTGATCTTTCAAAGCTTGCAAACCAAAAATTTTAAAGTCTAGTTGGGACAGCATCGTATAACGACGAGACAAAGCATCAGCAATCACATTTTCCTTCCCGTTTTTATGTTTAATGATGTACGGAAAAGATTCAATGAATTCAACCCATTTAGCATGACGACGGTTCAGATTAGTTTGGGTTCTAATATGTTTCAAAGCCTCATGATCAGAATGAATAATAAACTCGCGAGGCCATAAATAATGCTGCCATGTTTGCAAAGTTCTCACTAAAGCATAAAGTTCTTTATCATAAGTGGAATATTTAAGAGCAGCACCACTTAACTTCTCACTAAAATAAGCAATGGGTTTATGATCTTGCAACAAAACAGCACCCAAACCAATTCCACTAGCATCACATTCCAATTCAAACACTTTATCAAAATTAGGCAATTGCAAGAGAGGAGCATGGGTTAACCGTTCCTTTAAAGTGGTGAAGGCAAATTCTTGTGGTGCACCCCACTCAAATGGCGCACCCTTCTTGGTCAACTCGTGCAACGGTGCAGCGATGGTGCTAAAATCCTTCACAAAACGACGATAGAAACCTGCAAGACCAAGAAAACTGCGAACACTGTGTAACCGTCGTCGGTTGAGGCCAACTTTGTATGGCGTCCACCTTGTTGCCATCTACCTCAATTCCCTGCGAAGTGACAACATATCCAAGAAACGAAACACGTTGCGTGCAAAAAGTGCATTTTTCCATGTTACCAAACAAGTGAGCAGCACGCAAAGCATCAAAAACAGCACGCAAGTGATCTAAATGCTCATTCATGGATTTGCTGTATATAAGAATATCATCAAAGTAGACAACAACAAAGATTCCAATGAAAGGTCTAAGAACTTCATTCATTAAGCGCATGAAAGTGCTAGGAGCATTAGACAAACCAAACGGCATAACCAACCATTCATACAAGCCAAATTTAGTTTTAAAAGCCGTTTTCCATTCATCTCCTAATTTCATTCTAATCTGATGGTAACCACTACGCAAATCAACCTTAGAGAAAATTGTGGCACCACTAAGTTCATCAAGCATATCATCAAGGCGTGGTATAGGATATCGATAACGAATTGTAATATTGTTAATTGCGCGACAATCTACACACATACGCCATGAACCATCCTTTTTAGGGACAAGCAAAACATGAACCGAACAAGGACTAAGAGACTCACGAATGTAACCTTTGTCAAGCAATGCTTGCACTTGACGCTGAATTTCTTTCGTCTCTTCGGGATTTGTACGGTACGGAGCGCGATTAGGGAGCTGTGCGCCTGGAATGAGATCAATTTGATGTTCTATGCCACGAATTGGAGGAAGTCCTGGTGGCAATTCAGCGGGAAACACATCTTTATAGTCCTGCAAAAGGTTAGCAACAGCGAGGAGGAATATGCAACATAGGCGCCTCACCTAGTGAAACAAGCATACGAGAGCAAACAAGCGCATAGCAAGGCAGATTAGCATCATGTAACTCATCAAAATCAGCGCGTGTAGCAAGCAAGATAGGATTACTCAATTTAATCTCGGGTGGAACAGGTGCAATAGGAGGTGATTTAAGCAATTTTGCAGCTTTTGCCGCTCTAGCCATATCATCTTTTAAAACTTGTTCGGGTGTCATAGGATGAATAACAATTTTCTGACCCTTAAACATGAAAGAATAATAATTGGAACGACCATGGTGAAGACTATCAACATCATATTGCCAAGGACGACCAAGCAACAAAGAGCATGCTTCCATTGGAACAACATCACAATCCACAAAATCAGAATAGGCACCAAGAGAGAAAGGAACACGTACCGAGCGCGTTACCTTTATTTTACCGCCATCATTCAGCCACCGAACGTGATAGGGATGTGGATGCTTCCTTGTTGGCAATGCCAACTGCTCCACCAATGTTAGACTAGCCAAATTGTTGCAACTGCCACCGTCAATGATTATGCGAATCGCTCTTTCTTGCACAACGCCTTTGATATGAAAAATGTTGTGGCGCTGGTTCTTCTCATCATGAACGACCTGTGTACTAAGAACACGCTACACAACAAGATTTGCATACCTGTCGGCGGCACTAGAGTCGACATGAAGCTCCGCATTATCTGCATGGTTAGCAACAAGAGAATGTGGAACATCTTCGGAATCACTAGCGGAAGAATACTCACCATCGTCACGAATCAGCATTGTTCGCTTATTTGGACAATCACGAAAAACATGGCCAAACCCTTTGCAGCGGTGACACTGAATGTCACGAGCTCGTCCGAGCGACGAAGAAGGCGTGGTCGAGGCAGGCTTTGCCGGCGGCGCGCTAGACTTGGACGACGAAGAGTGGTCGCGCGCTGTTGTGGATGGCACCGTGGTCGACGACGTGTGGTCGCGCGATGTGGAAGAAGGAGGCGCCGACCGTGGGGCTGAAGTGTGCGTCTTGGACCCTGCAAAAGTGTTAGTTCTTGACGAAGATCGTCGTCCCTGCACTTCACGTTCAGCTTTACAAGCATATTCAAATAAGGTGGTCATATCATTGTAATCCTTATAATCAAGAATGTCCTGAATTTCACGATTTAACCCACCCCTAAAACGAGCCATAGCAGCATCCTCCTGTTCAACTAAACCACAGCGAATCATACCCTTTTGCAAAGCTTGATAATAATCCTCTACGGAAAGCGAACCTTGTTGAAAACGCTGCATTTGATTAGGCAAATCTCTAGCAAAATATGATGGGACAAAACGGTGACGCATGGCTGTTTTTAACTCTGCCCAAGTGGCTGGAATATTATCGGGATATTTTTGTGTATACTCACGCCACCAAATTAAAGCAAACTCAGTAAACTCACTAATAGCAGCCTTAACTTGTAAATTAGCAGGAATATCATGGCATGCAAACTTTTGTTCAACTTCTAATTCCCAATCAAGATAAGCAGCAGGATCATATTTGCCATTAAAAGTAGGAATCTTAAATTTAATTCTGGCAAAGGAATCATTAGGAGGAATACGTACCCTACGAGCACGACCGCGACGATTGTCGTCGTCCTGCTCGGTGTCGGCGCCGTAGTCACGTGTAGTCCGTAACTCCGCGAGCTGCGTCGTCACTCGTCCTAAGCTGCGTCGTCATGGTCTCAAGACGTGTCAAAATCGTCTCGAGTGTAGTGTGGGCAGCCGTATCGGCGAGGTCGAGCTGATCAAAACGTGCATTCGATGACCGGATCGTCGAATCAAGTCGCTCGTGCATCGGCTTCATGTCATTCGTGAGGCCATCAACCTGCACCTGGACATCCTGGATGGAGGGCGCCTCCGACTTCGAGTCCGTTCCTGTCATCGAAACACTAGCAAAAACAAAACAACCACAAAAAGAGCCTACGACGAGAGGTTAATGGAGGATGAAAAAGCTCAATCGGAAAGCTGTTATCAAACTCTTACTCGTTCTTACCAAGCACGCAAGTGTGAACTGCAACCACGGGTAAAACCGGTGGAAGATTGGAGGAGCGATTGCCTGGTGAAACGATACCTGCTCGTAGTAGAAAATTTGTGGAGCTAGGAGGCTGCACTCAATTCAAGGGTTAGCACAAGTCAATCAATAATTGCAAAGCTGAATAATGGTGCTAAACGCAAAATGATTGCTGCCGGCACAAGTGTAGACGAAAAGGTGAAGTGAAAAGAAAGAGGAGAAAACAAAGGTCGACGAAGGAAAACAAGAAAGGAGAGTACCACGCAAAAGAACCGACGAGGCTGAAACGGAAAAGGAGTGTGGCGACTCTTGGAACCTCGGCTCACCCCTTTTTTTGTTTTCAATTTTTTTTTGTTTTTTTTTTGTTTTTTTTTTTTTCACGGGGCGAACCTCAAAAACTGATTATATGAACAAGAGGAACAAAATGACCAAGTCACCACACACACTTTTTCCGGAGAGAGCAGGGGTAAAACGTCGTTGATGTCCTCATCAAAAACTTCATCCTAAGAAATGAAAATCAACCTCTTGCATACTAATTAATAAGGAAAAGATTGGTACTGATGTAGACCAAGAAATGTACGTAAATAAGTTAGTCCAAGATTATGTCATATAAATATTAATGCATAACTACAATTGCTATACATCATCACATGGCAGCACTTAGTCATATAGTTATTTTCGTCGCACTCATATCAATAATGGATTATACCCTATCTTCTTGATCTCAAAATCAGCATGTACATTTATACTAAATGATGGAAAGTTTACCTAATTAGAAGGTTGTCCCCATGAAACAAACCACACTTACCACCATCATGACCACATCATCACGATTCGAGAACATGTTTAATTTATGCAAGCGTTTCGTTACATTATATTATTGAGAAAGTTCCATGAACTATATAAATACGAATTCATCTATTGCTCATGCACTGCATATGCATTCATATAGGAACTCCGACCGGAGCTGAAGATCAAGGAGGGCACCAACTTGAAGTGAGCGAGTTCGAGTGTGTTAACTACGAACCGAATCAAGGCAAGCCCCGGAGCATGACCTCTGTTTTAAAGTTCTCTTTATTTTCACATACGTCTATGATGTATTGTGCATTTACGTTTAGGAGTTGCTCGGAAACCTAGTTGCACTAGATTCCCGTATCCTGTGGTCTTGGTTAAGTATAATCCTAATCGCTAGTGCTATGCTTAATAATTTATCGGTAGCAACACCGAGTGATTTGGAGATCACCCGGTCTAGGGATTAAATTTTGGTTACCCCCACATGATTAATTGGAGACCGTACGGGGAAGAGCATGTGTAGGATGCGGTGACAAGGTTGGCCCTTGTTCGCCATAGCCCCGTATGTGTCGGTCAAGGACCGTTCGTTGTGACTCCGCGAGCAAGTATTGAGTTGTGTACCAAATGCATACCTTCGTATGGGAGTTGGTAAACCGACGTAACTTGAGAGTCGTAGTGTTGGACGGTAACTCCACCCTTTGTGCAAAGTGTTGGTCACGGTGGATGCACGGGTTTGTGAGTAGACGGAGGGTGTGTGATTACCCTTGGACCCGACGCTACCGTGGTTGCATGTGGAATGCACACTCGGAGGGTGGACCCGGCTCATATCTATGATAATCTTGTGAAAGGTGGCCATACGTGTTCTTAAATGATGCGTATGTCGTGCATTTGGGTTTCCCCTGCAGGGTGTAAATCGATATATATCGCCGTCCCTCGCGGTGATGAGTACCACTTGTCTCGAGCAGATTGCATCGTAGTAACAAAGTGAATATGATGATTAAGCTTGCTGATTTTAAAGAATTACTTCATGTATTGCAACCATGTTTTGTTAGAAATGCTCACTAAATTTATATTCATGTTCAAACCCCTATAAATTGGCTAAAACATGAATTTTTAGAAAAACATAGGTGCTGTTTTTGGCTATTTCCTGCAAACCCGGTCAGCCCCCTGCATGTTAGGGTCGGTTCTTAGAACCATTTTTGGACGGGTAAGCCTTGCGGAGTATATTAGATACTCGGGGTTTGTGTTGAAACTATTTTCAGGATTCCCGCAGCCCGATTATTGTGATTGCTGCGGAAAGTATGTGTGTCAAGGCGAGGAACCTCAAGAGTGGACCGTGGAGTGGGTTCCCGCTTCACCGACTCAAGAGTGAGACCATGCCGTATGGGCTGGTGTGGTCTCCTAGTTAAGCTATATATATATATATGTACCGTCGAGATAATTACGCTTCCGCAAAGACATTACCAAGTATTGTAAAATAACACTTCGCTTATGTATTGTAATCTGAAATTTGAACAATGGCTTGTAATATTTAAGAGATTATGTATAAAACTTGATACTCAAGTGCTCTCCCGATGTAATAAAATGACGAATGAATTCCCGATGTATGTGCAATGTACGTTCGCTTCGTCGAATGTCTCCCGATACGATCCTGTTCGACAATCCCTCTCGCTCCGCGAGGTAGGGGTGTCACGGTAGCGGCCGAGGGACCCAACTTGGCCCAAGTAGCCCGCGTGTGGCCCGGACGCCGGGGACACGACGGCCATGGCGGCGGCGGCCGGAGCGGGCGGCACCTTGCCGGAGTGGTGCGGGAGTAGGTGAGGCGGGTGGTGGAGTGGCTCGAATACTCCGCGTGATACGGGGAATCACGGAGGAATGACCACGGTGGCGGGGGTGGCCGGAAAAGGTGCCGGCGGCAAGGTGCGAGCAGGGAGAGACCTTCGGCGGCGTCCACGGCTCACCACGCTCAACCAAAAAGTCGAACAGTTTGTTGCTAGAGCTCCATAAGATCATCACGAAGACCGGCATAGGGTTCTTGAAGGCCGGGGGTGGTCGGAGTATAGCGTGCGCCGGTGAGGTGGTCGGGGTGGCGGACGAAGCTCCGAAGAAACTACCAAATTCCGGTAGTCCAATGGCTAATTGTCGATGGTGATTTGCTGGGGAGTAAAGTGTTAAGTTGCGCAACTCTAGAAGTAGAGATGAAGCGAGATGACTCACCGGAGAAAGAGCATTTGAAAGAATCGCGGTGGCCGACGGAATACGTCCTTGGTAGCAAAACGAGCTCGATCCCTCGTGCTAGAGCGAGGTAGCTCGATTGGCGGCCATGGGGAGGTGCAGGGGTCCCTTGCGGAGCGGTGGGTGGTGACGACTTGGCTGGGGAGGGCCGGAGGCGGCCGGGCGGCGAAGAACGAGCAAGGGCGGACGGTGGTGTTTAAAGGAGAGAGAACCGAGAGAGGAAGAGGAGGCGAGCGGGGTCGGGTTTTATCCCCACGGGGCAGAGGGTGAGGTGGCGGAACAACAGCTGCGTGGCTCACGGATGGCGAGGCGCGCGGCCGGAGCCTGCCGGTGCGGCTCGCGGCGAGGCGGTGCGGGGGTCGGTTCGGAGGGAGAGAAGAAGAGATTGGCATCCGGCCTGGTTTGATAATTTTACAAAAACACCCTCTCGCTTTCAATTAATTGAAAAGCATACTTCCAGAGCCCGGAAAAATCCCAAAAATTTCAGGGTTGTAAATGAAAATATTTCAAACACTTTTCCTATTAAGTCCAGGTTAAGATTCCAAATTATTTTCGGATTAAAAATTCATAGATAAATTAATAAAAGAAGCTTTGTTTATTTCTTGTAATTAATTTTACAAAGCAAAATAATTTCAGGGAACTTTTATAAATCTTTATTTAGGATGTTTAAGTAATAGAAAATGTTAAACACATTATTTTCTCTTATTTAAATTCTTTTTAAGCCTTTCCTTTAATCTCTAGCTAGTTTGATATTTTATGTGCATTTTCTTAACACAAAAGTAAATATTTTCACAAATTCACATGATGACATGATGATAAATGACATGAAAATGCACTTTGATTTGTCAGGGTTGGTACAGCAGGACGCTCTGAGCGGGAACGCGAGCGGCTGGGAAATTCCGCTCTGTCATGAACGAGTTGATTTGTTTGTAGCGCAGCTGCATCTACCAATTTCAAGGTGCGTCTGCAACCCCGGCGTTGCATTGAAGACTTCTTCCGGTATTGTCTCGAGAATTTGCTTTACTCCCACAATGTTGTGGACTGGCGATGTGAAGACCCGGGCGCCATTCACCTCTACTTCCGGGGAACTCAAATCTAGTGCCCTACTTGAAGAACGATGGTGCCTTCCACTGCGACATCCACGTCGGCTGTTGTATCCTGGGGATGTTTCTTCCGGGTCTCCAGACTGCTCGGTAACGGACCGATGGCGGGGCAGCGATCGTAGGGACGCTTCCTCCGGCCTGACCGGTACCAACGACGTTTGCGCGATGATTCGCGGTCGAAGGTTGCGGAGATTGTTCATCTCCGTCCGCTTCGTTCGTTTCACGTTGGCGATGGTTAGCTTGGTCTTCCGCCATCCTAGCTGCTTCAGCAGCAGCTTCCTCAGGAGTGAGTTCTTGAAGGACCGGACCCGCCATGAACACTTGGAAGAAGGCTGGATACCCTTCCTCGAAGTCACTACCGGGCTCGCGAGAGCGGTTTATCGTCGTAGACCGGGTGTCGGTCCGAGACGTGAGCGGTCCGATGGTTCGCGCTAAAGCTACGTCGGATCCGCAAGGTTTCAAGCACGAAGTGCCGGCCGTGGCAGGTGATCGTGCTTCGAAGCTGCGGCCTGGCTACAAGTCGGATTCACCAAACGTAACTTTCCAGCGGAATCGGCTTCAAAGTCGAGGGACCCGAAGCTGATCTTGAAGCCGTGCGCGAAGTCGGCGACGAATGAAGAAGCCATCGAATTCACCGAAAACTCGTCGGGACCCCTACCGGCGCGCCAAATGTCGAGTCTTAAACTCGGCACTAGAACTACCCGGTCCGTTACGAGCGTGGAATTCGATGGTGCAACACACGGAACCCACAAGAACACGCGATTTTAGACAGGTTCGGGCCTCTCGATGGAGAGTAATACCCAACGTCCTGTGTGTTATGTATTGCCTTTAGCGGATTGCTAATTGCCGGATCTCGGAGAGTTTTCGGGGTCCCTGCTCCGCCTTATATATCCAGGGAGCTAGGGTTACCTGCGAGTCCTAGTCGATTACACGGATTACATATATGGGAATTCATCTCTAGCTTTCTTTATTGATTCGGAGTCCTAACGAGACTAAAAATTATTCCTTAACTTGCTTCTCAAGTTATCATACGCCGATCTTGATACCCGCCTCATCACCATACCGGTATATGGAATCCTCTGTTATTCCGGACCGGTCAGGAACCGATCTGTTGGCTATCTTCATCACCTTTATCTTCATTGATTTGTTACCGTGTCTTTGCGCATCCATTCCTTTATCATCTCGTATACCCATAAGGCAAGTATACGACACAAGGCCTCGAGTAATTTTTGATTTGACCTTGAATAAGACCGACCGAGTCTTACGCATGTTGGTCTTGATTCCATGGTAAAATTAAAAAGAACTCTAATCTGCTGCAATGGTTCTTCTTTCTTCAAAGCGCTTTAAAAAGCCAAAAAATTAGTGTTTTTATCCTTCATGTCACCTAATTAGGTAATCATTGCATATTCTTCTTCCGGTGCACCGACTAGGTGCACCCAATTGAGTATAGCCCCGACTCTTAGATCATTTGAACTCCTTTCAAATAATGCAAGAGTCCACTAGTTGATTCTTCATTATTTCCTTTGATATGCAATCTTTACAGACCATTCCATTTATTTTTCCATTATTTTCTACCTCCCGTAATCGTTACTGAGACCGCTCTTGGATACGGTGCACCGATCGAGTGCACCTAATTAGGTATAGCCCCCGACTCTTGTATCATTTGAGGATCGCAAATAATGCAAGACTCTTTCTCGGAGAGACTAAGCTTTATTATCTTCCATGAAATCATATCCCTCCTAGCAATTTCTGCCAAGAACACATTTCTCGAGCCGGTCTAACCCGTCACTTCATATTTCCTTTAAAGACCGCTTAAGTCAGTCTTAAATTAACTAAAAAGCAAAACTCGGTTGATCGGACCAGTTTATTTCCCATATTCTCACATCGACTCGAGTCTCCAAGGCCTATGATCAGCCGGATGATTAACACTCACAGCCTAAGGCATCCATTAACATTGAGTTAGGTAAGATCTAACTCTTTCATACTCGCTAAATCACGAAATTTACCATTACGTTAATCCAGATCCGAAAAGTTCATATTTCGAGACCGCTTCCTTATTCACGAGAAAATTTCTTATAAATATAGTAATCACGATAGCTTATCCTTATGGTCGTTAGGTCATAATTAGCGCAAATAAATAACAGATCTTTAATATCCTTATGGCCGTTAGGTCATAATTGCACGATCACGACATAAGTCATTTAATGCCAAATTCACCGGGCCGTATAAAATAGCCCGATAACTTTTCAGCCCCGGGCTCATCTCGAGTGCCTATAAAAGAAACCGAAAGGTCGACCTAGGTCAAACCCATTCCCGAAAGTCCATACGCGCCCGCCATTCGCCCTTGTTCTTCGGACATCACGATCATCGTTCTTCTCTTCCATACAAACCAATCTCAAACTTTCTTTTTCCATCTTTCAAGATGGGCAAGAAGAAGTCCTCCACCAACCCTGTGTCATCTTCCTATGTTCCTCGCAACCAGCTCCCATTTGGTGTTCAAGATCTAGGTAGCGAGCAAAGTCACCGAAACATCTCTCAATGATGCGGTTCGTGACGGATATCTTCCTCCTCAACCAATCTTAAACTGGAGCGTCCCTACCCCCGGCCAAGTCCCATGGGGAATAGACGACTCTCAGCAATTAGTTTTCAAAGCTTTTTTCCTCTCGTGGCCTTGATCTCCCTTGCTGCCCTTTCTTTAGGGCTCTTCTTTTCTTTTACGGATGGGAGTTAGTGAATATCAATCCTAACTCCACCCTTCGGATCGCTTTTTTCATCCATCTCTGCGAAGCTTTCCTTGGAGTTCTCCCCCACTTCAAGTTATTTCAATATCTTTTCCAAATCCGCCCACTTCCCTCATCGGACAGCCGAGCTGCGATAGGCGGGGTAGGAATTCCATCTTGGAGCGCAGATGAATATTTTTCTATTTCCCTAAATAAAAGCATAGCCCATTGGAAAAATGGATGGTTCTTCCGTGATAATCCCCAGCTCGCACTCCCTCCCTTTAGCGCCAAGGTAGCCAAAAATTTCCCTACCCCGGATAGTAGGGAAAAACTCAAAGAAGATGAAGAAATCCTCGCTCTCTTGGCTCTGTATCAAGTATCCGAAGGAAGTCAAAGGCGTCACTGCCGAGACAGTTCTTTGGAGCTTCATAGTGCGAGGAGTTCAGCCACTGAAGAAGCAAGAACACCCGGCATGGTGTTTTAACGAAGATATTGCCATTCCACTGGACGAAACTCCTCTTCCCGACAAAGAGCGGTTAGAAGTCCGTCTTAAGCAAATGCTCCAGCCGAAACCGGACCTATCGGGATGTCCGAGAGTGGGTCCGGCCTTCGATACTTCAAACCCTCGAGATCCCGTAAGTATCCCTCTTCTTATTTTCGAATCTTGTTACATTTTATTCTTCATCCTCTTATACAAATCCAATTGTTCAATGCAGAAAATGGACAACTTCGAGAGCCACCCCTCTCGCCTCCTAATGATACTTGGGGGGAGGACTATGCGAGCAATCTTGCTCCTCTTGCTCGTTCAAGCCGGTCTTACTCAAGGGACTCCGGACCGGTCATACCCCCTGCCACCTAGCATAGCTCCGAAGATATCCAAATCCGGAAAGGTGGTTCAAGCACCTAGTACAAAGAAACGTACTACTTCCTTGACCATCGGCGGACCCATCGCATCCTCTCGCTGCATCGGCCATACGCGCTCGGAGGCGCAAAAGCTTGAAGACCGGTGGAAAGAAGTAGAAGCGATCGAGAGGGATCGCCAAGCCGCTATGGATGCTTTTGAAGCCGCTCATCGGAAAATCTCAAGGAGCCCCTTCACTAACAGATTCTCCGGCCAATGTTCCCAAGAGGTCCCGATATGGCATCCGGACCGGTCCAGGTGACGCGGGGGAACCGGTCTCATCTCCGCAAGTCCATCCAGCGGCAAAAGGACTGCAGAGGGCACCGATGAAGACACTCAAGGTCCCTCTAAGAAGGTCAAGACTTCCACCGGCTTTAAGAAAGCCACTTCGTAAGTTTTCTGCATCACCGAGTCCTTTCCGAATCATTTTCATCCCGGTCTTATAGTGCTCGCCTCCTTTTTGCAGAATCCCTTCTAATTTCCAAGCTAGCATAGCTAGCTTTTTAAGAAATAAAGCTTCTACTCCTGCTCCAATCGGTGGTGCTTCCACTACAGCCTCTGCTGCATCCTCGCCGGTGCCGGGCCTTCTAAAGCTCACGGTGCGGCATCCACAAAGGAAATCCCTGCCGCCTCCTGTGTAGAAGGTTCGTCCCAAGTAAGCGAAGATCAATTCATCAGCATCGGGAGTTCATCTACCAGCAATCTTCCTCCCCGGGCGACCCTATTCCAAATTCCTCCAGAACTCTCATTAGGACCGGTCCGGGTGGAAGAAATTCCTCGTCGGCCTAGGACGACGCGCAAATCTCCTAAAGAGCCTAAATTGGCCAAAATGGTAATTGGAGACGTGGAAGTGGACAGCTCCGGTGGAGCTAGAAAGTTCATTGCAACGGCTCAGTGGGACGCCCTCCGGGAAGAGGAAGCCCTGAAGAACTTCTTCGAATCGGCCACGTATATATCCCATTACTCTTACTAATTCATTCAAACAATATCTTTTTTATAATCTAATCTCTTATGTCTTCCTCATTTTAGGTTCTTCCGAAAAACTCCGAAGCTAAAAACGCTATAATTGCTCGTGCGGAGGAAGAACCGCACACCAACCAAGAGCGGTTGGTTAAACTTAAATCTCGGACCGCCGATCCGAAATCCAAGGAAACTAATCCGTTGAAGAGGGAGGCCAATTTGATGAACACTCACCGGCTGATGGAGGAACGCTGTCAAGAGATTGTTAAGCTCCTTAAAGAAATCCAAAGTAATGTTCTTAACTTCATCTGCACATTCAGCCTTTTCCTTCTTCTCTCTCTCGACCGGTCTTGTTTTTCATCTCAGCACTTAAAAATCTTGTTGCTGCCCACAAAAAGGCGGAAGAAATTCTTTCGGAGAAAACAGCTACCCAGGGAACAAGCTCTGCTGGAAGGTTCGCAGATTGAAGAACAGCAAGCGGCCCGGATCGGAGAGCTCGAAGGTGAACTTACAGCCAAGGATAATATCCTTGCACAGGCTCTTCGTTCTAACAAGATGCTAGAGGCTGACAACACTCGTCCGAAAGCTGAATTGGCTGAAGCTCTGGAAACCATAAAGACAACGCAGATAGAGAAAGAGAGTGCTGTAAGGACAGCCCATGAATCTGCCCAGCTCGCACTCAAAGCTAAGGAAGCGAGAGATTCGGCGCCTGCTGAAAATCGAAACCAAGCTGAGAGAGTCAAATGTCAACATCAAAGGCAGATTCGAGCCGCCGAAATTAGACACGGACGTAAGCTTTTTCTTTTTCTCCTTTACTGAGTAAATTCTCTTTTTATATCGGTCTTGCCACCGCTCTTGCCCCCTTTACTAGCGGTCTTGAGTTCACCTCACTTTTACACCGGTCTATATTGACACTTGTTCCTCTGTCTTTTTACGGAACTTGCTGCGGGCATGGTGCGAACGCTAGAATATCCGAATGGCGGCCGGGCTATTGATCCTAATGAAGTGGATCTTGAGACCGCCATCCGGGCCTTTCCCGGAAGAATCGGAGAGCATTCCAAGATGGTTGCTGCTGCGAGAAGGAGGTCATATCGCCGCCATAATCCAATCTTGGACTCCGGTCACGGATTGTGATTTTAACTTCATCAAGGATGGCGCCCACCCGAACACTATCGACGATCAATTCAATGAACTGAAGAATTCGCTCATTGGTACTTGTTTCGAACCGATAGAGGATGTTCCTCTTGATCCGACGGGTGTTCCCTCGAGAGTAGCTCCAACAGCCTTTGCTCCGGACTAGGATGCGCAAGATGCAGCAACCGCCGGTAGGCGGACGGTGGAAGATGCTTTTGAAGATCCGGATGCTGATTTAGTGTTATCTTCTTCTGATTCGAAGAAACGAATGACGATAGATTAGCTGAAAATCCTAAGACCGGTGATACCGGCACTTCCAACGGTCCTACCCAGTAGATTCTTGTCATAGGGCCAGCTTTCTTTTGTAATCAAACAAGTCTATCATCATGCTATTATATGTCATTTTATTCTAGATGATAACAAAGTTTTAATATCTTCTTCCTTTCCTTGTGAATACTTGGTTTCAAAATGTCACCATCTTACTTACTAACTTCTTTGCCGAAGCCATGATGGTTATTTCAGCTAAAACTAACTATGAGCAAATTCTGGCTCTAATCAGCACGAGATCACTATTCATAGCTGTAGCTTACTTTAACAAGATCATGTGACATAGGAAGAGAGCTAGGTTGTAAGGTCTAAAATTTCAAAGACTGCTCTTAACACAGCAGCCTACCAATCAGTATTCATAAAGAAAATACTAAAAAATTTCCTTTCCTAAACATACCAGTCTTAAGCTAAAAAATAGACCGCTCTCAACACAACAGTCTATCGACTAAGTGACTGGTCTTATTATTCAGGAATAGCACAATATCACAGATTGCTCTTAACACAACAGCCCCCTAACTCGATAATTTAATTCAAAATTAAAATATTGAGACACAAAAAGCGAACACATTCACATTAGATATTAAAATTACTTTATTATAATATGAAGAAGTTTTACAAGAAGTACATTTAAGTATAAAAACGACGAAGTTGTTCAATGTTCCAAGAATTTGGAATTTCTTCCTCATCCAAGGTCATAAGCCTATAAGCCCCGGTCCGGAGACCGATTTAACCAGAAAAGGTCCCTCCCGGACCGGTGACAACTTATTCCTGTTCTTGTTGGACTGAATTTTTCGAAGAACCAAGTCCCCTACTTGGAATTCCCGTGTACGAACATTGCGATTATGATAACGACGCAATCCTCGATGATATTTGGCTGCTTGAATCAAAGCTTGATCCCGCAATTCTTCCGCAGCAATCAGCTCAACCTGGCGCTGATCCTCATACTTCTCTCATCGTAGTATCGTACTCGAGCTGACACCATATTCACTTCGTAGGTAACATAGCTTCAGATCCATACACCGAGAGAAAAAGGAGATTGCCCCGTATCCCTACTAACATTAGTGCGTAATCCCCAAAGCACCCAGGGCAATTCCTTTACCCACTTTCCTGCGTACGGCTTCAAACGGTAAAAAATTCTAGGTTTAAGACCGGCCAAAATCATTCCATTAGCTCGCTCCACTTGTCCATTGCTCTGTGGATGTGACACCGACGCATATTGTATCTTAATTCCCAAACTATCGGCGTAATCCTTGAAAAACTCTGAAGTGAATTGAGGCCTGTCGGTGTAGGGGGATTGGGGGTCCCCTAACCGCGCGTGGGCCACTTTCGGCCCACGAACGAAGGCGGCAGCTGCGGGGCAAGGGAGCCCACGAAGCCGGAGGAGCGGGAGCGTCGGGGGAGGAAGCTTCCCGGCAGCTTCCTCCGGCGCCCCAACCACCCGGAGTTAATGCGACACTCGAGTGCCTGCGGCGACGGTTGCAGCCCGACAGGACGTGCGCGCGCCTTCCCCATGCGCCACGTCTCGGGAAGCCATGCCGCTACGGGGCCGGGGGCACCCGGAACCAATAGGAGAGAAGATGCTCGGACTCCCGAATCCAGCAACGAAGATTGTAGCGGATCCCGTCGGGATCCGGTCGCGCCTTCCCAAGAAGGACCGGACCCCCACGGGCGTCCGGTACCCCCGGGACTTGTACGATATTCTCCTCCTTGCTCTATAAAAGGAGGGGGTGCTCTCTTGTAAGAGACAGATAACAACAAATACAAAGAAGGAGGACGTAGGGTATTACGCATCACTTGCGGCCCGAACCCGGATAAATCCTCCGTGATCTTCCGCGTTAGCTAAAGTAAATCCGACCTTCCTCGATCCTATCCGAAGGGAGCCTTGACGAGCCCTCATTTGGAGTGTGCTTACACACCGACATTTGGCGCGCCGGGTAGGGGAAGCCGTCGTAGATTTCGCTTTGCACCGCGGAACTCCTACATGATCATGCGAGAGATCCACGGACACGCCACGGACGGCGGACGGCGTCTCCGATCGAGGCGTCCACGGGCGTCGTCGCCGCAACCGTCGCCGCGCGGGCCGCTCGGGTAGGGCGACCGTCCCGGCACCTCGGCGGAGGGGCACGCAGCGGGGAACCTGCCGAGCGCCGACCGCGACGCTCGGGCCGCCACGCCGCCGGCGTCCGAACGCGCCACCGCACGTCGACTCTTCCAGGAGGGAGAAGGGGACGACCCCACGACCGCCGTAAAGACCGGGGGGAGCAGGCACGGGAGTGGCTCGGCGGAGTGGATCGGCTCCTGGACACGGCGCGAGCGAGGCGCCGAGCGGGACCGTCCCGCCAACCGCCGCCGCCGTCGACCGACAACAACCACCGCGCCAACCGGGCGAGGGATACGCGCCCGCCGGCAGCTTCGCTCTCCATCCACTCGCCGCAGGTGCGGGGCGCCGCGACCTGCGCAACGACCTCAACGGACACCGCCGTAAGGGGAGGATGCACGTGTCGGCATTGAGCACTCGCGCGAGCGTGAGCGTGAGCGCGAGCGGACCTCCGCCCACGACGACGACGAGCACGGACGCGGAGTCGTCCCCGAGCGCCACCCCAAACGCAAGAAAAGGAGCTCGACCCCTCCTTCCTCGGGGTTGCGCAGCCCTCTCGACGCGCCTACGTGGGGTCACGTGGCACGGCAAGTTCCGCCCGGACCTCCCCGAGAGGTATGACGGCACCGCTCCCCCGACGAGTTCCTGCAGATATACTCCACCGCCGTCGAGGCCGCCGGCGGCTCGGAAGACATCATGGCCAACTACTTCCACTTGGCCCTCAAGGACTCGGCCCGGTCATGGTTCATGAACCCGGCGCCGAAGTCCATCAGCTCTCGGGGCGGCTTGTGCCGGAGTTCATGGCCAACTTCCGGGGGACGTCGAAGCGTCCGGGAGCCGGATCGACCTGGACCGCATCGTCCGTAAGCCGAGCGAAACACTCGCGGGCATTCATGCAGCGATTCGGTCAAGTCCGCAACACAATTCCACGCGTCAACCCCTCTAGGGTAGTCTCCGCCTTCCGTCACGGCGTTCGAGACAAGGACATCTTGGGTGAGCTGGGTGTGCACCAGCCGGAGACGGTCACCGACCTCTTCCAGCCGGCCGACAAGTGCGCCCGTCGCCAAGAAGCCCGGGCGTGGCTGACCCTCCGGCAAAGGCCAACCCGGGCGTTGCTTCTCCCGGGCCCGAGGGCACCCTCTCCAAGAACCGGAAGAAAAACCTCGTGCGCAAGCGAAGGGCGGAGGAAGTAGCCGCGGCCGGGGGCCCGTCCCCAGGGGGCGCGACAGCCCACCCCCGCGGGTACCGGCAAGTCGCCGCCTAAGTCCCCGGGGACATTCGCGTGTTATTTCCACCGCACCAACGATCACGACCAGTCGCGGTGCCGCTACATCCGAGGCGAGCATTAAGCGGCGCGACGAGCGGTGGGCGGCCGAGAAGGCCGAGAAGGAGAAGGAGAGGGAGAAAGAAGAGGTCGAGGCGTACCGGAGCGCGGACGACTCCATCGCCGTCATCGGTGGAGGCTCTTCCGGCTCCGCGTCCAAAGGCGAGGCCAAGCGCTTCCGCCGGAAGTGTTCGCGATCACCGAGGGCAAAACCTCGGCTCCCCTGCCGAAGTGGGCGGATGTCCCCATCACCTTCGACAAGAGCGACATGGTGGGCCCCGACAACACCAAGGGGAAGATTCCTTTGGTCGTGTCGCCCACCATCCGCAACAAGAAAGTGGGGCGCACCCTCATCGACGGAGGCGCGAGCCTCAACCTCATCACCCCAAAGGACTTCGATTCTCTCGCGGGGGCGCGCGCCGAGCCGCAACCTTCCCGCCCTTTCTCCGGCGTGCTCCCGGGTAGCTCCCGCCCTTTGGGCAGGATTGAGCTCCCGGTTACCTTCGGTACCCGGAGCAACTTCCGCACGGAGAAGCTCCTCTTCGACGTAGCCGACATCGACCTCCCCTACAATGCCATCATTGGGAGATCCGGCATGAACCGGTTCATGGCCATCCCGCATCATGCGTTCCTCACGCTAAAGATGCCGGGTCCCAAGGGTGTCATCGTGGAGAGGGCGGACGCCGTCAAGGCGATGGCTTGCCTCGAGGACATCTTGGCAGCCGAAATGGCGGCCGAAGAGAACACCGACGGGAAGAGGGCGCGTAGCGCCTCGAAGAAGCCTCGCCGCACCATCCAGCTCCAAGCGGGCGAAGCTTTCGGCACCCGGGAGGTGTCCACCAAGAAGATTACACTCGGGGGCTCGGAGGACAAGACCACCACCATCGGTGGTGACCTCGACCCAAAATAGGAACTCGCGCTCATCACCTTCCTCCGAGCGAACAGTGACGTCTTTGCCCGGCATCCTTCGGACATGCCGGGCATACCAAGGAAGGTGATTGAGCACCAACTCAAGGTTGATCCCACCGCGAGACCCGTGAAGCGGCGGGCGAGGCGCCAAGCCCCCGAGCGCGAAGATTTCATCGAGATCGAAGTCAAGAGGCTCTTGGAAGCCGGGTTCATCAGGGAGGTCACGCACCCGACGTGGCCGGCCAACCCCGTGGTTGCGCCGAAGAACAACGGCAAAATGCGGATGTGCGTGGACTACACGGACCTGAACAAGGCGTGCCCGAAGGACCCGTTCCCATCGCCCCGAATAGATTCTCGTAGTAGATTCCACCGCAGGCTGCGACCTGCTTTGTATGTTGGATGCGTACTCCGGGTACCATCAAATCCGTATGGCTAAGGAGGACGAGGAGAAGACCGCTTTTATGACTCCCGCAGGGAGCTTTTGCTACGTGAGCATGCCTTTTGGTCCGAAAATGCAGGCCCCACGTTCCAACGAGCCATGCGCCTCACCCTAGAGTCGCATATCGGGAGAAATGTGGAGGCATATGTCGACGACCTAGTCGTTAAAAGCCGCAAGGCACCGTCCCTCCTGTTCGACTTAGAGGAGACTTTCTCCAACTTACGCCGCAACCGGGTGAAGCTCAATCCGGAGAAGTGCGTCTTCGGCGTACCGGCAGGGAAGCTACTCGGCTTCTTGGTCTCACACCGCGGGATCGAGGCGGACCCGGAGAAAATCCGGGCCATCGAACCGATCCGCCCCCGAGGCGACTCAAGGACGTGCGGCGCCTAGCCGGGAGCATGGCGGCCGTTGGCCGATTCATCTCGCGCCCGGGCGAGCGTGCTCTTCCCTTGTTCAAGTTAATGAAGAAGACGGACAAATTCGAATGGACGCGGGAGGCCGATGAAGCCCTGCAGGATCTCAAGCGCTACTTATCCTCGGCACTGTTCTAGTCGCCCCGAGCCGGGTGAGTCACCGCTTCTATACATAGCGGCTAACCCGCGGGTGGTTAGTGCGGCTCGGTGGTCGAGCGCTCGGAACAGGCACCGCACCATTCACGGCGAGCCAACAAGCGTCGACGCCTCAACGGTGCGGAGGCGGCGGCCCCGACCGACCCGGGGCTCCGGCTCCGGTCGACTCACAAGTCCCGGATCACTCGGGGGCTGCGGCTTCCGCTCACGGCATGGGTTGTGACACAACCACCGCGGCCTCTCCGGGTGGGTCACCCGGAAATCAACACGGCGCTACCAATGCGCCGGCTTCCACAGGCGTTGTGGCTCTCCGGCTTCACCCGGGGCTCCGGCTCGGACCTCGTCGCTGCATTTGGGTGAAGCCGAGGCCACGAACGGAAAGGCGGATATGGGCGCGTCGATCCCACCCCACCCGGGGCTCCGGCTCCGACCACGCTCCACGCCATGGGTGGAGTGGGATCCGCCCGGCTACTTCCGGCGTCGGCACCACGACATCGCCACTTCGCTCGGGGCTCCGGCTCCGACCATCGTCGACGGGACAACCGAAGCGGATGCCGTGGTCAATCCGACAGGAAGGGACGAGGCGTACCTGCCCCACCCGGGGCTCCAGCCCCGGCCACCACGACGAACAAGGACGAGCCAGGATCCGCTCCACTAGAATCGGAACCCCGCACGCGGCTCATCCAACGGCCAGTATACTTCATCGCCGAAGTCCTACGGGACGCAAAGACGCGGTACCCGCAGTACCGGAAGAAGCTCTATGCGGTGCTTATCGCATCCCGGAAATTGCGACACTACTTCCAAGGCCATCCCATCCGGGTGGTAACGACAGCGCCGCCGGAGACCATACTTCGCAACAGGGAAGCAACCGGACGAGTGGCAAAATGGGCGGTGGAGCCGGGGAGTTCGACTTGACCTTCCTCAAGCACACACATCATCAAGAGCCGGGCTCTAGCCGAGTTCGTGCCCGAGTGGACACCCACCCCCGAGGTCGAGCACGACGAATTGAGCACCCTGGTGCAGCAGCATGACACACCCGGCGACCACCGGACGATGTTCTTCGACGGCTCCCTCACACTCAACGGCGCAGGGGCAGGGGTGCTCCTGCTATCACCAACCGGCGACGATCTGCGCTACGCAGTCCAACCGCACTTCGGATGCACCAACAACATGGCGGAGTACGAAGCACTCTTGGCAGGGTTGCGAATCGCGGCCGACCTAGGCGTCGGGCGCCTCTTGGCCAAGGAGGATTCGCAGCTTGTCGTCAACCAGGTATCCAAGGAGTACCAATGCAACGACCCGCAAATGGCCGCGTACCTCGCAGCGGTCGGACGGATGGAGAAGAAATTCAATGGCCTCGAGGTGCTTCACGTACCTAGAGGCGACAACCACATTGCCGACGAACTATCCCGGGTGGCCTCCACTCGAGCTCCAATCCCACCCGGGACGTTCATGGAGATCCCGACATCCCCTTCGGCCTCCTACGCCGACCGAGCTCCGGACAGCGGCAACAAAGCACAAGCGCACCCGCAGGATCTGCAAGCACACGCAGAATAGCGAAGAAGCGCTTGCCATCGAGCCGCAGGACGCCTCGCTGGATGAGCGACCTCATCGGGTATCTCGCGCGACGACATCCTTCCGTAGGACGATACGGACGCGGCACGCCTAGCCCGCCAAGCCAAACGATATGCCATCATCGACGGCAAGTTGTACGAGCACGGGGCAAACGGTGTTCTGCCGAAGTGTGTGACAACGGAAGAAGGCAACGACATACTCGTTGAGATCCATGAGGGCGAGTGCGGAAGCCACCATGCTCCCCGCACGCTGGTCGGGAAAGCTTTTCGGCAAGGCTACTACCGGCCGACAGCCCTCAAGGACGCCACAAGGCTGGTGCAACAATGCAAGGCATGCCGGTTCCACGCCAAGCAATCGCACCTGCCCGCTCAAGCCCTTTAAACAATTCCATTATCCCGGCCGTTCGCGGTTTGGGGTGTGGACATCGTGGGGCCGTTTCCGACCGCTCCGGGTGGACACAGGTGGCTATACGTGGCCATCGACAAGTTCACGAAGTGGGTGGAAGCCGAAGCGGTGAGGAAGATAGATCGAACTCGGCAGTCAAATTCATGAAGAACATAGCTGCACGGTTCGGGGTGCCGCAGCGGATCATCACGGACAATGGGACACAATTCACAAGCCACGCATTCACAGCAGTATTGTGACACCCTCGGCACCCGGTCCGCTTCGCCTCAAGGGCCCACCCACAAAGCAACGGCCAAGTCGAACGCGCCAACGGATAAATCCTCAAGGGCTCGAAGACAAGATCCTTTGACCCGTTGAAGAAGAAAGGCTCAAAGTGGATAACCGAGGTCCAATCCGTGCTTTGGTCCCCGCGCACCACGACGAGTCGAGCTACAGGCGAAACGCCTTTCTTCCTCGTGTATGTCGCAGAGGCGAGTGCTACCAACGGAGACCCCGTTTCATGGCCCCCGAGTCGCCGCGTTTGACGAAGCCGACCAAGACACCCGGCGGCACGACGACATCGACCTCCTCGAGGAGGCAAGACGACGGGTACTATCGCGCAACGCGAGGTACCTCCGGGGCTTGCGTCGCTACCACCAGCGGTGCGTACGCCCACGGGAGCTGCAAGCGGGAGATCTCGTCCTCCGGCGGGCTCGGACGCGTGAGGGCAAGGACAAGCTAACCCCCATGTGGGAAGGGCCCTTTGTCGTTACCGTTGTCACTCGCCCAGGATCGGTTCGCTCGGAGTCGGAGGACGGATGCCCGAACCGAGCGCCCGGAACATTGAGCATCTCAAGAAATTCTATCCTTAGAAAATCCTGTATCCAATGGTCCCGGGTAGTACCCGGAGTCGCATCGCCACGGCCACGATCGCCAAGGCACTTGTACTAACGCCTTAATGTATTAAACAGCGCTTTATCGCTGCTTTTCTACTCCCCACAGAGCTTGCTCGTTGAATCTGTTCGAGTCCATGAATTCCTTCGTTGGGTAAGAGAAACCTATGACTAAGGTGGAAGCCGGAAGGCGCTCACGCTCGGCTAAGGCACGGGTGGCGAAGTCTCGCTCTCGCGTAATGACGGAGCACCGCATGCCTAAGACTAGGCGGCGCACGGCAACCATCGCACTCAACAAAAGAAAACTCGAGGACCGAAGCAGTACAATAACACGCTTGAAGTTTAAAACTAACTTCGTCTTATGTTCACGAAACATGTTTTAGGATAGGCACATGCGCTAGCAAGCCACTCGCAGGTGGAAGAAAGGGACACTCAACCCCGCTTGAAGGTCTCGGCGAAGGCGTGAGCAACGGAGCGGGCTCGCGCCTTAGCCACGGCGTGCTCGCCCGGAGGAATCTCACCGTTCACCACGTCCGGGAGTGGGAAGCCGGGCACCAACACCAGGGCGTTCGTCGGCACCTCCTCCAGGGCCGCGGCTATGGTCGGCCGCCCTCCGCCTTCATGAGCGACTCCACCCGGTCCTCGGATCGCGCAGCGAGTCGGCCACGCCCGCATTGCGCACACATACCCGGCCGTGCTGCGCTCGATGGGTTCGGGAAGCCGGGCCGGGCTCAGCTCGAACAGCGCCGTGGAGATCTCCTTGTGCACGTCGGCGGCAATTTCAGCTCGCGCCCGCCCGCGGAGACCAGCTCCGTCACTCGTTCGCTCAGCTCGACGCGCCGAACCTCTGAGTCCTCGAGCCGACGCCGCAACTCATCGAGCTGCGCCCGAGGTCATCGCCACCGGCCGCGGCGAGGCGCCACCCCCGACCCCTTCACCCGGCCTCCAACTCCTCAACGCGCCGGCGGTATGTAACAACCCACGGTAATACAATGCATTTCATGGCATTCATGAGCATGTCATCACATTTTATTTGTGAGATCATCAAGCATGTGATAATAATCATAAGCATAAAATATCAAATTAACTAAAGAATAAAGGAAATGATAAGAAGAGATGAAATGAGAGGAAAAATTCAAGTTTAACATTTTCTATGGTTCAAATATCACAAATTAAGATTTATGAAAATTTACTGAAAATATTTTGTCATGTAAAAATAATTACGAGAAAATAAACAAAGTCTCTTTATTTAATTTAACTATGAATTTTTAATCCGAAATTGATTTGGAATTTCTACTGGGACTTAAGAGGAAATATGCGTAAAATCTTCTCAAATACACCCCTGAATTTTTGCGGAATTTTTGGAGCTTCGGAAGGTTGCTTTTTAATTAGGCAAAAGCTCGTGGGGTTTTTGTAAAATGGCCCAGGCCCCGCCGTCACTCTCTTTCTTCTCCCTCTCTCACTCCCGAACCGCCTCACCGCCGATGGCCGGCGCCACGCACCAGCTGCTGGCCGCGCGCCTCCGGCTCCCGTCGACACGCAGCTGCTTCCGCCACCTCACCCCGGTGCTGGATGGGGATAAAAGGACCGGCGGTGTCCCTCTCCCTCTCTTTTCTCTCGACTCGCGCCACCCACCACCGTCCGCCCCTCCAATCTCTTCACCGTCCGGCCGGCTCCGGTCGTTTCCCGACGAGCCGCTACCACCGGCAGCTCCGCGAGTTCGTGCCGCACCTCCACATGATCTTCAAGCAAGCCGTGCCGCCGTGAAGCCGGAGCTCGCGTCCATTTTTCCGTCGACGGTCACCGTCGGTATGTTGCCGCCTCTCTCCAAAATTCTCTCTCGTCTCACAAGCTTCTTCGTTTGATCTTTGATCTCTTACGTGCACAACCAAGTCCTTTAGCTTCCGGCCAACATGAGCCGAGTGTTCCCTCTCGGGTCCGGCCGGATTTTATCATTTGCTTCGAGCTCGAGTCGCCGCCGGTCCCCCTCGCCGGTGTAGACCACTCTCCGGCCGTCTCCCAAGTGAACCCACACCGTGCCGTCCTTGCTCATGTTCCCGTGAAGCTCCCAAACCTTTTTCCCCTAAGTTTTGTGCACCACATCGGTCGTTAGGGCTCGCCGGAGCCGCGCGCAAGCGGATGCTCGCCGCCGGCGTACTTCTCGGCGACCTCCGCCACCGGGGGCACCACCGTTGTGTTGCTCGTGGTCCGCGGAGTCTTCCGAGCCGAGCCCCTAGCCACCCCACCCCCTCTCGCGCCATTCCGGCGTGGCACCGCCACGCTCCGGCCACCGTGGCCATGGCCGTGGTGTTCCGGCGTGTGGGCCGTGCGCAGCCTTCCGGGCCGGGCCGAGTTGCTCGGGCTCGGCTACTTTCGGCCCGCAGCCTCTTTAATTTTTTCTTTCGAATTTAATTATTTCCAGATTCAATTAAAATTTCCAAAATTCATAGAAAATTCAATAAAATTCAGAAAAATGCCAAACCAACTTTGTTAGACTCGGAAAAATGAAATCTATCCAATTGTGAAATAATATAATTATTTTAAATAAATTTATTTATAATTTGTAGTTAATTCCCTTTCTTTAATAGAGAAAAGCTATTATTTTATGTAAATGAAATGTTTAATTACGAAAAATAATTTTATTTAATGAAGGAGATACTCGCAGACGAAATTAATAATAAAATTTATTTTCCAAAAAGTAAACTTTAGCTATGTAATGTATATGATCACAATTTAATTACTCTTAATCACTTAAAGTAATTATTTACTTATTGCCTAATAAATCGAGACTAATTAATTATTAAACTTAAGTAATTATTAACCTTAATCAAGCAATTAAGGAAAACAAAATTAATTAATAATGATCTTAACTAAACACTTTTTAATCAAGCATAATTAATTGTTAATTAATGCTTAATGAACATACTTACCTATAATTAGTTAATTAACTAAAGTAATTAAGCATTAATCATTACTTATTATCCATGGAACTTCATTAATGCACTCTTGCATACTTTCATCATGTGCATTCATGCATACATGTTTGTGAATCGCGTTGCATTGCTGGTCGACTAGGTTCGAAGTAATCGAGGTTCCACCCGAGGGCGAGTCGGAGCCGGAATCTCGAAGTCGACCCAGCTCGCCGAGGAGACTAACTTCGAACAAACTCAAGGCAAGCCCCGGTGCATCCTACCTATGTTTTTAAATATTTTACTTTATCACATAGTACAGTTATGCTTGTGCATTAGGTGTTAGGGTTTGGTTGACACCTTAGATGCATTATGGTAGGTTTCCGTTTGTTCACTTTATACTCGGTACAGTAGCTCAATAGAGGCTAAGCTTAATTCATAGTGGCAACGGTAGATGTTTAGGGCACTTAAAGCATGGAGGCTTTAAGAGTATTGTGTTGACATTAAAGATGTTAAGAGTGATAATGAAATTGAGACCGGACGGGCCCCGTAGGAGAAAGGGCAAGACGGAGACGAGGTCTTGCAAGGTGGTAGCCCCGTCCGTGTCTGGTCAAGGACCGTACCGTTGTCGGCTTAGTTGAACAAGTTTGAACGTACCGTGCTACATGTTGGTATCATGGGCCCAAGCAAGCCGATGTACCCTATCGCCCCGCAGATGTAGCGTAACCAACTCTCTTTTATCGGTCGTCAGTGAGAGGATAGTCTCACGGGAGGGAGATGGGTCGACCACGAGGGAAGTCGTGGCTTCGCCATACTCCCGGGGAGTTGGAAATGGCTAGTCTCGCTGTCAGGTGCTAGCGGGAAAGGTTGTCGTATACGATCGGGGTGATGCGTATACGTCGTGTAGACGGGTCTTGCCAGCTGGTATAAATCGATTCGAATCGCTGTCCCTCGCAGAATGAGTACCGCTTGTTTAGCTCGTCACATCGTAGTGACTTTTATGGAAGATGAGGCAGATGAGAGATGAAAGGATAAAGATCTATTATATCTGGTTTGGAAACTTGATTGGATAGAGTTAGGTTGCAAATACCATGGCTAATGAACATAACCTCGAGCAAAAATATTGAAAGTAAGGACCCACACCTTAATGCTGTTTTTCGCAAAGGAGTAAACCCCATAGCCGTAAAGCCTTTGCATTCTAGGCGTCGGCCTTAGCGTGCCATGTTGACGGGTCGGTCTTGCTGAGTATTAGAATACTCAAGGTTTGTTCGTTACCTTACAGGGAATGAGTCGTGTTACCACGACTTGTACGGCAGCTTTCCCGAGGAGGAGCAGTGTCCCGAGGGAGGTTCCCTCGGACGATCCCACACCTTGAAGAGAGAGAGGACCGTGATGTACGAAGGGCTCAGTGCATCACGTTGTTTCGTCTTAAGTCCGTTGAGTTGTAACGGAATAAGCTTCCGCTGAATACTCGTAGGATGTTGACACTTCAATAATGTTATCTTTCCGCCGCACGAATGTTGGTATTTTGAAAACTTGGTTGTATTATACCATGATGTATATATTCTGGCTTGTATGAGATGATGTTTCTGTTGTAAGTCGCTCGTCGAGTGTCCCTCTGTTCGGATTCCCGGGTAGTCCCGAAGGGGATGTCACAGCTGGTATCGTAGCAGCTTCGAGGCAACAAGCACATCATTACAAGTCTATTTTCAAAACTTAACACGTTTATGCGATAGACGACGAGAGAGTACGGAGCCTATAAGGATATAGAATAGTTAGATTTTTACTAACCGGTCGACGTTGGGTTCATGGGAAGTGCTAACTATTCGTCGTAGTTTCTTTACTGCAGTACGTATAGCTAGTTCCCGAGCATGCATCATGTTAAATTCTGCACTAAATAAATATTGGGTATGTGCTTAGCTAGTCCGTAGTATTTTATAGGTTGTTCCGCTCGTTTTTCTTCTCGTGGGAAGAAGTGTTTAACTTGTTAAACGTGTTCCCCGCAGATGCCGGTCACTCGTGGTAGGAAGCGCGCCCAGCAGGAGGAGGAGGCACGAGCTGCACGTGTCGCCGAGCCGGAGCAGCAGCTTCACGCCTTGGAGCCGAGGACACAGAGTCGGGAGCGACAGCTGGGTGCTTGGAAGCACCGCTGTCGAGTGGACCGTCGGGAGATCCGGAGGTCACACGCTAGGATCGCCGAGCTGGAGGAGCAGATAGTGGAGGTGACCCGCGCGCGTGACGAGTACCGTGAGGCGGTTATCGCCTTTGACGCGCAGCCGACTACGAGGACCGAGGAGCGAGACGCCGCCGCGCCGCAGAGGACCACCAGGAGCTACGGCCAGATATGGTGACGGCACAGCGGGACCACTTGGTGGAGGTCCTAGTCACGAGGGAGGTCGAGTTGGGTCAGCTACAGCTGCAGTACAACGGGCTGGCCGAGGCACACCACGCACCGCTCCACGACCACGACGACCTGTTTGAGGAGTTTGAGCAGTTGCAGCAGCAGTTGCAGCAGCAGCAGCAGCAGCAGGAGCAGCAGCAGGGTCCCCCGCACGAGGAGGTCTCTAGGATGGACTACGAGCCCCCACCCGCTTCGCCGGCTTGGGACGTCGAGTCGGACGGCGGCAGTCACGCGCCGTCGCCTTAGTTGTGTTATGTTTCACTAATGTAGGAGGGTAGCCACATTTTGCCGACATAGGTCGGATGTATAAGTTGGGAGTGCACGCGAAGTGGGTTTGAGTTGTATCAACAATAACAATGGGAAGGAAGTAGTGGTACTATATATATATATATATGCAGTTGCTACAATAGATAAATGTGCCGAAATATTAGGAATTGGTTTCTACTTGCATCCGATGCTCTTACTTCTTCACGAGAGATGGACAGCACACATACGGGTGTGAGTGAAGTAAGAGGATCAATGGAAGATGTTCGTATAGTCGGCCGGAGAGACAACTGCAGGAAAAAGAGGAGTTGTTAGCAATTAGGGAGGCGCAGCTTGCTAAACGAGGAGCAGCAGATTCAATTTAAGGATCAGCAACTAGCAAATGCTCATGCATTGATCACTCGCTTAGAGCAAGATCTACCGCAAGCACACAACGCCATAATGAATGAAGCAATAGGACAACAACCTCCAGGAGATGCACCGGTAGCGCAGGAGAATCCTATGGAGGCTGAATCGAAGAAGAAGAGGAGGATCCCGAAGAGATAATGGACGTGGATTCAGTCATAGACTTCACGGAGATTCCCCGACTAGAGGATGCGAGAATCCGAGACAGGCAGTTCTATAAGTCAGGAGGTGACATCCGGGCGCCGCGAAGAATAGTGGAATGCTAGCTAGTAGTGAGTGAGAAAACTAGTATGTAAACCAGGCGCTAGTTAAATAAGGGGCGTGATGTAACCACGCCCGAGTGTATCCTAGGAACCGTTGTAACATGAGTGTAGAAATATGTGTTATTGGTTTGGTGGTTGCTTTAATAAAGATGGCTTGTTGCATAAAGATTCCTTGGAAGTCCTCATCTACGTATTCTTGTCCTTCCATTGTTATGTTGGAACGAAGATGTCTAACGTAAACTTTCTTTGGACAGAATGGTTGGAACAAGGAGACGCGATGAGCCCGAGACTTCTCAACGCGGGCGGGAACACCACCACCACCCCCGACCTTGGCACAGGCCATCGCTGCGAGTATTGGATTCTCGCGCGGAACAGCGGGAACTATTGGAGCAACCGGTCCGCAACACTCGCTCCCCAAGAACGTCACCGGGGCCGCAACGCACCGGAGGAAAGGGTGACCTTCTCGGACTTCTTATCGGTTCGCCCCGGTCTTCTCGGATGCGGGTGAGCCCTTGGAAGCCGACCACCGGCTGCGTACCATTGAGTCGAAGCTGGAGCTGTTTCCGTGCACGGATCATCGGAAGACCCTCTTTGCTTCCCAGCAGTTGCAAGGCTTTGCTGGAGCTTGGTGGGCCAACTACAAAGCCATGTTTCCTCCCGGACATCAGATTTCATGGGCAGAGTTCACCAAAGCCTTCGTGAGAGCATCATATTCCGTAAGGCTTAATGAATCGAAGAGAAAGGAGTTCCTCTCACCGAAGCAAGGGGATATGACTGTTCACGCCTACTCCAAGGTATTTAACCGCCTTGCTCAATATGCTCCTAAACATGTGGACACGGACGCCAAGAAAAAGAATTTGTTCAAGGAGGGAATGAGTACCAAGCTACGGTCTCGCTTGGTGTTGAACAAGACCGACGGCTTCACCGACTTTGTGAGTGACGCTATTGCACTCGGAAGACTCTATCCGTCTTCATCGGACGGAGAAGAACAAGAAGAGGCCGGCTACGGGACAAGGAAGTGGGGGACCATCAACGTACGAGGCTGGTTTACACCGCACCATCAGGTCGGCGTTATCAGCATACACCCTCTCGTCCCAACTTCTACCGGCAGAATCAACCACCCCAACAACCTCAGCAACAGCGGCCGAATCGATATCGTCCGCCTTATCAGCAATAGAACTACCGGAATCCCCGACCGGTGGGTCAAGCACCGCAGCGAGAATGGACCGCCATGTTTCAATTGTGGCCGTTCAGGACATTATTACCGCAGTTGCCCATATCCTTAAAAGGCACCATATGCACCCCGACCTCAAGGGCAGCCGCAGAACCAGCGAGAGGGCACCAGCCAAGAATACACGAGTGAAAACGGGCCGTGCCAACTTTACTACGGCCGAGGAGTTGCCCGAAGGAGGACAAATCTTAGCGGGTATGTTTTCTATCGCTGAACATCCTGCTATGGTTTTATTTGATTCGGGAGCTACGCATAATTTCATCGACAAGTCCTACATTACTCAACATTGCATCACACCATCTAAGTTGACATGGGCACATATCATCTCAACACACGGGGGTAGAATCCTTACTAATGAAGCAGCTGCCAATATGCCATTAAGATTGGGTAACAAGGTTTATCCTACTTCATTAATCATCCCGGACGGGCAAGGGTTAGATGCAATTATTGGATATAGCATCTCGAGCCGTGTATCCGAACTCTCCTGTTCATGGTCGAGATTGCTTGCTTTTAACTTTTCCTCAAGCTATGCTGCCAATGGTTAATAAGGTTGTAGGTAAGAGTCTAGAAGATATACCCATAGTCCGTGAGTATCCGGATGTCTTTCCGGACGACTTGCCAGGACTACCACCGGACCGAGCGGTAGAGTTTAAGATAGAGTTACGCACTGGAACCGCACCCATATCAAGAAGACCGTATCGGATGCCACCGAATGAGCTAGCAGAATTGAAAGTGCAACTAAAGGAATTATTGGACAAAGGATATATACGGCCAAGTTCATCACCATGGGGATGCCCAGCCTTGTTTGTAAAGAAGAAAGACAAGACATTGAGGCTATGTGTGGATTATAGACCTCTCGAATTCGGTGACCATCAAGAACAAGTATCCTCTGCCGAGGATTGATATCTTGTTTGATCAGCTGATGGGAGCTAAAGTTTTCTCCAAGATAGACCTTCGCTCCGGGTATCATCGGATTAAGATAAGAGTCGAAGATATACCGAAGACTCGCATTTTCCACAAGGTATGGACTTTATGAATATCCGGTGATGTCATTTGGATTGACCAACGCACCAGCACATTTCATGTATCTCATGAATTCTGTATTCATGCCCGAGCTGGACAAGTTTGTCGTGGTATTCATTGACGACATCTTGATCTACTCTAAGTCACAAGAGGAACATGCCAATCACTTACGAGTTGTGTTGCAACGACTAAGGGATCATCGGCTTTATGCTAAGTTCAGCAAGTGTGAATTTTGGCTGAAAGAACTACCGTTCCTAGGTCACGTGATATCAGCCGAAGGAGTGGCCGTTGACCCGGGCAAGGTTCAAGATGTATTGAATTGGAAATCACCGAAATCTGTCTCACGGATCGAAGTTTCTTGGGATTGGCTGGTTATTATAGAAGGTTTATCCCAAACTTCTCAAAGATCGCCAAGCCAATGACTAAACTATTGGAAAAGGATAAGAAGTATGTATGGAGCAAAGAATGCGAAGAAGCTTTCCAAACGTTAAAGAAGTTGTTGACTACAGCTCCTATACTTGCTCGACCGGATCCGACGAAGCCTTTTGATGTGTATTGTGATGCATCGGGCACGGGACTTGGATGTGTTCGATGCGGGAAGGTCGAGTGATCGCTTATGCGTCTCGACAACTAAGGCGTCATGAGGAACACTATCCCACACATGATCCGGAGTTAGCAGCTGTCGTTCTAGCATTGAAAGGCTGGAGACACTATCTTCTCGGGTAACTTGATACATTTATACACGGACCACAAGAGTCTCAAGTACATCTTCACTCAAGCGGACCTGAATATGCGACAACGAAGATGGTTGGAGCTGATAAAGGATTATGAGATTGAGATTCACTATCACCCGGGCAAGGCAAATGTGGTAGCTGATGCCTTAAGTCGCAAGGCTCATTGCAATAATCTCATGGCTCAACTTATGATTCAAGCATCTCCGGAAGGGAGGGAAGAGCCGAATCTTCGGATTATTCCATATGGGGCATTAACCAACTTGGCTCTTATTCCTACCATTCACGAAGAAGTGGTAGCATCTCAACGGAAAAGCGTTGGTGTAGGACATATAAAGAGATGACTTAAAGAGGGTGAAGTCAAATGCTTCAGGGAGGACGAATCAGGAGTTGTTTGGTTCAAAAATCGATTGGTAGTGCCGAAAGACCTACCGCTTCGCAAGAAGATAATGGATGAAGCGCATATGTCCAAATATTCTATTCATCCTGGAACCAACAAGATGTATCAAGATCTGAAGCAAAGATTTTGGTGGACACGCATGAAGCGGGAAATAGCCAAGTATGTCAACGAGTGTGATGTCCGTCGACGGGTCAAAGCCGAGCACTTGAAGCAAGCAGGACCCTTACAACCTCTCGAGCATTCCTGAATGGAAGTGGGAAGACGTCGGCATGTATTTCATTGTGGGATTACCATTAAGTCCACGGAAGCACGACTCTATCCGGGTTATTGTGGACCGGCTGACGAAATCTGCTCACTTTATAACGGTACATACACGGTACACTGCCGAGAAGTATGCAGAACTCTACATTGCTCGAATTCTCTGTTTGCATGGAGTGCCGAGGACCATTATATCGGACGGAGGAACACAATTTGTCTCCAGATTCGGGAACAACTACAAGAATCCTTGGGGACCAAATTGATACGAAGCTCGGCATATCATCCTCAAACGGATGGCCAAACAGAAAGGATCAATCAATATCTCGAGGATATGCTTCGAGCATGTGTCTTAACTTATGGCAAGGATTGGGAAAAGTGCTTACCTTTGGCAGAGTTCTCCTACAATAATAGCTATCAAGAGAGTGCGGGAATGTCGCCGTTCCAAGCTCTATATGGACGTAGTTGTCGTACACCCTTGAATTGGTCCGAAAGCGGAGAGAGAATAATCTTCGGACCGGATCTAGTAAGAGATGCGAGAAGAACAAGTACGTCTCATCCAACAAAACCTCAAGAGGGCTAAATCTCGACGGATCGGTTATACCGACAAGAGGCGACGAGAGTTAGTATTTCAGGTTGGAGATCAAGTCTATCTCCGAGTATCTCCTACCAAAGGTGTTCAAAGGTTTGGAATCAAGGGCAAGTTAGCACCACGATACATCGGACCTTATCCAATCTTGGAAAGATGTGGAGCCGTGGCGTACCGACTGGAGTTGCCGCCCCACTTGCGTGACATCCATAACATATTTCATGTATCTCAACCGAAGAAGTGTTTAAAACCACCCATGGATATACCGACAGCTGAGGTGGAACAGCTACAACCAGATTTGACGTATGACGAACGTCCGGTCGGAGTTCTTGACACCAAGAATCGAGTAACTCGACATCGGACCATTAAGTTCTACAAGATTCAATGGAGTAATCACTCGGAAACCGAAGCTACTTGGGAACAAGAAGAGTTTCTTCGATCAAATTATCCCGAGTTCTTTAGTACCATCGCTTATGCTTAGTCGTTCGATCGTGAATCTCGGGACGAGATTCCTGTAAGGGGGAGGGCTGTAACAACCCACGGTAATACAATGCATTTCATGGCATTCATGAGCATGTCATCACATTTTATTTGCGAGATCATCAAGCATGTGATAATAATCATAAGCATAAAATATCAAATTAACTAAAGAATAAAGGAAATGATAAGAAGAGATGAAATGAGAGGAAAAATTCAAGTTTAACATTTTCTATGGTTCAAATATCACAAATTAAGATTTATAAAAATTTACTGAAAATATTTTGTCATGTAAAAATAATTATAGAAAATAAACAAAGTCTCTTTATTTAATTTAACTATGAATTTTTAATCCGAAATTGATTTGGAATTTCTACTGGGACTTAAGAGGAAATATGCCTAAAATCTTCTCAAATACACCCCTGAATTTTTGCGGAATTTTTGGAGCTTCGGAAGGTTGCTTTTTAATTAGGCAAAAGCTCGGGGGTTTTTGTAAAATGGCCCGGGCCCCGTCGTCACTCTCTTTCTTCTCCCTCTCTCACTCCCGAACCGCCTCACCGCCGATGGCCGGCGCCACGCACTAGCTGCTGGCCGCGCGCCTCCGGCTCCCGTCGACACGCAGCTGCTTCGCCACCTCACCCCGGTGCTTGGATGGGGATAAAAGGACCGGCGGTGTCCCTCTCCCTCTCTTTTCTCTCGACTCGCGCCACCCACCACCGTCCGCCCCTCCAATCTCTTCACCGTCCGGTCGGCTCCGGTCGTTTCCCGACGAGCCGCTACCACCGGCAGCTCCGCGTGTTCGTGCCGCACCTCCACATGATCTTCAAGCAAGCCGTGCTGCCGTGAAGCCGGAGCTCGCGTCCATTTTTCCGTCGACGGTCACCGTCGGTATGTTGCCGCCTCTCTCCAAAATTCTCTCTGTCTCACAAGCTTCTTCGTTTGATCTTTGATCTCTTACGTGCGCAACCAAGTCCTTTACCTTCCGGCCAACATGAGCTGAGTGTTCCCTCTCGGGTCCGGCCGGATTTTATCATTTGCTTCGAGCTCGGGTCGCCGCCGGTCCCCTCGCCGGTGTAGACCACTCTCCGGCCGTCTCCCAAGTGAACCCACACCGTGCCGTCCTTGCTCATGTTCCCGTGAAGCTCCCAAACCTTTTTCCCCTAAGTTTTGTGCACCACATCGGTCGTTAGGGCTCGCCGGAGCCGCGCGCAGCGGATGCTCGCCGCCGGCGTACTTCTCGGCGACCTGCGCCACCGGGGCACCACCGTTGTGTTGCTCGTGGTCCGCGGAGTCTTCCGAGCCGAGCCCCTAGCCACCCCACCCCTCTCGCGCCATTCCGGCGTGGCACCGCCACGCTCCGGCCACCGTGGCCATGGTCGTGGTGTTCCGGGCTCGTGGGCCGTGCGCGAGCCTTCCGGGCCGGGCCGAGTTGTCTGGGCCTGGCTACTTTCGGCCCGAGCCTCTTTAATTTTTTCTTTCGAATTTAATTATTTCCACATTCAATTAAAATTTCCAAAATTCATAGAAAATTCAATAAAATTCAGAAAAATGCCAAACCAACTTTGTTAGACTCGAGAAAAATGAAATCTATCCAATTGTGAAATAATATAATTATTTTAAATAAATTTATTTATAATTTGTAGTTAATTCCCTTTCTTTAATAGAGAAAAGCTATTATTTTATGTAAATGAAATGTTTAATTACGAAAAATAATTTTATTTAATGAAGGAGATACTATGAGACGAAATTAATAATAGAATTTATTTTCCAAAAAGTAAACTTTAGCTATGTAATGTATATGATCACAATTTAATTACTCTTAATGACTTAAAGTAATTATTTACTTATTGCCTAATAAATCGAGACTAATTAATTATTAAACTTAAGTAATTATTAACCTTAATCAAGCAATTAAGGAAAACAAAATTAATTAATAATGATCTTAACTAAACACTTTTTAATCAAGCATAGTTAATTGTTAATTAATGCTTAATGAACATACTTACCTATAATTAGTTAATTAACTAAAGTAATTTAGCATTAATCATTACTTATTATCCATGGAACTTCATTAATGCACTCTTGCATACTTTCATCATGTGCATTCATGCATACATGTTTGTGAATCGCGTTGCATTGTTGGTCGACTAGGTTACGAAGTAATCGAGGTTCCACCGAGGCGAGTCGGAGGCGGGAATCTCGAAGTCGACCCGACCGCCGAGGAGACTAACTTCGAACAAACTCAAGGCAAGCCCGGTGCATCCTACCTATGTTTTTAAATATTTTACTTTATCACATAGTACGGTTATGCTTGTGCATTAGGTGTTAGGGTTTGGTTGACACCTTAGATGCATTATGGTAGGTTTCCGTTTGTTCACTTTATACTTGGTACAGGTAGCTCAATAGAGGCTAAGCTTAATTCATAGTGGCAACGGTAGATGTTTAGGGCACTTAAAGCATGGAGGCTTTAAGAGTATTGTGTTGACATTAAAGATGTTGAGAGTGATAATGAAGTTGAGACCGGACGGGCCCCGTAGGAGAAAGGGCAAGACGGAGACGAGGTCTTGCAAGGTGGTAGCCCCGTCCGTGTCGGTCAAGGACCGTACCGTTGTCGGCTTAGTTGAACAAGTTTGAACGTACCGTGCTACATGCTGGTATCATGGGCCCGGCAAGCTGATGTGCCCTATCGCCCCGGAGATGTAGCGTAACCAACTTTCTTTTCCTGGTCGTCGAGAGAGGATAGTCTCACGGGAGGGAGATGGGTCGACCACGAGGGAAGTCGTGGCTTCGCCATACTCCGGGGAGTTGGAAATGGCTAGTCTGCTGTCGGGTGCTAGCGGGAAAGGATGTCGTATACGATCGGGGTGATGCGTATACGTCATGTAGACGGGTCTTGCCGGCTGGTATAAATCGATTCGAATCGTCGTCCCTCGCAGATAATGAGTACCGCTTGTTTAGCTCGTCACATCGTAGTAACTTTTATGGAAGGTGAGGCGGATGAGAGATGAAAGGATAAAGATCTATTATATCTGATTTGGAAACTTGATTGGATAGAGTTAGGTTGCAAATACCATGGCTAATGAACATAACTCGAGCTAAAATATTGAAAGTAAGGACCCACACCTTAATGCTGTTTTTCGCAAAGGAGTAAACCCCACGACCGGAAAGCCTTTGCATTCTAGGCGTCGGCCTTAGCGTGCCATGTTGACGGGTCGGTCTTGCTGAGTATTAGAATACTCAAGGTTTGTTCGTTACCTTACAGGGAATGAGTCGTGTTACCACGACTTGTACGGCGGTTTCCCGAGGAGGAGCGGTGTCCCGAGGGAGTTCCCTCCGGTGGGAACGTATCCCCACACCTTGAAGAGAGAGAGGACCGTGATGTACGAAGGGCTCGGTGCATCACGTTGTTTCGTCTTAAGTCCGTTGAGTTGTAACGGAATAAGCTTCCGCTGAATACTCGTAGGATGTTGACACTTCAATAATGTTATCTTTCCGCTGCACGAATGTTGGTATTTTGAAAACTTGGTTGTATTATACCATGATGTATATATTCTAGCTTGTATGAGATGATGTTTCTGTTGTAACTCGCTTCGTCGAGTGTCCCTCCGTTCGGATTCCCGGGTAGTCCCGAAGGAGATGTCACATGGTAGTCGTCCCGGCTCTTCTCCACCGCCTTGACCTCCCGATCGAAGGCCTTCCGGGCCTCCGCGAGCGTCTCGCGGCGCACGCGCTGCGCCATCTCCCCAGGCAATGCCGCGGACGCCCTGCTCGGCCTCGGCAATGCGGGCCGCTTCCGTCTCCGGGGCCTCCTTGTGAACGGAGGCCTCGTCTTCGCGCAGCCGGACCTGTTCCTCTCGGGTTGCGACCGCGTCCTCGCGGTGCTTCAACTCCGGCTCCTGCGAGCCCACGGAATCGCGAAGGCGGCTGGAGCTTTGCCTCTGCCGCTTCGACGACCTGCTCCCGGGCACCCGGTTGGTGCTCCCTTTCAACCGGGGCAGCCTCGCGGAGAGCAAGATCGTTAGCGCGCTTCTTTAGCTCAGCCTCCGGAGCCACCGCGGCCGACTCACGCCGCGTCAAAGCGTCCTCGCGAATCACCACGGCGGCGTCGGCCTCCTCCAACTTCGCACCACGGAGCTCGGCAGCCCGCTCCCGGGCCAAGACGCCACGAAGGCGATTGATGCTCTCCTCCTCGCGGTCAATAGCGGCGCGAAGTTTCGCCTCCGCCTCCCGCAGCTTCTCGTCGGCCTCCTCGGCGACGGCGGCGGCGGTGTTCAACTCACGCCGGACTTCTTCCATGCGTCGCCGATGCTGCTGCCCGGCCGGCTTCACCGCCGTCTCTAGGGCCTTCGGGCGTCCGCCACCTCCGCCTCGCGTTGGGCCACCGCGACCTCGCGGTCCTCCAGGGATGCGTCCGTCTCCTCCACGGCCGCCTTCATAGCAACGAGCGACCGGGTAACCTCCCCAAGAACGTCACCGATTCGATGGCGTGCGGAACCGCCCGATCGACTCATCGGTGACGCACTCCGGCCGCATCCGGCGCGCCCACGACCTCTTCCGGCGGCAGCGGACGACGAAGCGTCTCCGCCAACCACCGTTCGCGGCTCCGACCCGGCGCGTGGAGGGGAATCGTTCCCCTCCGAGCACTATAGGAGTGGCGGCGCCGGCACCCGGCCGGGGAGTGGAAGTCCGTGGCGGGCGCCCTAACGGCGCCGATCAAGAGAGCGGCCACCCCCGCCGGCGGCGCATCCAGCACGTCACCGCCCGGAGGAGTCGATGGCCGGTCAAGGTCCTCGCCGGCGGAGGCACCCGCAGCATCCTCCTCGGAGGCACCCGCGGCCTCCTCCTCGGGGGCACCCGCGGCCTCCTCCTCGGGGGCACCCGCGGCCTCTTCCGCGTCGGCCTCTCGCTCCGACTACTTTGGCCTCAACGGCAGCGGAACCGGCCTCCGGATCCAGGCGCAGGGACACCGGAGACCTTGGGGTTCGGAGGGACCAAGTCCGGGTCCAACTCAATCCGGATACCCCTACAACCAAAAGCAAATCGAGTCATGATCGCAGGCGCCGGCGTGCGGTGGCAGCAACCTCCTTATTTTTAATTGCCATTACTTGGACAAACCCAGCACACAACATAGGCGAAACAAGGAGAGAGGCAACGCACCTGTCGCGGGTCCACCCGGCCGCTTGCACTGGCGCAGCCGCGGGGACTTCTCCCGCAAAGCAGCTCCTACCGCCGGTGTCGGTGAAGCCGGCCGGGCCCGTTTCCGTTGAAAGCGTGCGGGCCTCGGAGGAGTCGGAGGAGGGTGGCGATGGTGACTTCTTCCTCTTGCCCTTGTCACGCGCATCCGAACCTGGCCTTGCAGCATCGGGACCGGCACCCGGAGATCCGGGCGCCCCGAGCGGCCGCCGCATCCGGGTTTGAGAGAGGCGTGGCCCCGCCCATCCGGATGCCGGGAGTGGGGGCCGGAGTTGCGTCGAGGAACCCGAGCGGTCCCGGCTAGGGCATGGCGTCGAGGATGGCGCGCCGGTCCGCCAAAAGGTGGAGAGGTCCCGCGCCATCCGGGTGCTGGAATGAGGGGGCCACTTCTTCCCGGTCGGCGTGGAGTAGGCGAACTCCTTCGAGGCGGCGGGCAGGTCCGAACCCGCCCCGTCCGAGTGCGGCCGGCGAAGTTGTAGTCCCGGTACAACCACGAGGGCGCGACCGGCGGCGGAGCGGCGCAATGTTGCACGAAAGGAAGTCGCGCACCACCCCGTGCGAGGTCAAGCCGGCCGCGGCAAGCGCCGCTATCCGGTCAACCACGGGCATCATGCCGTCGGGAAGGTTGGGCACGGCGTCCCGGACGGTGAAGTGCTCGGCCGGACCCGGCGGGACGCGGAGACGGCGGAAATCCTTCTCGTACGTGGCCACGAACCAGGCCTTCTTCCAGCCCTCCACCTTGTTGTTCGGCGCGTACTCGATGTACCCGCTTCCGCTCCGGGCTGTCAACCGCACGGACCCGATCACCTCGGCGGAGTTCGTCGGCATTGCCTTGAAGTAGCGGCTGGAAGATGGGGAAGCATGGCTGCACAGGTGGGCGAACACCGCCGGCGCCGCGACCGCGTTCGGAGTAAGGTGCGCCATCCGGATCCCGTACGCCCGGAGCACCTACATGAAGAAATCGGAGAAAGCGGGGGGACGGCGCCGGCCACGACAAAGGACGGGAAGTGGAGGATCTCCACTCCCCGCTCGACGGCGGTAGAGGTCCCCGATGCGGACGCCCTTGTCGCCGTCCGCCGGCAGGAATGGCGAAGTTGTTTCATCGCTAGGCGGGGGCGGTACGCGCACCGGGAGCGACGGATCCGCCGACGGCGAACTAGTGCGCGAGCCGCCGCGGCGGGAGACTTCCCACGAGCCATCTCGGCGGGCAAGGAGCGGCGACGGCGGAGGGTGTCACACCCCTATCCCGAAAGATAGTTAAGTGTGGTACGGATCGCCTTGGGAGATGATTGACGAAGCAACCATACATAGCATCACATTAACAAACATACACGATTTGTAAAGTTACGTAATTAAGTCTTGGTTACAACATAGAGTTCGAATAAAAGATACATTAGGTTCGGAATTAAGTCTTACATAGCCATGATCTTTGTTCGAAATTAAAGTGCGGAAGCGAAATACATAACTCGACGATACATAGATAACTTAAAGGAACCATGCCGGCCTAGGCCATGGCTCACTCATCATGGGTCGGAGAGCTAGGGACCCATTCAATGGTCCACTCTTTGGGCTCTTCTCCATCCCAAACCACCTTACCACAACAATCACAAAAACCGGTTTGCGGGAAACCTCGTAAATCAACATGTAGTGGCAAAGCCTGAGTATCTAACATACTCCGCAAGTCTTACCCGTCAACTTGGTCATCTAAGACCGACTCCTAGATGCATGGGCTTGACCGGTTTAACCTGGCCTTTTTGCATAAATAGCACCTATGCTAATTAGGTTGGCAATTTTATTACTTAGCCAAATTAATAGGGTTGTTGCATAAAAGGAACTTTAGTGAGCATACTAGCAAGACAAGAGTTTGCAATACAATTTAATATCAATATAAAACAGCAAGCTATTCAATCTCTTTCCATTACTACACATTGCGAACTGCTCGAATCAAGTGGTACTCATTAACCGAGAGGAAACGGCGATAATTATCGAATTATTAATCCTGCAGGAAAGAACCCAAATGCACGACGAGGCTCGAGTGTTCCGCGGGGTCGAGGTTGGGACTTGGGACAGCCCCCGAGCCCGCTTTGACTGGCCCTCCATCGTCCTTGGGAGGGTCGGGAGGTCGAACGGACGGTTGGAACCGGTCGTTGGCGAAGTGTGACATCCCCTCCGGGATACCCGGGAATCGGAACAGGAGGGACACTCGACGAAGCGAGTTACAACAGAAACATCATCTCATACAAGCCATAATATATACATCATGGTATAATACAACCAGGTTTTCGAAAACAAACATTCTTGCAGCGGAATATAACATTATTGAAGTTTAACATCCTACGAGTATTCAGCGGAAGCTTGTCTATTATACTACTCAAAAGACTTCAAACGAAACAACGTGATGCACCGAGCCCTTCGTACATCACGGTCCTCTCTCTTCAAGGTGTGGGGATACGTTCCCACCGAAGGGAACCTCCCTCCGGACATTGCTCCTCTTCGGGAAGCTGCCATACAAGTCGTGATAGTACGACTCATTCCCTGAAAGGTAATGAACAAACCCCGAGTATTCTAATACTCGGCAAGACTGACCCGTCAACATGGCACGCTAAGGCCGACGCCTAGTATGCAAAGGCTTTACGGCTGTGGGGTTTACTCCTTTGCGAAAACAGCATTAAAGGTTGGGTCCTTACTTTCAATATTTTAGCTCATGTTAAGTTCATTAGCCTTGGTGTTTGCAACTTATCACTATTGCAATCAAGTTCTCAATCAAGATAAAATAGATCTTAATTCTTCTATCTCTCATCTTCATCTTCCATAAATTTTACTACGATGTGACGAGCTAAACAAGCGGTACTCATTACTGCGAGGGACAGCGATTCGAATCGATTTATACCAGCTGGCAAAACCCGACTACACGACGTATACGCATCACACCGATCGTATACAACAACCTTTCCCGCTAGCACTGACGTAGACTAGCCATTTCCAGCTCCCGGGAGTATGGCGAAGCCACGACTTCCCTCGTGGTCGACCCATCTCCCTCCCGTGAGACTATCCTCTCACTAACAACCGAGTAAAGAGAGTTGGCTACGCTACATCTCTGGGGCGATAGGGTACATCAGCTTGCTAGGCCCATGATACCAGCATGTAGTACGGTACGTTCAAACTTGTTCAACTAAGCCGACAACGGTACGGTCCTTGACCGACACGAGACGGGGCTACCACCTTGCAAGACCTCATCTCCGTCTTGCCCTTTCTCCTACGGGGCCCGTCCGGTCTCAACTTCATTAACACTCTCATCATCTTTAGTGTCAACACAAAACTCTTAAAGCCTCCATGCTTTAAGTGCCCTAACCATCTACCGTTGCCACTATGAATTAAGCTTAGCCTCTATTGAGCTACCTGTACCGAGTATAGAATAAACAAACGGAAACCTACCATAATGCATCTAGGGTGTCAACCAAACCCTAACACCTAATGCACAAGCATAACCGTACTATGTGATAAAGTAAAATATTTAAAAGCATAGGTAGGATGCACCGGGGCTTGCCTTGAGTACTGTTCGAAGTTAGTCTCCTCGGCGGCTGGGTCGACTTCGAGATCCCCGGCTCCGACTCGCCTCGGGTGGAACCTCGATCACTTCGAACCTAGTCGACCAGCAATGCGTCGCGAATCACAATCATGTATGCATGAATGCGTATGATGAAAGTATGCAAGGATGCATTGATTAAGTCCCATAAATAATAATTAATGATTAATGCTTAATCACCTTAGTAAATTAGGGATAAGTACGTTCATTAAGCATTAATTAACATTTTTTTATGCTGATTAATAAATGCTTAATCAAGATCATTATTAATTAGTTTTGTTTCCTTAATTACTTAGGTTTAATAATTAATTAATTATTCTGGTTTATTAGGCAATAAACAAATAATGACCTTAAGTGATTAAAGGTTAATAGATTGTGATCACATAAAATAATATAGTTTAAGTTTAATTTTGAAAAATAAACTTCATCATTAATTTTGTCTGCAGTATCTCCTTTATCAATAAAAATTATTTTTCACAATTAAACATTTTATTTGCATAAATAATAGCCTTTCTTTAATCAAAGAAAGTGATTAATTACTAATTATAAAATAAATTTACTCAAAATAAATATTTTATTTCACAAATGAATAGATCTCATTTTTCCGAGTCTAACAAAGTTGGTTTGGTATTTTTCCGATTTTTAATGAATTTTCTACGAATTTTGGAAATTTAAATTCAATTACTGTGCCACACGGAGGGCCACGGGGTTGGCCACACCCGATCCCGCGTAGCCACACGCGATCCCACCCGCGTGTGGCCCGCGGTGTGGCACCACCGCGGCGGCGGCGGCGCAGCCACCGGAGTCGGCCGGCGATGGCCCAAAGCTCGCCGTGAGACCACTTTCAAGCTCTACTCGACGCGGCTAACACTCCGGTGTGAACGAAGGAGCATGAGCTCGGCCGGAAACATGCCGGCGGCGAGAGGCGGGCACGACGGAGCTCCGGCCATGGCGCAAGCTCACCACAGTGGACAAAACTTGGGGAAAATTAAGCTAGGAGCTTCTACACGGTATAAGCGAGCTCGTCGCGAGGTCCTAGACACATGAGCATGACCGGAAGATGGTGCTCACCGTGGAAGGCGGAGACGGCGGCGGCCGGACGCGGAGAAGAACGGTGATTGCTCGGCTTTACGTAGAACAATAGCAAGGATGAGTTACCGAGAATATAGAGCATCTAGTTGCGCACCGTCCGGAAGAGAAAAGATCATCAATTGCTCACCACGGCTCACCGAATCGCGGGGATGGCGGAAGTCGACGGTGAGGTGCCGTGGAGGAAAAACTAGCTCGCCTCGACGGAGCGGAGATGCTCAAGTGGATTGCTCGGGTCGTGGAGCTTCGCAGAGTCCCGGCGGAGCCTCCGGGAGTGGCGGCTTGGACGGGGAGAGACCGGAGCGGCCCGGCGGCGTAGCTCCGGGGACGACGGCTATGGCGGGGAGGCGAAGTGAGAGGGAGAGGGAGAAAATGAGGACCGGCGGGGCCTTTATCTCCCGCCCGAGGCGGTTCGAGCAAGCAGCTGCGCAAGCAGCTGCGTGGCATGGTCGTGGCGGCCCGGCCGGAGGCGGTGCGGCCGCGGGCGGCGTCGAGCGCGCGGTGAGAGAGGGAGAGAGAGAAGAAGAGGCCGACGCTTGGGCCCGGCTTGGCCATTTTGCAAAAAGGCCCTTCTCCTTTCGCAAAATCAAAAAGTGATCTTCCCGAGCTCCAAAAATTCCCAAATTTTTCAGGGGTGTTAGTGAAAGTATTTTAGGCATTTTTCCTATTAAGTCCAGGGTAAAACTCCAAATCATTTTTGGGTTAAAAATTCATAGCTAAATTAACAAAAGAGACTTTGTTTATTTATTGTAAATATTTTTACAAGGCAAAATATTTTCAGGAAATTTTCATAAATCTTTATTTATGACAATTAAGCTATAGAAAATGTTAAACATGAATTTTCTTCTCATTTTCTTTCTTTTTAACACTTCCTTTCTTCTTCATTTAATTTGTTATTTTATGTGCTTATAATTAACACCAAATGTGATATCTTCACAAATGCAACAATGTGATGACATGCTCATGATGACATGAAATGCATTTTCTTGGTGTGAGTTGTTACAGCCCTCCCCTTACAGGAATCTCGTCTCGAGATTCACGATCGAAACGACTAGGCGATAGTGCTAAAGAATTCGGGATAGTTGGATCGAAGAAATTCTTCTTGTTCCCAAGTAGCTTCGCTTCCGAGTGATTACTCCATTGAACCTTGTAGAACTTGATGGTTCGATGACGAGCCACTCTATCCTTGGTGTCGAGAACTTTAAGCTGGTCGTTCGTCATATGTGAAGTCCGGTCATAACTCGTTCCACCTCGAGCTGTCGGTATATCCATGGGTGGTTTTAAACACTTCTTCGGTTGAGATACATGAAATATGTTATGGATACCTGCCAAGTGGGATGGCAACTCCGGTCGATACGCCACGGCTCCACATCTTTCTAGGATTGGAAAAGGTCCGATGTATCGTGGTGCTAACTTGCCCTTGATTCCGAACCTTTGAACACCTTTGGTAGGAGATACTCGAAGATAGACTTGATCTCCAACTTGAAATACTAACTCTCGACGTCTTTTGTCGGTATAACCGATCTGTCGAGATTTAGCCCTCTTGAGGTTCCGTTGGATGAGACGTACTTGTTCTTCTGCGTCTCTTACTAAATCTGGTCCGAAGATTACTCTTTCTCCACTTTCGGACCAATTCAAGGGTGTACGACAACTACGTCCATATAGAGCTTGGAACGGCGACATTCCTGCACTCTCTTGATAGCTGTTATTGTAGGAAAACTCCGCTAACGGTAAACACTTCTCCCGGTCTTTACCATAGGTCAAGACACATGCTCGAAGCATATCCTCGAGGTATTGATTGATCCTTTACGTACCGCCCATCTGTTTGAGGATGATATGTCGAGCTTCGTATCAACTTCGTTCCCAAGGATTCTTGCGGTTGTTCCCGGAATCTAGAGACAAATTGTGTTCCTCTGTCCGATATAATGGTCTTCGGCACTCCATGCAAACATAGAATCCGAGCAATGTAGAGTTCCGCATACTTCTCGGCGAGTGTACCGTGTATGTACCGGTATAAAGTGAGCAGACTTCGTCAACCGGTCCACAATAACCCGGATAGAGTCATGTTTCCGTGGACTTAGTGGTAATCCCACGATGAAATCCATACCGACGTCTTCCCACTTCCATTCGGAAATACTCGAGAGGTTGTAAGGGTCCTGCTTGCTTCAAGTGCTCGGCTTTGACCCGTCGACAGACATCACATTCATTGACATACTTGGCTATTTCTCGCTTCATGCGCGTCCACCAAAACCTTTGCTTCGGATCTTGATACATCTTGTTGGTTCCAGGGTGAATAGAATATTTGGACATATGAGCTTCATCCATTATCTTCTTGCGAAGTGGTAGATCTTTTGGTACTACCAATCGCTCCTTAAACCAAATAACTCCTGCTTCGTCCTCCCTGAAACATTTGACTTCACCCTTCCTGAGTCGTCTCCTTATGTGCCCTATACCAACGCTTTTCCGTTGAGCTGCTACCACTTCTTCACGAATGGTAGGAATCGGAGCCAAATTAGTCAAGGTTCCATACGGAATGATCCTAAGGGTTGGCTCCTCACCTTCGGATGGTTGTGCTTGAATCATAAGTTGAGCCGCGAGGTTATTGCAATGGGCCTTGCGACTTAAAGCATCGGCTACCACGTTTGCCTTGCTCGGGTGGTAGTGAATTTCTAGCTCATAATCCTTGATCAGTTCTAACCATCTTCGCTGTCGCATATTCAGATCTGCTTGAGTGAAGATGTACTTGAGACTCTTATGGTCTGTGTATAAATGTACCAAGTTACCCAGGAGATAGTGTCTCCAACCTTTCAATGCGAGTACCACTGCTGCTAGTTCCGGATCATGCGTAGGATAGTGTTCCTCATGACGCCTTAGTTGTCGAGACGCATAGGCAATCACTCGACCTTCCTGCATTAGAACACATCCGAGTCCTGTTCTCGATGCATCACAATACACATCAAAAGGCTTCGTCAAATCTGGCTGAGCAAGTACGGGAGCTGTGGTCAACAACTTCTTTAACGTTTGAAAAGCTTCTTCACATTCTTTGCTCCATACGTACTTCTTATCCTTTTCCAATAGCTTAGTCATTGGCTTGGCAATCTTTGAGAAGTTTGGGATAAACCTTCTATAATAACCAGCTAATCCCAAGAAACTCCCGATCCGGGAGACGGACTTCGGTGATTCCCAATCCAACACTTCTTGAACCTTGCCTGGGTCAACGGCCACTCCTTCGGCGGATATCACGTGACCTAAGAACGGTACTTCTTTCAGCCAAAATTCACACTTGCTGAACTTAGCATAGAGCTGATGATCCCTGAGTCGTTGCAACACAACTCTTAAGTGGTTGGCATGTTCCTCTTCGACTTAGAGTAGATCAAGATGTCGTCAATGAATACTACGACAAACTTGTCCAACTCCGGCATGAATACTGAATTCATGAGGTACATGAAATGTGCTTGGTGCATTGGTCAATCCAAATGACATCACCGAGATACTCATAAAGTCCATACCTTGTGGAAAATGCAGTCTTCGGTATATCTTCGGCTCTTATCTTAATCGATGATATCCCGAGCGGAGATCTATCTTGGAGAAGACTTTAGCTCCCATCGGTTGATCAAACAAGATATCAATCCTCGGAAGTGGATACTTGTTCTTGATGGTAACCGAATTCGGAGGTCTATAATCCACACATAGCCTCAATGTCTTGTCTTTCTTCTTTACGAACAAGGTCGGGCATCCCCATGGTGATGAACTTGGACGTATATATCCTTTGTCCAATAATTCCTTTAGTTGCACTTTCAATTCTGCCAGCTCATTTGGCGGCATCCGATACGGTCTTCTTGATATTGGTGCTGTTCCAGGCTGCAGCTCTATCTTAAACTCTACCGCTCGATCCGGCGGTAGTCCGTGCAAGTCGTCCGGAAAGACATCCGGATACTCACAAACTATGGGTATATCCTCCGGACTCTTACCTACAACCTTATTGATCATTGGCAGCATAGCTTGAGGAAAAGCTAAGAGCAAGCAATCCCGACCATGAATAGGGGAGTTCGGATATACGGCTCGAGATGCTATATCCAATACTGCCTTGTGGAAATTCATCCATTGCATGCCAATAATTGCATCTAACCCTTGCCCATCCAATATGATTAATGAAGTAGGATAAACCTTGCTACCCAATCTTAATGGCATATTGGCAGCTGCTTCATTGGTAAGAATTTTACCCCCATGTGTTGAGATAATATGTGTCCATGTCAACTTAGATGGTGTGATGCAATGCTTAGCAATATATGACTGGCTGATGAAATTATGCGTAGCTCCCGAATCAAATAAAACCATAGCAGGATGATCAGCGATAGAAAACATACCCGCTAAGATTTGTCCTCCTTCGGGTAGCTCCTCGGCCGTAGTAAAGTTGGCACGGCCCGTCTTCACTTGTGTATTCTTGGCTGGTGCCCTCTGTTGGTTCTGCGGTTGTCCTTGAGGTCCGGGTGCATATGGTGCCTTACGAGGATATGGACAAGCTGCGGTAATAATGTCCTGAACGGCCACAATTGAAACATGGCGGTCCATTACTGCTGCGGTGCTTGACCCACCGGTCCAGGATTTTGACTATTCTGTTGCTTGGTAAGGCGGACGATATCGATTCGACCGCTGCTGCTGAGATTGCTTGGGGTGATTGATTCTGCCGGTAAAAATTGGGACGAGAAGGTGTATGCTGATAACGCCGACCTGACGGTGCGGTGTAGACCAGCCTGTACTTTGAGGGTCCCCCACTTCCTTGTCCAGTAGCCGGCCTCTTCTTGTTCTTCTCCGTCCGATGAAGACGGATAGAGTCTTCTAGTGCGATAGCGTCACTCACAAAGTCGGTGAAGGCTGTCGGTCTTGTTCAACACCAAGCGAGACCGTAGCTTGGTACTCATTCCCTCCTTGAATAGATTCTTCTTTTTGGCATCCGTGTCCACATGTTCGGGCGCGTACCGAGCAAGGCGGTTAAATACCTTGGAGTAGGTGTGCACATTCATATCCCCTTGCTTCGGTGATAGGAACTCCTTCCTTTTCCGATTCATTAAACCTTACGGAATATGATGCTCTCGGAAGGCTTTAGTAAACTCTGCCCATGAAATTCGATGTCCGGGAGGAAACATCGCTTTGTAATTGGCCCACCGGGCTCCAGCAAACCCTTGCAATTGCTGAGAAGCGAAGAGAGTCTTCCGATGATCCGTGCATGGGAACAGCTCTAGCTTTGACTCGATGGTGCGTAGCCGGTTGTCGGCTTCCAAGGGCTCACCCGCATCCGAGAAGACCGGGGCGAACCGATAAGAAGTCCGAGAAGGTCACCCTTTCCTCCGGTGCATTGCGGCCTTGGTGACGTTCTTGTGGAGCAGATGTTACGAACCAATTGCTCCAATAATTCTCGCTGCTCCGCGCGAGAATCCAATACTGCAGCGATGGCCTGTGCCAAGGTCGGGGGTGGTGGTGGTGTTCCCGCCCCGCGTTGAGAACTCTCGGGCTCATCGCGTCTCCTTGTTCCAACCATTACTGTCCAAGAAAAGTTTACGTTAGACATCTTCATTCCAACATAATAATGGAAGAAACGAGGAATACGTAGATGAGGACTTCCAAAGGAATCTTTATGCAACAAGCCATCTTTATTAAAGCACCACCAAATCCAGTAACACATGTTTATACATCCACTTACAACGATTCCTATGATACACTCATGCGTGGTTACATCACGCTCGTTATTTAACTAGCGCCTATTTTACATACTAGTTTTCTCACTTGCTACTAGCTAGCACCCTACTACTCTTCGCGACGCCTTGGATGTCACCTCCTGGCTTATGGAACTTCTCGTCTCGGATTCTACATCCTCTAGTCGTGGAATCTCCGTGAAGTCTATGACCGAATCCACGTCCATTATCTCTTCAGGATCCTCCTCTTCTTCTTCGGACTCAGCCTCCATAGGATTTTCCTGTACTACTCGGTTCATCTCCGGGAGGTTGTTGTCCTATTGCTTCATTCATTATTGCGTTGTGTGCTTGCGGTAGATCTTGCTCTAACCGAGTGATCGGTGCATGTGCGTTTGCTAGTTGCTCGATCCTTAAATTGAATCTGCTGCTCCTTGTTTAGCAACTGCGCCTCTCTAAGTGCTAACAACTCCTCCTTTTCCTGCAGTTGTCTCTCCGGCTCGACTACACGAACATCCTCCCTTGATCCTCTTACTTCACTCACACCCGTACTTGTGCTTGTCCATCTCCGTGAAGAAGTAAGAGCATCGGATACAAGTAGAAACTAATCCTAATATTTCAGCACATCTTTTTATTTTAGCAACTGCATATATATATTACTACCACTTCCTTCCCATTTGTTATGGTTGGTACAAACTCAAACCCACTTTTCCTACACTCCCATCTGCCCAACACCTGCTAGTACCCTATATACATCCGACCTATGTCGGCAAAATGTGGCTACCCTCCTACATCGGTGAAAACACAACACAACTAGGCCGACGGCGCGTGGCTGTCGCCGTCCGACTCGACGTCCTCGGCCGGCGAAGCGGGTGGTGGCTCGTAGTCCATCCCGGAGACCTCCTCGGCGTCGTCCGGTGGACCCTGCTGCTGCTGCTGCAACTGCTCGAACTCCTCAACCAGGTCGTCGTGGTCGTGGAGCGGTGCGTGGTGTGCCTCGGCTAGCCCGTTGTACCGTGCCTGCAGCTGACCCAGCTCGACCTCTCTCGTGACCAGGATCTCCACTAAGTGGTCCCGCTGTGCCGTCACTATCTCTCGATCGTAGCTCGTGCGCGTCGTCCGCCGCGCGGGCGGCGTCTCGCTCCTCGGTAACCGTAGTCGGCTGCTCGTCAAAGGCGATGACCGCCTCACGGTACTCGTCACGCGCGCGGGTCATCTCCACTAGCTGCTCCTCCAGCTCCGCGATCCTGGCGTGGGACCTCCGGACCTCCCGACAGTCCACTCGACAGCGGTGCTTCCAAGCACCCAAGCTGTCGGTCCCGGCTCCGTGTCCTCAACTCCAAGCTGTGAAGCTGCTGCTCCAGCTCCGCCACACGTGTAGCTCGTGCGTCCTCCTCCTCCCGAGCGCGCTTCCTACCACGAGTGACCGGCATCTGCAGGGAACATGTTTAAACAAGTTAAACACTTCTTCCCACGGAAGAAAACGAACAGAACAACCTATAGAGTACTACGAACTAACTAAGTACATACCCAAATATTTATTTAGTGCATAATATAACATGATGCATGCTCGTGAACTAACTATACGTACCATAGTATAGAAAATTACGACGAATAGTTAGCACTTCCCAAAAACCCAAACGTCGAACAGTTAGTAAAAATCTAACTATTCTACATCCTTATAGGCTCCGTACTCTCTCGTGGTCTATGGTATAAGGGTGTTAAGTTTTGAAAATAGACTTGTAATGATGTTCTGTTGCCTCCGAACCGCTCCGATACCAGCTGTGACATCCCCTCCGGGATACCCGGGAATCGGAACGAGAGGGACACTCGACGAAGCGAGTTACAACAGAAACATCATCTCATACAAGCCATAATATATACATCATGGTATAATACAACCAGGTTTTCGAAAACAAACATTCTTGCAGCGGAATATAACATTATTGAAGTTTAACATCCTACGAGTATTCAGCGGAAGCTTGTCTATTATACAACTCAAAAGACTTCAAACGAAACAACGTGATGCACTGAGCCCTTCGTACATCACGGTCCTCTCTCTTCAAGGTGTGGGGATACGTTCCCACCTGAAGGGAACCTCCCTCCGGACATTGCTCCTCTTCGGGAAGCTGCCATACAAGTCGTGATAGTACGACTCGTTCCCTGAAAGGTAATGAACAAACCCCGAGTATTCTAATACTCAGCAAGACCGACCCGTCAACATGGCACGCTAAGGCCGACGCCTAGTATGCAAAGGCTTTACTGGTCGTGGGGTTTACTCCTTTGCGAAAACAGCATTAAAGGTTGGGTCCTTACTTTCAATATTTTAGCTCATGTTAAGTTCATTAGCCTTGGTGTTTGCAACCTATCACTATTGCAATCAAGTTCTCAATCAAGATAAAATAGATCTTAATTCTTCTATCTCTCATCTTCATCTTCCATAAATTTTACTACGATGTGACGAGCTAAACAAGCGGTACTCATTACTGCGAGGGACGACGATTCGAATCGATTTATACCAGCTGGCAAAACCCGACTACACGACGTATACGCATCACACCGATCGTATACGACAACCTTTCCCGCTAGCACTGACAGCGAGACTAGCCATTTCCAGCTCCCCGGGAGTATGGCGAAGCCACGACTTCCCTCGTGGTCGACCCATCTCCCTCCCGTGAGACTATCCTCTCACTAACAGCCTAGTAAAAGAGAGTTGGCTACGCTACATCTCCGGGGCGATAGGGTACATCAGCTTGTTGGGCCCATGATACCAGCATGTAGTACGGTACGTTCAAACTTGTTCAACTAAGCCGACAACGGTACGGTCCTTGGCCGACACGAGACGGGGCTACCACCTTGCAAGACCTCATCTCCGTCTTGCCCTTTCTCCTACGGGGCCCGTCCGGTCTCAACTTCATTAACACTCTCATCATCTTTAGTGTCAACACAAAACTCTTAAAGCCTCCATGCTTTAAGTGCCCTAACCATCTACCGTTGCCACTATGAATTAAGCTTAGCCTCTATTGAGCTACCTGTACCGAGTATAGAATAAACAAACGGAAACCTACCATAATGCATCTAGGGTGTCAACCAAACCCTAACACCTAATGCACAAGCATAACCGTACTATGTGATAAAGTAAAATATTTAAAAGCATAGGTAGGATGCACCGGGGCTTGCCTTGAGTCCGTTCGAAGTTAGTCTCCTCGGCGGTCGGGTCGACTTCGAGATCCCGGCTCTCGACTCGCCCTCGGGTGGAACCTCGATCACTTCGAACCTAGTCGACCAGCAATGCGTCGCGAATCACAATCATGTATGCATGAATGCGTATGATGAAAGTATGCAAGGATGCATTGATTAAGTCCCATAAATAATAATTAATGATTAATGCTTAATCACCTTAGTAAATTAGGGATAAGTACGTTCATTAAGCATTAATTAACATTTTTTATGCTGATTAATAAATGCTTAATCAAGATCATTATTAATTAGTTTTGTTTCCTTAATTACTTAGGTTTAATAATTAATTAATTATTCTGGTTTATTAGGCAATAAACAAATAATGACCTTAAGTGATTAAAGGTTAATAGATTGTGATCACATAAAATAATATAGTTTAAGTTTAATTTTGAAAAATAAACTTCATCATTAATTTTGTCTGCAGTATCTCCTTTATCAATAAAAATTATTTTTCACAATTAAACATTTTATTTGCATAAATAATAGCCTTTCTTTAATCAAAGAAAGTGATTAATTACTAATTATAAAATAAATTTACTCAAAATAAATATTTTATTTCACAAATGAATAGATCTCATTTTTCCGAGTCTAACAAAGTTGGTTTGGTATTTTTCCGATTTTTAACGAATTTTCTACGAATTTTGGAAATTTAAATTCAATTACGTGCCACACGGAGGGCTACGGGGTTGGCCACACCCGATCCCGCGTAGCCACACGCGATCCCACCCGCGTGTGGCCCGCGGTGTGGCACCACCGCGGCGGCGGCGCGGCGCAGCCACCGGAGTCGGCCGGCGATGACCCAAAGCTCGCCGTGAGACCACTTTCAAGCTCTACTCGACGCGGCTAACACTCCGGTGTGAACGAAGGAGCATGAGCTCGGCCGGAAACATGCCGGCGGCGAGAGGCGGGCACGACGGAGCTCCGGCCACGGCGCAAGCTCACCACGAGTGGACAAAACTTGGGGAAAATTAAGCTAGGAGCTTCTACAGAGTATAAGCGAGCTCGTCGCGAGGTCCTAGACACATGAGCATGACCGGAAGATGGTGCTCACCGTGGAAGGCGGAGACGGCGGCGACCGGACGCGGAGAAGAACGGTGATTGCTCGGCTTTACGTAGAACAATAGCAAGGATGAGTTAGCGAGAATATAGAGCATCTAGTTGCTCACCGTCCGGAAGAGAAAAGATCATCAATTGCTCACCACGGCTCACCGAATCGCGGGGATGGCGGAAGTCGACGGTGAGGTGCCGTGGAGGAAAAACTAGCTCGCCTCGACGGAGCGGAGATGCTCAAGTGGATTGCTCGGGTCGTGGAGCTTCGCAGAGTCCCGGCGGAGCCTCCGGGAGTGGCGGCTTGGACGGGGAGAGACCGGAGCGGCCCGGCGGCGTAGCTCCGGGGACGACGGCTATGGCGGGGAGGCGAAGTGAGAGGGTGAGGGAGAAAATGAGGACCGGCGGGGCCTTTATCTCCCGCCCGAGGCGGTTCGAGCAAGCAGCTGCGCGTGGCATGGTCGTGGCGGCCCGGCCGGAGGCGGTGCGGCCGCGGGTGGCGTCGAGTACGCGGTGAGAGAGGAGAGAGAGAGAAGAAGAGGCCGACGCCCGGGCTCGGCTTGGCCATTTTGCAAAAGGCCCTTCTCCTTTCGCAAAATTAAAAAGTAATCTTCCCGAGCTCCAAAAATTCCCAAATTTTTCAGGGGTGTTTGTGAAAGTATTTTAGGCATTTTTCCTATTAAGTCCAGGGTAAAACTCCAAATCATTTTTGGGTTAAAAATTCATAGCTAATTTAATAAAAGAGACTTTGTTTATTTCTTGTAAATATTTTACAAGGCAAAATATTTTCAGGAAACTTTCATAAATATTTATTTATGACAATTAAGCTATAGAAAATGTTAAACATGAATTTTCTTCTCATTTTCTTTCTTTTTAACACTTCCTTTCTTCTTCATTTAATTTGTTATTTTATGTGCTTATAATTAACACCAAATGTGATATCTTCACAAATGCAACAATGTGATGACATGCTCATGGTGACATGAAATGCATTTTCTTGGTGTGAGTTGTTACA